>CAKAOJ020000001.1:2507500-3107500 GCA_916701645.2 Sebastolobus alascanus | reverse complement strand
ACACCTCATTGCATATGCATCTAACCCAGGGCAACGTGTTCAGCACGGCACGTTGACGAAAGGCATTTGCATTAAGACACATGGCGCGCGTCATCGTCATCTGTCCACCTTACTGGGGAATGTCAGAGCGTTGAAGCGTTCACACTTTTCTCATGATTCAGCCTGCAATTACCCGCCGTCAAAAAAAAAAAAAAAAGGTAAAGACTGCAGAGATAGGAATGTACTGCGTATGGCGGGTATATGCTACCTCTTAGCCTTTATATCCCTTGACATTTCCTTCACACCGGCCCCCGGCTGCTTTCTCTCCTTTTCAATTTGATCAAGAAAAGATCTAATGACAGCAAAGGTACAGGGCTCTCTATGTTCCGCTGTATTATTCAGCTTAACTCCCCCCCACTCTCACATGAAAATGAACCCCTATCATGGCCTTTGTAATGCTAAGCTTTACCCAGATCTATCACATTTAGACTCCCCCCCCCCCACGGCTTAATGCGGTGTATATCTCTTTGTAGGCTGGACTATCTTCACTAATTGAAGCGCAGCATGCTGTTTGATAAACAAGCTGTTCCCCCCCCCCCACTGCATGCGTCTAATAGACTCTCCTCAGTTGAATTAATAATGGCGCAATAATTTAGTCCATGTTTATCAGTGACACTGGGGAATGAACAAGTGGGGACGACACTAGGCTGCGAAAAAGAAATATATTCTAAATATAATTAATTATACCTCAATAATGACTACCTTTTTCAACCTATTATGATTCAGCTGTTTTTAATTACAGATATGCCATAAATGTTCTTTTGACTGACTACACTATTTGTTTAATATTAACCCTCTGAGACCCGTCTTTCAGGTTCAGGAGGCTAAATATCACTCCGAAGTTAGGTTAAATTTTGGCGAGGAAAAACTGGCGTGGCCATTTTCAAAGGGGTCCCTTGACCTCTGACCTCAAGATATGTGAATTAAAATGGGTTCTATGGGTACCCACGAGTCTCCCCTTTACAGACATGCCCACTTTATGATAATCACATGCAGTTTTTTTAATGCAGTATAAATGTGTTATTTCCGCCTATTCTAAAATGGTATATTTGAATATTTCTGCATACTGGGGTCCCTAAACAGTCTTGGAATTACATAAATTTGGTATCACTGTAAAGCTGAGACTCTTGTGGATCCAATGAGCTCAACTGTATTCATGTGTGATGATGTTAGTCCCCAAAGTAGCCGTTTAATTGTAGTGAGACCATTTTTTGAAACTTGACATCACTATATAAAATGACCTGTGGTGACCTCTAGGATAATCACAGCCTCATGAAACTTTACAACCACAAACTAGAGACCTAGAGCATTCAGAGGATGGATGGCTTTCCTAGCTAGATTAACAATAAGGGGGTTTCTGAGCAGTTTACACAACAGAAGTGCTCGCAATCTAATCTAATTTCTTGCAGAAATCTCCAAATGTCAAAAGATTTTGATCCCAAATCACAGCATGGCTTTTTCTATGGTGTTCATTCATGTTTATTTCTCATTAATGACTAGAACTTGACACACAGTGCTGAGCTGCATCTCAAATTAATCTCCAGGTTCCCAGCTTTCAGATGATGTACACCACTTCTATGTGACATCTACTGTTGACCTGCTATCTCCCCCTAAAGACCCCCTGTACCCCCCTAAAGACAAAAACTGGTCTATTGTGGGTCTCAGAGGGTTAATTGCAGATATGCCATAAATGTTCCTTTCACTGACTACAATATTTGTTTGATATTAACTAGAAAATTTGTTGTTTGTTTTCACGCACGAATCACGTCCTTGTCGTCATCCAGTAGTGTCATTTTTGAGTGGATTTTTCCTTGAAGGACTGCCGTTTTCAGCCATAGCGTAGCTTTAAGTGGCTACTGTCGAGTGGCTAGTTGGTTGCAGACTGCCAAGTGCCACTTCACGGATTATTCAGTGTCTGCGGTGGAGTTGCCCTGCAGCAGAGTGGAGGATGAGAGTAAAACACGATAACAACCAGTAGCGAATGGATACATGTTTTCTCAGGCCGGCGATGGGCCGATGGAGACGGCTCAGCTCCTTTAGCCGGGTTATTGAAAAGGCAGTGGAAGACCGAAGGCTGTCATTCACATTTGATTGAAGCTGACAGTTTGTTGGCGTTCACCTTCCCGCCCCCTCTTGATACATGGAATCAGCCCTGGTTTGCTTGTCAGATGGTTTCCATTAGTTTGACGGTTAGGTGTATTAGAACAACTCCCCGGTGGATTACAGTGTTGATAGTCTTCTGTCAATCTCTTACACACAGACGTGAGGTCACCCCCTCGCTGATTGTCCATCCTGAAAGCCTTGATTTACGTTCACACGGCAGGAAATCATCTCACAGTAATCACCTGGAAGTATGTGGCTGTCTGTGTTTTCTTTATATTACATGATTGTGCGTCAAATTGCACTTAAGCGGGTGTTATAATCTGGAGTGCTGCTTCCCTCTTCCTCTGATTTGTCACACAGTATCGTGAGATCATGACGATGGATGTGCTCACAGTATTTCAGACAGTGTGGTAGTGTATGACATACAGTTAACTATAGGTTGTGGTTATTTCATTATTTTCAGGACTTTCCTAAATGCATGATTGTAAAGCAACTTTTAAGGATGTCCTACTTCTTTAATTTTAAGAGTTGCACAATAGAGCCAACAGTTCTTCCATCCATCCTTTCAATGGCACACAAAAAATCTGCACCCTCTCCTTTACCAGCATTAGAACTAAACAGAGACATGTAGGAGTTGGTTTCATATGTGATATCTCACTTTTTCTCCTGTTGTTTGTGCACGTTGGTGGTGAGTATATTTACATCACGACTTTTTCACATGCAAATATCGGAGATTTACATGTCATGATTCAGCACCAGTTGCCTGGAAAAAGTGTCAGCATTGTACGTTTCTGCAAACTACGGATACATTGAATGTCAACGTTTTTGCATTTGGTCAGAGCAAGTGATGAAGTATATCGAGCGACCGTTTTTGAAAGTTATGTTACGCTTGTTACGTTGTTATTTATTTACAGTAGTTACGTTTTTGTCACGCACTATTAGCTGCGAGGCATTACTGTTACACCAGTAACCAAGAGTGTAATGTTAGAAAAGATATGGGATGTTGGCATGTTATTCCAGCTGTATTTGAACAGTATTTTCTAGAATCCAATATGTTTTATCCGTAAGACCTTGCTTAGAATATGACACGTGCAGCTCGCTGTTGTATTTGTAGCACTGACTGCCAGCTCGATCAAAGTTTATCTCTTGATGTGAAGGATATTGCTTTCGTTGGAAAGCGTAATAGCAACAGATGTGTTTATGAAAATCTCTGTTTTCTTGAGATTCTAATATTGATCGCAGCCCCTTTTTTTTTTTTTGTCTTTTTGTGAGCTCTGGCGTCATCCGTCTTTTTTAGGATCTGTATATATGATTAGACACAATAAAAGATTAAATACCTCCGGGAGAAGCGTGTTAGGTGTGAGGAAGAGCAGAGAAGAAATGCACAGTAATGACCCAATCTGTTTGAGGATGGAAAGTAATTCAGTCTTAAGCAATTCGGGTTGAGTGACAGGCCTGGCGAGAGGCCTTGATTTCCCCACAGCGCCGTCGCTCCATCTTAAAGCTAACCTCATACATAAAAAGACCACCAATTAGGAGTTAGTCAGGGCTGCCCACCATCCTGGATTATGATTCCATAATTGAGTGTGCTGGAGGTCACTACACTTACTCTATCTCTGCGGGGGGGACTTTATTTGAAACCGGCCTTGCCAACAGGAGGTGATGGCTTGTTAATAGCTGCCAGCTTCGAGCAAAATTGCCTGTCAATGCAGGTAATTGGGCGCATAAGCCATTGTGTGCACTGTCATCCCGTCTACATTCAGATCTCCTGTAACACCTTAAAAAAATAGTTATATCACCATTTGGTTAAAGCACACCTGACATGCTGGGTGACTGACTAACCCCTGGTCAGACAAGAATTCACTGTTATTTTAGCTACTTTTATGTCTCCTGTATTATTGGTATTTAACATTAATAGTCATATACACACAGCTCATCTGGTGTAATTGAGCAGTCAGTGTTGGTAGATGCCTTTCAGTGGATGCCTTCTTTAGGGATTTAGCTGGATTAGCCCATCCTTGTCAACGCACTGCACAACAGTATCAACTCTGGCAGTTTTCTTTAACACATCTGTCTCGCCCAGCTGGCTTATTAGCATGCGCACATATATTTTCTCACTGTCACCAGCTTTCTCTTCCCTCACTCTCTTGCATTCCTCACTAAGATTAGCCACCCAATTTGACTGTTATAAGGCCATTAAATAGGCATTATCAGCCGCTATAAGCACCATAGATGTGGGTCATTAGGGGCCTGCTACGCCTACTATGTTGTAAAAGTGAAAGTGAAACTTAAAAGCAACACGTTCTAACATGTTAGACTGAATGAAATGTCACGTTTTGAACACAAACAAAAAGGCTTCTTTAGGTTTAGGCAACAAAACTACAACTTCTTTAGGTTTAAGCAACAAAACTACAACTTATTTAGGTTTAGGCAACAAAACTACAACTTCGTGGGGTTTAGGCACAAAAACAGTTAGGTTTAGGCAATACAACTACAACTTCTTTAGGTTTGGCAATAAAACTACAACTTCTTTAGGTTTAGGCAACAAAACTACAACTTATTTAGGTATAGGCAAAAAAAATACAACTTCTTTGGGTTTTGGCCCAAAAAAAAACAGTTAGGTTTAGGCAATAAAACTACTTCCTTAGGTTTAGGGGGAAAAGAACAGTTAAGTTAAGGGAAAAACATTGTGTTTTGGATTAAAATAACTACGAACACAATGACAACTACACATTGTTGGTTTCACACGGGATGCAAACTCCAGTCTCATGGGTGAAAACCCTTTGTTTTGTGTCCCATAAACAGTCACCAAAGGTCGCTGTTGTGTTATTTTATACCTTCTTTCGGTGATCTACCATGTGAATAGATGATAAAACCTATTAGTGGGTGTAGTAGGCCCTTATTGACCCACATCTATGGTGCTTATAGCAACTGATAACGCTTATTTAATAGGCTGACAACAGTAGCTGGGTGGTCACCCATCTTCCTATCCTCTTTCCTCCACACCCACACATTCTTTCTGCATCCGGTTTCTGCTTGTGAACTCATGTCTGTAACCCACAGGTGATACCAATCAGGTTAGGTCCGGCAATCACAGAGCGAGGCTATTGAGGGGGGAAGCTTGGAATAGCTCCAAACAATCGATAGGCAAGCATGGAAATTCAAAGAGGGAAAGGAAATGCATAGCAAATGTGCAATTGGTGCTTTGGGGTACCGGGAGGCACTGAGGCAGTAAGGCAGCAGCTTAGGATCTCATACACAGCTGTAGTGTAGCTTTTTATTATCATACAGCTAATAGACAAAAAACTCAGCATATATGAATTGATTTGTGTGGTTTTGCTGCAGGTAAGAACAAGGCTTTAATATTAACTGGAAGTGAACTCACAAGAGAATCTCTAAGTGAGAAACGAGCAACCAGTTTAGACCTGAAGGGGTTTTTGGTCTGGTACCAAAGAGAGAGAGAGGGGCTCTAGCCTTCGGCCATTCTTCACCTTCATAGCTCCCATAAACCAGGAAATGTTCCAGTATAAAAAAGGGAAATTGATTTGCAAATGGGGGAAACTGTAAAACCAGAAACACCATGTAGGTGGTAGCTCTCAGCTGAGTATGTACATAAAATACAGTGGGAATTCATTTCACACAGTTTGAAGACGCATATCAGCACATCGTTGAGCTCTTCTCCCCTCTTTACCCTATATTCCATTGTATCCCACTCTTCATCACTCTCTTTCTGCCTCCCTCTCTCTTTCATCTCGCAGCTTCCTCTTATTTACCATGTATCATTTTTGCCTGAGCCGGGAGCGTGTCAGCTGCTGATTGAAGCCATCAACTATTTAGCTAAACGCAACAGAGTTCTGGCCAATGTCCTCCCTTCAACTCCTGCCACTGAACTCAACTCTGAAGCTGCCTGGTGAATTATTCACAAGTGCCCTCTCTACCCCTTGGCTACAGACCTACACAGCCACTTTACTTTTGAACCTCATTGGTTTTCAGCCTAAGGTGGCAAATAAAGCCTTAGCTAATGCACACACCGCGGCAGGTTCATTCTGGTTTCACTTCCATTAGCTGCTTTCATTAGCCCGGCCTAGCAAAGACGTAAGCTACCACCTCCTTGGGGGTGCTAGGGTGGGGCTTTAAGTGTCGTCACGTCAACATAGGCTTGATAAATGATCTGAGAACAGCTTCAGAGAATTAGGATGTGATGGGGGGAAAAAAAACGCATATTCCAAATGGAGCTTTTATTAAGCAGTATCTGGAGATTAGAGAAGAAAGCAAAGTTGTACATAACCTCTGCGGGGGAAGGCTATCATGGGAGGCTTTGTCTACAATGCCTGCTTATTCTTTAAAGCCAAATAAGTCCTTGAATAGAGAGAACATCAGCAGTGTTTTTTTTAAGCAGCGGTGCGTAGGTGACAGCACGTTCAAAGAGCGGAGAGGGCTAGTAAAGGGATGTGTGGTGGTGGTGGGGTGTCTGGATTTACCATCAATGTCAATAGCGAGCGCAGCAGAGTGCACAGTGCGGTCTCTTTGTATTGTAAACGTAGGAGGCAGGCCTTTCGCTTTCCCCAGGACTCGACCGCTGTGTGGCTGTGGTGCTGCAAGAACACACATGCACACACACTCACACAGTCAGACGGCATGACTACACCCACCCACCATGTAGCGTGCTCAGATTTTCTTTCTCTGAAACACATGCAACATGCCCACACATTCCTAATATAGCTTAACAGCTGCATCAGTCTTATTATTCCAAAATTAGATCCATTCATTTTGTGTTGAACAGATTTTTTTTCATGATAATCAGTGCAACCGTACGATACAGCTTACAGTAGATCTGTCGTTTTTAATAAAACAATAAAGATGTAAAGTTCAGCAAGCACCAGACTGCCACCGCTGAAGTTGTATAATGAGCTTTCAGTTGTGTCAAATAAAGTCACAGGTCTTGCTAATCACTGTGAATTCAGACAAGCTGTTAAAGTCCAGACAGTTAAGATTGTTTTTTTTATGCCACTTGCAGCCGAGCGGTGAAACAGGTAGCTTCTAATTAGAGCATTAATTAAGAACAACTCGGAAGGAGTTAGCATTTAGCTCCTGACGCCTGCTTAGCATCGATCCTCAAAAGACGATGGAAACCCAATTGAGATGAAAGCTGGAGGAAGTGGTGGGGAGAGGTCAAGTCAATGGGACACTGATTCTGCAAGCGTGTCCATCACAGGATTTGGCAACACAACTCGTCAAATATCGACGCTTAGTCAGTGGCCCTACGCTTCAAACTATGATGCTGTACCTCTCTAGCGTCAGTTTTGGACGTGTCAGGGATGGCATGCCAGTTTCCTCTCTTTACATGCATAGTGTCTTTTCAAAATAAACTTCTTTGTTTCCAGGAAATGTGCAGTTTCCGCTTGTTACATGCAAAGCCTACAGTGTCTTTTCAAAATAAACTTCCAACGTATGTTGTGTTACTTAGTTTTTAGGTTTACTTTGTTAGGTTTAGGCAACAAAAGTACTTGGTTAGGTTTAGGAAAAGATCGTGGTTTGGGTTAAAATAAAGTTGTTTTTTTTTACGGAAAATAAGCTTAGTTAAGTATGTAAGTTACGTAACAAAACTAAGGTAAAATATGTCAACGTTGACTTGGTTTCCTACGGGACACCAACAGTAGTCTCCTGGGTGAAAGTCCGTGTTTGTTTGTCCAAACTATTCACCCCGACCTCCTCCCTTTGCGGACCTTATCGCTCTTTATACTATAGGATATACTATATTATAGGATGAGGCTTGTTTTTCAAAATAAAAGCCCCCCAAACTCTCACTATATGTAAACAGGGCACTGGGGAGGGACCTGTTTTTTTTCAAAATAAAAGCCCCAGAAGGTAACTGTATCCTAACAGAGAACTTTTTTTTTCAAAATAAAACCTCTATAGTGTAACTCTATCTACTATTATTATATTACCACTACTACTAATGCAGCTCCTGCTGCTGCTACTATTACTAGTACTAGTGCTACTACTGTCTGTTGCTATGTGCGTGTAATAATGAAGTGGATGGGTTTACATCGGAGTTAGCCGAAGGCCCGGTCTATCTCATACAGGCGCTAAAGGGTGCTATGGTGCACCAGGGGGCCACTGACCAAGCGTTGGTATTTGACGCGTTGGGAGTAAGAACCGGTCGACTTCCCGCAAGCCCATCTCCTATTAATTTGTGTATGTTTGTACTTGTATAATAATTTATGGGCTGAGTGTAGTCATTGACCCACTCAGAAAGGATACACACAAAGTAAAAACCAGTTCACAAATCTTCGTCCCGTGACTCTACCAGATACATACAAGCTGTGGATAGTGGGACCCTCATCACGCCCCCTCTTCTACTCTCAGTAGACGCCAATCGGAGCACTTGGCTTGCAATGATTTTACTGGCCAACACAGCTGGCCAGTGTTGGCTACACACATCACCAGTATTGATCGGGTTATTAGCTTCCCTTGACTGATGCCATCACAGGTATAAATGATTATTGGATTGCTGGAGAAGCAAATGATACAATGTGTGGGAGAAAAGTCAGTCATCCGTGTAGGTTTTATTGACATCCTAACATTGAAGAAGATGGAGGGAGGAGAGGGAGGCGGAGGATAGTGAGGAGATACAAAAATGAAGAGACTTAAACAGCTAAATGTGTTCTTCCCTGTGTCCTAGAAATGTCTCACTTCATAATTGCATTATAAAACTTGAGGTTGTATATTAAGGGATTCGTGACTTGTCTGGTAATAAAAAAGAGATACTTGTCTCTCCGTCTCCAGATACGTTGTCGTTATTTCTCTCTGAAGACCATCTCTCCTCTGCTCACAAGGACACTGTGGTTTCCCAGGGCGAAGACTCGTGTCTGTCAGTGCGTTAAATGGGAGGGGGAGACAGAGCGGTAGTACTCTGCGATTTGGCTGAGGTCATCCCATTGTTGTCGGCGGCGTAGCTACACGCCAGATGGGCCCGGCCCCTCTGTGAAATTAGCAAAGCACTTGTCCTTGGTGGCATCGGCTGCCTTTCACTGACACAGGCGTCGTCTTCTTTCTTTTTTCCAAAGACGCTGTAGTGCAATAGATTGGGGACAAATGATTAGCTGGGTCTTATTGAATTAGCTCAGAGTAATCGCTGTTTTATTGTGTAAGTGTTTTCTCTTTGGAGAGTGTTGCAGATTAAGTGTGTGGGGGCGTGGATGTGTGTTTGTTTGCGTGCTTGCACACAGTGCATTTATGCCTTCACGAGCACTTGGTGGAGGGTTTTTGAAAGTCACTACCAAGGTTTTAGTAGTTCTAGTTTGAAGGTGTCAATAATTTGGCGCCGATGTTTCATGTTTAAGATCAAATGAACTCGTCAAAAAGTCAAGAATCATACGGGTTTCGCTTTAACATGTCAACAGAGAAAAGAAATTGCGTTTTTGCAATGGGAAACTAAAAGTCTTCATTGGAACAAATTGAAGCAGATTTCACTCCAGGTTTTACAAACTGAGAGAAACTGTGAGTAAAGAAGAAAGATGCATCGCTTTAGAGTTAGTTAACACTAAATGATATCTCATTTCCTTCCTACTGTACACTCTACATTAGGTTCAGAGTGTCTTGGGTTACTTTTTCCTGACATGTCATTGACTTCTTTTCAACTATCTTCCCACTGTTTACTCACCTATGAATTGGAGCTATGGTATATAACGGCATATCAGGGCCAGTGTAGATTAAAAAAAATAATACTTACGGAGCTGGAGGGAGGGGGGTTATATTCTGAAAAAAATCTCAGAGATTAAAGTCGGAAATTTACGAGAAAAAAAATTGATATTCTCTGAGATTAAAGTGCTTTTTCACTCAATGGCTCACGTTACCGTGGTGATTATCGGTGGCATACGGTGTGATGAGGTTGATCCAACCTTACAAAGTGAAGCGATATGGTTCCTTAACAAAAACAACCCACTATTTTTCATTACTACGGTTTTGTGCTCCACTATTTACGAGTTTTTTTTTGGAAATCATGGCCGACTCTAGCCCTTTGGTGAAGCCCTTGAATGTTACTAGCTTGCTCACATTTCCTGTCCAACAACCGTCATTTATCCTCTCAGTGTACATGAAGAATACCTTGAAAATAGTGTTTACTCAACCCGTCGCCCGTGTAAACAAATTGAATCGACTGTAATGGCTCACTGTCATTTCTCCTGCTTATACATTTCTCTTACCTTGGTTTCCTTGGGCGCTCGGCCCACTCCACATCCTCCGCCGCGTCCTTCGGGGAGGTGGAGGCACTGGAAGCAGAAATAGCCACTCATGCATCACTACAGTCGCACAGCCTTGTTCACTCCTCGTCTCTCACTCCGTCTCCCTTTTGTCTTCTTAAACAAACGGGCATGAATATCAGCGAGAGCGTTAACCCTCTGGAGTACTGCATCGACCCGCCACCTTGCAAGCTCCCACGCTATACTTTCCACTTCTCCACGGTCAATTTTTAGCTCTGGCATGATAAATTGTGATAATAGCAGTTAGGGAGTATTCATGTGAGCTGAATGAGGAACACATGGGCATTGATTGGATTTAGTCTGAATTGCCCAAGGATCCTCTCTCATGGAGAACATTCGCCTTTGCCTTCCCTCTTTCACTACTGTCCTCCATTTCTCTTTGAGTCTTGGGTTCTTTTTGGTGTTCAGGTGTGGGACATCGGTTAGAAGAAGTAATACCAAAGTAGCCACGGTTTCAAAAGTTTATTTTTAAATTAGGGCTTTCAATCGATTCAAATAGTTAATCGTGATTAATCACAAATTAATTGCACATTTTTTATCTGTTGAAAATGCACCTTAAAGGGGGATTTGTCAAGTATTTAATACTCTTATCAATATGGGCAAATATGCTGCTTTATGCCAACATATATATATATATATTATTTAAAAACAATCAACAACACAAAACAATGACAGATATTGTCCAGAAACCCTCACAGGTACTGCATTTAGCATAACAAATATATGCTCAAATCATAACATGGCAAACTGCAGCCCAACAGGCAACAACAGCTGTCAGTGTGTCAGTGTGCTGACTTGACTATGACTTGCCCCAAAACTGCATGTGATTATCATAAAGTGGGCATGTCTGTAAAGGGGAGACTCGTGGGTACCCATAGAACCCATTTTCATTCACATATCTTGAGGTCAGAGGTCAAGGGACCCCTTTGAAAATGGCCATGGCAGTTTTTCATCGCCAATATTTGGCATAAGTTTGGAGCCTTATTTAACCTCCTTCATGACAAGCTAGTATGACATGGTTGGTACCAATGGATTCATTAGGTTTTCTAGTTTCATAGGATGAATTTATTCTATTCTATCCTTTATTTATTCTATCCGATTTTAAATGTCTGCTAATCGTCAGCCTGAATTTAGAACCAGTTTTCCGCCCCTGAGAATGCAAAGTACAAATTCAGTGTGTCGCCTCTCTTTCTGTTTGTGCATGTGATTAGGGTTTGACTTCCTAAGGCGGCAGCAAATTACATTATCAACACCAACTTCTCTCTAGTTAATGCTATCGCCGTATTGGATTAGCGACTCGGTGAACGTCAGGCTCCACTTGAAGTCCGCACTTTGTTTGGCATCATGAAACAGTTACATGAGGTTGATTTATTGTCGGTGGTCTTTCTATTTCTCCCCTGCACGCTTTTGCAGTACGCTCACCCTTTCCTCCACTGTCACTGAGATTTATGTGCAACGCAGGTTCATTTAAATTCCTCCTACCCGACACAGCGTCCCTGCACATATTTGCGCCTTGCTTTCAGAGGCAGGGATTTTCCCCACCAAAAACTGACTCTTGTAAATTGCGCGAATCCATCAGGAAGAGCACTAAACTATACTGATCGCATGTTTGCACGACTCTCCCTTTAAAATGCATATAAATGAAGGGGAGAGGTGCACTGATTGCACACAGTGCTCCTCTGTGCCTGGTTGATAAATAGCAAGCCTTTCCTTAATTGAACAATGCATTTGGAAAACAGGACTTAGCAGATGTGTCCCTCAGTGTAAACAAACTACTTACAGTAGCTGCCAGCCGATACATACACAGCTCTTTGCTGCTGTTTGCTGTTAAAGACGACCTATTATGCTGTTGTGCTTTTTCCCTTTTCTTTAGTGTGTTATATAGTTTTTCTTGCATGTAAAAGGTCAACGCGCACGCCTTGCTTGAAGTCCTGCCTTTTCTTCCGTAACGCGGTGGTGTCACCAAGTAACACATTTGCATAACGGCTAGTTTGGCACACCCTCAAACAAAGCTAGTTAGAGCGGAGCCAGAGCGGAGTCCGAAGAGTTTGGTTCGGTTGACCAATCACGACAGTGTGCCAGCTGACCAATCAGAGCAGACTGGGCTTTTCGGGGCCGGTATGAGAAAAGTAAAGCATTTTTTTTTTTTACATTAAAGCATGTAAACATGTTCTAGTAGAAACACAAAATACAAGTATGCACCTGAAAATGAGCACAATAAGTCGTCTTTCATGCAAACTTCACTGTGTATCTCTGCAACAAATACATAAGCAGAGGCACCAATTAATTATACATATGGCTAATCCTTAACCTGCATTGCTGCATGCTCTCCCAGAGGAACTGTACCTTTGGCCCATCTTTCCTCCATCCCGTTGGCCTGTGTTCTGTTCCTGTTAGTGTGTGTGTGTGTGTGTGTGTGTGTGTGTGTGTGTGTGTGTGTGTGTGTGTGTTGTGACACCTCGCTGGAAAGACCGCGACGTGTTAGAGCGGAGGGGAGAGTCCCCGGCATTGAGATTGATCAGGTGCAGCATCAGAGCGGACAGGCCTCTGATTGCGGACAGTAATGATCACACGTGTCAGGTGCTCGGCACAAATACCCACTTACACACACTGCAGCGCACGTGCACCTTGTTGGAAACACATACACACACAAAAAAACATGTAGCTCGCTTGCTAAGGCCGGGGTTAAACACATGAAGACAGTGAAACTGTATAAACGATGCATTCAATGAAGGATGAGGATTGCGTGTGAGCGCTGAGTGGCATTGGGTTTTCTGGTCTACTGAACTACCGTCGGGGTGAAATTTGCCTCTCCTATGATGGGTTTATCTGTGCACATGGTGTAAGATGAGCCATTCTGACGTGCTGATACCGAAACATGAGGTTGAGTGTCGTTGTTTTACATCGCAAAAATCTTGCTCTACTGTCAGACTCCATTGTAGCTGCGCTGGAAGTAACTCGACACGACATTCATGCCTTCTGCGTTCAGTCGGTTAACCAGAGCAAGTCAAAAAAAGTCACAGTGAACAAAAGACATGGGTGTAGAAATGGGAGATAAAGTGACGGAGCTCTTTAACATGAAGTGTTTAGAGGGCTGCCATTAGTGCCGCAAGTAACTATGAGATATTGGTAAATACAAAAAGTAGTTTAACAAGTAGGGAGTCATAAAGTCAGTGAAATGACAGTTACACAGGAGAATCTATCTAAAGTTTGATTAAAAAGAATTTGAAAGAAGAAGAATATGTTATTTCCTCTTCTAAAAGTATTTTTCTTCTTTGTTCAGCCTTCTGATAGGAACCAAAAACTGAGATACAGAAGAACAAAACTTTACTTCTTAAGAATAAATTGCTTTATTCTTCATACAGATCTGAAATACGAAGACTCTGGATTCAGAATGCAGGACAACACCTCCACTCAAGCTTGAAAATTACAACAAGGTTGATGATTGCACTGTTTATTTCAACCAAACCAGAGTTGGTGATTGTTGGGAAGACTAACGACGAAGACTAATTACTTAATGTTTTTAAGCTAACGTTAGCTAGCTACCTTCAATGAATAATGTCAGCCTATCCTTTGTAATGCGCTGGGAACCAACCAGCCATAACTTGAGGTATGCTTCAGTATGAATTCATGAATTAAAAAATATTTCATTGAATACAGTAATACACAAATTTTATTTGATAAAAGACTAGAAACATTGACTTTTTTAATAATATTGGAAGCGTTGATAGAGTTTAGCGATCTCCGTCCATGAATATAAAACTGTTGGTGAATTTCTCACGTATGTCTACGTCTAAAACTCCACATCAAGAAGCTCACTTTCTTTCTTTCTTTATTAAACCTGAAAGCCTCTAAAATATGTCGAGGCTGTGCTTATACTGAGGCTGTGATTTGACTGATGTGTTGTGCGCGCTCCATCTCCGGCCTCAGAAGCAACCACAATAACAGCCCAGGCTTAATAATGATTCCTAATAGGGAGCAGTAATTGGAAATAGCAACTTCATTAGTGAGTGACAGCAGAAGGTGATAAGACAGGGGAATACTGTGTAGCCAGTGATGCTAGAAACTCATTATCTGCAGTGCATGCACCACTCCTTAATTATTTGAGAGGATCTTCACACTCTTCACAGCCTCTCTCTCTCTCTCTTTGACTGTGGACTCTTACGTAGTTTCTTTAAAAAAGATATTTGGGTTGCCTCTGTTATCTGTCTTTGGGAGGTGGATGGCCTTGGGATGAAAGTGATGAAACGGAAGAAGAGCCGTAATGAGAATCTCCGCGCTTCGGCCTTTGATGCAAAGTAGATGCAGCTATCCATATTTCCCTTTTTTTTTTCTTTCTTTTTTGGTGGGTTAGCCTCACTGCAGACTGCCGCAGTTGTTTGATTTTTAATATGCCCGACATTACTCGCCAACATTTTTCATTAGCAGCTTATTATTGCTACCCAAATACAATATGTCACCGGCAACGCAGAAGTTTAGCTCGAGCACGCGGCCAAAAACTGTTTCTCATTTCTCCCCCGAAAGCGAGGTCCATTAAAATAAGCACTGGTGTGGGAACATAGAGCTCACATGATGCCTATATATTAGGTGCTGTATGCTGAAGCCTTCAGCACGCTAGATAATGGGGAGAAAACAATTCACCCTCCCAGCTTTCCCCTGCAGATCACATGCTTGAACTCTGGTCCTGGATGAAGATCTGGGCTGCGGTCGAATAGTCTTTTTTTGGGATCCTAACTGAGTGAAATGACTTGGCAGTATCTAAGTGGCAGCCATAAGAGCTGGTTGAATTATCTAAACGCTAAGGAAAGGTGCTTCAGTGCTTCCTTTCTGGACCATCATTTACGAAAGGAAAGGAGATAATGGCGTCTCACAATTCCTTGCGGCAGCACCACGCACCATAATTACGTAGCTTAGTGTAAGAGCAGTCAGATTCTCTTAATACCGTGACTATCTTTTCCTAAGTCCTTAAGGAATTCTCCTTCACCTCATGGCTTTTTCCATCGCAACCCGGTCTCCCTCCCAACTCAACAAATACCGCTGATTGGGCGGAGCGCCCCTCGACCCAAAAGTCAGGGCAAGTGACGTAGTATTAATAGCGTGAGAGTCCGCTAAGGCCGGGTGGGAGGGGTGGTAGACGCGTCAAACAAATGTAGGAGAACGCTGTTTGTGTCCCGCGTGAAACTGAAAGTAACGTTGACTTATTTTACCGCGTCAGTCATTAGACTCGCTAGTCAGTGAAGTTAACGTGAACTATGATCGTTTCCCTAACCCTAACCAAGCGGTTGTGTTGCCTAAACGTAGATATTTGTTATTTTGTTTAGTCTATAGACCTGGACCATAATAATAGTGTTGGGGAGCAATAAGCAAGCATGGTTGCCAGAAAGACTAGCAAACTAAGCGGGTTAAGTATGCATGCAAGTGTGTGAGTCTATCCGTGTGTAGATAATAACACCTGCTGTAGAGTTTGATCACCTTACACTCATTCGGCCCGTGATTGGCTGCCACTGGGAGAGTGGTTGGAGAACTGAAGGAGACCGAGGAGACAAAGGGAGAGGCAAAGAATGAGAGACGGAGAGAGCACTTGAACTCTTGAGTGGCATCGGCGATGCTAATGCACTGTTCAGAGACAGAGCGAGAGAGGAAGACTGGGGGAGAGAAAAAAAGAAAATTGAAATGGTAAAAGTGATTGAAGGAAACAGGGGAGTCGGGCAGACTAATGACACCGAATAGACAAGATCACAGTGATTTAGAGAAGAGATAAGATTATCTCTGATTATCTTTAAGAATATCTTTTTGCGTTAAGATCAGAGGGAAGGAAAGAATAGAGCTCTAGCAAGCTCATGCACAAGGCATTATAGAGATGTCAGCTCCAGAAGTGTGGCGGAGCAGAGCCTAAGTATGTGCTTTTGATCAAACGGGAAGACCAGACATTGCGAGAGCCGGACTTAAAGGTCAAACATATCATGCCTATTGCGAAGCGTGATCCAGCATCACGCTCACACACACTCAAGATGTAATCGGGGATGATTAGCTCCCCGTTTGTGTTGTCCTTTGTGCCATCATCATGCCAGTTCTACATGCCTGGAGGGGCTTGGTGTGACGGGCTATAGGGGGGGCGGTTATGACCAATTGCTATATAACCGCCATCATGCAGGATTATGAATATAGATTCATCAGGAACACCCGTAAGCCGAGTTGATCCGATAAAGCGATGTTCCCTGAAGGTGAATGCTGCAGCATGACAAACACACCCAGAGAGCCCGGGTATTCTGCTTCCAATCAGTGGATGTTTTAGAGGGAGATTCCAGCATCTTGCGGTCCGTCCGCGGTCGTGACGAGACTAACGACACCGTGTTTACTGCCGGGGACCGGCGAGCAGCGGCGCGGCAGCCAAAGAGCTGTCGCATCCATCCTGATTGGAATTCAAATGGATCGCCCTCGCCGGGATCAATACTGCATGATAATGATGTTGTGACATTTGGAGAAGGGATCGTGCGAGCGGATTTGTGTGTGTTTTGCAACCATCATAGCGCCACACACAAGCATCCTTGTTTTTCCCCCCTTGCATCCGGTCAGCGGTACCATTAACTCATTTATTAGTCATCTAGCTGCTCTGCTTCTGCATTAAATCGCCAAAATTGGCTATTACGTCCTCTCTTCTCCTCCAAACTTAGGATGACTCATAGTGTGTGTTTTTCTTTTCCTGTGGATCACCGGGGAAACCAGATAACTTTGATGTGCAGCATTGTTCTTATCTCTTTGAACTGAATAACAAAAAAAAAACAGTGAGAATATGTCCACCCAGAGAGAGAGAGAGACGTTCCTAACTTTGCTCATCTTATTTGGCATTATGAAAGAAAACAGTGGAGATCAAACCAGGGTGTTGCATTAGATTACAGGAAGTAAGACAGTCACCTCTCTAGTCATTGCTGGGGAAAACAGTAATATTACTACTATAATATGCTCCTGTATCAGGTTTATGAATACAAATAAAAGGCTGCTATATCATTTGAAAGCTTTTGACTGCGTTATAGCATTTCAATTCTCTAAGAACAACTGCACTTCTTTTCTAAACTGAATCATATTTATACCTTCCAGCTGGCGCATCTTCGGCCTCAGACCGCCGCTGGCCTCTCCCACGCTGAATTAGTTTTAGCTTGGGCAGCTAGCTTTATGAGCGACATCAGCGATCTATCAAAGAGGTAGGGGACAGCCCTTTAGCACCATCGATCGCTCCGCTCTGCAGAATGTGCATATATGCCCCCCCTCCTATACATCACTGGATAACGCTTCATCAAGAGAGATGGATCAAACACGGTGGCAAGCTCGGCCCGCATTAGAGATACTAAATATTTCTGAGGGTGCTTGCCCCGCTGATTAATGGCTTCATAAAACGTCCACAGCTACCCCTCATCTTTAGGCAGCTTTTCGATCACAGGGTGCCGTCAGAGAGGCTCTGCTCCGGGGCTCTGGGATCGAGTGAAATCTGATTTGTGCTTGTCTGTTTTTGCGTCGAAACATTTATATCAGCATCCTCTGCATCCGGTGATTAGTGTCGAGAGGGGGCATCCGTCTGGTTTACAGAACTATTTTTGCTCCTCTTTCTTCCTGCCGTCCATATTTCCTGCTCGTCCTTGTCTCCCAATCTCTCCTCGCTCCATATGCTTACCTGTTTTTTCAGCCCATCCAGTCCGTCCGGCTCCTAAAAGAGTTGGCTGCATCGTAGTGAAACGCTATTAATTACCTTGTCATCCCTCGACAGTTGGCAGTGACAGGTTTTAGACCGTCTCTCTGAGGAGGTGGGCGGACACCGGCGCTAAATTAAAAAAAAGCCGGTAGAGCTTGTCAAATTCTGTCATTGGTATATTTAATGAAAAACCGAACATGTGTGTGTGTGGATGTGTGTTCGGCCTAGGCGAAGGACAGGGTGATAGACGTGCAGAATTACAAACAGATGGGCGGAAGGAGAGCGTCAGACACGTATCGACTAAGTGAGAGACCAAGAAACAGCTGGTGGTTACATGGGCAGAGGTCTGGAGACACAAAGAGGAACGAGGCCAAAACAAACAGTATAGGCGGCAACCACAGCGCATCAACAGCAGGCCCGATCATTTTTTTTTTTTTTAAATGCATAACACATGCCGGTGGTATCTGAAGCGTGCACAGGCAATAACTTTGGACTGTACTTTACCTCATTATCTTTTTGTCATTCACCCAAAAGCTAGTTTGAAAAGCAAAGTTCTACGTATGTGTCCCGGCCTGTTGTAGGGAGACCAGATGTCTCCACAAGTAGGCTACTATACAGTACTTAAAGGGCCACTGTGTAGCATTTAGGGAGATCTATTGGCAGAAATGGAATATAATATTAATAAGTATGTTTTTTTTTGTGTATAATCACCTGAAAATTGTTGTGTTACTGTTGCCTTAGAATGAGCCCTTCATATCTACATAGGGTTTCGTTATAGTTGAGTTAAGCATCTAGAGACTAACTTGTGAGTCTTGGTTGTAAATGGGCCAATTTAAAACAGTTAAGCTAATTTATAGGTGCTAAATTCCAAATTCAGAGCATATCTATGATTGAGGCATTGCCTCCACGCGGCTCTCAACATGGAGACGGCAAAGAACGTATATTGACAAGAAGTGAAAGCATCAGCGCTTCCAGCTGCAAAGCTACATTTTCGCCATTTTGGATTGAAAGCGACTGCAGGACATCCGCCTACTAAGTGCCGTACAAAAGTAAAACAAAACTATTTCTATTCTATTATCATAATCTACCAAAATGGCCTGTGTGGCATAATAAAATATTATAAATATAGTAAGTATGGAAGGTCAAATTTAGGGCCGGCTATGGCTCAAAGGGTAGAGTGGGTCGTTACAAGGTCGGTTCTTCTAAATAATTTTGTTGTTGTAGTTCCTTCATACCTAAGTCGTTTCAGTGCAGCGTTGCTTACAGCACAATTTAAAAGTTGTGGTATGCTGCAAAAGGTGTTTCATACTTCAGCACTTCACCTAACAAGCTGACCCTCTGAGTTTTGCCCTGAAGAGAGATGGAGATTTGCTGTTTAGATTTACCACACCTACCACTTCACTTAATGGAAAAGCCATGTCATCTTTCCCAGGGCTTCCTTCACACATAACAGGGATGCTTCTATGGATGCGTGTGCACCAGGCCGCGGCGGTGAAACACGGGACATGAGACGGGGGCCAATCCTCCGTGGTGTTGTTTATCCCGGTCCAGACTTGTGTTTGGCCTGGTGAGTGTGAACAAGCTGCAGCAGCCCGGGGGGAGCTGTCCGTGGTGCTGAAACCAACGATCTCTCCTCCGCTGCTGGGACTGCTGCTCCTCTGCTGCTGCTCTAGCTGATTAGCCAACATAGCGTGATGGGTCTAGCTCTGGCTTCACAGGCATGATGCATTTTGACCATTGTATCCGTTACTTGAAATAGAAAGGTCTACATTTGTTTGCCTTATCCTATCTAGATTCCCATTTAATCAAATGTATACAGATTCTCAGTTTCCATCCAGTCCGTTCTCATTCCCAGGGCGTCAAATACCAACGCTCTGTCACGGCCATCGGCCGGCTTTCCATTAACTACAATGTAAACCGCGTCATGGAGGTTGGATGGGTCAAACAATCACAAAGCTTTTATCCAGGAGACTGTTCGTGTCACGTGCATCACGTTACAATCAACCGTTCGTCCGTGTTCACAACATTCAGTGATATTTTCACTGCACAAACCTAGTAGTTTTAAGCCCAAGCATGTTGTTTTCTTTCTAAACCTGGTGTGAAGTGGTTTTGTTGCCTGAACCTAAGTGTTTTTGTTTAATTCGCAACATTAAGCTTGGGTTTACTGCGCCTGAAAAGTGATGCCGAAGGGTCTGACAAAGCGTCTATATGATGAGTTAGGATTTGTTTTTCCATCACATCAGAGAGCTTTTTTTTTAATGACTGCCAGTATATAAAAGCAGTGTTTTAAATATAGATTTAACAATATTGCTCCAAATCAGATTTATAGTAACATATGCACCTAAAAGATAATAAACCACACAGTAATTTTCTTAAAAGGTGCTCTATACGATGTCCAGAGCATTAATATAGCATCAAACAACTATTTGCTATGCAAAGATATGGAGGAGTAATGTCTACCTGAGCAGAGAATGAAGTCGTTCTCCCTCTGTGTGTGTTGTAATCAGAGCGTGCTGTGAGCATGCCCTACTGGCTAGCTAATTGGCTGTGGCGCAGAAGCATAACACCCACCCTCTGGCTTCCCGCTTAACACTGTTAGCTCTGTCAGCAATGTTGCTGTTAGCACTGTTCGCGCTGTTAGCACCGTTAGCTGCTAGCCGCCGGCTCACGTTGGGAGCCGCGTGCAGGCAATCTCTGAAGCATAGATATGCTGTGAATGCAGTATAGAGTTTGCTTCATTTGACATTTTCAAAATGAATATGGAACGCGCAGAAGATTGTAAGCGCTTTATGAAAGGTCACAGATATGAAGATTCATAATAAAAGATTCATATTAAAAGTTTACTATCCCTCAGATATTCCGTAATCCTGCTCAGTAAAGATTACAACTGTAAAAAAGTGTCGTCCTGATGGACTGAGCTAAATGTTTCAATGGAAAGACAAGTCAGTCTTTCAGGTCGCAGGTCAAAAAAGGTTTTTGTGAATTGTCTATAGGCCTTTACACTATGAGAACCTTTAGGCGTACAAATTGAATTATCTTGCTTGGTTGAGGTCATTGAGAGGATATTGTAACAGGTGATAGCAACTGCAACCGCATATCCTTGTCTGGTGCTATTAAACGCAGCTTGAGTCTTAAACGTGGGAGTCCATTGGGAAGGGTCTGTTATTTTCGATCCTATACTGAAGAGGGTATGATGTTACTGCGGTATATTATTTCTTGAAGAAAATGCTTAGGAGGGTGAAAGAAGCTAAAAGAAGGTAGAGAGAGAGAGAGAGTGAAAAGAGCCCTGGGAAATCTCCCGCCCCATCTCGCGGGCACCTCAGCTTCGCTGTTCCTCTCACTCACCTCACTGACTTTCAATCGCTGGAGCCAATTTGCTCGGAGAGAAGCCCCACGCTGGCAAGAAATGAAACCACCTCAACTCGTCGACACACACCTACCCCGCAGCACCGTCCTTCTCCTCCTCTCCATCCCCTTCCTCTATTCTCCTCTCCTCCAGTCTCCCGGCACATCAAAGGCCTGGAAGAGAAACACGGGGACTCGCTCGGTCGCTTCTTTGCCTCTCCGCTCTACATTTTGTACCGCAGCCTCACCCCTCCCTCCTCTCACTCTTGGGTTTTCTTGTGCCAACTGTGAGCCCCTAGAGAGAAGGAGAGAGGGGGGACTGTAAGAGAGGCAATGCTGCTTTGCTGCAATGGTGTCACAAGAAATAGAGGAATTGATCGAAGTCGAGGGGCTCATCCTTTAAATAGTCTCGCTGGATTGGCTCTTCATTAGTTGTCCCTCTGATTCGTGTCAATATGCGCTCGTTACATGCATAATGTCAAGTTTCAAAACAGGAAGTTAGTTTTAGGCAACACACGCACTTAGTTAGGGTGAAGAAACAGTCATGGTTGACGTTAACTTGAATGACTAGCAACTCACGTGACTAGAGACTCACGTGACTAAAATAAGTTAACGTTACTCATAGTTTCACACGAGACACGAACAAAGGTCTCCTGGTTGAAAGTCTTGTGTTTGTTTGACCCATCCACCACCCGTCCCGCCCGCCCTGAACCAACTCTCACTCTATTAATACTACGTCACTTGCTCCGACTGTAGAATAACGCTGCGGGTGGGTTTACATTGGAGTTAGTTGAAAGCCCGGTTCGTCACATACTGTTGCTAAAGGGTGCTTCCGTGCTTGAAGTCAGAGCGTTTGAAAAGCTTAATTTTACAGTAGGAACATGAAGGCAATCACGTGAACGGACACTATCTGCTACGATACGGAGAAAATGCTGAGAGTAGAAGGAAGGAGGCAGGAAGCAACGGTAGAGAAAGGTAACAAAAAGAGAGAGGAGGGTTGTTTGCCTGAGGCGCTGGCTCTCCCCAGCACAGTGGTGGCAGTTTCAGGGGCTTGAGACTGTAAATAATTTACCGTCTCAGCTCAAAGAACACACGCACTGCACACTCGAGCCCTTCGCACACACACTGTGTCACATGCACAGACAAAGGCCATTTTAGTTTCATGTCTTCTGGGAGCTTCAGCCACATTACTATTTCATTTCATGATTTGTATATTTTCTTCGCTGACATACGAGGGAGTAGAGAAGGAAGGTGGGGGGCAAAGTTGAGTCCAGGGCCAAGAACTAACACACACATGCGATGCAGTGGAGGAGAATCAGTGCCCGTGTTACATCTCCTCTTCTTTATACTCCAGTGAATCAGTTATCAAAGGTCCTGATGCATGTTCAAATAACCTCACTGCAGGCTAATCGCCCCAAAGCTATCACTGGCACTAAGTCACCTCTTTGTTTGTTGGTATCATCCTAGCATTTAATTGCCCCGAGGGAGCAGGATGCACCCTTTCACCGCTGCATTGCAATGGTTTTATGTCTCTGGCATGAAAACACCATCGCTCCCCAGAAGGCTTCTCCTGACATTTAACGTTGGAAATGTTTGGCGAGAGGCGGGGGAAGGAGTGGTGGGTACAATAACGGATAAATATGTACAAGGGGGCTGGCGATAGACATGGGGGGAGGGAGGGCCTGGTAATGGGCGCTGTAGAACGGTTCGTGGAAAGGCACGCAAAATGTCAGATGTGAGCTGCATAGCAAAGTAAAAAGTGAATGTCAAGGGGCGATGGACAGCTGCTGAGCAATTTCCTGGTCATTAGCGAGATACCAGTGACCCGGAGCGGCGCCGGGGACCTCAGTTCGCTCATGGCGAGTGTGTGTCAGTGAATGACCTACAGGGTAATATAAAAATGTCGTGTTGATGGAGACCATGTGCAAAAATGTAGAGTTTAAGGGTTTATGGTGTCGATTTAGAAATGTGCTCGTATCACATTTTCATGCTACAAAAATATCACAGTGAAAGATCATGAAATTCATTCTCTGGTATATTACTATTAATGCTGACATAGTATATGTTTGATAGAATCCAAGTCAAACGTGGTGATGTGATTTATTAACAGTGAACAGTGACGTGTACATTGATTTGTTGGAGGCTCCAGACCGTTAACTGGAAATAATTTTGAATGAATAGCTTTGATCCAATACACACACTCACCTCCTTCTTAAAGGAATACTTCACCACTTCAATTACTCACTCTATGTTACTTTGAATTATTGATGAAAACTTGAACGGAGAATCAAGAACCTGAGAAAAGTCTCGATGAGTTGAAGTAAATGGGGGCCGCTTCGGACTCGCACAGACGAGTCGAGTGCCTGCAGAAGCGTGAGACTGTCTAGGCTAGAAGTAGTGAGCATACGACTGGATAAATTAAACTTGGATTGGATGAACTGCACGAGTTGTGTGGGAGTTTGTAATCGTATGTTTTGATGTAGTTTTGCTGCTGTTAAACGCTGACCCCATTTACTTCAATTCACCAAGACTTTTCTCCGTTTTTGATTCTTCGTTCACCGTGGAGGCATGCGCGAAAAACAAGTTTTCTTCAAGAATTCAAGGTAACACAGGGGCGAGTAATTGATATACAAATGATCATTTTTTTTGGTGAAGTATTCTTTTAAAGGCAAAACAGAACATAATAGCGATTGGCTGTGGCCTCTAGATGCTAACATCGCCCACCTTTCTGCTGAACTAACAACAAATACCAAAGCTAAAGCTGACTCATGAGGAGGGACATGATGTGTGCAATCTGGAGGCAGAGAGTTTACTCTGCGTTAGTCATGTAAAATACATGCTTCCTCTCATACTTAGTGTTACGACTTGCACGGCTTCAGCAGGTCAACTGGCTGTTCTGCCCCTAGAAAGGTGCACCCCTTGTGGCTAATTAAAATCAAACTGCTAACGCAGCCTCTGAAAGCGACGGTAGTCACGGTGATGATGATAATAGAAATACTTTGCAGCGTTGTTACCATCAGAATGTTTAGAGTGTCAGAAATTAGAGTGTGCCGGCACATTTCTAGTGTGAATTACATATAAAAACTGCAAGACTATCTCTTAAAAATTCTGCCATGGGGAAAAAGAAAATTAAATTAACATAACAAAAAAAATTATATTGAATTGAATTCTGAACTCATCTGCAGTATGTCCGACCTGCTCCCAAGAAAAGAGCCGACACCATCCAATTACCAGTCCTCCAAAACATATATGGTGAAGCAAATTGGTAATTTATAAATGTCTACAGAATTTTGTGGGAAAAAGCATTGAAAAACTGACACTACTGAGTGAGCAAGAGAATCAGTTGCCAGCACAGCATGGAGCAACACTTAACATCATTTTCTCTCGCTGAGCACTAAACAACGTTCTGATTTGCATGCTAACGGCGTTTTACGGACACACGCGCCACCCCTCCCCTTCCCTCTGAAATGCCAGTAAATGGTAGGGGCTCTGCAGCAATCCCAGCGCCCCCGTATGGTCTCATGTTCCCTTCTGGCGTGACACAGATGGAGGAGGCCGTGCCCCACCGGTGCCACTTTGTTTGGGTGGTGTTTTCGCTGTGATTTTGAAGCCTGTAGGCGCTGGCGGGGGACACACAGGCCTCTCCTGGCATGGAGTCGTATCATCTCTGCAGGATGATAAGCTAACATGAGGGGGTGGGGGGGGGTAGTTGGGAGAGGGAAATGGAGAAATGATGCTGCAGTGCAGAGAGGCTGATACACAAGACTACACAGGATATGGAGAACTTAGTGTGTGTGTGTGTTAATTGTTTTATTTTGAATACAGATGAGGACAACCACCACCTCACATTCCCTGCTTCTATCCCCCTTAATAACAGGGCCGGCTTAAAGGATAGGCCATATAGGCGGTCGCCTAGGGTGCCATCCTCTGGGGGGTGCTGGTCGCCCCCCGAAAAAATGATAATGATAATAATGAAAAAAAATGCTGGTGGGCGCCCTTCCTCATTTTCTGCATTGAGGTAATAAATGAACAAATTAGGGCTGTCAAAGTTAACGCGATAATAACACTTTAATGCAAATTATATTTTAACGCCACTAATTTATGTAACGCATTAACGCAACTTGCGATTTTTAGATTGTAGCAGCTCAGTTTTAAAGCTGGAGTGAATGGTATCATGTAAAACTAGAAACCCTAAGGAATCCATTGGTACCAACCATGCTACATTTTGGCGCGGAAAAACTGTCATGGCCATTTTCAAAGGGGTCCCTTGACCTCTGACCTCAAGATGTGAATGAACATGGGTTTTATGGGTACCCACGAGTCTCCCCTTTACAGACATGCCTACTTTATGATAATCACATGCAGTTTGGGGCAAATCATAGTCAAGTCAGCTCACTGACAGCTGTTGCTGCCTGTTGGGCTGCAGTTTGCCATGTTATGATTTGAGCATGTTTCTTATGCTAAATGCAGTACCTGGACAATATCTGTCATTGTTTTGTGTTGTTAATTGATTTCCAATCATAAATATATACATATATTTGCAGTAGCGCTACTGAAGAATACACTCCACCCCTCCTTCCCTCGATTCCTTCCTCGCCTCTCTTCCCTTCCCCACCTTCCCATCTTTACGCCACTGTGTTACTAATCAGGGCGCACAGAGCCAGACAGTTTGTTTGTTATCCGATAAGAAAGACGGACCAGAGGGAGGGGGGGGGGGGGGCGAGAGAGGGAAACGACGGTAGGGAGGGAGAGACATTCTCGAAATATCTGCAAATTGGATTTAGAAGGAGAAAATAGCGTGTATCTGATAGCACACAGACTTGATTCTATTAATGCAGGCGGAGAAAGTAAAGCAGGTGGTGTGTGTGTGTGCATGATTGTGTGTGTGATGGCAGTTTTAATTAAGGAGGTGCAACATAGAACAGCTCCCCTTCCACACCCTTTGTGTCAGAAGATAGGTGTTTGAAAGCTGGCACTCGCTCTGTCTCTCAACATGGCTGCCTGACTCCCCCCCACTTCAAACCACCTCCGTCGACTCCCTCCCCGCCCCCCCCCTTCGCTCCCTTGAAAGGAGGCCAAAATGCTCGACAAAGCAGCTCGTTGCGTCTGATATGGAAATGTTTTAAGGTAGCTGCTAATAAACAATGAAGTATAACCACCGCCGCCTGCCAAATTTTCACTGCCTCTCCCTTTTTTTTTTTTTATTTCCCAATACCCTGCTCCATCTGTACACTCAATCGGCGAGAAAATGGGCAGCGATCAACAAACGCACACCCACACGTCCAGCCCCCATCCTTTTCTGTCTTTCCCCCTCCCGCCTTCCTCTCAGTATCTTCCTTGGCTGACCTAGATAGCGTAAAAGCGAGGAGATGGAAAAACATGACTTCAGCAGAATCAAAATTCTTTTCAACGGCCTTGCACACTAGCCTTTTGTTATGCTGCTCGACAGCCAATTGCATATTCTTCCACTTCCAGATGGCGGCATTTATAGCAAAGGTTGCTGTTGTTCCAAACACTCGTTTCTTTTCTTTTTTCCCCTTTTGCAAAATAAGGGGCAGCTTTGAATATTTGTCTTCAGAATCCCAGTTTTATCGTATGTGTGTTTGCACAGTCAAACCTCTCTTTTAGCTTTAGGAGAGAGGACACTGCAAAAATAAAAATGCTCAAAAACATTTTTTCTTATATGTGTGATTTCCAGCCAGAAAGCCTCAATCTCTCTCTTACCTTCTCGTCACGGCAAGATGATGTATTCACATCACCACACGCTGGCTGCATGTTTCAATCCAATAGTCAGGCATGCAACGCTGTCAGAATACAGGACTGTTTGTCCTGCTTATATACCGTTTCGCTACTGCCAAACTAGGTCATTAGACCCTGCATCGGGAATATGAATCGTCTGTGCTGAATAAAAAAAGCCTGTTCACAGACACAATGTACAAGTTGCAAAATTCATCTTTTCAAAATGTGATCAGTGAAAAAATTCACACATATAGACCCTTTTTGTGTCGACGTCATGATTACGTCACGGTGTTAGCTGGAGGCAAAACAAAGGAAAGACTGGAGGCAAACACTAGCAGGGGGCTAGTTTCACATCGAAAATGTCATCTTGCTGTGTTGTTGGGAGCCGGAATCGAGATATCACATATATTTGAGATGACAAACTGTGATTCGAAGCTCTAGCGAGCTACAATATCGACGAAACGTTTCAGAGATGGAGACTAAATGTTGCTAATATTTAGCCTTTTGCTGGCTAATTGGCTGTGGTTAGCAGAAAGCTAAACTGTTAGCAACCCTTTCGCTCCATCTCTGAAACGCTGAAAAGGGGTGTATTGCTGTTAGTTGTGGATGCAAGAACCTTGGCATGAACCTTTTACATCACGAGTATCTCGTTCGGCCTCCGGATTCCTATACGCCGCTCTTGATCTTTGCCTCGGATTTCTCTTCCGTCCTGGATCAATGACTTTGTGTAAAGGACGGCATTTATTACAGGCTCCAAAGAGAGGCCACGGCTAAGTATGATAAATGAGTGATGAATTTATCAGCATGTGATGAATGTACAGTACAGTCCCGTTGAAGTGCATTTGAAGTAAAGAATCTCTCTCTCTCTCTCTCTCTCTCTCTTTCATGCCCTCCTCCTGCTTCCCACTGATGCCTTGAAAACAACCAAATAGGTAAGTGACAGAATCCCTCTTTGCACACTAAAATGTCAAATTGACTTATTTGGTTCATTTTGTTTGCGAGAAAAAGGCAGGGGCTGTACGGCGCCGAGCTTAGGCAGCAGTTACAAAAGAGACGCAGAACGGTCTTAAAGGATTCTTCAATAGTGAGGCATTTCCACTGCCGGGTGACTTTTAATGGGATTTTGGCCCTTTTGAATAAGAATGACAATGGTTTGCGCACTGCCTCAGTGCACCTGTGAAGCAAGGAACAACGTTGGTAAAACAGATGTCATAAGGAAAGTATTCTTTTAATTAAACGTCTCTTCGCTGGCCAGTTGCTCCCATAGTTGCGGCGTTTTCTGGAAAACTCTGTCAATCTGGCTGTGATTTAGGCACAGGCGGCTGCTTGCTTTTAATTACGTATTTAGCTCAAATGGTGGGGGGGCTAGACTGTAAGTTTTCCGAGAGCCTGCTCTTGTGGCTTAGAATCTAGGCGTAGCATTAAATTTTAATAGACAAGAGGATTGCAATGCGTCTTACTTCCTTCCACCGCTGACTCATTTTCTACTTATTCCTCTATGTATCACGCTTTAATAGTCAGAGGACATTGCAATATTAATATGTATGGCGATTATAAAAGCGGGCTAATTGCCAGATTTTTTGGAGGCAAATTATGTGTAAACGAGTGCACCACCTCGGCGCTGTTGACGGGCCAATTTATATCAAACCAGTTAGAAATCTGGAGTTTGCTTTAACTTTGTTTCTGTGCTGGTTTCCTTTTTAACAAAGTATCATCGGGTCGCTCATTAGAGCTCGCAGCAGACTGCGTTAGAGATACAGCACCTGACGCTTCACTTCCCTTCATTTTGTCTCGCCCTCTCTCCCTCGCCCTCCATTTCCATGTGCATTTTTATCACCACCCGCCCCTTTCTCACTCCACAAAGGCAAATAGCTCATCTGTCTTTCTGGCTCTATTCCACCCTTCTGTCTTTTCATTATTCCTCCCCGTCTCCTTTTGTTCTTCCTCACAATAACCACCTTTTTCCCGTCTTCTTTACGCTCCCTCTCCCTCACGTTCTCGCGTCGTTATTCCGCTCATAAGGCAGGACGAGACGGAGCAAGATGGCGTACGCGTCGCCTGACAATGGGAGCTCGTGTGTTCCAATTTAATTTTCTCATTTGATCTTGTCAAACGGCTGTATTTGGAATACATGAGCCTGTTTAAATTCATGAGGTCAGACGGAGTGCTTTCTGTAATTGGAATCATTTACACACTTTCTTGAGGACGTACTCTCGGCTCATTGGTGACAACAATATGATAAGGGTGAGGGTGAAAATGGCCAGCATAACACTGCATTGTTGTAGTTAGGTTTGAATATAAATCTTTATCAGAGAGTCAGCTCGCCGCCCTCTTCTGATAGTGAATTGGCATAAAGTCTTACCTAGAAGGAGCAGCTGCTGTAGAAGCCATTTTTAGCTGCATTTAGTAACGCTGGGTAGACTTATTAATATATTAATGATATGCAATGTCAGAGCTCATCTTTGAAGTATTATATCAGGTATTTACCAGTGAATTTGAGGATGTTGTATGTAAAACAGCATTAGGGATGTTAACAATTAATGATTGTCGTTAAGATTTTGATCGAGCACATGAAATTTAATCGATCTATAAAATATAGATCTGAAATATGAAGGCGTAGTGACATTTTAGATATCAGTAGAATGGAGTATTTTCAAAGCATGTTTCAATGACTAGGAAATCGTGGAAATGGCCACGCTGAACTGCAGCGTTGGGAGCTGCCATGGACACGGAGTTTGAGATCTTTTTACGGGATACTAAGCTGACAGACTGGTGGAAAGTCAGCTTATCTTAGACGAAATATTCTGCTTCAAGCCATATTTGTTGGCGTTTAGCCTTTCAAGAACAACATTCACCGCGGTGAAAAAAGTCAAAATTTATTGAAAAAAGATAGATGTAATCCTTTCCTAAATTCACAACATGTTTTTATCTTTAATGAAATATTCTGCTTCAAGCCATATTTTTTGGTGTTTAGTCTTTCAAAAACAACATTAGCTGTGTGGAAAAACTGTTTTCTCCCCGGCACGTACCTATATTAACGAGGCGGTCTAGCAGCAATTTAACGGCACTAAGAACAACAAGAACAGGCAGAAATTGGGACATTGTGAGTCTGAGATATTTGTTAGGTCCTATTCTCTTGTTGCAGTGTTACATTTAGTTGTTTTTGAGCGTCTTTCTTATAAAACTAGGCAGAGATGTAAGGGGAGATTATTTTTACGAGCGCACTCTGCATATAATCTGATATTCACTTATATTCAATACATCTAAGCCTCTATATTTATATGTTTCATAGGCTATGCGATGTTGAGAATATGCAATATGTTGCTGTGGAAATAAGGCTTTGATTGAGGAAAAAAAATGACCTTAGTATTGTTTGGTATTTGCACAATTTGTATGTTTTTTAAATTAAGATTAATCGATTGATCATTCCCTAAACAGCATAGCTTTTGGTTAATTTATTGGAGTCCTCTGGAGTAACTAGATGTTACTCAAGAGCCATAATTACTTAATTCTTCTCATTACACCTCCTGGCCGTTGTTTCGAGCTGCACAGTTTAGAAACAGCTTGTTTTTATATGTCTTGTTAACAATGAGAACTTTAAAATGGCCAACCTAACCACCCATTACATGAGTCAAACTTATCCATGGGGAAGGTAGATGGTACCTGAAGGTGGTTGACATGTTGTTAGAGTTGAGAATGCAGCAGACAGGTAATAATAGATGTGCTGCATTGCTGCAAGTGAAGTAGGAGACATCTGGGATACAGGAAAAAAAATGTGAAGTGGCAGCAGGAATGAGATGAAACAACACATTTTTTCCAAAGGCATAAAAGTGTAGAGATGCTTGAACAGATACAACCTTGTTACAGCACTATCACATCTTTAAAGCGAGAGAGAGCAATCCAGGCATGTGTTCTTGATTACTCCTCCACATTCAGCCAGGATGTTTTTGCCATTATCGTCGTGGGATAAAGAGAAAAAATGTGCTGTGTTGTTAGGTCTCATTTCACCTTCACTGGTTGCAGTGTTTAATCCAAGGTGTTACAATGTTGTGCTTTCAAAACAGTGCTACCTGTTATATGTGAGAGGCAAAAATGGTTGAGGCACTGTCACACAAAAGAGGGAGTCAGGTGAGGTAGTATAGAAAGCGACAATGTCCACGTAGAGAGGAGGTCAGGATGGGTGGATGGAACATAAAATTCAGGACTTTCACCCAGGAGACCGGTGTTTGTGTTAGTTATTTAAACCCGAACCGAAATCTTTTCCTAAACTAAGCAGTTTTTTTACTAGTGATTCTGAATTACATTATCCAAGATATGTTTGACCGATGCCTCAGTCTCTAAAAGTGTTGTTTAAAGTAAAAAAATTGCATTACATGCACCTCAAAACCAGCTTGTTCTAAATTTTTATGCCATGTTTGAGCTGTAATGTCTTAGTCTCGGAGACGAGGCCCGCAACTTGGTTTTCATTGGCAGGTGCTGTGTTTGCATTTTAAAGATGTCAGTCATAAAACCCCACCGCTCTCTGAGTGTCCATGCATATTACAGACATTGCAGGGGTGGCAGCGAGATCCAAGTGTTCTCTGTTTTGATCCTCTGCTGTTGGATCTGTCAGCGTGACTGACAGTCCAAAGGAACCTTCGGGAGACTACCTGCCTTGTTTCGCCGTGAGAAACGCTCATACAGTAGATATATAATGCATAAAGTCACCATTGCTCTGCCCTCATCTTTAATCATTTCTTTCCCCGTGGAGGAAATGTCCTGTGAGACTCCCCAGTGCACGCTGCAGGCACACTCTCAAATCCTATTGGCTCGCATCATCCTCTGGCTGTCTAGAGCTTCTCCCAGTCTTGCAATCACACCTTTTATTGATTCAAAATATTCCAGTGCAGACTTTGTGTGATTGTCATCCAGACCTCTGCAAATTACCTCCACAATATCATGCTTCTGATGGTGTCAAACATAATAACATAAAAATATCCGAGCCAATGATTTAGTGCTGTTACTTCTGAAAGCCCACACACAATTTTCTTCTGAAAACAAACTGCGTGGGCTGCTTAGATCTAATTGTACCAAGGTCAGAGGAATCCGAAGGCTCTGTATCTTTTTAAATGGCATTAAACACGTAGAGAAGCAACAGTTAAGAGAGAGGGCTCCATCATCTATTTGATCAGCGATGTTTGAGCGATGTATTCACACCTTGGAGACTTATTGTTTTCTTTGCATTTGCATTTCAGTTGAATATGAATCAGGATCATAAATAAATATACATACACTACAATAAAAGAAGCCATGGTGGAAAAGAGCAGAAAACAGTAGGCGAATTGAGGTAGGATGGGAGGGGGATTTGTTAGTTAGTTGTTTGTTAGAACCATAGGCTGTATATAAGAAGTGGACGTAGTCACCTTGACGTCACCCATTGGTTTGTGGACTGCCGTTTTGAAGCCTCGAGTTCAGCATTTTGGCCGTCACCATCTTGGTTTTTGACCTTCGCCTTCTTAGTTTTTTGCAACCAGAAGTGACACAAGAGGGTGGAGCTAAGTAGAGACATGATAGACATTTTTGGGCAACCAAAAAGGTTAAAAGGATGGGATGCAGTAATGTCATTTTCGACGCACCATATTTTTTTCCCTAATAATGCTACATTGCGTACAACAAATCTGTGTTGAAATCGGTTGGGCGAGAGCTAGTTAGCGTTAGCTGTTAGCAGCCAGGCGGCAGCACAGTCCTGCACGGAGCTGACAGCTAACGTTAACGGGAGGTGCAATTGATTTACATTATGATGTGTTCAGACTCTATTCAGTAAAAATGAGTATTAGTACGTAAGTAGTACGCTATCATGATGTGTTCAAATGTAATCTGGTAAAATGTATTTTTTGGTGAGAAACTTGAATAAATACAGTGGTTTGGTTTTGCAGGAGATGTTTTAGATTTCTAGATAATAGAGAGGGAATTATGACCTGTTTAACTTCATAACAAAAAACAGTATGCAAAGGGTAATAAAGGAATGTTTGTTGACATCCTCTAGACAATGCTTGTGATTCCAAGGGAAGTGGCTCCCACTGTGTATTGATAAATCCATGGCGCTGTCCCTGGTGCTGAAGTAGCAGACGACGGATTTGTAACTGTAACTGTTTTCTGTGAGTCCCGCCCTTCGTCCTGGCGGGGGGGGGGGGGGCATTAACAAACCGCCTACTGGCAGAGACAGAGGGAGGTGGAGGGAGTCACAGAGAGCAGATGAGTGAACGTCGTGCAGAGACTACGTGTGAACAGAGGTTTGATGCTGCAGGGAGTGGAGCTGCTGGTTTCAGTGGTGCTTTAAATGACCCTGCTATCTCTCTTGCATTAAACGCACTGCCCTGCAATCTACACTAAGCCCGGAGCCTCTCTCTGTGCAATCCGCTTACCCTTGAATAGCTCTAAATTAGCAGTTGGCTTTTTCACTTTATGCCGCCGAAGGGCCAGAGGCGAGTGGAGAAGGTTTTTTTGGGGGTTTCCAGTTGTAAAGACTTAATACAGCCTGCAGAAAAATGTGTTTTTAATTAACTTACCTTTAGGGTGGTCCCTATCCTGAAACCTTTGATTAATTAGATAGGACGGTTTGAGATGACGGAGCCTGTGGGCGACCCAGGATGCTTCACTCTCCCCCAAAATCCTTTAATGTGACATCAATAAGCTCCTCAAACCTAAATTTTCTTCTTAATGTCTAATGGAGAAGGAGGTTGTGAAGAGGTTTTTTCTTCTTAGGAGACACTAATGTGGCTCTATGTTTCGTGAAAATCTTGCTTAGGCTGGATATTTCCTCTTAACTTCTTTCTTTTTCTTCCCTTTTTTTACTCCTCACCTTATACCCAAGTGCATGTCTCCATAATCTCCCTCTCTGCCTCATCCTCTATTGTATCTCAGTCAGTGGTGGATGAAGTACTCAGATCTTTTACTTTAAACAACTGTATACACTTGGGCTGGGTAGTTTCATCTATAACAATGTATATCTTATAAAGTGATCACATTTGACCTATAAAACCTTGATCTGAAAAGCAACTATGGCTGTCAGATAAATGTAGCGTAGCATGAAATGGAAATATAAGTGCAGTACTTGGAATAATTGTGTCATGTGAAACCACACTGACTCAGCAAACTAATGTGTTGAGGCCGACATCTCTCGGAGCAATGCTACATTAAGCCTCCCCATCTGCTGGGATTACAACTACAGGTATTTAATTTGGCGGCACATCATCAGTGCTTTGTTATGCCGTCTGACACAGCGGAGCCTCCTCCGCCAATGACAATGACCCGCATTAGCCGAGATTAGATGAGAGAGCTGATCAGGATGATGACGCAGGAGAGAGGTCGTTGGGTTGTATGGGAGTTAAATCTGAAGAAAGGGATAAATCAAGGGGAGAGAAACATAAAAATTAATGATATGAAATAGGGAGAGAAAAGAAAACAAAAGCTGCGAAAGAGAGATTTTTAAGTGCAAATAAGTCACCTTATCAACTTAAATCCCAGAGTCCCCTCCAGAGACGCCGTGGATTTGCCTTAATTACCCACTCAAGTTCTGAAAAACTTTTCAGTGCACAATAAGGGATTAATAAAAATGCTAAACTGCTCCTTAAACAGCACTAAATGAGTCCGCTATCCAAAGACACACTGTTAGATCATTTTCTTCTTTTGTCTCATTGGTGTACTTCAAAGTATATAAAAGAACTGCAGTTCTGGTCCTTTAATAATGTACTTCACTTTATTACTCAGACAGGTTATCTCTTGCCACAAGCACCTTTACATTTTACATCCTGGCGTACTTGCTAGCAGTCTTCATCTTTTTGTTGGCGCAACAAATATATTCTGCTCCAATCCATATTTGTTGGTATTTAGCCTTTCAAAAACCACTTTTTTTTTTTTTTCATATGCGACAGTATTTTTGCTTCGTTATGGACTATTACTGCATCGGATGGCATCTAAAAATAGATATCATATGACAATAGCACATTTTACACTACTAAGAGTATACCAGGTTAATGTAGGTTGTGTTTACATTGTGAAGCATGGAAACTTTCCATGCTTCACACCGGTGTTGATCGATGCATCCATAGAAAGAGAAGTGTGTACGGTTCATGAGATGAACAAGTGATCGATGTCTTATACTCACTAGAAACGCTTCAGAAATGGAATCGCTCTGAAGTTAGTTGCACCCTTCAAGTGCCTGTACCTTCATAACTCAAGTGGTGAAGAAAATTAAGTGGTAGCGTGAGGGGAGTTTGACCTGGGTCGACCAGCTGATCAGAGCCAGCAGTCACTACGGTTAATGGATTGTTGTCTGTCTGTAGAGGAGATGTATTAGCAACATCAGCATCTGCTGCATCCGGCCTGGAACAAACACAGGTAGACGTAGAAGAACTGATTTAACAACAAAAGCAGACATCTGTGGACGCAGAAGTGATTTAACAGCAGTGAAAGCTACACCTCATCTGTAATCTTCCATCTTCTGTTGAGCCCCACGTTGTTATATTTCAGCGTATGTTGTTTTTTGATGTTGAGTGTTAGTCGACCACACTTAAAGCGACAGATGTTGAAATGGAGAACTGTTTGTTTGTTTGTTTTTGTTTGATGCTCGCCCGGACCTCGCCGCTGTCCTCAGTGCGAGGGGTCTGCGGCGATGTCGGCACCCCGTCTCGTTTACCGTGCTTACGCTGTGTGACTTTTTGCCATCACATTTCATAACAATATAAGCTTTATGATTAAATTGTCTACTAGAGCACCAAGTTCTTCATAGGTCTAGCCTCGTCATTTTGCTCTCAAAGTGCTCCAGATTGATGCATTTAACTTTATAATGTTCAAAGTTTTCTTACGTTGGAGCATGACCCCGGACCCCTCACCGCAGTCTCTCAAAATCCTGTGGGAAACACCGTATTACGTCACTTCCCCCACTTCAAAACTCATTCCGGCGCCACTGATTCTTGTATTTCTCACGTCTTCGCCTTTGGTTTTTACCTCGAGATTCAGCATCCGTGAATCATGTCAGGTGAAGGAGAAGCATTTTTTTTTAGCCTTTGCACCTCCCACCCAAACATACACAACGTCAAATTAAAAATTAAACACACTTACAATAATATAGGGAGCCATTTGGTGCCATTGATTTCCCCCCCCCGCAGCAGCCAACATCTTGCCTCTTGTCAGAGCAAGCTTTTTAATCAGACCCGTGCAGGAGTCTGTCTTTGTCGAATGAAAAGAGAATGAAGGGGCTGACTAGGGGGGGTGAGGAGGAAAGGAAAAAGCGCCGAACAATTGGCATGAAATGAACTGTCGTCAAAGCCGGTGCTTCGCCGAGCATAAAACAGTCAGGGGGGGATGATTTATTGTCGCGGGGAGAACAAGGACTCTGCTCTGTATGCATATTGTATGTTTTCTGATGGAGTTGTGGCCCCTATCGAGGAGTATTTCTAAAATCATAATAATACCCAGAGTTGGGGGGAAAAAAAGTGGTTGAAGCTTACAAATTGAAACTTCTGACTCTCCTTTTTTTCCCCCTCCTCTATACCATTCAATCTCTCTCTCTCCGTCACCTTCTCCTTGTGCATGTCACTCCCTGATTCATATTTTGTTTATTCTCCCCCTGCTGCCCATCTCTCTCCTTCTCTGCCAGGATGTTTCACAGCCTCTCGCCTCCCTCTTATTCCATCTCTTCCCCCCATATTTCCCTGTCACCCCTTGTGTCCTTCCCTCCATCCCCTCAGGCCCTCTCTCCTCCTTGGAGCCAAATCCAGACGGCTCCCTGCTTCTGTTTCCAGATACAGGAGGAGGCGGCGGGGGGGGGGAATGAAGCAGCAGCGAGGGGGTCTTTGTAGTCAAATTGACTTGTGCCTTGTTCACCAAACGGATGAGCCGGGCAGGTCTCTGCCCGGGCTCAACAGTATGCATGACACACTCATTTGTCATGCATTGGCCTGTACATCTACTCCTGCCAAAACGCTGTCCTGGCTGCCGTCCCAACTCGCTCCTTATTCACTCAGCAGTTAGGCTTGTGGGAAAAACACAGGCACAAAATGGCTGCCGCTGTCACTGCTCTGTTCTCTCAGTGAGTGGAGACGGAGGAGGCTGTGTTTTTTAATGTTCTAGGAAGAATGAGATGATGCAAGTTTTGGAGAGCGGGTTTTTTATGTGCAAAATGCCGAGGTATTGTTAGTGTTTTATTCTCCAGGATCATGGTTTATGATGTCCTCTTGAACCTTTTAGTGGCCATTAGTGACTAAAACGGGGTCAGACCTAATCGTGACTTCTGTTTTGAAGCAAAAGCTTTTTTTGTTCATATAGACCCTTTTTGTGTCGACATCATGATTACTTCACGGTGTTAGCTGGAGGCAAACGAAGGAAAGACTGGAGGCAAACACTAGCAGTGGGCTAAAGTTACACATGGAATATATGTCATCATGCTGTGTTGTTGGGAGCCAGAATCGAGATATCTCATACATTTGAGATGACAAACTTTGATTCGAAGCTGAAGCTGTAGCGAGCTACTATATTGGCGAAATATTTCAGAGATGGAGAGTAAATGTCGCTAATATTTAGCCTTTTGCTAGCTAATTGGCTGCGGTTAGCAGAAGGCTGAACTATTAGCAACCCTTTCTCTTTATCTCTGAAACGCTTCGCCGATATTGTACGACTCTCTTTTTGACTGACTTTACTAAAGGATAGTTAACTACAGGCATCCAAAGATTTATACGCCCTCAATTTATCCAATATAGCCAGCCGTCTACTCCTCCCAAAGTAGTCTGTCAGCGGCGTAGGGGTCGGCTAATCTGGTCCAGTTGGTTAATGTTAACTTTCTCAACTAACACTCGCGATCCTGAACAGTGAGTGACAGAACATATTGAGAGAAACTAGCATTTTCTTCAGCCATTGTTAAAAAAACAATAACAACAACTAACGTAGCCTATTCAGAGAATTGTTCTGCCTCCACTTAACGCTCCTTTTACAAAATACATCATGATGTTTACTAACAGAAAAGGGGTCTATAGTTTCCTATCAATCCAATGAATCCATTGAAAGTGTAAATCCAGGACCAAAGTTTCCTCTGAGGTGATAGTTTAATGACCTACATTATGTGATGTATTACCTCGACGTGATTTATTACCCTGACCTTAATAATATTTAGTCGGACATTAGCCGCCGCGTCACTTCGTCCCCAGAAATTGAGCGCTATAAATTGGTAGTTTCTGAGGCAGCTAATACACGGAGACTCTCCTCCAGATTAGAGGCTTAGTTGCATCAGCCACCATTTTCTCCCTGACAAGCGTCCCCATTTTGTAAAGGTCAGCTCTGTTTTTTTTTGTGCTCTCCTCTATGTAGGGTATAGTCACATTTTTTCCTTGTTCCTCCTCCGTTCTGTTTTCCTCTCTTCCAGTGTACAGTGTGGCGTGGACACTGCAAACACTGCGCGCTGGTTATTAAGGCCAATTTCCATCACTCCTTCTCCCCCTCCCTGTCACCAGCGTGCCTCCGCCAGGGAGAAAATGGATTTTAATGGGCGGGTGGTTGATTAGTGCAACACTAACGGCGAGTCAAGTAGTGCGGACGGCCGTGTGGAGTGAGGTTGATTTAGAGAGGCAGGTGGCACGGAGAGAGAGAGAGGAGATGAAACACTCACTTATTGACTGATAGATTGTGGCAATTGAGTTCTTATCTATCCATCTATACATGCACATACTCCCCTCATATATAACATTCATAACAGCTATTTATATTTATAGATACACACACACACACAATGCTTGCAAATCGAACCTTGTGACTCACTCTGTTTGACATTTCTGTCTGTCATTACTGCTCTCTCATTGTGTCTCCATCTCATTGTGCATGTCACTCTGTCTGATTCACATGCTGTTTGTTTCCTGTTGGTTGTTAAGCAGGGGGCCGGCCCACTCCTCTTTCATCATTTCCACTTCTATGTCAGCTTTTCATGCACCGAGCTCATGCTAGAAACTTTTTTGTTTTTTTGTTTATTTTGACAAGCAGAGGTACATTTACCCCAGGGGGGTTTTCATCTGCAGTTTGTATTTGGGGGTAAAACACACAAATAGGATTACAAATTGATGTGATGATGATCTTAAGTGTATTTATTAGGGTTGTCAAAGTTAATGCTATAATAACGAGTCAATTTATTTTAACGCCGCTAATTTCTTTAACGCAACTTGCGATTTTTTGGGGTTGTAGAGGAATCCATTTAAAGCTAGAGCGAAGATGGCATCATTTTAAACTAGAAAACCTAAGGAATCCATTGGGACCAACCATGTCATACTAGCTCGTTGAGAAGGAGGCTAAATAACGCTCCAAACTTGCACTAAATTTTGGCCATCTTCAAAGGGGTCCCTTGACCTCTGACCTCAAGATATGTGAATGAAAATGGGTTCTATGGGTACCCACGAGTCTCCCCTTTACAGACATGCCCACTTTATGATAATCACATGCAGTTTTGGGGCAAGTCAGCACACTGACACACTGACAGCTGTTGTTGCCTGTTGGGCTTGAGTTATATATAAATATATATATCTGATTATATTGCAGTGTTCCCTGTTAATACTGGACCAATTTCAAAAATAGTTGTCCCCATTAGTCACTTAGACACAAAAACATGAGAAATGTGGTCCAGGTTTAAAAAATACCAGGGTTACCCCTTAAATCAGCTTTCCATGTCTATGACAGAAGTCTTGTCAAAGGCAGAAGGACTTCTGGCAACGAGCCGTTATGTCTATGAGAGTGTGAGCCGTGATGCTTTTATTGAAGAACTCTCTCCTTCCCTGCCAAATCAGAAGTAGGTCACAGCAAAACTGTGGGCCCCGAACTGTAAATTACTCCTTCCGTGTGCTGCACACTCTCTCATTTCTACATGTTTACCTGTGTAACAACGCAGAGATCAGCTCACTGACGTGTCAAAGGGTGAGGATCTCAAATTACATTAAAGGGGATTTATTGCAAGAGGCTGCAGGTGAGATGGCGAATGGGCTGATGTTGCTCCTCGCAAACATTTTTTATCATGTTAGGGGATTGGGGGGCGTTGTTATTAACCGTGGCAATAACAGCTAATAAGACTAAAACCCAGTTTGTTTGTTTTAGCCCGTTGGATAGTCGTGAGCTGCTCCTCTTCTGTCGTGCCTCAGAGATGAAGCAGCATCCAGTAGCCGTGTGATCTAACTCCCCCTGTGGTCGCTTTGTGCAAGAGCAGTATGTTTAGATGGGGGGTGTTAGCATTGTTTAATGGTAAACACATAGGTAGAGCCTAGCTGTAGTGGAAAGTAAGCTAAGTACATTTACTCAAGTACTTTACTTGAGGTACTTTACTTGGGTATTTCCATTTTTATGTTTGCATGTTTATACTAGGGCTGTCAAAGTTAACGTTATTAGGCAACTTCGTTTTAACGCTACTAATTCCGCGAATCACGCATTAACGTATCTTGCGAGAGTGAAGATACTGGCATCATATGAAACTAGAAAAACCTAAGGAATTCATCGGTACCAACCATGTCATACTAGCTTGTTGCGGAGGAGGCTAAATTACGCTACAAACATACTCTACATTTTTGTGAGGAAAAACTTGCATGGACATTTTCAAAGAGGTCCCTTGACCTCTGACCTGGCAGCAGCGGCTCCTCCTCCTTCAGGAGCAGAGCTTCGCCTCGCTGCTCCTCCGGTCCCCGCTGGGAGCCAACACCGACACTACGCTGCTGGAGGCCCAGGCTGTATTACTGGGTCCGCTGGAGAGAAGGGAGGCACGGGAAAACCAGAACCAGAACCAGGACAACAACTCGGAAACGCTCCCAATTTTGTCCATAAAAGGAACACAAAATGAAAGCTCCTCGTAGTAGCTTTAAATAAAGGATCTGAATACAGCCTAGATACCCCGGCATGTGTAACATAACCAGCAAAGGCTCCTTCCAATCCCCCCATTTGCCAGCCAGCCACTATATGCCAGTTAAACCAGTGATCTGGCTGAGCTGCACAGCAGTTGTCCAAAGCTAACAAGCTCCACGAGAAAGAAGTGAAGGGGACTCAGTGAGAAAGGCAGCGACTGGGGAGAGGATGGCACACACATTATGGGGCGGATTACAAAGTCAAGCAGAGGGTTAAGACGACGGCGTGTGATGGCTGCGGAGTCAGTGGTTTCCAGCGTTACCATCACCATGTGGCGGCCGTTGGCCGAGGGGCAGAATGAAGCAGAGGGAGAGCTGCTGATTACAGCGCCGCTCTCATCTCTCTCATTAATGTCCACCCTCTCTGGAGAAGAGCTGCTCTGTTTCCTGTTTGCTTGCGTGAGCAGTTACATTATTCAACGAAGCCGCCCCGTCTCCATCGCACACACACACTGGCACAGTTTGCGTACGATCATATAATTAAACACTGTTTTATTTAACATTGTAAGCCACCTGATATTGCGCACACAAAATCACACTTTATGATAAACAGTTTAAACCGGAGAGGATTTCAAAACACATGAGACATCTTTATTAGACTTTCCAGGCAATAAAAATGCATTTTCAGTGCGTTCGTTCCGAGACATTTTCGACAAACAAGGTAAAATAAAGCAGATTACTTCACTCTGAACTCGTGTTAAGATTGATTTTAGTATAGCCGGGAGCATAAACGTTGCATTTTAATCTAAACGAATCATGAGTGCTTCTGCAAACTACGGCATTTTTCCCTTTTTTTTACAAGTCCCAGCATTGAAATTTTGGATTTTTATGTTCAACTTTGCAGTGCAATGCTTGATAAATATACACCATGTTATTACTCATCTTGACAATAAAAATAATAATTACTAAATAATGTGATTTATAAATTATATGAAGCATTTTATGGGTCCAAACATCACTTTACTTCATGTCCCATAACTGTGCTTTCATTGTTGAGATACATAAAATGAGCTAATTCAATTATAATGACATTATTTCAAATGGAATTGTTTCATATACATATTTCTTTACACCATATTAAAATTACTTTTTTGTTTACAAATTATTTAGATGATTTTTTTTCATCAAAATTCACCTGTCCCATAGTTATTCAAAGCCAAATCTAGTTTCTATGGAAACACAAGTGAGCGCACGGCTGACAGGTTGGGCCGCCCACATAGGTGACCCTCAAGACCAAGAAAAACAAGGTGAAGATCACATTTTTTTCTGAATTATGATGCACAAAGCTTGATGAAAATGTATTTAAATGTCTTAGAAATATTATAGAAATTGAAAAAAGCTAAATGTATAAAATGAATATTATTGTAATGTGCGGTAGGTAAGGACATTTAGTAAGAACAAGTGATGAAAACCATAACAAAATAAACCTGTTACAGATTAAAATCTAATTCATACAGGTTGATTTTTCTTTTATTAGGGAGAATCAAAAGTGTCCGTAGCACAAATCTCCAGGTATTTCCATCGTTTACTGTCTCTCGGAGCTCCTGTCAGCTACAGAGAGTCAGCCCAGTTATCTCTTCACTGTCGGCCTGTTGGAGGATCGCTTTTTAAGATTTCATTGATCAATATTTCAAGCGCAATTAGGTCTTGCCCTCAAGTTCTATCGTGTACTTGTGAACCCACTGTGAGCCAGCGTGGAGCTTCAGATCTTTAACACTACACATGACTGGCTTCTGGCTCTGGATTACCTCAGGACCGTAGTTTGTTCGTGTATTGCCCGTGTGTTAGCCCGTCTTTCACGTAGATGCTGCTGTCACCTACATTTCCATTTACAGAATAAAAAAAGCTGGACTTGACTGAGGTTAGAAAAAGGTCTGCTCCCCCCCTCTAACCCTTTGCCTCTCTTTCCATCTTGCGTCTTTTTTCTATGTCATGCTTGATCTCTCCTATCCCTTCCCCCCGGATCCTTCTCCATCCTTACTCTAACCGCTCCGTCCACCACTTTGTGCCGGTGTTGCTGAGGGCAGAAGGGACGCGGTGGACAAACGGAGGGTATCTCATTAGAAACAGCGAGGCTTCCTCCATATACCTCGGACAGGCCTGCCGGCAGAGCAGAGCCTGTGTGGGAGAAAAAGGAGGGAAGAGACCGAAGCAGGTGAGGAAATAGACAACAAAGAGAGAGTGGAGCGGCAGCAGTTGAAGGGCAGGGGGATGGAAGTAATAGGCAGAGGTAAAGGTTGGGGTTGGCAATCTTTCATCCCTTCTTTCCCCCTCATCATCTCTCTTCCCTTTCGCTCTGTTTTATCCCTCTCTCCTTCTGCGTTGGCCTGCTGGTAGCAGCAGCTGTGGGAGAGAATCGTCATCTCATTGCTCCATCTGCACCCGCCACTAACATGCCTGTGTCACGGGCCGACGCACAGTCGTTCTTTCTCTCCTTCCTCGTCCTCTCTTCTCCCCATAAATCTCACTGTGACTCTGCTGAGAGTGAGATCTCTTGTTTCGTCTCTACTGACAAGTTCACCAGAGCCACATTTGTCTTTACCCGTGCTCTATGTTGTACGCTGATGGTGGGATGTGGCAGCCCAGTCGCACAGCAGTTCGCAGAAATAGTCCCGAAATTCAATGTATTGATTCGTGTACATAGACACGAATTTCCCTTTTTTTTCGTGATGGTCAGCATGAAATCAATTCGTATGTAATCCACATGATTGTGGACGTATAAAGAGCTGCAAACGCCGTGTAGGGATAACTAATAAAACAACTCAAATAACTAATTAAAACCAAACTTATTCGAAAAATTAACAATTGAACAAACATCAGCGTGGGGAGATCTACTTAAAATGACTGAAACTATCTTTGGAAAAAATGAATTTTACGTTTACTTTGACTTTTTATTTTGGCCCATGTCCCGTCCACTAACATGGAGGAGGCGGGGTTTATGACCTTTACTGCAGCCAGCCACCAGGGGGCGATCGAGAAGCTTTGGCTTCACTTTAGGGGAGCTGTCATTTCGTCCATCATCTTTCCCAAATGGCTGCGCTGCTGCTTCTTCTTCTTCTGCTTCTTCTTGTTCTGCTGCTTCTTCTGCTGCTTCTTGTTCTGCTTCTTCTTCTTCTTCTTCTTCTTCTGCTTCTTCTGCTTCTTCTTCTTCTTCTTCTTCTGTGCATACCGCCACCTACTGTATCGGAGTGTGTAGATGCTGCACTTGTTAAGCCAACGAAAGCAATTTGGTTTTGATAATAATTGATCGGCTATAATTTCATTATCAGAATAATACATAATATTAATAAATTCCCCATTATCAGCAGATAATTTATTGGGCTTGATATGTATCGTGCATCCCTATTATGTTGTCACTTACAACCAATCTTTTTAGTGGTTTTATTTGCCCAAGGTTTGCGATGTCCTCCTCCGAGGTTTCTGCCTTCACCCCCCATACAGCGGAGGTGAATGAAATTTGACTTTGTGGTGCTCACGAGAAAGACAGATTGCATTTAAAAGCATTGTGTCTTTCCAAAATAAATGTCCCAGTAACTCTGGATAATGCACAGTTTTTTCTGGAACCACCTAAGTAATAGTCCCTATGAAACCTCTCCACAGCGAGATCAGTCCATTACCTCTTACTGCCAGTTTTTTTGCAGACACATGCAATTCTGGCGCCAACTTTTTCATCGTGTTGCTCCGATAACAGTAAATTAATTGTTCAGCTTTATGAAAGAAAAGTGTCGCCCCGGTATGACTCCCCTGTGTAGCTGCCTTTGTGATTTAGGAACGCATAATTTTTATCCTCCCACTCAATAAATCGTGTTTAAATGAACGGCGGTGCAGTTTCACGGAGCGAGAGGTAGGGGGCCTCCACATAGCTCCATGCACTTGGAGGGATGCAGGGGGAGGAAGGGAAAGAGAGAGAGAGAGAGAGCAAGATGGGGAGGTCTATCCCTGTATCCTCACTGCCTCGTACAGAAGCTAATACTTCTTGACATCCGTGAAACCCTTTTTTTAATCTGCTGACTGAAATTTATGGGGAGGGGGAAAGGGAACGGGGAAGGAAAGGAGAGAAGAGGAAGCACTGCGGGAGGTTTTTTTTTTTGTACAAAATCAGCTCCAGTTTGAAAATGATCCTCTTAAGGGTTGTTTTTTTTCTGAGTGTTGTTGGCACGTCTTTCGGTCGTGCCGAGAGGGGCATTCAGCCGTGATGTCTGTGCAAATCCTTTTTTTTTTTTTTTAAAAGCAGACATCATTTATTGCAGCTCGCGTACACCCTGTTAATGTCAGTGCAGAGATGTGCTCCTCTGATGAGCCTGAAGCACTAATTTAGAGCTAAACTTTAGATTCACTTTCTTTTTACATCCATTCTCCGTGCATCCATTTAGCTACACAATTGGATGTCATGTATTTCGGGTGTTTCCTTCTGTGCTCAGACAGCCAAAAACTTGTTATATCACCTCGGCCCGTAGAGACGGTAAGAAAGCACGGGAAAAAAAAGCTATCAAAAGATAGCGGGGTACCGGAGCTTCCCTACATGATTTAACAAATATGCAGCGAAAGCTTATATGTCATACATCTTGAAGGCTCTGGTAGATTGCTGTGATCACTGTAATCACCGGTGCCTGTCCACGCTTTGACAGGGAAGCTCTGCTAATTATAGAGAAAATGTTTGCTGTTTGTTTACCAGCGAGAGCTGGCTGGAAAAACAATGCATTTCCTTGCTATCTTGAGGGCCCCCCCCCCCTCTGACTGGCTGTTGTCTGGGATATGTTGACTCAAATCCAGGGTGAACTGCGCTCCTTGTTTGTTTAATTTCCCTCATTAGCTGTGGCGCGCACTTAAGTGTGAGCTCGGGAAATGAGTTTGGGTTGTTTGAGGTGCTGACGTTATTGTGGTGGTGATGGTGGTGGAGATGCCACTGGAGTGTGTGGACACTGAAATGGCTGCCTGGTTGCATCAAATCACATTTCTGTGTAGGCCGTTATCTGCTGTTAATAAGACGAGATGAAATAAGATTTTGGGTTTTATTTGCCTCCGAGCATCTCTTTGGCTCCAATTCACTTCCATAACCTGCCTCCACTCAGAGAGAGCGGTCCTTTTTCTACTTAAAGGCACTTGAATGAGCACGCGATGAGAACAAATGTCTCCGCGCGGCACACAGCTTGTCTTTTTTTCCAGCATTGAATTAATTCCTCCCTTTACAGAATTACACCATTGTGACATTTAGGAATTGTAATTGGCTTTGTAACAGCCACGGCCCGTCTCACCAGTGCCGCGGTGCATTGTCCAAACATTCTCAACAGACTCTGAAATAGCCCGGAGCGCAACACTTTTTTTGTGCCCCCCCCACTGTTCCAATGCAAAGTGTTTATATTCATCAACATTGCTTAGGCTTGAGCGCCCCTCCGGGCTGCGAGCGGAGGAAATTACATGTAAACGCCGCGGTTTGAAGGTTACATCGCCCCGAGCGCGCTTGGAAAAAGTACATAAAGTCAGTGTGAGGGAAACATGCAGATGAATTAAAGATAAATTTGGGTTAATGTGAAGTAATGAGCAAGGACTTTAAAAACTTTTTGACACCTTCTGCCATCAAAGAGGGCTCTTTTTTTTGTGTCCAATGCAGCGTCTAGTTCCACCACTCACAACGAGCATTATTGTTAAATTCAATAAGCTCTATATGTCTTATGTGGTACCTAGTTCTCTAGACCTGCCCCCCCCCTTACCAAGTTCCCTCTCTTTAGACCTCAATATTTAAAGGTGCAGTATGTAGGATCTGGTGGCATCTAGCGGTGTGGTTGCAGATTACTGAAACTTCTCCCGTGTGCCAAGCGTTTAGGAGAACTAAGGCCGAGACTAAAGCTTGAATGTCCCTTTCTAGAGCCAGTTTTTGGTTTGTCCATTCTGAGCTACCGTAGAACATGGAGGCCAGCTCCATGAAGAGGACCCGCTCCCTATGTAGATATAAACGGCTCAGTCTAAGGTAACAAAAGCACAACATTTCTTATGTTCAGGTGATTATTCACCAAAGAAACACACTTAATTCATATTATATTCCATTTCTGCCAATAGATCCCCCTGTATGCTGCACACTGTTCCTTTAAATGACTCCCGAACAACATGAGTTTTCTGGTCAAACACCTCTATCGGCAGGATTTCAGTGCCTTTCAAAACTGTTACAAATGATTGTTAAAAGAATAAAAATATATAGATTTTCAGATCCAACACCTTGATAGTTTGGACATGTTTAGGCACAAAAAAAACTGCTTGTAAGTAAAGTTACTTAAACTACAAGAAGCATAAGCATTTTATCCTTTTTGACTGAAACAAGAAATAATGTCTGTAAATGGGAGGTCTCGTGGGTACCCATAGAACCCATTTTCATTCACATATCTTGAGGTCAGAGGTCAAGGGACCCCTTTTAAAATGGCCATGCCAGTTCTCCTCACAAAAATTTAATGCAAGTTTGGAGCTTTATTTTGCCTCCTTAGCGACGAGCTAGTATGACATGGTTGGTACCGATGGATTCATTAGTTTTTCTAGTTTCATCTCACTTAAAACTGAGCCCGCTACAACCTCCGAAAGATCAATCAATGCATTAAGGAAATGAGTGGCGTTAAAACGAATTAGCGCGTTAAGTTTGACAGCCCTTCTTTTTAGATACCGTGTTTGCCCCACAGCAACACGTGTATGCAGAAAGTGAAGGCATCAGTGTAGCTTTAAGGGAAAACATATACACAGCTCCCTATTTGCAACAGCTTAGAGTGTTTATATACAACACAAATTAAAGCGCATCGGGATTCGTGTCAGCGACTTCATCAAAACATTATTAAACCCAACAGATTGCTTGAGAGTCCAGTTGGCTCCTCGGCTTACGTGACGCACCAACGAAGAAGAAGAGCACGAGGCCTCCACCAGCAACCCTAGTGTTTGTTTACCATCCTCTTGCAGTCTGTGTTTATTTGTTTGTGTGCACGAGCGTCTGTGAAATTTTTTTTTTCTCCCCCCCCCCCCCGTTAAGGGCCTTATTTGCTTGCTTGTGCATACAGCCGCCAAGAAGTCTCTCAGCACAAGCCAACAAATGGATTGTTATGTAACGGCCACAGCCTGCTATGTTCCACTGCCAACCTGCAGAGAGAGAGAGGGGATGGACGGACAAAGGGAGGGTTAAAGATAAAGGGAGAGAATGAGAGGAAAGGGGGGAGGCGGGCGGTTAGAGGAAGAGAGAAGGAGTAAGTGACGCGCCTCTAGCTAAATGTTGTGGTTCCAGACACGGCACAGCAAATCTTCTTTTCTGTTAGCCTTTTCTCTCTCTCCTCGCTCCCTCGTGTCTGGGTTTTGTCTCGTCACATTATTGGTTCGGCTTGATTTGTTTTCCATCGAAGGGGCTCTCAGCAAAGTGCAGACAGTCATTTATTTAGTATCTCCCCGTCCCCTCGCCTCGCCTCACTCGTCCGTCTTGCCAACACGTGAAATATCAGCCCTGCGACAGGCAGACGGTCGCCCCTGTCCAGGAATCCCCCCCGAGGCCCGGCGAGACGAGCGAGGGAAGACGAAAAGAATACACTGTCGAAAGCTTTATTCGGGCACTTCAACACTGATTCGACATCAGAGAGCAGAGGCACCAGTGACATTTCAGATGACTAAACAGGGTCCTCGGAGAGATGGCTTGTGGGTATTTTTTCACGGTCTAACCCGTTCTTAGCACTACTCAGTTCCCGCCACACATTGTGACTTAAAGTCTCTTGAGATCAGACGGGGGTCTGGACCACCTTCGCTCTTCAAAGACACAGGCTCGTATTTGTTCTCCTCTAATGCTAATCTTTATGGGTGCGAGCTCCCGATAGCTGAGTGAATAGATAATGGACCGCGAGCAGGAACGGAGGGTAACGTTGAATCCCACCCAGCAGCTTTTCATGTGTCAACAACCGTCAAAGCTTCCTCAAATCCTTCGTGGACTGACCTGCGCTCGGCTCATCGTACGTATGTGCGCGTTGGAACACATTCAACACACATGCACTGCTATATTTAATGCATGCACCTCACACACCCGCTACAGACTATGTCGTTCTTTCATCTCCCCGCTTCATCCGCCCCCGCCTTTGATGTGGGAAACCCTGGAGCCTGAGGAGTACAGTCCTGGGGAATGAAACAGAGTGGATCTGCGCTCTTACTCCGAAGGATGAGGCTTCACATTGATCCCTCTCGTTGGTCTCTCTCAGCCTCTTTTTTTTGTTGCCTTCAATCACTCACTCCATCACCTCCCCCTCCTCTCCAACATCTATCCACCGACATCCATTAGAACCGTCTTCTCTTCTCATGTAAGATGAGGGTCATTATTTCCGTAGCTGTTCACACTGTTCTTTCAACCACTCCTACACCTCTAGTACCACAAAAACAAGTCATCCGAGCCCTACAGAGCACTCAGCTCATTTCATTAAAGAACCATTTAGTATGTTGCTCCAACCTCCGGTCAAGTGGGCTGCAAGGGGTCTGTTTCATGTTAGGCTCTAAGTTGCTAAAGTGGAAGTCGAACAAACTGATTGTGTGAGGTGTTGGCTCGCTCGCTCTATCTCTGACGAGTGGTGTTTTTGCAAGATGCATCCGTGTAACAAGGTGGAGAGGTGAAGTCAGTAGAGACTAATTATATCCAGGAGGCAGCGCCAGCAGAGTAAGGGAGGTCTGGTAGTTTATCAGTAGTTTTCCATTTGTTTGAGTGTGGTTGGGTGTTGGTATTTATGAAGACGTATTAGGGCCAATTGTTGGTAAAAAAAAATAATAATTACAAAGCGAAAGGAGGGGGGAATTATTCAGTGAAGAAACTCCCAAGATTTCCAAGATTAAAGTCATAAATTTACAAGAAAAAAACTCTGATATTCTCTGAGATTAAAGTGCCAATTTTTCGGGAAAAAACTCACAAATTTGCAAGACTGCAAGAAAATTCTAAATTTACGAGAAAAAAAAATCGGAAAAATAGTGAGGTGGGAAACCGTAGTAATGAAAAATAGTGGGAGTTTTGTTAAGCAACCACATCGCTTCACATTGCAAGGCTGGATCAACCTCATCACACTACCATGTTTTCCATGACTGACACAGTGACAGTTGGGCACAGACCCCTTAAAAGCGTCAGTTTGTAACTATGGTAACGCAGCGTGTTCAGAGTAACGTCTTCTCAACGGTTGGTTTTTAGTGCTAGCTGTGCTGAAATAAAAAGACACAACGCCTTCGTGTAGAAAAAGGTTGTTCATCTCTACTTTCCTGTAACTTCTACAATATTAGTATTAACTTATGTTCATAAAAGAACACAGACAGAGCTTGAAAGAAAATGTGTGTATGTTTCTTTCAGGACCTTAGCTTCGCTCAGAGGCCATCCTTACCATAATAACACTACTTCAGACGGTAGCTGGCATTAGCACGGTTTTGCACTCCACTATTTTTCAGAGGGTTTTTTTCTCATAAATTTATGCCTTTATAATCTCGCAAATTTGTGAGATTTTTCTTGTAAATTTGCCACTTTAATCTCAGAGATTTTACCTACAGTGGACCTAATACGCCATCGTAAGTATTTTATAGGTTTCCATGAAAAAAATATATATTTTACGTTCCATAATATCATTTCAAACCCCCCCTTTGTGTCCATTTCATGTCTGTCCATTAAACGGCTTGTGAGTTCATGCTAAATCCTCCCTGCTTGTGTAATTTTTACGATTTTTAAGCCACCATTTCGGAAGGTCACCGCTTCAAGGATGGAACGGCTCACACCGGCTTTAGCCCGTGTTTGTTTATGAACTGTGAAGGCCACTCCGGCGTAATTAGGATGATGTTAACACTAATGGGTCCGTGGCTATTAAACATTATCAAGAAGTGCACACGCTTCCTTGCTCGCGCCCCCCTTCGTCCAAACGCACACACCTGTATTCCCATAGACCTAGCAGGAACAAAGCAGTGTGACCTTTTCAGAGCATCATGACTCTTAATGTGAATATGGTTGTTATTCTGAGCATATTATTGTTTCTTCATGCAGCACATGTCAGCATTTCACAGCGTGAAAGGTGTAAAATCTCTTCAGACCTCTTTTTTTCCAACCTATAGCCCCCTTTCTTTCTTTTTTCTTTCTGTTCACGGCGATATTTCAACATAAAAAGTCTTGCTATCATCTTCTTTCCCTATATTTTGCAGGCTTATATATTTTGTCCCTTATTTCGGGGGGGTGGTGTTGGGTTGGGTGTTGCGATGCATACCCTCCAAACATGGTAAATAATCCCAGGGCTGAGCCCGGAGCTGAAATACTCACACGTCTCCGTTTGCCTGATTGGCATGCTATTAAAAGAGTTAATGTGAGAAAATATGCTGCTGTTATTGCCGCTCCCTGTGTGTGTGTGTGTGTGTGTGTGTGTGTGTGTGTGTGTGTGTGTGTGTGTGTGTGTGTGTGTTTGTGTGTTCATGCGTGCCGTTTCCGAGCAGGGATGTGCGAGCGTGCCGCTTAAACTCGTGAGTAATGGGTATTAAGGTGTCAGATCGCCCCCTTGTATGAGCAGAGTGTTGGAACAGAAAATGCCAGTCATGCGTGAACAATGGGCATTAACACTGATAACACAATTACTGCAAAACTTCAGAAACAACTAACCAAATTAAATGGCGTGCTGATGTGCTGCGCTATCCTGTCCAGTGTGCCAAACAGTGATTGTAGACAGCTGCTTCTGTTTACAATAAGCCCCCCCGAAGTTTTACTGATACTTAATCAGATCTAAACAGCCAGAAAAGACACTATCCGACTTTGGAGACTCAGATGTTTTCTGGTATTTTCTAGGGCTGTGAATTTATTAAAATTAAGGGCTGTCAAAGTTAAGTAACACGTTAATAACGCATTATCGCAAGTTTGTTTAAACACCACTAATTTCCTTAACACATTAACGCAACTTGTGATTTTTAGGTTGTAGCAGGCTCAGTTATAAAACTAGAGTGAAGATACTGGCATCATAAGAAACTAGAAAACCTGAGGAATTCATTAGTAATCCATTGGATTAAATATTTTTAACGATTGACAGCCCTAATTACAATATTTAATTGCAATTAATGGCACGATTGTCCATAGTTAATCGCGATTATCTGTTCAAAATGTACCTTAAAGGGAGATTTGTCAAGTATTTAATACTCTTATGAACATGGGAGTGGGCAAATATGCTTGTTATATGCAAACGTATGTATATATTTAATATTGGAAATCAAGTAACAACACAAAACAATGACAAATATTGTTCAGAAACCCTCACAGGTACTGCATTTAGCATAAAAATATATGCTCAAATCATAACATGGCAAACTGCAGCCCAACAGGCAACAACAGCTGTCAGTGTGTCAGTGTGCTGACTTGACTATGACTTGACCCAAACTGCATGTGATTATCATAAAGTGGGCATGTCTGTAAAGGGGAGACTCGTGGGTACCCATAGAACCCATTTTCATTCACATATCTTGAGGTCAGAGGTCAAGGGACCTCTTTGAAAATGGCCATGCCAGTTTTTCCTCGCCAAAATTTAGCGTAAGTTTGGAGCGTTATTTAACCTCCTTCGAGACAAGCTAGTATGACATAGTTGGTACCAATGGATTCATTAGGTATTTTCTAGTTTCATATGATTTCATTATCTTCACTCTAGCTTTAAACTGAGCCCGCTACAACCTAAAAAACCACAAGATCCGTTAATGCTTTAAAGAAATTAGTGGCAATAAAATGAATTTGCGTTGCTCTGCATGTCTTATTTCCAACATTGACTCAAACATCACAGCTACACAACAGTACAGTAGTTTAAAATGATGACTCAGTGTTGTTGTCTTGTAGTGAGCAAGAATTACCTCCTAAAACCGCACGATTGCTTTTTAATCCTCTTCACAGGTCTTTAGTTACACAAAAAAAAATGATTAGCTAAAGTCAAATGTAGTCCTGACATTTGGTTCCTGGGTCTTATACAGTAGTTCCTTGGTTAAAAAGGGCAAATAATCACTTACCCCACAAGTAACTGACTGATTGCTTATTTGTATTCCTAGTTCTTGCATAGTTCTGTGGAAATGCTTTAACAACTAAATAAATCGAGCCTCTATTAGTTAGCGTGCGTGAGCCTTTGATGAAAATAAAAATTGCGTTCCGTCTAAGCAGCTCAGTTGAGCGTCACTGTCTCAACCTCAGCAGACTATTGAGCAGGCTGTCAGACAGAGAGAGGAGGGTACTCTGGGCTGATCAATACGATTTCTGGGTGATTTATATATGTAGGGCGGATGCTATTCTGCCCAGCAACCGTTCTGAAGACGATTCTCTGTCTAAAAGCATGACTACCCATCACCCTTACTGCCTAACCCCCCCCCCTCCAAACCCCCTTCCCACTACTCCCACTGGATCCCTCCATTTAAAGATATTTGGAGAAAGATAAGCGTCTGAGTGCTACCTCAAGAATAGTATTTGTACAAAAGTCACTCTCTGATAGTAGAATCCCCTCCAGGGACATAACAAGCATTTTGAAATGTTTCAAACAAACCTCGCACAGCACATCATCGGTGTCGAAAGCAAAACAGGAGAAGCATTTGAATCCTCCTGAATCGTGAGAGGTACGGCTGTATATCAAGTCCCCACTGGTGGAGTTGGGGAGGGGGATAATCATCAGACGTCTACGAGCTGACAGAAGTGATTTCTGAACAGTCTGAGGTGTGATTTATATTCAGATGTGTGCTGTTGACATAGCTCACAACCATAATTTAAAGAAATACTCCAGTGTTCTTGTTATCTCGGGTTAAGTTATTTAAAATTATTTAAAATTAAGTCATTCAAACATTTCGGTAAGTGCCCCTATTAGGGCTGTCAATCAATTCAAATATTTAATCGCTATTAATCGGACGTTTTTTATCTGTCCAAAATGTACCTTAAAGGGAGATTTGTCACGTATTTAATACTCTTATCAACATGCGAGTGGACAAATATGCAAAATGTATGTATATATTTATTATTGGAAATCAATTAACAATACAAAACAATGACAAATATTGTCCAGAAACCCTCACAGGTACTGCATTTATTATAAAATATGCTGAATGATTATCATAAAGTGGGCATGTCTGTAAAGGGGAGACTCGTGGGTACCCATAGAACCCATTTTCATTCACATATCTTGAGGTCAGAGGTCAAGGGACCCCTTTGAAAATGGCCATGCCGGTTTTTCCTCGCAAAAATTTAACCTAAGTGTGGAGCGTTATTTAGCCTCCTTCGTATGGTTGCTACCAGTTTCTAGTTTCATATCTTCACTCTAGCTTTATAACTGAGCCCGCTACAACCTAAAAATCACAACCTGCGTTAAAGCGTTAAAGAATTTAGTGTCGTTAAAACCAATTTGCGTTATTACCGCGTTAACTTTGACAGCCCTAGCCGCTATGCTTGGATCTGAAGCTAGACATAGAAAGAAGTGGGTACCAATCTGTCAACTGAAATCAGTTGCATTTCGTCAGTAGCCTGCAATTCCATTCAGATAGAGAGGGCGAAGCTATTACCCCCCCTCCCTGTTATGACTATCATCTTAGAAACAAATAAGCACCAATCAGCTTCAAAGAAATCGATCACTCCCTCCTCTTATCCTCCCCAATGATGTGCTGTTGACTCTGCAGGAGTTCACACACAGATGTTACAATCTTAGCTTAAAGGCAGTCTACATTCTTGCACATTAAACGCTGTTGACTTCCCATGTTGTAAATACGAGCTCATGAGTTTAATTTGAAGGCACCACAAGACACAGAGTTCGTTTTTGACCTACACTGCAATATATATGACGAAATAATTTCAACTTAAAGGTCCGGTTACTAGCTTTTCAGGACCACATTTCAGTCTTTATCAGCAAATGGAGCTCGCTCGCAACCATAGACTGTATAAAAGAAGTGGATGTAGCCATTGTGACGTTTTTGAAGCTTTGAGTTTGGCATTTTGGCCGTCGCCATCTTGTTTTTTTTGGAGCCAGAAGTGACCATATTTGGACAAGAAGGTGTAGCATGACCATCAATAGCCCACGAAACAAAACGTACTGTATGCTAGCTGCAGCTGCTCAGACCTAAATGACATTGATTGACCTCTTAGTCGGATAAATTTCACATTTTTAAAGATCACATTGACATGTTTTCAGATACATTTAGACGTTATAATTGGTGATACTGTCACTTGAGGACATCTTCATACTTTACAACTGTAGTTCAAAAGAACATGTTTCATCTCCAGATTTGATGATATAGTCGAGGGGTATGTGCAGCATGTGAAATATGTATAATCAGTCCAATTATTTTTCCAAGTATAAGGTCAGTCCAATTACTCTTTTCCAATATAGTCCAGGCTGAGGTTCTGTGTCCCGCCTCCCAGCTGGTACTGCAGAACTGTGCAGACCCAATTACAACCGACGCTCTTATCAGCCTCTTGAGATCAAACTGCATCTAAAAGAAAGAAAGAGTTTGAATTTCCTTGAGGTGTGAAATGGACGGGATTTAACCAATCAGAAGAATTATAGTTGTGTCAGGTAGGATGGAGTAAGTTGTCAGTTATTAATCCCTCTTAATGTCTTAACCGTCTCGCTTGTATTATACCGACAGAAGAACCTTGAGGGTTACAAGAAGTGTGTAGCTAATCAGTCCAGATCTGATTAGCATATTCTCTGAATTCTTGATGAAAGATGCGTAGAGAAACTAACGTTATACCAAAATGCTTTTCCACTGCAGTCCATCTTGTGTTACCTGGTTTCCCTCCAACGCTGTAAAGATTTGCCCATGCATTTCTTGTCATTATATAGATGTTGCCTTGATTTGGCTATAAAAAAGAGTATACTGTAAGATTTAATGTTATAAATATAGAATTTAAAGAATCAGTCCAGATCTGATTAGCATCTTGTCTGGATTCTTTAGCATGTTACTTTTTGACAAATCCATGGCTATGGTCGAATAGTCAAAAAAGATTGTCCTATATCTTTTCGGAACCACTTTTCCTCGATGGAAAACATCATGAGGTCAAGGAAAGATGTGAAGGACAATCATAAGGATTTAGTAAAAGATAACCTTATTTAAACAACTTTATTTTATAAATAGGGCTGTCAATCGATTAAAATATTTAATCGCGACTTATCAGACATTTTTTATCTGCTCAAAATGTACCTTAAAGGGAGATTTGTCAAGTATTTAATGCTCTTATCAACATGGGAGTGGGCAAATATGCTTGCTTTAGGGCTGTAAATCAAAATGTAACTTCAGTTTGGAGCATTATTTAACCTCCTTCAGGACAAGCTAGTATGACATGATTGGTACCAATGGGTTCCTTAGGTTTTCTAGTTTCATATGATACCAGTATCTAGCTTTAAAACTGAGTCTGCTTCAACCTCTGATAGATCAATTGCGTTAACGCGTTATTACGCGGAGGATGAGGATATTTTCAATTTATGCAAAGTGTACAATTAAAGAGCAACGGCGGATGTTATTGACGGCCGAATGGTGCCTGAATGGACGCCATTATCTCCTTTCCTTTGGTAAAGGATGGTCCGGTGTATCCTATGCTAAAGGAGATAAGAAAGGAAGCATTGAAACACCTTTCTTTAGCATTTAGAGAATTCAACTAGCCCTTATGGCTGCCACTTAAATAATTTTGGGTCACTCAGATAGGAACCTTCCTAATCAAAAAAAGACCATTCGACCGCAGCCCATGTATCTACAAAAAAGAACAGGTTAACACATCATGTGTCGTCCCCTAACTGGAGTCTTTGGAGACTTTGAGGCTGATCAAATGTCCCCCCCTCCTCATGTAACAGGAAGGTCCCTATCATCCTTCGAAGCAATCTTGCAGAAAGCATAGATAGAAGAGGAATATTATCCAACCACATCAGAAGGGGATGACTTGCTATTTCCTCTCTAGACGCAGACAATCTTTGGGATGCCATTTCTACATTTTCTTATATACCGCCACGGAGAAATCTATCAAAGCTATCAGAGCAAGGGCGGCGATGTTGTCGAGGTTGTTAGAATACGAAAAGGGAGCATCGGGGGGGGTGTTTGTGTGCCCCGCGCAAGGGAGGGGAAGAGATGGAAAGACCCTAAAATGTCAGCAGAGTGTGTCAGGTGTTCACCAAGTTCTTGTCAGGGTGTGTGTGTGTGTGTGTAACTATGCAACTTTAAAGATCAACAGCTATCTGGAAACTTTTGGCAAATGTCTGATCTCAGCCGCTTTTTTTTTTTTCCTCCGTCTCTGAAATATATGCAGTGTCAAGAAAAGTAGCGACAAAAAAAAAAGGTTTCAGTCTTCTCGTTTAAAGGGAATCAATAGTTCTGTCTCTCTCCTTAACTGCTTCAAAGAATCAGCCTGCCCTGATGCAATAATACACGAAGGTTGGAGGAACCATCTGTGTGTTATGGAGTTATTGTTTGAGAGCCTCTCTGAGAGTTTAAAATAAGAAGTGTGTTTAAATTCACGTGGGTGTACAGCGCCGGCGAGCCTTGAGGCTTATTGCCTCTCAAGAATTGACTTCCCCGCCATCAGTCCTTTTTTTTTTTGTCCTTGTGGAATTTCCATTTCATCGCCGGGACCTGTCTCGCAATTTTCCCGCTGTCAGCTTCCATGAGGCTTTGCGGCGTGGCGTTCGACATTGCCACATTGACCGAAGGCCTTAAATGAAAAATCGTGGCGTCTAGTTTCTTCGATATGACCTGTTTATCCCCACGGTGGATAGTATAGTGGCCAAGAATCCACTATCCCAAATCAATGGCCCCCTTCGCAGAGAAAGCATCCCGAACGATAAGCTCAATCCTAAATACACTCCCCCCTCTCGCCCCGATACGGAGGAGAAGAGTGAGGGGAAGGGGGGGTGGAAAATGCCAAATCAATAGGTTTTTCATTACTGCTTTGATTCATGAGTCCTTTCTGATTATTTTCCCACCAGATCCGTGGACAAAAGGAAAATGGTATTTTCTTGTCCGTTCGTCTTCAAACCAAATTAGCAGCCGGCCCACGTGAATGGAAATAATAATCAAGGGGCGTCCCATGATGTTTTGATTCATCTCTTTGCATTCTCTCCACCTCTAGCGCCACAGGTGGGATTGATTGGCCGGATCGATGGTGCCAGAGCTAATTGGACAAAAGTAATAAATATTTAGCCTCTTTTTTGGGGGGGTGGTGGGTGGAGTATATGAGTGCAACAGAGCATTTCCATCATTATTGTTATTCTAGGGAGGCAGATTGCTTGATTAGACCACGGTTGACTGAAGGTCAGAGTAAATCCATACCCGGCCAGGTTTTTGTTTGCCGACAACTCCCCAAGGCAGCGCTAATTTACTTTTAACTCACAGTTTTCAATAAAGGCAAACAGTTGCTGTTTGAGGAGAACAGAGATGCAGATTCTTCTGTCTGTTCTCTTAATCAGTTGGAGACACACAAATGCACAAATACACTGATTAGGTTAAAAGTGCTTATACATACATGCATGTACGTTTCATATTCATTGGCACATACACAGCAACAAGTCCCCATAGCTAACAACAAAATAGGTTGTTTGCTAATGCCAATAGCGGCCTCCAGAACTACCTGTGTGATCATAAGTGAAGACAATATTGCATATACCAACCTATCAAAGGACAATCCTGTTGGTTTTTTATGTTTTAATTAGGAATGTCAAAGTTAACAAGTTAATGCAAATTCGTTTTAACACCACTAATTTCTTTAATGCATTAATGAAACTTGTGATTTTTAGGTTGTGTAGCGGGCTCAGTTTTAAAGCTAGAGAGAAGATACTGGCATCATCTGAAACTAGAAAACCTAAGGAATCCATTGGTATCAACCATGTCATACTAGCTTGTCGTGAAGGAGGCTAAATAACGCTCCAAACTTGCCTTGTTGCCTGTTGAGCTTGAGTTTGCCATGTTATGATTTGAGCATATTTTTTATGCTACCTGTGAGGGTTTCTCTACAATATTTGTCATTGTTTTGGGTTGGTAATTGATTTCCGATAATAAATGTAAACATACATTTGCATAAAGCAGCATATTTGTCAACGCCCACGTCGATAAGAGTATTAAATACTTGACAAATCTCCCTTTAAATACATTTTGAACAGATAAAAAATGTGTGATTATTTTGCGATTAATCGTGACCACTGGCAGCTCAAGTTTTACCCATTTGCTTCAAAAGTCACTTGCTTATATTTCCGTGCCCTCCAGACGTGTCTTCTTGGGTTTGATAAACACCTTTTTCTCCATCTTTTTTCGCTCCATCTCGCCTCCCTAACGGTGTGTGTTGCATGGCAGGATTAGGTGGGTTCTTCGCCTCAACCGGAGCAGCAGGTGTTTGCCGGGAGAAACAGTGACACATGGATGCGCCCTGCCAGACTACTCATTAGAGACTCTGCACCTCCTTTGTCTCCTCATTTAGAGGAGAGAAGAGTGCACGTACACGCGCACGTATACAAGCGCACAAAGCAGCAGGTGGCCAGTATCAGCTGGACAAATCAAAGCAGGCAAAGTCAACCCCAGCTCTCACTGGGTGGATGTAGAGGAGTATTTCCAAGTACTGCTAGACTTCTTATTTGTTGCTTTTTTTTTCTCAACTTTGGCACTTCTGTTCGTGACTTTCCTGCCAGTAAATGTGCTGATGATGAAGACAAAGTAGAAAGTTTGACAAGTGGCGTCAGGCGTACAGGAAACTCTCAGGGGAAGACGAGGCATATGGTAGATGCTGCGCATGAGAGGGGTGTTAATTGATGAGAATTAGAGCGCACGTAAGATATGCAGCGATGTTATACGTGCTGCATGTCTAATAATCGGTACACCCTAAATGAGATATCAGTGTTTCAAACTGTGTTACAGTATCAACGTGGGACTTCCTGAAGCCTTGGGAGCTTAATTAGAATTTAAAATAAAGTTCTATGGGTTCACTATACTCTGTGACACAACATATGTAATAATAGTTTAGGTAGATTAACAGGGGCTGGATTTTAGAGAGGGACCTGAAAGATATTGGATTATAAAAACACATTTGATCTATCTATCACTGGAAATTTGATCAATATGATTTGTTGTGTCTCATGGCGTGGAGTCCCTGCTGATATCTTTGCTCCTTAATTAAAGCTGAAATCTTTAATAATTAGAGGCTCGTGAAAATGATGTTAAAATTACAACAAAGACGGAGTCACGCTTGTGGCATCGTCTCATATCGTTGTGTCGTCTTGCGAGTGAATAATTTGAATAACTGAATAATTTATTTACTGCGCGGTGATGGAACAACACGTTAAAGTAGCATGGGAAGGTGTTGATTTTTTTATTTTTTTACGCCCCTCAATAAAGAAAAGAGAAGTTAAAGGGGAACTATGCCCCTTTTTCAAAATTCATACGTTATTCCTATGGTCTAAGACAGTCCAAAAATATGAGTAAACGTGAATATCTCTCTCCCAAATCTAAAAACTAGAGTGATAAAACTCAGAATTGTGATGTCATTGGGAATAAAGTGTGGAGCTGCTTCATAGACGATGAATAGGGGAAGATGTCAAAGACGACACTGAGAGCACCCAGGGGAATGTTCTGAGTATATGGGAACAATTTCTGTTTCACAACATCTTATTTGGGTATAAAAAAGAAAACAAAAATAATGTGGGTCTCCCATTCATTGTCTATGGAGCAGATCCAGACTTTATACCCTATGACATCACAAGTTTGAGACTTACTTCTCTGGTTTCTGGCTTTGAGAGAGAGTAGCTCATGTCCACTAATATTGTTTGAACTTTCCTAGATCATGGGAATATTGGAATTTTGGTGGTGTTTCCCTTTAAGAAAATCATATATGTCCCTCTAATTACTGCAACAAGGCACTCTACCATTCGACCATTGTATTTCCATAAAGTTGAGGGACTTCCAAGAGACACATTTAAAAAAGAATGGCCAAAATTGATGCAGTAGATGGCGAGATATCCTGACTTTTAGTTGACTGGTGCAGTGCCCGTTCGTGGGCGTGGCTTTTCGGAGCGCGTGACCGCCAATAGCTTGGCCCCAAGAAGTGCTGCTTGCAGCGTCATCGAGAAGTAAAGAAGAGTTCGATTTTAACGTTAGTATATCCAGCATCCAGCAGCAAAAGTGGACTGCAGTCAATCAGCTGCGGCCTGAAAAGGGCGACGTGTTCCACTCAGTCCGCAGAGCCCTGAAGCCACGCCCCCCACTGTTGCACGTATACACTGCACGTCCTTGGGTCCCCAATAACACACCCGCCAAGTGTGAAGTAGATCGGATGAACGATTCTCGAGATATGCGAAGGACACACACACATACAGAGATTCCTCGCTATCTCTGCATGCAAATTGACCATCCATTCCCGTTTAATGACCACATCTGTAATAATCCCTCTGACTAGAAAACTTTGATTTGTAAAATTGGTGGAGTACACCTTTAAGTTCCATCTCTGTGTGTGTGGCAGCTAAAGCACTTGTCTCAACTTTTCCTCCTTGGCTCTCAAACTCTTTCCCTCCTATTACAATCACATACATTAACATGCACTCAGCTCAAACTACCATCAGCCATCCTCTCTTTCTCCCCAACATGGCTGCACTCTCATCTATCACAACATGGCTCACCTCCCTCCCTGTTTGTCGGCCATTTTAGAAATCTTTTCTCCTCTTCCTCACAGCTGTCTCTTGCCCAGCTTCTGCGAAGCTCCAGTGCTGCACTGTTAATAATAAACAGTGAAAAAAAAAAGGGAAAACGCCAACTTTCTTCTTCTCTCCACCATCCACAATTCGCATTTCTCCCATCCTCTCTACTCCCCGTCTCTGTACCCTGCTGTCTTTCTCCATCCTCTCTCCCCCCCCCCCCCCCCCTCCTCTGGTGCACAACCTCCTTGCCGTGCTGTGATAATTAGTCAGTGCTAAAATAATACAGCCTCAAGAAAACAACAAGAGCCGAGCAGAGGGCTTAGCTCCGCTGGGAGGGGAGGAGGAGAGGAGGCGGGAGGGCGGGACGGTGAGAGCCACAGAGAGAGGAAGCCAGGGAGAGGGAGGAGAGTTGTGTGTGTCAGCCGATTTCAAATGGCTACCAGAGGATTGTTAGATAATGAAAGTGTCGGGTAGCGTAGTGAGTGAGTGAGTGTGTGTGAGCGCAACGAGACCGCACGTCTCCGTTCTTTATCAGCCCACCTTTTCCCTGCGTATGACTGAGAGTGTGTGTCGCTGTGGATGGTGTGTGAAGGCCGTGCGGTCACTATAGAGTGCTCCAGGGATGTTTTTGTAGGCCAACCAGGAAGTTAGCATCGCCCTGGTTCCCTCGACAAGAAGCCAATGGGATTTTTCCATTGGATTTTGGATTATTGCAGAAAATAAGCTCTGTGGCAAACACACGTTTATGATTCTTACACGTTTTGTTCAGCAAGATAATCTCCACAATCGCCAGAAGTAAAAACTTAACGTTAGGCTATAAACAAACTACTTCATTTTACAGGTCTGCAAATTTCATGGCAATTAGGTGATAATTAGCAAGTAACCTATTTGAAATTTCTTTGGAATTACCCCAATATTTACCTCAAAATGTATTGTGTGTTTCAGCGTATGTGCACTATCGTGTCCATGCATGATTGTGCATATATGGATATGCAGCCAATCAAAAAGGAAATTTTAAATTTTGATAATCAATTCATAGTTTGCTTCATTTAGCGAATAAAAATGCCAATCACTTGTCTGTTGTAGCATCTCAAAAGTGAGGAGGTTCAACTTTTCTTAACAGTGAAGAAGCTACTTGAAGACGTCAAATTGGTTTCTGGGTCAAAATGTGGAGTAAAATGAAACTTGAATGATTCTTGTTCATCTGGAAAAAATGTAAAAAGTGCTCCGATGATGGCAAGGCTATCAAAAGTGAGGTTAGCACAAGCAAACACATCAGTCAAACGTTGTATGTAGTTGGGTTTATTGGGTCCGGACCAAGGGGAGATAAATGATCCATTGCTCACACTGACTTTTTACAAAGTCATACAGACTGACAGGTAACGGATTGATTGGACAGTTTTGGCAATTGTCATCCTGCAGTAAGTCCTGCATCCTAAGTACATTTACTCACTGACTTCGGCGACAAAGGTGGCGGTAGTCTGTATTGGTCATTCCAAAAAAAGGGAAACTCGAAGACCGAGGACGGATATACAAGCTGTTGTTATGATACGTAACGTTAAGTCCCACCATTTCAAGCGCTCTTTGTTCGGTTGTTTGATCCAAATGGACCTGAGTTCATTTTAACTGACCCAAACAGGCTTGGTGTGATAGCACCCTAAAAGTGTATCAGTGTCTATGCAACTGTTTGTGCATTTCAAACATGTAGCTTCATATAGCTACATAGACATGCATCTACATACATACTGTGTTTGTATGCATTTATGTTCCAGGGTAGACTGACAGCCCACAGGGTTGAGAGCAGTTCAGCGTGTCTTCATTACTCCATGCTAATCGAAGCCAACGCCCGTCATTTCACATTCACCACCCGGCTTACTGGAGCCAAGCCAGAATCCTAACTCCTCTGTTACAGTTCAAACATGAAATCGCTCAGCGCACGAGGCGGCTAGATCTTTTCGGCTGGAACTCAAAAATACTGTTGAGGCAAAGTTCCTTTGACAGGGAGATCTGAGGAATTTCTTTTGTTGATGTTGAGGGCTGGTTGTTACACTGACAGCATAGCCAACACAAAGTTTGTTAGTTCGCCCCAGTTTGGAATGCAACGCAACTGAGGGCAAGTGAAACTGCAAGTGGCTCGGCGGATTAACATTTCAAAGGGGAGTGACAGCCGGCCCTGGTGGTTGTACTAGTGTTAGAGAGAAACATGACTACATGATATACACTGTCAACACATTTTGTTACCCAGAAAGAGTTACTGTCTTTCACATGTATAATCATTTTAAAATAGGATTTTCACCATTGACACAGCCTCCGTCCTTTCCACGCTTCCCATTCATCGTCTATGCATGCAGCCAAGCAATGCATTCTGGTAGCGTGGCGGCACGTTTCGAGAGACGGGGCGTCACGTTGGCAGCTCCTCATTTGCATAAAGTTGAGGTCTAGGCTACTTTATGCAAATCGGGGGCGACCAACGGGACTCGCCGCCTCTGGAAACTAACAAACTAACCGTTGTCGATTCAAAATAAAGAAAGATTTACCAACTGCATGGCTTATTTCTCACATAAAATGTTTTCAGAAACACATTTCGGAGATCTGTTTTTGAGCTATAAGAGAAGAAAGTTTCCAAACGAGCCGCCATGTTGGTTCCGGGTTTGAAAGCTGGGAGCAACAGCCCACGGAGGGAAAGCGTTCGTCCAATCAGGTGCCTTGTGTCGAGAAGCAGCCCATCAATCGTCTTCTTGTATTGGTATCGGTGATCAACCATGTGAATATATGATGACGGCCTTCTGAACCTACTAGTAGGTGTAGCAGGCCCCTTCTAACCCATATCTATTATAATCCACTAATAACGCCCATTCAATCGGCTGATTACATTCGAATCGGGTGCATAAACTTTAGTTTTTCCAACACAACAAAATGTATATGTGACAGAAGAGCATACATACATGCTGTATATATGAAATGTTACGACAAAACATAAAGAGACACAACATAATGGCAGCCTCCCACTTCTTTGCAGAACACTTTCCTCAGTTTATTTTCTTTTTTGCTACTGAACATATTCTGCATTTTCCCCGTTATAACTCAATGATAACCCCCCTTTTTCCCGATCCTCTTTGTGTGTTTTTGCAGCTGGGACAACATACATCTTCGGGAGAGGCGGAGCCCTCATCACATACACCTGGCCGCCCAATGACCGGCCGAGCACACGGGCAGACCGGCTGGCAGTGGGCTTCAGCACGCAGCTGAAGGAGGCTGTTCTGGTCAGGGTGGAGAGTGCCAAGGGACTGGGAGATTACCTGGAGCTGCACATAGTAAGATACCACCTTGGGGATATTGATGGGGGGTGAAATGATGGGGGGTGAAAAGTCCCCTAAGCTACATTCGGTCAGATGAATCACTGGGGGAAACCCGGAAAGAAAAAGACGGGGATTGGGGAAGTACCTGAACAGGGAAGGTGAAAAATGTGGGGCGTAGAAAGACGCCAAGGGACTGGGAGAGGACTTGGGGCTATTTAGACTAGTCACTGGAGAGGAGGGAGAGAATGAGTGAAATAATGAATGGAGGAAGGAGAAGCAGAGAGGAAGGATGTCAAAGATGGCGGAAAGATGGTCTGCACCAAGGGACGGGGAGTAAACCAGAAGCTATGAATAGGAAGAGGGAGGCTGAAGGAGAAAGACAGGTAGGGAAGAGGAAAGGGTCATTGATGCAGAATGAGTACAGTGAAAGGCACTTTGTTTGCCTGGGTTTTTGTACACAAGATGACACTGGACATGGATATTCAAACAAAAACTATTGAAATATTGTTGTTTTCGGCTGGTAAAAGATGGAAGCTTGATATATAGACATTGATAGTTATGCTTGATCGTGACCCTTCTGGACTCTTTAAGCTTATAGGTTGAATTTGACTGAATTTGAGGGGCTTGGAGGCTGATTCCAGTTCATGTTGTAACTTGGGTTTCTAGTAGTGGTGTAACGGACCTTCATAGTGTGAAATAAAGTTTTACTGACAATTGTTATCGGACGATATTCAGTGAAAATATGCGATCAGGAGATCGGCATTAATGCTTTCTAGTCGCCGATCCGTCATAATGCTACGTTGTGAACAACAAATCTGTGTTGAAATCGGCAGGAGGAGAGCCTGTTAACGTTGGCAGCACCGGAGCAGCTAACGTACAGAGGTTCCATTGAGTTGCATCATGGTGCATTCAGGCTCTATTCAGTAAAAATGACTATTTGGCGAAGGTAAATTCTAACTTTATCATAATGTTCAAATATAATCTTGTAAAATGTAGTTTTTGGCGAGAAACTTGAATAAATCCAGTTGTTTGAAGGAGATGTTTTCACAGCAATATAAAATAGATAACAGAGAGGGAATTATGAGCTCTAAGCAGCTTATAATACATAAATAAAACTACTAATGCCAAGATTTTTTTGTCAATAAAAATACAATCTTTTATTTGCTAATCTTTTGAATTGTGTTTTTCTGCAAATAACCACTTTAGATGACTAACAAAGTAAAAGGATATCATTTAAATTTAAAAACGATCTGTATCGGCTAATGTGGCTCATCGATAATGATCCGATATGATCCGTGACTCAAAAACCATGATACGGTCCGAACCGTGAGTTTTGTGATCTGTTGCGCCACTAGTTTCTAGTACTTTTGGTCGTAATGTCAAACAATGCGTTCCTATATCTCCGAAATTGACTTATAATGTGAAATGTGTGCAGACAAGGCTATCCAAACATGTGTTTGCAATGACTTACAATTTCAGGTTTTATTATTAAGTTTGGTTTGGTCAAGTAACTTTTCCTCCTTGGGTTTATGAAAGAGTGTCGTTAAATCTTCTCTCAAATGGCATTTATATCTTCGGTGTGTAGTACTTATAGGGGTCAGAGAGTTGAATCCGTGTGTGCAGAGTCCAGAAAATGACTAATCACCTTACAGCATTTGCTTTTATCCCCCGTCAAACTAGCCATTGGCCTCATCTCTGCTTTTATTGCTTTCATATGTTAGGCTTAAAGGTCATGTAAAACCACCTCTAATGATAACTTTAAATGGCAATTAAGAGACAGCAGGCATTTAAAAATGCATTTACACAGGCTCTAATTGTCTCGTTGACCCCTACGCTTCTTCTGCCCAGTATTACATTCAAAGCTCATTTTCATTTTAATGGACGGGGGGGGTTTATGTTAATTACCAACCAAGACCGTACCTGGTGACTCTTGATCCACTCATCATGTTGCTGGAGTCATAATATTAAACACTGTGCGTCGTCAGATTACCACCCACGGTGTTTTACTGTAGCAGCTGGTGGGAAAGATGTTGCAATGTCCTGCAGTTCCTTCACACTCTCTTAAAGTACGCAGTGGTAGGACGCTATCAATGTTATCTACACTTATCTACGCTCAGCTATCTGCACAATTGTGTGTGTATATGTGTGTGTGATCACACCACTCCAACATCCCCGTGACCCCAATTTGTTTGGGCTGGCCATGCCTGGAAGCGACAGGAACATTGTTGACCCCGGGTCACTCCTCATCCAGTGATCAGTAAACTGAGAGGAACAGAGAAAGGCATGATGGGAAAGAGGTATAGGTGAAAGAGTAGGAGGGGGGGAGCTGGTGGATAGACCAAGTAGGTCAAGGCCAATTTGAATGCTCTCAACATCAGTGATGAATAATGGTAATTACTGGAAGGATGAAAGATTACAGTGGTAAATGCAATGGACACAACAATGCTGCTGGGGTTGATCTGGTGATGTAGCAGAGTTGCAACTTTACAGGGTCAATTCCTGTAATGTTTAGCTATATTTATGTTGCTTTTTAATATTGAGTTGTTTGGAGTGAGTCAACCTATAGGCCTTATAAATATCAATGCATCCGGCAATATGTCATCAAGAGTCCCCTTTTGGGGGAAAACAATCCCGTGTCCCTCGTAGACGGTAACAGAGTAAACAAACCGGTAATAGTGATAACACTATGCCCAAGAGATGCTGTGTAGTTGGTTGCACCAACAATAAATCCCTAAAACGCTGATCTCAGATTTGTTCCCCTGCGATGTCCTAAAAAAGATATAATAGAGGAGCTTTATGCCTCCAAGCTATAGACCAGACCAGCATGACGTCCTCGCCGAGGCTGCGCTCCCTTTTGGGGGAAAGAAACTCGCTGTCACACGAGAGAAAAGCTGTTGTGAAGCGGGTTAACCGACGCTTTCACACTGAGATCTGAGGCACATACGATACGTGAATATTCACTGTCAGTGTGGTAAATCCGTGACTATCATGGCTAGCTAACATTAGCTTGAGTGAAAGGCTGCTGCAGTAATACAGTCATACATTAACGTTATAGCAGCATCAGAACTCTTAGCCTGACGGGATTCAATCAAATATGTATAGAATTTTGGATAAGCAATATCCGGCCTCTGTGTTGGACGGGGGAAGACTGAAGGGACATGGCGGCGATCAACCTTAATTTATTAAGGTATCGCGAACGCTCAGGTTCAGGCACGATCGCAAAATAATTATTATTCAACAAGAGATGAATGCACACGAACTTGTCAAATTGCATTTATATCTGTTGGATCTTTGGTTTTCTATCCCCCAAAAGATGTCCTCATTCACCTCTAGTGGCATGTCTCCATGCAGATTTCCCAGGTTTTCAGCAGCCATTCAAGTTTCCTTGCCGTGCTCGCAGCATTGAAAGAGCAAATTAAAACAATTCAACAGTGACATCTCTTCCCAGAAACACTGTCCTAATTACCGAACGTAATCCACAGACCTCGCTGTGACTGGAACTACTTTCAACCGAAATAAATAGTTTCCATTGAAACTGTTGACTGTGTGTTCTGTGGATTATCCTGAGCAATGAGAGACTGTTTCTGGGATGAGGTATGGCAATGTTAAATATCCTTTCAATGCTGTGGGGGCACACAATAAAATTCCATTTGCCTCCATTTTATCAGGGTGGGGCAGATATTTCAAAAAGTGGGGAAATGAAACAAAAACTATCTAGATGCCACAAGAGGTTGGCGAGATAATGTCTTGTTTATGTCATTTGGGTGACCTGATCCTTTAACTGAGATGCAACTTCTTGTGGAGTTTTAGATGAATTCGTTTTTTATTCTAACCTGAATGAGCGGCTCCTCGCTGTTTATCTCTGCCCGTCCCTCACGATCACTCATCAGTCATTATTTTGTCTCTCAACCGCATATTCTCCATCTAACTTCTGTGTCTCTCATTTGCTCCCTCATTCCCTCTAGTCTGGCCCGCTCATTCTCCCTCTCTCTCCTCTCTCACACACACATCAGTGCCTCCGACACACCGGCCCGGCTCCTCCGCTCCCATTGCAATTACATTTCATTTGCCGCCGCTGCTCCCGAGTCGCTCCCCTAAATGACTCTGTTCAGCCCACGGTGGGTGTTTGGGTCCCGTTAATTATGCCCGTCTCTCTTTGAGGGGAGAAGTACAGGCAAATTAGACCTGAGAACCCAGGAGCCATGGCCCCATATCATCCCACCTGATGGGGGCCCTCACAGACCCAATCAAACTGCAAAATAGCTCCGCGTTCAAGCAGTGATGGTGGCCCTTAGGTCCAATACCTGGGGCCTTATTCGTTAGCTTCGGCTGGTGGCTCCAAAATAGCATTTCACTTTTCATTCCAGGTTAGCTTGTTTTGTGGACTATAATAGGATTTCAAGGGGTTCTAATCCTGACTGACATATTTGAAAGTGCACATGCAAAATTCTAAGAAAGTGTATTGTTTTGTTTCAGTTTCTTGGCTTTCTGCATTTTTGAGAACAGACATCCACCCATGAAGCAATTAATGTTAAAGTTAATGTCCTTTCTAATCATAGATGGATGCAACATTACATCACAACTAATGGGATAATCGTCTGCCATCTTAACTACATCTAACAGCATTGATCTGTTAGCTAAACAGACATTGTTTTAATATATATATATATTTAAAATATATAACTTTGCTCAAAAGTAACGTAAGTAGCGTTATAACAAAGTTATTAATATTACCCTAACATTTGACCGCTAAGCAGCTGATTCCAGGTCAATCAAGTGTAAAGTAAACAACATGTTAACGACCCTGCAAAACAGGAAGTGACTGATTGTAATTGCCTGCCTATAGGCCATAATACTGAATCTATTTAGGATTTCTACATAAAAGATATTGCTTAATGTAGTATATCAGCCAATCACAATACCAAAGACGGTTCTTACATATTAAGTTCAGGCAAAATTGAAAACATGAAATCATTGTCTGCAATATAAATGCACAATTATGAAATTATCGTCATGATTGAAAGAATGATTTGTTCTCTTGGAACTATAATAATCAAAGTCGTAGTTTTTTTCGTTCATTTTAGACAGACACATTTGTATTGTAGTATTGATAGAAAAATACAAGTATTATAAGGACAACAAAGCTTTTCAGCAAGTATATAACTGTACCCAGGTAAGATGGCCGCCATATGGTTCCATCCTGGAATGACAGTTCATGTTTTATATCTATGTTTCTAAGCCTGTATCATTGAGTCAGCGGCCTGAAGACTCCGATCACAACCGTTTCCTGCCATTACAGGATATGAAACATCACTGATAGATGCTATCTCCGTCTGTCTAGCTAGAAATACTGGCACTGGTGGGCACGGCTGATAATAACATGTCATCAGGATGTAATAGAACACGATTCCTTATCGCTCATGAACCACCCTTCTCTTTATTTAACCTTCCCCTCCTTACATGACCTCTACCTCTATCATGCCACCCCTCATTTCTGTCCATTTACCTGACAGAGGGCAGCACATCACTCACTACATCGTCTTGACGTGCTGTCACCAGGCCCTCGGGGTAGGAGATGTAATGTCGAGGTTGCGGGATAAGGTGCTTAATACTGAATCTGCTGACTGTGGCGTAGCGTATCCTCACAAGACCTTGTTTCTCGCAACTTCCCTAATTATTTACCGTGGGTGTGTCTGAAAGCGCTGCAAACTTTCTAGTTGACATTTTGAGAGTTCTAGATGGAAAAAAAAGCTTTGCAATTCATTATCTGTAAAATGCCATAAGAATGAATCATCGCCGAGCAGACCAAACATGACTCTGCATATTGCTGTTGTACTGCAGTATTGTCTGTAAAGATTCTCTGTCATCCAGGTCAGGGGATATCAAGAAGAAGTTAAGCAAAAACAGCTGGATAATGCTGGAGAACATTTTGCTGTTCATCTAGCAGACTTCATTACTTCTCCTGACTGCTGGGGAGTTCCTCTGTATTTAATCACCCAGAGAAGTTAAATACCACAGAACTCCCCAAGAGTCAGTAGAACTAATTAAGCCTCTTGGATGAATGGTGAAACATTTTCAAGAATACCCAATAAGGCCTGTCGTCTTTTCAATTGTGCACAGATGAACATTTTGGTAGCTTAAGTTGTAACCCCCAATGTAACGCACACATCGGGGGTTGAATTAGCAACTGTATTTGTGGGGTTTCCTCAGAAAGACCGTCTTGATTTTGCATGTTCAGAACAGCAAAGGTCAAGTCCACTTACTTAGCAATTCCCAGGTCTTCCAACCATACCCTATGGCCATCTTCAGCAAATAGAACTTGCTCAGTTGTCATCACCCTTGTTCGAGGAAGTTGTAGAGATTATAACCCCTATCTCTATGCAAGGATGGTCTCCGGTGTTGGATGTGAATGGTCTTCTTGATCTTCATCCAAGACTTAAGTCCTAACCAGTTGAAGCTGTAACTGGTCAACGTATTCTTATGCAACGGTTCGTATGATATCTTATGAAAAGTACTAAGTCTTTTATTCCCTACAACATTGAAGATACCCTTTGGTTTCACCAGTAACAACATGAATTAGACAGGAACCTACCCAACTTGACATTACTTCAGTGAGCATTTCTGTTTTCTTCCATTTAGTAGACAGGATGTCCCCCAGTCCCCACGATGTCTCTGACAGGATGTTATATCGACAGAAGTAAAAAATGGTCATTTGGGGGAGGGCAGCACATCATTTTTCCCAATCTTCATGACATTTCCACCATCAGGGCCTGGGGGGTGAGATTCAGGGAATGAAGGGTACAGACAGATATGGAAGTGGGCTGATCGCTAAATCTCCCATCTGTGGCTGCTGGAAAAAGCTGATGTCCTTGCAAGACCTTGGGGGCAAAAAGAAACCGGTTATAATTTATATAAAAAAAGCCAAACATTTTCTTTCTGGATTTTTCTGCCACATCACCAACATACTATCATTATCAAAAATAAGAATGTCATTCATATCAATTGACATTTTAAAATGATGTGTTCCTTTTAGGGTTGTACCGAATAGTTCGAAGCTTCGTTCATAACGTTGACATTCGAATTCTAAATCAACATTCAAATGCTGTTGTTTTTGCATGTCTATTAATTCAGTTTAAACCCGGTATTTCTGCAAAGTTGCTGATAAAGACCATGCTACACTAATATTATAAGTATTATACTATATCAAGAATTAGATTCCAGTGGTGGCTGCGTAGGATTGTTTCTGACTCGTATGATCCAAACATTTGGAATAACTCCAGAGCGTTGTAAATTCAAATGTTTTTATCTAACGAAATATTCTGCTTCAATCCATATTTGTTGGCGTTTAGCCTTTCAAAAACAAGATTTTCACTGCAGTTAAAAAAGCGTTTGCTCTCCCGCTTGACGCACACAAACGACTTACCTGTATTAACGGGGCGGTCTAGCAGCAATCTAACAGCACTATAAATTGCATTTATGTAACTACAATAACAAAAATAATCTTTTTTTGTGGGGGGATAACGTCATAAAGTACGACGACAGACATTCGAAGCTTAGATACAGCCCTAGTTTCTTTACTTTCTGGCACAACATATGTGCTGATATTCTTAAGGAAGTGCTGTTTTTAGGCCAGTTGAAATCACACAGAATTAAAACTTGCTGATAATGTGTAGCTGGTTAAGTGCAGCTGAGAATGTCCGCCTATAGATCTACGTAAGCAGCAGCTATAAGAACAGGTGAACTTTTAGTCTGTACACCAGTTCAAGTGTTGATGTAAGGACACACACTCCTCCTGCCTTAGCTTTACTAGACTGAGTGTGAAAGCTGCAGTGGTATGGCAGAGTCTGTCGTGTGTCCCCGCAGTCATACCTCAGAGCAAGCAAAAGTACATTATTTAGTTTTGTACTGATTTGATTTGTCCATTTTTTCATGTACACAAACATTTGCAATTGGAAAACTGGGCACGCCACGAGTGTTGCCTTTCGTTTCGGTCTGGCTAGAACGTCTCGTCTTTCTCCAGCTTCATGCTCTGCTGTTCCTGCTACCTGGCTCACTGCAGGCGGATCCCCCCCTCCCACCCCCAACACCCAGTGTGGTAAACAAAGGCGCTGAGGTAAACTAAGCTTGGGAGACCATCTCGAATTTTGCTTCCCTCGTCCAAAAGTGTTTGTTAACTACAATATGGAGGAAATGGCTTGTCTAGAGGGGCCTCACAAAACTTCACGACTATCCTCAGCTTTATGACTCATCTGGTGTTAATAAGAATTAGCATGCAGGTTCTTTAATCTGAGCAGAAGTAATATTCCTCGCTTATGCATGTGCAGATATGTAGCTGTTCTCACTCAAAGCAATAAAGGCACAAAACAAAGCAGCAAATGAGGGTTCTTAGTTATGCACAGAGAGATGAGTCATTAATGAAGAAAGGACCAAATATCAGTGCCATTCTCTTCATGAGCTACTCATAAACTTTCCGAATGGCCTGGCAGATGGCTGAATAAAGTCGAAGCAGTTTGGATGTGCCTCTCAGACTAGGACTCTTTTTTAGTGCATTTCTTTAGAGGTGTCTGTTTGTATTTATTGCTGTTCTTACAGGCACCGCTCACATTTGACAGTCATTACATTTACAGCTGGCAAGTTGTCGCGCTAACTGCTCTGTGGGAAGTGTCTCATCTGCAGTTATGGGCCGGTGCACAGTGCGCAGCAGGCCTCCCCGAGTACCTCCATCACTGGCTGTCCGGTCCCGGCTCGTAGCATTAAATAAGGGCGGCCTCTGATTACCCGTGAGGGAGCCATCTCTCACCACGACTGTCTAGTTTGAGCAGGGGCAGAGAGAGGCGGTAGCAAAAGGGACGTGGCTATATTTTCTCCTCTTGACCCCACCCTTACCCCTCTCCCAGCATGTGACAAATGCTGATTGTGAGAGAAACAGAGAGAGACACGTTTCTGCACACAGGCTTTTTGTGGTCAGCATCTGACTCAGGGCTGGCTTAAGGCATAGGGTATATAGGCGGTCGCCTAGGGCGCCACCTTCTGGGGGGGTGCTGCTCGCCCTCTAAAAAAATAAATAAATAAATAAAAATAATTTTAAAAAGAAAATGCCAGTGGGCGCCCTTCCTATTTTTTTGCATTGAGGTAACAAATGTACAAATAAATAAATAAAGTATTTTTTTTGCTGCACTTAGTTGTCAATAAAAGTGTAAATTGTAGTGAAACTGACTAAACACTTTTAAGCCAACAATATTAGGAACCGTATTGTTTATTTATATTATAATAAATACAGTTATTTATGAAAACAAAAATCTAAATGTTTGTCTTAAAACCATTGTGATGTCTGATGTGTGTTGTGGTTTATGGGCCTAGAGTTAAGCTGGGCATGCACTGTACGATTTTAGCCCGTTTCTGGCCCGAACTTTGAGCCGCACGACTCATTTTAGAGTCGGACCGAATTTCAGCGTCCTCCCGACCGGCCGTCTGACATGTCCGAAATTTAGGTCGGTCATCCACAGGCTCTCGCACAGTTTAAGCAAAGCCACGAGCCGATTCCCCAACGTCAGCGCCTTATTTCTACTCTTTATACGGTAATCAGAGCGAAGCTATCAAGATAACAATGTAGGCTACAATAGATAAAATGAAACGTAGCTAGGTTACCTCCAATTCTCTCTGTCAAATGGACAAGCCATACTGACCACGTCTTCCTAGTCCATATACGTTTGGCGCCTCTTTTTTTTTAGACGTTTCAGCAGAAAGTAAGGTCTCCAAATCTGAATTTCGCCTAGGGCACCAAAAGGGCTAGAGCCGGCCCTGATACTGCATTAGCCTCACCAGGATCTCTTTTCCTCTCACTGCTGGCTGATGAGAGGAAACTCTTTTTTTGCGGGATACACACTGCTTTTCTTTCATTCTTTTTTTTTTTTTTTTTGTTAAGTGCTGACGGCCACAGGTTATCTGTCGAGGGTTTAAGCCAGCAACTGTTTAATTATGGGTTGAAAAATGTGATCTGACGTGCGATGGCAGCCCGGGAGAAGATGAGTGGCGAGGAGAGCGGGGTGGATGGAGAGCTTTTGCGAGAGTGCAGTGGGGAGCCGAGAGATGCTGGCGTCAGATAAAGGCAGATGGTGATGCGGATAAAACTGTCAGAAAGAGGCAGAGGCTTTTATCCTCTACTCCGTGCCCCTGGTAACACACACACGCACACACACACACAGTACGCCTTTACTCCTAACTAGCTGTCAGTAGCACACAGAGTCACGCGCTGTTCTCAGGTTCCAGCTAGCTGCCAGAGTTGCACACAGACACATTTGCAAGGACACCTTCACATTCACTTACAAGACGTGTATGATTAACCCCGCTATACTTTAATGCTTGCAGACAATTCACAAGGGCAGCCCCGCACATAGTGATTTTGTTATTTCCTTATTTATAACCCAACCACCACCAGCGCCAGCGCCGCCACCTCTCCTTTCTTAAATGGGTGTCACTTCTCCCGCCTCCTCTCCTTCATCTTGTCAGAGGGGTGAAAGCCAAACATGCAGGGAGGGATGAAGCGTGGAGAACAATTGTGGGAGAAAGGGAGGCATTGCTTTGATGAATGCAGCTGCCTCGCAAAGGGGAGTGTGGGCCGCTGTCGGTAATGAGATCGGGTCCTGGTGGGTTTGGCAGGGTCTCTCTCCTCAGCTGGCGGGAGCCTGACAGCATATCGATTAATCCTTCCCTTTCGCATCACTAATTAATTGTCCCGGCGGGTGGAGGTTTCATCATGGGTGGCTAACTCTGGATGGGCGAGGGGATTAGGAGCTAGACCTTCATATAAATCCCGCCTCCTTCCCGAGGATTGGCAGACTCCTCTCGTATCCAACCGTTCATAACCGAAATCCATCTATTTGACTGGTGATGCTTGTGGAGGGCCGCACACAGCGTGGGTTTAATTGCCTCCTGAGAGGCCTGACTCTTGCACATCAGTCTCTCTGGATGACCATTGTAATTCAAGGCCTCTGCTGGTACCTGTTGGCTCATTCGTCTTGATTTTTAGATGCGAGGCACTTCTTGAATCCAAGAGGTAACTCACTGCTGAACAGCGAGCTTCGCTTCACTGTGTGGCTTTGTTGATTTGTCAGATATAAATGTAAATTATCTATTAAAGGGTCATTTATTTTGTCAACTGTGCGTCAGCTTACGTAGTGAATCTATGAAACAGGTTCAAAGCTTAGCTTTTGCAAATTTGTTGTCTTTACCACTTAGAATACATGTGAAATACTGAAACTAACTCATGATAAGTCCATAAAAAAACATAACACGGTGGCCTCTGGACTCCCTTTTGCTCACTGTACTTGTAGCTCCCATTCTCCATGTATCCTGTGAGAGCAGAGTGGTGGATATGCTCTCCGGATCAATAAGCTATTAGGGTCCAGGAGATCAGGCCTGTCTGTATGGTTCCAGTCCTGCCTTTAATAATCACCTGGGAAGGCCAAACTACCCTGTTCCTATTCTTTCTCGTCATCGCCTGCCATCTCCTCTCCTCCCCACTCTGTTCTCCGTCGACATCCTCGTAGTGTAAACACAATTGGTTCATCAGCTTTAGTCCCGATGAGTACTGTACTACCGCGCGGCGTGATGAATGCCGAGCAATCCAATATGATGCATGCGTTTGATTTTCATAATTCTCCACACGGCATTGTGATGCATGGCGCCGACAGTGTCGCCTTCACCGCTCGTGTCGTCTTATTTAAGATTTAATGTGCAGCGTTTCACGTTCGCTGTGTGGGCTCTTAATCTTGGAGATTAGGATTTAACTCAATGAGCCTGGCATGGAAGGGGCCACAATATGACTGCATGAATCAGGTTGAAACCTAAGGGAAAAAAGAAATGTGTATATAGCTTGTCCTCACAATGAAGAGAGAATAGTGGCTTGGAATTGGGAGGAATAGACCCCTTTGTTCTTAGTAAACATGATGACCGCTCTGAAACGTTTCGCCGATATTGTAGCTCGCTAGAGCCTCGAATCACAGTTTTTCATCTCAAATTTATGTGATATCTCGATTCTGGCAGCCAACAACAAAGTAAGATGATATTTTCGATGTGTATCTTTAGCCCACTGCTAGTGTTAGCCTCCAGTCTTTCCTTTGTTTTGCCTCCAGCTAACACCGTGACGTAATCATACTGTCGACACAAAAAGGGTCTATAAAGAAATAGGAAGGGAAGAGCAGAAAGAAATGAAGAGCATATAAGAGGATGGAGAGGAAAAAAGAAGAGTGTATCCAGTCTACTTTTTCTTTAGTGAGGTGCCCCGAGGAGAGGACCACTGTAAGGTCCTCTCCAAATGTCACCGCTGCACATCCAGCCTTCAGCTCCCTCTGGATGCACTTTAGCCGGGCCTCCATTCGCTCGCTGCAATGAGCATCGGGCCAACACGGACAGGACAACTCATTTATTGCACGCAACTCCAAATCCATCCAGCATTGCTCATTAGACATTATGCCTTCATTTGCATTCTGATTCACCCACACCTACTATTCCTGCCGCCACCGCCGCCGCTATTAACGATTCTCTGTGACTAATACACTCATTTTCTGTGTGAACGCGCAGGTGTCTGCGCTATTCTGAGTGGACTCATTAAAGCTATTCTCACCCATGATTAACTTATAATGCTGACACATGCATGGATTTTTCAGAGCGGATACGTCATTCTTAAGACAAACACCAATTTCCTACAGTGCTTGTATTTAAACTCCCAATTTTCACATTTAACACATTCCCCGGCTTGTCGCTGTGTGTTATAATTGGCTTATCTTTGAAAGCTGCCTGTTAGAATCTTATCTAATACTTTTTGGACTTTGGCTGACCCTTATATCTTCTCCCCCTCTCTCTGATTCATCACCACATCTATAATTTATCCTTGCCCTTTACACAGAAGTTTGTCTATTGACTTTCTGTACTGTTTTAATAAAGTTTATATCTTCTATTGATTGTAAAACCACTAGGAGTCCATGCCCCCCTTTAATATATCAATGGACCACCAAATGAGCATTCTACATCACTTTTGGCCCACTTTCCTGGAGAAACATTAATCTATATCTTGTTTCCCAAACACTGTGAGTGTAGCCAAAGAATATATCCTGCCAAGAAGTGAAAGTCAATTGTTTGTTTCATTGCAATGTCAGCGCCCAGCTGTAAAGCTACGCCTCCGCCATTTTGGACAGAAAGCTACTACTAATCATCCGCCTACACCCGATTCAACTGTTATCAGGCCATTAAATAGGAGTTATCAGTCGCAATAAGCACCATAGATGTGGGTCATTAGGGGCCTACTACGCCTACTACGTTGTAAAAGCGAAAGTGAAACTTAAAAACAACACGTTCTAATGCGTAAAACTGAATGAAACGTCACGTTTTAAACAAAAAGGCCTCTTTGGGTTTAGGCAACAAAACTACAACTTCTTTAGGTTTAGGCAATAAGAATAGGTTTAGGCAAAGAAATAGTTAGGTTTAGGCAATAAAACTACAACTTCTTTAGATTTAGGCAACAAAACTACAACTTCTTTAAGTTTAGACAAAAAAAAACAGGTTTAGACAATAAAACTACAACTTCTTTAGGTTTAGGCAATAAAACTACAACTTCTTTAGGTTTAGGCAACAAAACTACAACTTCTTTAGGTTTAGGCTACAAAACTACAACTTCTTTAGGTTTAGGCAACAAAACTGCAACTTCACTTCTTTAGGTTTAGGCAATAAAACTACAACTTCTTTAGGTTCAGGCAAGAATATCAGTTAGGTTTAGGCAGACATCAGGGCTATTTAAATGTTTGTAAATGAGGGCTATTTAAGTGTTCATTCTGGGAAGTTGATTTACCTAACATAAAATTATCCTCTGATTTACAGACGTCTCTTTATACATCCATGGCAGTGGATTCATTGGCGTTTTCAGTCCAAAATGGCGGCATCTAGCAGCTATTGTCAGTTTCGCCTCTTTGCTTCTATACTCTTTGGTGTCACTATGAGGAAAATCAAGTCAGTCAGACTTTTCGGCGTTGGACTCCAAACATCTACTTTGAACTTTTTCCACTCCTATCTTAAAATGGTGGTCAAACACTTGTACAGAATCTTTTCTTGCTCTTATCTCAGAGTACTTGTTGACTCCCCTTGGGGAGGATGTTTCTACCTTGAACACAGTCGAGCACAAAGGAGTGACTGAAAGCAGAGCTTAGAAAAGAACGATAAGTAGAAAGAAAAACTGACTCACAGGCTGAGGGAGGGGAAAAAAAAGGAAAAGCGACAGAGCCAGAGAGAGAAAGATGGACTACAAGAGGATGTCTCGGAGGCCGAGAGAGGAAGAAATATGTTTACATCTGCTCACCCATGCAGAGCGAGCATGACTATGTTCCCAAGCCCTCGGTGATGTACTCAAGGCAGCGATGATGAATGCATCCTTTCTCAGTCACCACTCTTAACTTTGCGAGTCCATCAACCATTCTGCTGTTGGCAGACCAGGAAGAAAAGAACACTTCATTATTCAGCGCTTTTGTTGTTCTGAAAATGAACGCCATTAAGAATGAATGTGTGGAGCCGTCAGCAATGAAATGCGGTCAAAACTGAGAGTGAAGATCTTAAAAAGCGACCAGTGTAGAGCAAAGATAAGAACACTTCTCTAACTTTTGTGGAATAAAAGAGCTCTTAATAGATGTCACAGCCGGTGTTCAGCGGTGAGTTCAGCTCCACACAGCGTACCCTCTGAGGAAGAAAAAGAGGCAATCAGCGGTGCCAAGAACATGGCAGTGACTGCGCCATGATGCTTTTCCATTTACTCCATTTACTAAATTCAGACTTGGTTACATCTCAAGGTTTCTCCGCTGATAAAGTCACGGTACAAAAAATGCTGTTACATGCAGTGTGTGGGCGTGCTGGTGGTCGATGTGCAGAGGCCAAGAATATTTTGTCCACCGACCGTAACTTGAGCAGTTGGTCCGCTGCCAACGAATTTCGGTTGCTTGGAGATGAAAAAAAAAGAGGCTGAAGAGGGATGAGGATAGGGATGGCAGTAGAGGGATGGACGGAGTTTGAAAAGAATGGAACAAATCACACAATTCTTCGTTTTTTATTGCAGTTAGGGGAATGTATTTGTCGTTTTTGCCATCATTTCTACCTGCAAAGATAACGGTGTGCTGATTAAAGTAGTTGCTGCGATCTGGGAACGCGGTGAAATCACTGCAACAAAGAAACATGAAGCAGTCAGACAATCAGACAGGTTGTAAACCAGCCAAATTGCTTTATTTGGACGTAAAAAATGTCAGTCTAGATATTGCATTCATGTTGTGTGGGAGATATCGGATATATGCTGCATAATATGCTACAACCTTAAAATCGCAAGTTGTGTTAATGCGTTATTATCACGTTAACTTGCAGCCCTAATATCAATTAAAATCTTTTTGTGCCTATTTTATGTAATTATTCTGGTAATGCATGTAGCTATAAAATGCAGATTTCTTTTAATATTATATTTCTAACTTAATAAACTTTCTCCATATGTAAGGGAGCTACGTAACTTTGGATGGCAATGCCGTTTATCATTAGCGTTGCCGGTATTCTCTAATTTTACCGTCCTGGTCTCGTCCACTACAATGATATCTGGTTTGCTTTCTACCTGCCATTCCATGTGAATGCAGCATTATTCGTTTTCGATTTGTAAATAGTCCAACATCCAAGTTATAATTGTAACTGTTCTGAAAGCTCTGATATATCCGACCTGGTGCTGAATCACATAAAGAAGGCAAACCAGTTTGAATGCATCACATCTTCCAAAGGCATCCAAGGTAATTTAACTCACGTTTAATGGATACGGTGCTATATTATCAATGATTTTTTTAACCCTTACCCAACCAACTCTGCAATCACACAACTGTTTTGAACTGTCCAATGATGTGAAAGCTTGTAAGTCATAAACACGGGAGTCTTTCTCATCTCTACCAGCCGTCCCATTTGACGTCAAAGCGGCATGATGATGGATGTTTACAATGGACAAATATTCCATTTTCTTTTGCTTTCTCTTCTATATAAGTTTGGCAAACCTGGGGGTCTGTTTTAAACCTGTGTGATCATCTGACCACCGTGATAATTCCTTAATTGGACTTTTTGGATTTTGATATCTTCCTAAATCTCGACATTAAGTTGGTGAATCCAATGTCATTGTGCTTCATAGAAATAATGGCCAAAACCAGGAAAATAGTCACTCCAATGGAATATTTCTTTAACGTCCTCTAATCCCTCACTTGTAGCCTCTTCTCTCTTTTCAATTTCGAGCAGTCGAGTAGTGGTCTCACCAGTAATGCATCCCCACTGATATGAGTGACTGAGGTCTTAGCTCACTGAGCAGCCAGAGAAGTCCCGTCTTCCTCTCTCTCTCTCTCTCTTTCCCTGAGAGAAGAAACCCTGTTGTCAGACCGGCGATAACCGATGCATGTTGGGGCCCCCGAGGTCTATGCAAACCTGTCGCAGAGACCATCCTATGGATGTTTGCTGCTGAATCTTTCATGCGCTATCAGCAGGCCGATAAGGAGCAAATAGGATTCGCCTGCTGCAGCTGCTGTATTGCTTTGGTAAATCTGCTGTAAAGACCGTTTCTGGTTGGATTTGAAGGGAAGGCGGTGATGGAGCTGGAGACAGGTGCGGACGGAGAGACAATAGAGAAAAAGGACAGAGTGGATTATGTTGTAAATATATACTAACAGATATATGTGCATAATGATCCCCCCCCATAAGGATCCCTCCTCTTTGGCTTTTGACTAATCCAAGCCACATTATGCTCTCAAAACTGTGTTAAAACATCAGTTATTATGACATGAATACACACATTCTTTGCAGCACTTTAATGCTTCCTACTCTCACTCAATCCCCCGTTTTCCCTCCTTTTCAACAACAATCGGTGTCCCTGTCAGTTTATATTCATCACCCGTATCCTCTTTTGTGTCAGATTTGGCTCTGAGTTTGATCAGAGATGGAAGAAGAAGGGTGTGAAAAAGTGTATGTGGGGGGGGGAAATAGTACACAAGCCAGCCAAAATGGCTACAGCAAGCAAAACAAAAAAAGGCCTTTTGTTTCCTTAAGCTCGCGTTCACAAGAGCTGCGTGAATCGAGACCTGAAGAGGGAGAAGATCATCTCTTTTGTGACACGTTTATGAGATGTGAAAAAAAAAAAAAAATCCCTGAGAATATTCAGAGAATACACTGTCTCACCAGTCCTTATATTTAGGGGGAAGCAAAGCCACGAGGGGGGAACCTCTAATAAGTGATTGAAGGATTGGTGCCGTCGTATTATTCCTGCACAATTTAGGAGGAGAAGGAAGTTCATCATTCATTCATTGGCTGCTGCTGCTGCTGCTGGGAATTGGGTGTACCGCCATTTCTTAGGTTCATCTGGTTGGGTTCGGGACAATCAGATGCAAGCGTCAGCAACAGCCTCCAGTCATTTAGTTTGTAACCACGCATGCATTGTATTGGAAGTTTCACTCTTTCTGTCCCTCATGGAGGGACTCTGGAGTGTATTAAACGCTACTCTGCTGGATGAAAGAAAACTTTATAATTTTCTGGTGAAAGAAAATGCAAAGCAAAGATTCATCAGACGATCTAGATTGGAAATTGATCACAATTAGCTTCCGATTTCAACCATCGAAATCAAAAGTCAAATTGAATCGTGGATTTGGAGAATCGTGACACCCCTTATTAAATGTGTTTGCAGCTCCTTTTAAAAAAAAATGTATCTGACAACAGAATTAATGGCGGCAGCTAGCAGGTCATGGTTATTCTTGTTTGTTTCCTCATTCCCTAACTCTCTATCTCTCGAACTCTTTTATTATATCTCTTTTTTTTTCCTCTTCCACTCCCTCTTTGCTGAGTCAGCGCTTGTACTCGGCCTCAGAATGATATGCTGAATAAGTACCCCTTTATCCGTAGCTGATGTAGCAAAAGGCTGGGGGAGAGTTGGTGCAAGTAAGGGAGAGAGAAGTCGCCAGTTTGACTATAATGAGGCTAGGAAACTGTGTTTTCATATAGTGCCCAAAAGAAGGAAATGTGCTGACATTATTTCAGCATAAGCTGTGATGTGAGACGTTCAGGGACGTGGTCAGATTAGCAAATGTATACACAGCAGAAGAGACATTTTTCAGCAGATCTGTAAAGTTAAAGAGGATGCTTGGCGGGTTGCGCAAGAAGTCACTCAAAAGACAAACAACTCCGACTGTTATCTGGTACGTTTTGGACACATGGATCCTTCCCACTCAACTAAGACCGGGGCAGTAGCCGTCAAGCTGTTCATCTCCTCTGCAAAGAGCTGGGCCAAGGCGAGTAAAAAAAAAAAAAAAGGCTTGCTAGTTGGATGTCTTCCCAGAGCAATTAGCTGAACCCACATGCCTGTTTGATTAATACACAGATGAAAATTAGCTTCTCGCAGCCACTCTGCTGAGCCTAAGCCCCTTCCATGGTGACCACGTCACATACTTTCAATGTTATCAGCCGATTGAATGGGCATGATCAACGTTTATTACATGGTTTTGTTCAATACTCGATTCTGATTGGTCAATCACGGCATTTTACGATCTGTTATTTCTTTATAGCAGACCTCTTGCCATGGACGCAGTTCTGATCTCGGACTCTGAAGGACCATTTTTATGTCAAACTATTGATTTTTTAAGTAAGTAGCCGTGTAATAAGCTGGATAATGTACAGCTAGCGGATCATTGTTGTGAAAATGAACCCCTTCAGGGCTCCTGGGGTCCATCGCCCTGTTGGGGTTTATTTTGCAGCAATGACCGGCTCGCTGTACATTATCCCTTACTTATCAGCCTGATAGATATGGGTTAGAAGGAACGGGTTGTACACTGTTGCGTAGTTACATAAAAGTCGCAATGGAAGATGACCTATTTATAGAACATATGCATGCCATACTGTTTTGAAAAGCTGAGGTCTCCAGCTTTCAGAATCTGTAAGCCAAGTGTATGTAGTCCAAATATGTCTTATTACAAAGTATTTTAACAATAAAGTCACACAGAAATAAACTTTGTAAATATAAGAACAAGTTGTGATCAAAAGAGCTGCGATAATTTCCTCATAATTCTACAGTATCATGCTTGGCATCGTTGGAAGCTGCAAATTCTGAGCTTTCCGACGGACCCTTAAACGCCCCTTGTATCACAAACACAGCGGCTGAAACTGAGCCGTCAAAAGTAACACCAAGTTACGAAACAAACACACTTATTTTAACCCAAACCATGATCATTTCCTAAACCTAACCAAGTAGTTTTGTTGCCTAAACCTAAAGTTGTTTTGTTTCAATTCATAACGTTAAGTTTCATTTTCACTTTCACAACGTAGGAGGAGCGGTTTGGCTCGTCTGAAGCATTAGGAAGGTAGTGATAACCGCTGATAACGCCCATTCAATCAGCTGATAACATTCGAAATGGTGTTGAAGTGTTAGTATGCACTTTGCTACTGTTGACTGGTCTACAAGGTATATGTAGCATTCAAAAAAGTTGGATTTGTGCGGTCCACATTACTGATGCATGATGAATGGACGAAGTGGCAGACCGCAGTCATCTGCATTGACGAATGAAGCTTTTCCCCGTCTCGCTTACTCCACCTGCTTGCCGGTTTACATTGCCATGCAATCTTGGCTCAGTCAAGCGGAGTGCAATCCATACATATGTGACAGATAGGGCATAGCTATCAAAGCTGGCAGCCCCAATAATTAGAAAAAGGCAATAGTCGGGGGCCAAGGAGACCATTTCCCTGATGGATTAACAGCAATTGCTTACATCGGCGTCCCAGAGCTGTTTACACTGGCAGTCATAAGGCAAATGTATTGAGCGTCAGTAATGCCTTTCTCTGGGTCCACTCCATCAAAAGCAATCGCTGGCTAATCAACAGATGTAATGGCGTACAGTGGTCTGTTTCCAAAAGCAGCAGATGTATTATCATCAGAGGAAATAAGATGCGTAAACAACACACACTTCCAGGCCATCCGGTCTCGCTCTCATTCACAAACACACACACACACACACTCACTGCAGACGCACTTGGGAGGGATGATCTGAGCACCGACTGTGATGCCAGTTACACAGAGCAGAGGAGCTATTCTGAGCCCCCCCACCTGCTGTTTTAACAAGGCCCAGATCAGTGATCCTTCTCTGGGTCAGATAGCCAGGGGTGGTGCCTCTCAGCTCTGGTTTCTCACCCCCCGCCAGGTTTGCAGCGGTGTGTGAGGGATCCTGCTCTGTCCTTCATGGGTGAGCTAAAGGCCTCCATCATACACACATCACCTCCACCAGAGTTACATCCCAGGGGTTGGAAGGTTAAGAAATAACATCACGTACACACACACAATCACGCGTACAATACAGACACATGCTTCATAAATCTCTCCGCGCTGGAGGCTGTCACGGCGGGGAGTCGAGACGCCACGCTTGCCATGACAATTAGCTGCACATCTGGCCTGATGATTGAGAGAGTCGGCCAGACAGCTGGTACAGCACTACCAGTGTTCAGTGTGTAAATCTGGAGGGCCCGGGCACAGCAGAGCGGATGGGGGAGGTGGGGGGGGGGGGGGGGGGGTGCAAGTTAGCCACTGAATCTAATGTTGACTGAAACGTGTGGCAAATAGCCTGTTGGGCCTGATGTGGATTATTCCTGTAAAGCCTGATGGGAAATACTGCCGCCTTTCTCAGACAGTATGAGATACTTAGCTGTAAAGTGAATAACGGAGGGTGTCAACTCAAATTATGGGCACACGGAGCGAGAGTGGAGAGCTATCCACAGATGAATACTTTTAGTGGGAGTTTATAGCTTTGTCTAGATTCCTTTTCTGTTTTCCTGCAAGCTAATAATATGTGACTCTGGGAGCGTTGGATCACAGGACAGCTTTCATTATCAGACCTGTCTGGACGTCGCTGTCTTTGAATCCCTGGCACTGCAACAGTCCTGATCAAAATGCAATTAAAGTTACCGTGAGGAACTTTTAAGTGGTTATAAAACAGTCTCAATGTAACACTGATGCCTCTATATGACCTACATAAGTAAACCAGAGCATCAGTGAGAAGATTGGCTATTTCTGTATACAGTAGTTATTCTTAATGCTCCAGTGGGAAGTAGAGAGCTCCCCCAAAGAAGCAAAAAGACGAAACTCCGGTGTTTTTTTTTTACAACAGCTGCCATTTTGGACCGCTTATTATATTTATAATATTTTTATTGTTCAACACAGGCCATTTCGATAGACGCGTTAAATATGACAATAGAATAAAAATAATTTTGTTTTACTTTTGTACGGCACTTTTTAGGCGGACGTTTTACTGGCGTCCGGTAGTTGCTTTCAGTCCAAAATGGCGGCTTTGCTGCTGGGCGCCAGTCTGCGCTGGGAGCCAACACCGACACCACGCTGCCGCAGGCCCAGGCCGTATTGCTGGGTCCGCTGTAGGGAAGGGAGGAACTGGAGAACCAGAACCAGGACTGAGCGGGACAGACTGTCAGACTCTGCTGCAGTAAAATTAGAGTTTTTTTAAAGGGACTCCGGTGCTCGGAAACAGTACCGCTTTTGTTCACAGGGACCACCAAAATCCACACAAAATGAGAGTTCCTCGTAGTAACTTTAAATGTACAACAGTGAATTATATTACTGCAGTGTGTACAACCTACGTACATTCAATGTATTTACCCTCTTAGGCTCAAATCATGTAAAATATCACAAAAATAACTTTACACAGGGATTTCATAAAGTAGGTGAAAGCAAAATAATGCAGGCTCTTTAAAAGGTTAAATTATTTTGGACAATATTTTTTTTATACTAATAACTGTACTACTGAGTGTACATCCACACAAAAAAAGCAAGAAATATCTTGTAGCTACAGATCATTATTCACTGCAGCTGGCTGCAGGCGAGCTCCAAGCTATCTCATGAAGTAAGAAATATTAATCTAGATAGTGCATTCATGCAGAGTAAACGGTAAAATGTGCATATGTGAATCGCAGTGACGGCCATCACTTTATGTCCGTGCTCAGCCGGGTGGAACGGATAGCAGGAAAGGTTATTCCAGTAATTGGCTTGATGATTCGTAAAGCGCAAGTGTAATCAGGGATTTAGTGGGAGATTGCTTTCAGAGTGTGGATTCCTATGCCTGCTGAATAATGTGTGATGTAAAGGTGAACCCACCGTCACATCTCATGACCTCTGTCGGTGGGACCGCGGCTGTATTGATGTTGAAGGATATGAGAAAGTATATAATGTAATGTTGGGCTGGGGTCATGTGGTCATCACTATCTCTGACTGCAGTGGGTCTTTAATTTAATATAATGCAAGTTATGTTTGTGTCCTATTCAGAGGTGGAAAGAATATTTACTCAAGTACTGTACTTAAATACAATTTACTTGAGTATTTCCATTTTCTGATACTTTATATTTCTACTCCACCACATCTCAGAGGGAAATATTGTACTTTTTACTACACTACATTTCTTTTTTATAAAATTAGTTACTTTGCAGATTTAGATTACTATACAAAGTATAAATCAACTAGTAAATTAGGATATATAATATTATTATGCATTGAGCCACCCTGCAGTTTATAAAGTACCGGAAATCAGCCCCACATTACACATGAATGCATCAATAATCATAATCCAGTGATATGTAAGTATAGTAGTTAAGTATATTTTGATGCCAATACTTTTGTACTTTTGAATGCAGGACCTTTACTTGTAACAGAGTATTTTTACACTCTGGTATTACTACTTTTACTTAATTAAAAGATATATGTACTTCTTCCACCGCTGATCCTATTAAATGTACATAAATAATGCTTTTAAATACATCAGTTAAACAAGACTATTTCATCAATTTGACAAACACAAACTCTTTTTTATAATTTATTTATGACTAAAAAATATATATATTTTTTTTTAAATTTATAACTAAACTTTGTGAATATATTTTAAATTTATGTGGTCAAAATATTAAATTGAGTTAATCGGGCAGCTGATTTACCCTGTAGACCAAAGCCTTATGTTTGTGAGATGCCTGTCTTACAGTGGTGCATATCGCCTGTCTCTCAGTAACTGAAAGGAGAAAAGTACACTAGATGTCGACGGCATTTTGAGAGCATGACAGTAAGAAAAAGAGGTGGTAAAGTTGGTCCCCATAGCTTTAGCAAACGAGCGTACAGACGGGGGCGACGCATTAACATTAACGTGGTCTGAATGGTCATTTATGTGAAGCTGAGAGGAGAGGAGCAGCTCGGCTTACCACCACCACCTCCACCACCAAGTCCCCGACTCTTAATTATCCCCTGGAATGATGAAAATGAAAAAGAAATAGTAAAGATGGAGCCATAGCCGTGGCGGCTGCTGGGTCATTTAGCCGAGCATTTATAAAATGAGATCCCCCCCGCTCGGTCTTGAGCCGCATTAGAAAGTTTAATGCCTGTCTGGAGAGATAAAGAGAGGTAAGGTCGCCCTAATAGGCCAGTTATACGTGGCGACGTATCGTGACGGACACACACCGACGCCTCGCTCTCAGACACGTATTTAGTAACCCCTTCATCACGGCATCGGACTGAGGCAGATGGCGAGATAGTGACAGATACTTCGAGAAAACACCTGTCTGTCTTTGTAATATCTGCTGTTTATCATCCCCCCAGTTCCAACCACCGTGCACTCTTATAATAAATATATACAGTATGGTGAGGAAGAACTGTCATGGCCATTTTCAAAGGGGTCCCTTGACCTCTGACCTCCAGATATGTGAATGTAAATGGGTTCTATGGGTACCCACGAATCTCCCCTTTACAGACATGCCCACTTTATGATAATCACATGCAGTTTGGGGCAAGTCATAGTCAAGTCTGTGTTGCCTGTTGGGCTGCAGTTTACCATGTTATGATTTGAGCATATTGTTTTTATGCTAAATGCAGTACCTGTGAGGGTTTCTGGGCAATATTTATCATTGTTTTGTGTTGGTAATTGATTTCCAATAATAAATATATACATACATTTGCATAAAGCAAGCATATTTGTCCACTCCCATGTTGATAAGAGTATTAAATACTTGACAAATCTCCCTTTAAGGTACATTTTGAACAGATATAAAATGTGCGATTATTTTGCGATTAATCAAGATTAAATATTTCGATTGACATTTTTTTCTTTTCTATATTTATTTTTCTTGTTTATGCAGTAAAACACCAAAGCTAGTTTCTTGTATGTGAAGACCTACTTGGCAGTAATTTTTATGTGGAGTAAATGTAATGAGTCTGCCAGCTCACTGCTCACACTGTTACTTATGTAGGTTATTACTAGTGCTGTGTTTAACAGTTGCAGCTTGATACGAAACCATGGTTACGACAGTTTCAGTCACAGGGGGGGACGTTCGTCCCAAAGCTTGCCGCTGTATTTATACCCTCCACCTTAAAGATGGTGCTTCATTCAGCTGGGAGTGTGACGACAAACGGAGTTCACTCCATCACAGAGTGGCGAGGGCCCGGCTTGAGAAAGGCCCTATATATAGGCCCTTACGAGACTCAAACTATGACGTTCAAATGAGTCAGCTTCTTTTTCCATTTTACAATCAGCGGGCGCTCAGAGAATTCCCCCCCTAAAAAGGCACCAGCTGCAGAATCTAAATACTTCATTACGGTATCCCGAAGGTGCATCCCCAAACACGCCAACCAATAAACGTATGCAGCCATGACGCCCGTTACAGCTGCGTTTATCCTACAAGGATATTAACAGCATATGCCACTGCCGTATTTAGAGATGCGGCGCTCGTCTTCCTCTCTCTCCGTTGGCTGGCGATGGGGGAGGAAGCGCCAATTCCCTCATCAAACACAAAAGTTAAAACAATCTTTAATTAAACTGTAAACTTCCTTCCCGGAGTCCTACAGCACGCTTAATCTGCTGCTGTGATGCTATTAGCTACGATGTAGGAGTTGTTTGTTAGTGCTGATCCACCCCCGTAATTACTGGAAGTGCCCCGTCCTTGGGTCGTTCGCACGTAATGTTGACGGCAGCCATTTTGAAAGAGAGGGAGGTAAATGTCAAGAGAGTTGGATCTGATGGGAATCGTGTAATGTCACCGCTGCTGTGTTCAGCAGCATCTGATAAAGGGGCTTGTCCTGAATGCAGCTGCCTTGTGTCATCCCTCCCACACATATAGGTGATTCAGCATGCGCCCCAAAGGGATCCATCCGAACGGATTCTCCTTTCATCAATTCCTTTCATGGAGATGTGATGTGGACAGCCTCTGAGCGCTGGAATATGGTGCGTGTTGTAGACACACACACAAATCCCCACGCAGCTCGCATCAGCATCTTCTGCAGAGCGACTGTCGTTGACCTTCACGTCACCCGACCGTGTAATACGTCGTGACCCGGAGTGTCCCCCAGCGAGGCCTTCGTCCTCGGCCTTTCTCACCCCGTCGGTGTCACTCGGCGCGGCTCAGCGTCAGCCGAGGCCAGGGTGTCGTGCACCCTCTCCGTCCTCATCAAAGTCACGACGGATACAACCTGCCCTGAGTCACTTACACCGACACGCTGTCTCTCCACGTCTGGATCCTTTCTGTTTGTGTCTTTCTCTCTCGTATCAGTTTTTATCTGTTCCATGTTTCACCTTACTTCAAAGGTCTCAGTTCCTCGTGATGGAGTGGTGCAGGAATGAGTCCTAAAACCTGGGAATGAGTTAGCATTTTAGCACTTCTGGTTCCCTCGTCTGGAAGTCAATAGAGTTTTTTTTTATGTTTTTTTAGTTAGGGCTGTCAAAGTTAACGCGATAATAATGCATTAACACAAATTTCTTTTAATGTCACTCATTTATTTAACGCAACTTGCGATTTTTAGGTTGTAGTGGGCTCAGTTTTAAAGCTAGAGTGAAGATACTGGTATCATATGAAACTTGAAAACCTAACGAATCCATTGGTACCAACCATGTCATACTAGCTCCAAGGTTGGGCTAAATGTTGTCGAGGAAAAACCGGCATGGCCATTTTCAAAGGGGTCCCTTGACCTCTGACCTCAAGATATGTGAATGAAAATGGGTTCTATGGGTACCCACGATTCTCCCCTTTACAGACATGCCCACTTCATGATAATCACATGCAGTTTGGAGCAAGTCATAATGCGGTGCGTGATGATGTTTAGTAGCCTCATTTAGCCACTAAAAAATGCTAACTCATTTCCAGGTTTTAGGACTCATTCCTGTAGCACCCTATATGGAACCTTTAAACTAAGCTAATTAGCTAATCTAGTTTGCAAACTGAGGTTGGCCGTGTGCTTTTCATCCATCACTGTTTGTTCGTTTGCTTATTCTGCTAGCTAAGGAGCTAAGGTGCAACACAAGACATGTGGAGGGGAGTAGAACGGGACACCAGCTAAAAACCAGTTCAGTCTATTGCGTAGTAGGCCACCGTTTGGCTGTTTCAGACTGGTGACGTTACTGCTTCATGTAAATACAGTTCAAAATTTGATTATTTCATTGGCTGTATCCAAAGAAGTTCAGCAGCTACAACATCATTAAACTAAAAAATATAAAATATGAATTTAACTCCTTTGGGTCCTCAGGTTGTGTAATTTACAGAGCAGATATTTACGAAAAAACATAATTTAATTTCATTTGGATTTGAACTGAATCCTGCCTTCCATCTAACTTCATCCTTCAATCCACCTTCCTTATTTACTCTTCCTCTTGCTTCTTTTCCTCACCTCCCTCTGAAGATGGTCGACTTAATGCATGTTGAGAAAGCCTGGGCCCTGCCGTGTATTTGTTCCAGTTAGACGGGGTTTAGCCAACTCTGTAATTGGCCTGTGGTTAATCCCTGCCTTTCTTTTTAGGCACTTTCAATGGAGGCTAAATTACTTCTTCGTCTGCCTGTGGCACAAATTGGTTTACGGAGCGTGTGTTTGTGTGTGTCGCAGCACGCGGTAAAAGAAAAATTATGGCACTCCAAATGTTCAAACACGAGAGTAGGCTTCAGGTATTTTAATATGTCAATAGCGAGACGCTGTGTGATGGATGACATTCGTGTTATGCTTTAACAGCTTGGGGAGACTTTGGGGGGAGACTGTAAAACTCGTGCACAATTAGCATCCTCAGGCACGAGAGGCTGGTGAAGCATCTGAATGTGTGAGGCGCCGGTCGAGGTGCCCGTGCAGTATGGATCGCTGTGCAGATACCTGCAGAAAGCCAGATTAATAGTGATGGGAAGATGAGATGCCACAAAGAATTCATTATTCCTCCCCCTAAATAAATGAGCCCTGGGCTGCAACTTCACCGCTGCCACCTCAGATATAAGCCACGCTTTAATAGGAGCTGTCGGCCGCCGTGAGCATGCGGATGCTCATCCTCGTTTGTGTATGCATGTGCGGACTTCTCTATTTTTTGCTCCGGTGTGACACCTACATGCACAGCTGAGAGGGAGATGTAAAGGAAAAAGGAAGAAGGTGCGTGTCAATTGAATCTTGACTTTAAGTGAGACGCACGTTTGAGGCCACGGACGATCTTTTATTGCTTCCAAGAACGCTTACCGTGCACAACCCACAACAGGCCTTCCTGGAAATGCTGCTTATGGACATCTCATTGAGTTTCCCAAACGTTCACTCTATGGATTAAGCAATCATCGTCTGACGTATAACTGTCTGTGTGCATCTACTCCGCCATCATTTTATTTTTACTAACCATGCAATGATAGCCTTTTGTACCCTGGAAATGAAAGCTTTACAATCTAGTGGACATAATTTACCTTTTTTAGGTCGCTGGCTTTCATTCTTATAAGGTGCAAAGCGTCTGCCAAAGAGATAAAGTACTCAGGGTTTGGCTCAATGGAAGTGTGACACCAGTGAGGCCATAGTGGGAGTTTGATTGCCTCGTGTACTCAAAAGTATCAAAATGTTTATGCATTTACGTTCAGCCAGCTCTTCTCTACGTGCTATTTCTCGTTGTTTGATGCTAAATATGCCGTTAGCACACAAAATTAACCTATTTGTGCCCGCACCTGAAATGTTTAATTTCCTTTGGTGGAAGTGTTCTCTGGGCTTGTCTGAGCACATCTTATCATACTATATCTAGTATTTGGGTACATGGGACTACTGTGTTTGCAAAAAACAGTAGTCCCATATGCCCAAATAATAGATGATAGTAGATAGTATGATAAGAAAATATCTTGGAAACTACAAGGAGCACAATCAATGATTTGGTATCCATGAACTCATAACAAGTTCGCAAGTAATCGCACATTATTTATCTGTTCAAAATGTACCTTAAAGGGAGATCTGTCAAGTATTTAATACTCTCATCAACATGGGAGTGGGCAAATATGCTGCTTTATGCAAATGTATGTGTATATTTATTATTGGAAATCAATTAACAACACAAAACAATGACAGATATTATCCAGAAACCCTCACAGGTACTGCATTTAGCATAAAACGATATGCTCAAATCATAACATGGCAAACTCAGTCAGTGTGTCAGCGTGCTGACTTCACTATGACTTGACCCCAAAACTGCATGTGATTATCATAAAGTGGGCATGTCTGTAAAGGGGAGACTCCTGGGTACCCATAGAACCCATTTACATTCACATATCTTGAGGTCAGAGGTCAAGGGACCCCTTTTGAAAATGGGTGTGACATGGTTGGTACCAATGGATTCATTAGGTTTTTCTAGTTTCATATTATACCTCCTGACTTTGAGTATTAATAAAAGTGTGATTTTTCATGCGATCTGAACATTTCAAAGTTGTACTGTTAGATACTTGCCTGAAGTATGTTCGTACCAAATTTGAAGACTTTTGACCAATCGGAACAATTGTTGTGGTACTGTTCCTAAATATAGTCTTTGGGCATAAATGGGTTAAGAGAGTATGCAGGACAACATTACAGCTGCTCTGCAACCGCTTGTGTTAGCTCATGAGCTGTATTTGTGTAGGTGCAATTCTTGGTTTGCAGATCTTTATGTGTAGCATCCATAGCTCAGAGGGACAGCAGTGTGTGTGTGTGCATGTCTGTGTGCACCATCTCTAAGAAGCCATTGTCACTACAGTGCAGAAGAGTGTCAACACTCGGGCCTGATGACAGAGCCTTGCAACGCTGGTCACACATATTTATATAAAACACACAACGCAGAATAACTGACATAGAAATGTTGTGCTTCTGTAGAACATTATGTCTCTTTGTGTAATATGACATCACATGTTGCTTTATTGTAGATGTATTTTTAACCCAGCTTGGTCAACTTATATTATATTCTATTCAGTACAACTCTTGTCTGTGTGCTCTAAATCTAGTGATAGTGTTGGTCTGTCGCTGAGGCCACTGTTTCAATGTGGACTTATCCCCCCCCCCCATACACCCCAAAACCAACCCACCTCATCCCTCCACCCTACTCCTGGCTCTTTATTTTCTCATCATGTTGCTTGGCGCCGTCTGCCATGCTTTTGTCCCATCCTCGCTCGCAGCCAAAATGGAAGCATCTGGCTTGGGCCTCCTCAGCGCAGGCTGCAGGACGGTTCTATTTACCAGTCCGGTAATTGGGGTTGCAGAACCTTGTTGGCGAGTGCGTACATCAGGTGTCTGTGTGAACACTTAGCCCTATAGAAACCAGTTTGTATTGGAAGAAAATATGGAAAAATCATAATATGAAATGCAAATATTGGTTAAAAAATCTCCATTTTGGATCATATCACGTCCTGTTTCTGGCGCAGAATAGGCGACCGACTCTCTTGTGTTGTGTTCCCCATCCGTTAGTGGGAGGTTGTGGGTTCAGATTCCTCATTATTGAAGAGGTTGGGTTTGAGGAACAGCAATAGAAGAAGTGTTTTGTGTGTTTGCTTGTGACAGCACGCGGCCTGAAGGCGACCGCCCATCACTACGGACTAATCCACCTCAGAATCACCTTGGCAAACCATTTAGAGCAAAACAGCTCAGTGGGCCCGGAGCTATTCTGTCCCACCACAAACGTGTAAATACGACGAGTTGTATGCTAAGCTAAAAAAAAACCTCTCAGAGAAGAGTAGCACGCCTTTTACGTCCGTCCGTGCTTCACTTTCACTATGAACAGCTGGATCAGGGTTCACATCCGCCTGGTCCCCGACTGCTCAAGTATGCATAAATGATGACTGATGACCTGTCACTCCATCTTTCTAACTGATGAGTGATTAACTTTTTAATAACGTCTCACTTTGCCCCAGGCACTTTAGCCGCAATAGCCGTGGCCAGAGGCATTACTGTATGTTTTTGAGTTGTCCGTCGTGAACGCAATATCGCAGGAAAACCTTGATAGAATTCCTTCACATTTGGCACAAATGTCCACTTGGACTCAGGATGAACCACAGACTGTACATAAGAAGTGGACGTAGTCACCTTGACGTCACTCATTGGTTTGTGGACGGCCATTTTCAAACCTCGAGTTTGCTATTTTGGCCATCACCATTTTGGTTTTTGGCCGTCGTCATCTTAGTTTTTGGTCGTCACCATCTTGCTTTTTGGCAGTCGCCATCTTGCTTTTTGGCCGTCACCATGTTGTTTTTTCGCCGTCACCATCTTGCTTTTTGGCTGTCGCCATCTTAGTTTTTGGTCGTCACCATCTTGCTTTTTGGCCGTCACCATCTTGTTTTTTTGCTACCAGAAGTGACAAGAGACGGAGGAGCTAAGTACAACCGCACAAGAACTTAAGATGAAAACACGGACAACACCCAGACCGGACAACGCCACGCCCTAAAGCATACCCCGCTTCATGATCTATTTGACTCTAAATGAGACCAACCAACCAGAGGAGTCGCCCCCTGCTGGATATTAGAAACAATGCAAGTTTAAGGCACTTCAGCGTTGGCTTCACTTTTCAGACCCAGAGTTGCCCGCTGGGATGAACAGATTAGAATTTGGTGGTCAAAGGTCACTGTGACCTCACAAAACACGTTTTGGGCCAATTGGGCTAATTATGACAATTTCACACAAATATCTAACAGGATAAAATGATGAAATGACGACAATTTGGACAGATAACTGCAACGTGACTGGTTGGTGGAGGCGTACAACCGCGAGGCGGTAATTCTACCTTTGCATCTGTTCTCTGGCTGTTCTCACGGTCTGTTCCCTCTCTCTCTTTCTACCTTTCTTTGCTTTATTGCCCTCTTTTCCAGCACCCCGTCCTTTCCACCTCTCCTGTGGGAGACGTGATTCTCTGTATCAGATTGAGTGTGTTGGGAGTGATATTGCTAGTCTGATCACTGAGGCCCGACGTTGTGACAGGAGGGGTGCCGAGGTGCGTGCCAGGCCTAGAAAAGGTGCCCTGAATTTGGGTCACTGGTTTCACACCACCCACACCTACTTTCCCCTGAATGCCTCTGTCTAGTCAACACAACCTTTTTTCCCCTCAACAAACATATAATTCAACCTTGGAAATTGCACCAAAAATGAATTTTATCTTTATCATTTTCCTCCATTTAAGTCGCAGCAACAAAAAAAAAAAAAAAAAAGCCTCCAGGACCTTTCAATTAGCGATCACAGTCCTTTTAAACGCCTGTCCCCCTCTGGCTACAAACACCTGGCCCTCCATCATTTGACAGCTCCGGCACAAAATGTGGGCACTATTAATAAGCTTTATTATAGCACATTGACATTTCAGTGATGTCTTTTTAATTACTTTGATTGATAGTTTTGGATAGATGAATCCAGGATGGATTCATTCAGGGGACGATTCACTCAGTTGTGAATCAGTAACCTTTCCAACTCGGAGCTTAAATGTAAATGGCGCCCCAAGGGTGATGATCTTACTATATATCAATGCCATTTAGATTCACTCAGAAAACGAATGAGCCCTTCCAAGTGAATATATCAGTTTTTCTCCCCATCTGGAAGTATATATTACTTGGATTTCTGGTCAGGGAAGATAAATATGAAATGATTATGGCGAACACAAGCTGGAAACGCTTGCTAGATATTGACTAACCACGGCCTGGAGCTGAGCCTGTCGATGATCGCGGAGCATGGAAAGAAAACGATTCTTTAAAAACAAAGGAATCATTTTTTCAAAGAATGCCCACATCATTTCTTCTGTTTCAGACTTTTTTTTTCTTTTATACAAGTTCAATGAAGGATCAAAGTGGCACGGATGGCCTAGAGAGTCCATCTAATTACCATCACAGGTTCTTCTCAGTCAGTGGAAGTCACTCTAGGTAAGAGCTTCTGCTAAACGCCTTAAATGTAAATGAAGCTGTTTACGATTCTGCTGTGTCAGTGCGCTGCCCGATGCTCGCAGCGCTGACAGAAGCACTCCCCGAAGAACAAAGACAACAGCGCTGAGGGGGGGGGGGTTCTCGTCTACCCTGTTTTTACTCCAAACTAGTTACTAAACAGGCTCGCGGAAATGTTTTGTGTCATGATGATGACCGTGGAGATAGGGGAAGGCAGGGGGAGGGCTGTTCTCATTTCCTGGCATGAAATAATGGATGAATGAGGGCTGGGGAGTGTTTGGATCTCTTTCAGAGTTGCCAAGTCTGCTTATTATAAGCGACTTTGGGCTTGTTTTCCTGAAAGTCGCTTACAAATATTGATAGTCGCAGGTTGCGTTTTTTTGGGCTTGTTCCTAAAGTGTAGTTGCTTATTTGGGCTCCTGTCTCTGTCGTCTATATATGATGCAGGATCCGTACACAACCCCCACAGCTACCACCACTCAGTGTTGTTGTTGTTGTGAGGCAAATCTTTGTGGGGTTTGATGGAGTTTAGCTAACAATGCCGGGTACTAAGTTGGCGAAATATGGCAAAAAGTCAAGTCAAGCAGGGGACGATTCAAAGGCAGTTTGCCGTTTTTTGTAAGTTTGATATATACGAGCACATCATGCCGTTCTGGTGAAATGCAAACATTAAATTAAATGTTCAAATTCTTTAAGTTTAGTTGACAAGAAAAAATTTAAAGTTACAAGCTAAAAATGGATGCAAAAATGCAATGAAACCCAATCCAAAATAATTTCATACATATGAAGTGATCGAAGTGGCCGCCTCTCTCTCTCATATTGTGGTACAGTAGGTCTCTTTGACTGATCTCTTTGAGAGTGTTGGAGTTCCCAGTTTCCCAGGAATTATGTTTTCGGGTTGTCTGTCCCCCTTGTTAACCTGCAGAGTAGCAGAGACTACAGGGGTGGAGGGTTGGCACTGTACTCTTTATCAGCAGCCTAATCGTGCTGTGTATTGATAAATCCACGGCGCTGTCCGTGGTGCTGAAGTAGCAGATGGATTTGTAATTGCGACTTTTTTTCTCCATTCTCATAAACACGATATCTCAGGAAAGCCTGGAGGGAAGTTCTTCAAATTTGGCACAAACGTCCACTTGGACTCGAGGACGAATTGATTAGAGTTTGGTGGTCAAAGGTCACTGTGAGCTCACGTCCGTCCCATTCTCGTAACAGCGAACACCTGGAGAGAATTTCTTCAAAATGTATTTATTTATTTTTATTTTACCGTTATTTAACCAGATAAGAATATAGAACATAAATACGATAAGTGCAATAAAACATTAGACAAAAACATCACAATATATACAGTATATATATATATACATATCTTCCAAAAGTCATCAGACCCAAAGTGAAGATATTAATACCTACTACTCTACAAAAAATGGTCACCAGATGTTAGTTTGTATTGCACATCTGTCTTGGCGTTGTGGACCTCTAAAGAACTCACTTTGAAGCAGGAAACGAACATGTCAACTGTTTTTCCCAGAATATCTTTTTTTTTTTCTCACACCTTATTCCCCTTTAATCACTGAAGGTTCCTTTACATTCCTGAGCTTAAAATATCTTTATTACCAATTTAAATGGGTACACGACACACACAGTTATCTTTTATGGTCGGTTTATTTCAAACTGTCTCCTGTGCTTTAAATAACCATATTACTGATTTTTATTTTTACAAAAAAGTCAAATATATACTGAACAGCAACATATAATAAAATACATCCAATGGGTCTTTTGGCGGAACAGAAAACAGTGATTTAGCCTAATTATAAATCCAAAAGGAATCAGCAAAGGGAACAATATATATTTAGACAACTCTCAGCATTAGTGTCAGAAACACACAAAATATTAGGCAATAAAACAAGAAGGAAAACTAAATCAAATGGCAAACAAGCAGCACTGATTTGGTTTTTGGCTTTACTTTGAAAATCAGGCTGCATTCAGTGCAATCTCTTCTCCGTGTGCACTTCAGAGGCTATGAATAATGGTTTCATTCTCACAGTTTTGTCAGTTGCGACAGCTGTGCTGATTAATTCTGGCGACATGAGCTGAGCGCTTCATCCCATCACTCCGGCAACAGCAGCTGTAGTCTGCCAGTTCCATGACAGAACTCACTCACTATTTATAACAGCGCTGGAAATTATATACAAATATTGATATGAAAATATTGGGGGTAATTTACTCCAGCTTTCATCCTGCCACACTCCCATATAAAAACACGAGGCTTCATCTGGAGTCTATGTCAGTGTGGGACTGATGGAGGCTGCACACTGGAGGGTTTGGCTGGTTTACGTACCCGTATATTCCTCTTTTTGTCTCTTTTGAGTTGTTTTGGAAGTGGTCACCTCCACTGAAATCTGTGGATATTCAATATATGTTTATTAGGGCTGTCAAAGTTAACGCGATAATAACACGTAACAATCAATTGGTACCAACCATCTCATACTAGCTTGTTGGGAAGGAGGCTAAATAATACTCCAACTGGCCATTTTCAAAGGGGTCTCTTGACCTCTGACCTCAAGATATGCAAATGAAAATGGGTTCTATGGGTACCCACGAGTCTCGTCTTTACAGACATGCCCACTTTATGATAATCACATGCAGTTTTAGGGCAAGTCAAGACAGCTGTTGTTGGGCGTGAGTTTACCATGCTATGATTTGAGCATATTATTTTTATGCTAAATGCAGTACCTGTGAGGGTTTCTGGACAATATTTGTCATTGTTTTGTGTTGTTAATTGATTTCCAATAATAAATATATACGTACATTTCCATAAAGCAGCATATTTACCCACTCCCATGTTGATAAGAGTGTTAAACACTTTACAAATCTCCCTTTAAGGTACATTTTGAAAAGATAAAAAAATGTGCGATCAATCGTGATTAAAATTTCATCGATTGGCAGCTGTAATGTAAATTTGATCAACTTATAAAACCAGTAAAGCTCTCCAATGAAATGTAGGAATGAAAGAAAATTCTCTGGCCGTTCATTGTTATCTTCCTTTAATCATGTTCTGTTTCCTCTGCCTCTCTGCCTTCTGCCATCATCCCTTGATGTCAATGTGAGCCTCGACTGTGAAGAGCAGTATACTTGATTGGGCTGATAATCAAAATCTCGAGTGGCTTTGCACCTCGGCGAGAATGTGCTTCACGCACAATTTTTGTATCTTTTGTGTCGCCTTTTTTCATCCTTGTAGGCAGGTAGTTGAGTTTTTTAAGACGTAATTGATCAAGAGGTGGGAGGCCGTTCAGTCCAAACCACAAAGCACTTAACACTTGAAATATTAGAAGCTGAAATTGTTAGAATTTCTCAACAATGTGCTATAATTTTAAAGTCAATGGCACTGAAAACCATTTTTCTGACAAATCACAGCCGGTGCACCTTCCAAAGAGTCTTTCACAGCACCGCTAACTGGGACTCGGAGTGTTTTAGCAATAATTCAACTCAGCACTATATTGTGCCTACGCCTGTCACGATAATTATGCTATTGACTTATCGAGGTCAGCAAAAATGATCAAGGTCATGTCCATATATCATACGATAATGTCCGTTGTGTCTACGAGTGTCTTTTTCCAGACGGCTACTGGCTCAGCCAAAAAGTTTGGTAGAATAAGTCCAAATGGACATTAATGAGCTGGTATGTGGACTTTGTTTAACTCATAGCTAATATGTTTTACTTTGCACTTTTTGTTAACAAAGGTCCGAACCATTAAGGAACTGCATTGGCAGTATATTACCTGTTGGGCTGCAGTTTGCCATGTTATGATTTGAGCATATTTTTTATGCTAAATGCAGTACCTGTGAGGGTTTCTGGACAATATCTGTCATTGTTTTGTGTTGTTAATTGATTTCCAATAATAAAAATATACATACATTTTGCATAAAGCAGCATATTTGTCCACTCCCATGTTGACAAGAGTATTAAATACTTGACAAATCTGCCTTTAAGGTACATTTTGAACAGATGAAAAATGTGGGATTAATTTGTGATTAATTGGGATTAAATATTTTAATCGATTGACAGCCCTAATATTTATTCAATTGAATTGAATTGAATTGCTTTATTGGCATGAATGTAAAAGGGACAATAAGCGTCAAGTAATAATGAGATTATAAAGAAAAAGAACAAGGTACAATTAATAAAATTAAGAAAATAGCAGAAAACATTTCTATTAGGTCCATTAATGGATCAGATTTTGATCATGGGTTTTAATATTAAACTTGTTTATTTATTTTTTATTTAAGTGCAGTTTTGTTATCAGAGCCTAAGAGTTCATTTTATTTATTGTTTTGATTGTGTGTTTTAATTATATGTATGTTTTATTTATTTAGGATATATTTATATTTTGTTCACATTCCAATATCTTGATATTTTTAAGAACTAAAAGTTCCTTACTCTTTAAAAGTGTATACTTGCATTACTATGCTATTATATTATCATTTCATCCATGGTATAAAATGGTCTTAAAATGACAATAATATTGTTTATCTCAATTATTTCTGGGACAATATATCGTCCAACAAAAGTAGATACCTCAACGCACCTCAATGAAAATGCTCTTAAAAGCATTGGAAGTAGATTGTATATGTTTTTTTTAATTGGATTCTCTACCAATCACTGTTTAAATGCTGTATATAAAACAGTGGAACTGACTTTTCTCTCCCATCAGTGTTGCTCACTGAGGCGTTTGGTCCACGCTGTTCTGTTCTGATCTCCAGAATTTAATTTAGCTTTAATTAATACAGCCGAGCTTCAGAGTCACTCAGAGGACAATGTTTGCTTCTCACTCACAGAAAAAGTCTCTCTGTATCTCCTTAACCTAACAAAGTTGTACAAGACTATTTTTTAGCTTTGTTAGATTTGAACTTCTGAGGAGACTCTGTTTATCTTAAAGATGCTGCATGAGCTTAACGGCCTCTGTTGTGTTCTGCAGCTCGTTTGAACGCAGACAGACTTCTGTCTCACGAGCACATGCAAATATTAACTCTCAGAGCGGCGCTGCGGAAGAGGAGACAGTACATTCACTAAATGCTATTAGCGGCGAGATACTGCAAGAGAGATGGAGTGAGAGAAAGATATCCATCTTTTATGAGCGTTTTCTTCCACTGGGCTCTCTGCGGCTGAGTGTGTCCAGCCCTCTGAGCTAATCCCATTTAGCAAAAATGTAATCAGAAAAAAAAGCCCTTTGGAGTTTCTACTTCCTGTGTGGGCTCGACGACGTCGGATTCATCAAGATGCTCAGTTTCTCTCTCGGTCAGACACACATTTCCTTGTCGTCCCATCGGTGCTGAGAGAAAAGCCACCTATGGGTTGTGCTGTCAGTTCGTGTTGCAGTTGATTACTTGTATGGACGTCTCTCTGCAGGTTTGGCTGCATGTTCATTTATCAGTGTTTAATGGAGGGAAAGTCAGCCGAGCTCTTTGTTCAGTTTAGCTTGACATTTATACACTAACACACAGTCCTCTCAGTTTATTACTGTCGAACTTGGGTCTTGTTTATTGTAGTTTTTCCTTCGTATGGGTAACATCATACTCACCGAGTCAATTGATCAGATCTGAGCGTCAGTGGCTTCGCTGAAAAGAAGCTAGATGGGTCAGATAGGTTGTAAACAAAGACCCCAGGTTAGCCAAACTTCTTTGGAAGAAGAAAAAATGAAGGTTGAACGGTAAAGTGATTAACCAACATGTAAATGTTACTCTGTCTGACTTCCTTTTGGCGTCCCGCACACATGAATAGCATGAATTAATTTACCGGTATGGCTGTTTTAGACAAATTTAACTGGACCTGATTCTGCACCAGCTTCGAATATTATCAGCCGATTTAATTGGCATTATCAGCCTCATAGATATGGGGTAGAAGGGGTCTGCTACACCAACCATTATCATCTATTCACATGGCGGATCACCGATATGAATACAAGAAGACGCCACCGACCTAGCTAGCGGGTCATTGTTATTTAGCAACAATGACCCGCTAGCTGTACATTATCCCGCTTATTACACGGCTACTTACTGAAGAAATCAATAATTTGACACAAAAACGGTCCGCCAGAGTCTGACATCAGAACTGCGCCCATAGCAACGGTCTGTTATCCATAGCAACGGTCTGCTTTAAAGAAATAACAGACCGTAGAACGCCGTGATTGACCAATCAGAATCGAGTGTTCAACAAAGCCGTGTAATAAAGTGGTTTAGATAATCTGGATAAACTGTTCGCCGATTTGACATCACCGTGTGAGCAGCTACTTCGAAGTTAAATGTTGTGTAAAACTATGACGGCCAAAGCTACAAAACTAAGATAATAACAGTCCTCTCTTTGTTCATCGTTACAGTATGACATTGAAGAATGACATTGTTTGCTCTTAGTGAGGGGCTACAACATTTGATTATGTGATTCCTCCAAACAAGGAGTGCATCATTCATGGAGATGACATGTTTATTGTAACTGTGTTGTATAGATAAAGATCTTTATTATTATCAGTGTTTTTTTTATTAACTGCAGTAAAAGCACATCGTCATTGTCCTGGCTGTTTGACAGCCTTTTTCTAGTTTATAAATCCATCTATCTGCTTGTTAGTGTGCCCCCTCCCACTCCACCGCCGACATTTTTTCATGGCTTCATGGTGGTTTGAGGACAAGCGAGAAAGAAAACATCCTAATCTAGGGCACGCATTGCATTCCATTAGCTAGGCCTGCCAACCCTTATCTATTGATCTGCCCGGATTTGGGAGACTTTCTAACTTTATATTTTGAGGAGTTGTGTGGAGTGGGACTAGCGCCTCACTGATCTGACAGATAAAAACAAAGATGAAAGAGCTGCATTTAGGCACAGGCCCGGGACAATAAGCAGAGACGAGCGGAAGGGGGATTGAGCTGCAGATAAAGGGATGAAGTGGAGGATGTGTGTGTGTGAGAGGCACAAGTTTGCCCTCCAACGCTGGTGAAGGTCACGAGGTTTAGTGTAGAAATAATGGTGAACACTGATCGTAGCCACAGTCGCTTTGTTTAAATAATAAGCACTGCGCTGCATGTTTCAGTGCATCTTCTGCATCCTTTATGATTCTCAGCAGATAAAAGACCAGCCAACCAACCCATGCTGCTTCCTCAGTTTTGACAGCGGGCACGGCTGGCTTGGCTTCCTGCGTCGAACTTTCAGCCGCTGGTTCCAGATCACTTGAAAAGGAAAGATTCGAAGAGGAGAAGGATGGAGGAATGTTGTCAATCTATAGGTGAAAGAAAGACATGCCGAAATTTAACAGCTGTCATTATGGAGAGTTTCCTTCTTCCCTCCGCCATCCGTTCTCCCTGTCTGCCTCCCACGCTTTATAAGCCGACCTGGAAATGCATATATACCCAAACACTTCCTTAATTAAAACTGTCGCTCCTCTCCCCTCGGCTCGGTGGCCCGTCCCATCCCCTCAGCCCTCACTGACAGCCATTCAGAGCAGAAAATCTGTGGACAGCATCGCCCTGCTAGCGGGCTAATCTTTGCTTCTCACACCCTGTTTCTGAATTAACTGTCCTCATTATCGCATCCTCCCAGAGACTCTCCTCTCTTTTTCTATCATCCCTCTCCTCCTCCTCCTCCTCCTCCCCCTACTGCATCCTCTCTCTCCTCCTCTTCCTCTTCACCCTCCTACTCGTCTCTCTCGTCTTCCCTTCTTCCTTTCCGGCTCACCACCAAAAAGTAGGACGACAGGAGAGAGAGAGAGAGAGAGAGAGAGAGAGAAAGAGAGAGAAAGAAAGCCTTTTTTTCCCTCGCCTAAAGTTGAGAAATTCTAAATAGCATCGTGAGTGGCCACAGGCGAGAAAACGCATTTTAGTGTCAGCCAAATGATAATTGCATTTCAGCTGCGGTGGTGGTGGAGGGGGCTCATTACATAAGCAAAACATGAGAGCTCGCCATGTTCGGGGCTGGAGCTGTCACAGAGGTGTTTTGAAATGTGGCCAAGGGAACATGGCTGCATTACCAGAGCACCGACCACAAAACATTTAGTCGAGTCTTTTTCATTAACCCTCACTCGCCTCCTAATGATGCCGTGCAGTCGTAGCCAAACTACTGTAATCCTTGTAGCCTAGTAGTGCAGTATAGTGAGTGTTACAGGGATTATTACTCTACTCAGTGGCGTAAATATTTACGGTGCAACCGGTGCGGTAAGCCGGGGCCCAAAAATCACCTTCCTACATCGTGTCCACACTGAATCCGTTATATAAGAAAACCACATAGGCTACCTATCAGCTGTGCGCTCGAAGTCAGACTGGAGACGTCACCACTAATCTTCCTTTGTTTGTTCTTTTTAAACAGAAAACACACGTTTAATATTGTGATATTTACTAGAAATTACAGACAATGTGACTTCTTCCTTTGCTCCCGTCATAATATCCTAGGCCACTAGAGGTCGGCCTCATCTTCGTGTATTCGTATCGGTGATCAAACATGTGAATAGATGATAACAGCCTTCTGAAGTAGGTACTAGTAGGTGAAGCAGGCCCCTTCTAAACCATATCTATGTGAATGATAACCGCTGATAACGCCCATTCAATCGGCTGATAACATTCGAAGCAAATTACGGAATTGGCGTTACTTATGTACGGAAGTTACGTGACAAATAAATCAACGTTGACTTCTGGTTTCACACTGGACATGTCTCCTGGGTGAAGGTCTGGTGTTTTTGGACCCACCCATCCATCCCGAACTCCTCCCTCCTTCCTGGTTCACGATTAAGTGGATTACATATGAATTGATTTGCATGGGATAGATACGAATTACAGTGCACTACTTTTTTTAGGTATAACTATGAACAGTGTATGAGAGCAGCTTGTGTATCACATGTCTTTCAATTTGTCATTATATCAATGACTAACTATAAAAGATGTTGAGTAAGGATAAATTGCAATTACTTGCACGTTGAGAATTTGAGGGGTCTCTTACTCATAAATGAGACTTAATGCTTTAATTGCCCAATCAGAGCTGACAACTCAATAAAGCTGTTAATAAAATAAATAAAATCACCCTTAAATTATTCAGTGATAGTGACTTTTAAAGCCAAAAAAAGTAATTTAGGATTGCTCTAAAATGATGTGCAGTTAATGATTTGATACCTAAATTGGTTTCCAGGATGAGCGGGCATCCTCGATCTACGACATAAAACCATGATACAGGAAGCTGTGCAGTCTCTCTGCTGTGTAGACAGAGTATATAACTGAGTCCGAATGGGGTTTAGCTTGCCAGGTGATCTGTCTTTTGCCAATTCTAGCCTGTCTCCTTCAGTGAGAGTACAATGCCGGTTCTGTAGGGATATTCTCCCCGGTGAGGAATCGTGTCAGCAGCCAGCGCTGCCTTTTCTTAAAGCTCCTCATGCCGACATTACTGGGCCGTCTCTGCAGCATGATTTATTTTTTACATTAAGTGCATATGGGCCGTTTTCCAAAACCCTTAGCTAATAGTTCTTGCATTGTGCGTGCACATCTGTTGTCTGAGGACGTGTCATAAAGTAAATGAGTGAGAGGTTGAAGGCCACAGCTGGAGACAGCTCCCCAACACAAAGTGAAGGTGTCCAGCGGCAGAGTACAGCATGCGCTGGCGCTGATAGCGCACTCCATCACCTGTCGGCCGCACAGCGAGCTCTCTGATAGCCGGCACTTTGGCAAGACGGACCATCCCATTGGCGAGGATGCGGTTAAGGGTCAAGAAGACTGATGGACAGACACGGGATGTCAGGCTACAGTGAGCTAGAGCGGGAGGACGGAGATGAAACTGAACAGAGAGGGGGGGGAGGAAAAAAAGGGAGGGAGAGAGGGTTGAGATGAAGACCTCAAATGCTTTCATTATTGGCTGTCAGATGCCAGCATGAGATAGAGACCGTCCTCCAGACGTTGGGTCAGGACTCCAATCTCCAGCCACAGCAGAGCGAGAGAGGCTGCGGAGGGAGAAACAATTCACCACCGCTGACATGCAGGCGATGGAAAGAACTCTGGCACACTGAAGCTCATAAACAGAGACACACAGGCTGGATGGTGTGTGTGTGGAGAAGCATCGCTGAACGTACTGCTACAATCATGTAGGAGCACACCTGCACTCAACACTAATATGCAGCTGAGGAGAGGGAACTCACTCAAAACGCCAGCAAGAAAAAACAATAAATCCTCCTCAAACACAATTTATACATCACACAGGCACACACACAAAGCTCTCACTCAAAGACAAATCCGGGGTCTTTTATTTCTTATGAGCATCATTCAAAGAGGCACATCATCGCATTCCTCTCAGGACACTATGGCCTCTCTTTCATCTCCGAGCTAATGATGTTCCCCTGCACCATTCACTGAGGCCTTTTTAATGACACATGGAGGAGGGGGGGGGGGGGGCAAGAGGGAGGGGAGGCACGTTGACCTGCTTTTTATTGAGAATAATGGAGCCGGAATGGCTCCCATCGGCTCCGATATTTCCCAGGTGGCTGTTTATTTATCACCGGACCTGCCCTTCTCGGGAGAATCATAATACAGACGGAAAAAAACATTCAAGTCTCCATTAATGGCCACTCAGCCTGAGCTGAAATATCTGTGCAGGAAGAGTGACATCAAAAGCTTCCTTTTATACCTGCAGGCAGGAAGCACTCTGCCTTTGTCTTATTTTAGTTAAGCATTTCCAGAGTGCCTGTTCGCTGCAATACGACTGTATCTTATTCAGACTGATATTACAGCCCAGTCGCACAGCAGATCGTGAAATAGTCCCGAAATTGTGTGTGTACAAATTTCACATTATTTTCGTGATGGTCAGCAAGAAATCAATTTCGTAAGTACTCCATGTAATTGTGAACCGGAAAGTATAGAGAGTGTTGAACATTGTGTAGGGAGGAGGTCGGGGCGGATGAGTTGGTCGCAGTTTGTGTCCCATGTGAAACCAGAAGTCAAAGTTGATTTATTTGTCACCTAACTTCCGTACTTAAGTTACAGCACATCCAGAGTTATTTTAACCCAAACCGCAATCTTTTCCTGAACCTAACTAAGTAGTTTTGTTGCCTAAGCCTAACCAAGTCGATCTTTTCCTAAACCTAACTAAGTAATTTGTTGGCTAATCCTGACCAAGTCGATTTTTTCCTAAACCTAACTAAGTAGTTTTATTTTTAAAAGACCGGAGCAGAAATTGACACTTGCGTTGCGTGTTGCTGGACATTCATAGGAAAATTGTTGGCAGTCGTGCTGAGCGCCACGAAAAAAAAAGGGAAATTCGTGTCAATGTATACAAATCAAATAGGTTAAATTTCGTGACTATTTCACGAACTGCCGTGAGACTGTGTTGAGTAGTGCGTGTAGAATTGATTGGGTGCGGTTGGGAACTAGATTTGAACCTTAGAGTTTAGCATTGAGAGCAGGTGTGAACAGCAACGTTTGCATCAAAATCAACCAAAATCCCAAGACGTTTGTGCTCTTTCCCTCAATAAACCAGGCTTTGTGCTCTGATCTAACTCTGACTCAATCCCACAACACACTGACTTTTCCCAGTGTTGAGAGTGAAGCGGTAATGCAAAGCACGTCACTCACTGACAGTTTTACTCGTCATATATAAAACGATTCCAAAAAAATAACACAAAATGGACTAAAACAAGACAGTCTGAAAGTTGTTTAGTGTGCACCAAGCCAACGTTTTACAGCTATACTAAAATATTCATCTGGCGGGAGCTCGTCCCAGACAGGCGGCATTGACGAGAGTGGATTTATCTAGTTTGTCAGTCTCCGCTTATGGCCGGGACAGCTTCACAAAAACATCTCTTCCCCCTGGGGGGATTTAAAGCCAGCGTTTTTCACCTCATCTCCTTTTCCTCCTTCCTTTTCTTTTCCCTTCTCACCTCTTTTTTTTTAGCGTTACTGTGCTCAATGTGTTTTTAAAAATCCAGCTCTCCAGGAAAAGAGCCTATTGCAGGAACTGTACCAAAGGGCTATCTAAACCAAAATCAGAAATCTTCTCTCTGTGCCTCTGGCACTGGATGCCCTGGGTCTGCCTGGAAGGCATTATTAGATTAAGGAAGGAATCGCAGTAATGTTGAGATCACTCTGGCCCCTGTAGGAGGTGGTATGCTGGGATCACAACTCAACCTCCACTGAATACAGCTTGTTTCAGCCCTCCAGCTTCCCCCTTTTTTCACAGAATAATGGTCTCCTATTGCTTCTAACTGTTGTGCGCTGTGCAGACAGATCATTACAAAACTGGGGCCAAAATTCACATAAGTGCTCCACAGATTGATTGTAGGAGCTCTGAATTAAGCTTTTATTGGCAAATCTCCAATATTTTCTGAAAATGAGTCGTATTTCTTACAAACTTTCTTCCATACAACTTCTTTGTTTAGAAATGTCTCATTAATTACGGCCCTAGCTGCAGCCCATTCATCCTACCAATCCATGTGGTACACAATTGTTAACAGCGATGCTATCCATATGTAAATATGATAGTTGTTATATCTTACAACCTGGGTATTATTTGGTAGGTTTGGTCATGATAACATTTACCCATTACACTAATTCCTGAGATCTAAGCACACGCTATGAAGCGCCATGTGGTCAAGTTGAAAACAAATCTCCAGTTTTGCCCATTTAATCTAAACCACTTTGTTGGGGGAAAAAAACGAACTCAATATGCCCCAAAATGCATGTTAAAGTCGGCTATTTCATAGAAAAGCTACGCGTTCACACAACTACTGCAAGTTAGATCAAAGTTGTATTTTATTACCTTCATAAGTATAAAGGCGCAACTCATAACCATCGCCTACAAAAGTACGTAGAAGACGAATATCTTGTCTTGTAAAGTGTCCGGTGTAATCGGTAACACCGGTGTTTCTCATCTTGCTGCAGCGATGTAAACATGCACTCCAGGGCGTTGTCAGTACACCATGACGTTACTGTTGTTACGGGTCTTATGGAGCGCACTTCTGACCTCAAATATAGGTAGTTATAGACTGTATCTAAAGAAGTGGACGTAGTCACCCAGTGGTTTGTGGACTGTCGTTTTGAAGCCTCGAGTTCGTCTTTTTGTCGGACGCCATCTTGGTTTCTTGCAACCAGAAGTGACAGGAGAGGGTGGAGTTCAACCGAATGCTCAATAAGACATTTTTAGGCGATGTTACAATTCAGTTTCATGAATTGAAGTTCTAAGAAGCGGACAACTCCTAGACCGGACAACGCCGTGGTAGCGACCTGTCAATCACAAGGTAGCCCCGCCCTAAAGCATACCCTGCTTTAAATTCTATTTGACTCTAAATGGGACCATAATTTACTAAATGGACATCATGCTGTATTGAAGAAGACTTAAAACTAGCGATGGAGACCACAAACTCATGTTTACAATGTTTACTTAGGTGATAAATCAAGTGAGAAGTAGGCTCATTTTCTCATAGACTTCTATGCAATCAGACTTGATTGCTGGCTATTAGAAAGAATGCAGGTTTAAGGCACTTTTCAGACCTGGAGGTAGCCCACTGGTAGTTCATCAGTTATTCTGTCATAAATATTGCTGACCAAAATGAGCTCAAACTCTGAATGAGGTCTATCCGTTACCCCTTTTCTTTGACGATCACAATGGAGCTGAATAATCCCATTCTAGCGGCGTCAAATCAGTGATCTATCTGTGGCCCATTACCTTTGCTAGATTGCTGTCTCTTGGATACGAGTGGGGTTTTTAATAGAGAGCTCAGTGCCGGCGTCCAGCTATTGTTGATGGTGTTTGATATGGGAAATCGGAGCCCTCAGGCCTGGCTTATGCACTCTAATCCTCATAGAGAGATAAGGGGAGAAGGCCCTTTTTTTAAATGTGACACACACTCGCACGTCACAGCACGTACAGCGTACACAGGCAACACATCGAAGGGCACACACGGACGCGTTAACACACTGTGCTATCGCGCTGTCTCAGTGTGTGACGTTATCTCTGGCACGCGAACAAAGACGCCAACACGTGCGCGCACACACGCTGTCAAGACGCTTCTAGTGTGGTGCCAGATCTGAGGCATCTGGGTTATCTGGAGAACTTTTATCACATGCTTGTCATCAACTCACAAAAATGTAGGTGTGTTGGAATGATCTTGTATGCGTGTCCTTTCATATATTATGCACCGGTTTCTTCATTTCCTATTCAGACAGATTCAAGGCAGAGGCGGCAATCAAGGTTTTATTTTCTCCCCCTGCTTCTTCTTCTTCTTCTTCTCTGCCTGACACACAGCCGGCTATTAAACATGTACGCCGAGCGTCTGACATGTAAACAGCTCTCAATAAAGCATGTCCAACACACACTAACCTATCAGATCAGCTGCCTGCATCGGTGCCGCAGTAATCAATCTCCATTATGTATTATCTCCGTGCTCAAGGAACACACACACTCATCATCATCAATTGAGTTCTGTGTTTATTAGACCAAATGAATTGTACGAAGCGAATCCATAATCACAAAACATAACGTCTGTTTAGTCTGTTGAAATATAAAAGCCACTAAAGAATCTTACATGTCTGCTATAAGAATGGCTATTAGCTGTGCGGGAATGCTATTTTTACACCCAAGCGGTCATGGTATGAGTTATTATTTAATGTTTACGGTGCAGGAACAAGGGGGGAGCGACCGAGACGGAGGATGCTAGAGAGAGAAATAGAATAGGCCAGAGTTCAAGAGGGACACAAACAATAACGAGTACAAAGAGAAGCGGGCAGAAAACTACCAGCTGGGTAATATTTATGCAAATTCTGATTTAGCCATTATGAAAATGAATGAGCAGAAAAGTCTGAATAAATGGCCTCAATAGCTCCAAAGACAGAAAAATGTGTGCTTAATTGGAATAGAAAGGTGGTTTGATGATTAATATGTGACAGAAAAGGAAAGGCATTTGTCGGATAAAATATTACATGAACATTGTCGACCCTCAGATCCAGGTGGAACAATGCGGATTCTGTCCTGGCCGTGGAACAGTGGACCAGCTCTTTACCCTCGCGCGGCTGTTGGAGGGGTCATGGGATGTTTGCTCATCCAGTCTAGATGTGTTTTGTGGACTTGGAAATGGCTTGTCCTGTGGGGGGTACTGCGGGAATATGGGGTACCGGGGTCACTGTTATGAGCCATTCGGTCCTTGTATAACTAAAGTGAGAGCTGCGTACGTATACTTGGGTTGGGAGTGAGTCTTTGCCCCAAGCGAGGGAGTTTAAGTATCTCGGGGTCTTGTTCACCAGTGAGGGTAAAATAGAACGGGAGATGGACAGGCGGTTCGGTTCGGTGCGGCGTCTGCAGTTATGCAGCGCCGTGCCGGACCGTTGTGGTATAGAGGGAGCTGAGCCGGAAGGCAAAACTCACGATTTACCGGTCCATCTACGTGCCAACCCTCACCTATGGTCATGAGCTTCGGGTAGCGACCGAAAGAATGAGATCGCGGAGACAAGCGGCCGTGTTTCCTTCGTAGGGTGGCTGAGCTCAGCCTTAGAGATAGGGTGAGGAGCTCAGACATCCGGAGGAAGCTCGGAGTAGAGCCGCTGCTCCTTCACGTCGAAAGGCGCCAGCTGAGGTGGTTCAGGTATCTGATCAGGATGCCTCCTGGACGCCTCCCTTTGAAGGTTTTCCGGGCACGGCCAACTGGTAAGAGGCCCCGGGGTAGACCCAGAACACGGTGGAGAGATTATATATCTCGCCTAGCCTGGGAATGCCTCGAGGTCCCCAAGGAAGAGCTGGATAACGTTGCTGACTTTCAGAGACACAAATAAAATATGGCCAAAAACGTGCCCAAGACCTCTCTTCCTACAGATGAAATCAAAAATGTTGATTCATATCAACCCAGCTGATAAACATGCACCTAATTAGCATTTCAGTTCTACCAATCTTCCTAAAGTTTGCCTGAAGTTTGGTTGGCACCCGCATGAAACAGCACTAGAGAGACAGACACAGGTGCAGCGAGAAACGGAGACCGAGGCGAGAGAGGGAGAGGAGCGAGGAGACGGGAGGCTGGAGAAAGAAAGGGAGGAGGCTCATTAGGAGAATTTCGGGAAGAAGCAGTTTCCTTCTGCTCTGTAATTAAGGGATGGATTAATGAGAAAGAGACACACGCGTCTGCCAATGCCAGCGCAATAAACAAGCTGAGGAAAAGTTTGTTGTTCCATAGCTGCTCGAGAGGGAGCGGAGTTTGCTCATGACGTTACGCTCATTAACTTCTTGTCTCTTTGCATCCTTCTCTGTTCCCCATCTTTTTTTTAATACACTTTTGGCTCTGTTTATAGCCCCAGCTCCCAAAATACCCTTGCTCCACTCTTTGCTGAAGCTTTCCCATTGGCCTTCACCTTCTCTTAATTATGTAGGCTACTTGCAAGTGGGGCAAGTATGTGTGCGTCTGTGTGCATGCATGCGTGTAGCTTTGTGTTCGTGCTCTTTCATAGAGCTCAACAGTGAAAATCCCATTCATACAGTATCAAGGATCTTGATTATCAGCCATAATGTCGTAACCATCCAAGGTAGACTCACCACGAGCTACGAGATTGTGAATCAATGGTATATGCTCCTGTAGAAGCCACAAGTCTGTGTGATATTAACCTTGTTTCAAGATGTTTTATTCGTACTACACTACCCACAATCCTAAGTGTAAAGGCCTTTTCACTTCGGGGGCGTTTTTTTTCGCACGATTAATGTGCACGTCAATATATGTTTTTAGAACTGTTGTTTTTGTCATGAATATTTTCACACAGCGGGTTAATATTACGCAGCAAGTAGAAATACCATGTCATTCAATAATGCGTTGCAATTAGCTCTACTTTGCTGTTTTTTTTAATTGATTTCAAGCTGAAAAACAACACTTCCTGCACCATTTTTTTTCACATTAAAAGCCTTTCAGCATCTCAAAGGTGCTTCTTTTAATGTGAAACATCTGGAGAAAGTGTTGAATTTTGTTTACACTAGCTTAACACCATTCTTTTTTTTTTTAATTTAGAAGCGATTGAAAAAATAAAATGAAAAAGGTTTAAGTTTGTTTTTTTTTACAAAATAAAAGCAGTCAACACAAGGTCCTCATACGTAAAGCAAAACTAACAGGCTGTTTGTTCGCATGAGTGTGTGTGTTCCTGTCTTCTACATCAGTGTGTGCATGTGAGCAGGCAGCAGGTGGTGTGTGTCGGGGATAGCTGTCGCAGCGGGGGGCAGGTGACAGGTGTGTGAGGCTGAAGCGGAGGTTTAGGTATTGTGAGGTCTGCGTCTAAGATAGGCGATGATGCGTGCAGGCGAAGTAGTCGGCTCGAGTCTATTCCCACTTATTTTCTGTCTTTATCTCTTCAGCACACACACATACACACACACACACACACACACATCCATGCATGCACTGTAGAGAACTAGCTGTCCAGGAGGGCATGTTTCTCTCAGATGAGGATCAAAGCTGAACTCATAGCCCCAGTGGTCACAGGATGGGTAAAAAAAAAACTGATTTTTTTTTTTAGATTGCAGTTTTATATTTTTACTTACAAAACATGCAGACTGTTATTCGTCTTGATCAAATGTTACCTCAGGCTATACCTCTCTTTTTCTTCCAAGTAAATTCCACTCACATTTGGTTCTGCAGTCCCCCCCCCCCCCCTCCGGGATCCATATTGTAGCTGTTATTCTCCTTGGCGTCATTTTAAAACCTATCGCTCATCTTCTTAAGCCCTGTCACTTGTCATAGAGACTCAGTCGGCTCAACAGAGTGTATTGTAGTGTGATGCTTCGCAGCTGACATTGATCTCGTCTGAATGAGAGTGGGTTTGTGTACTTTTTTTTTTCTCCAACGTACTACCGCTTTTTACAACACATACTGTACTTTATATACACACCACCTGCTGCCTGATCACATGCACGCACTAATGTACTAATACTTGTATTTTGTGTTTCTGCTAGAACATGTTTAAATGTTTTAATATTCAAAAAACTCATACTGTCTGTCTGAATATACCTGTATCCACCCTCTGTCTGAAACACTGTCTCTTTAAGACCCCCTCCTGAAAAAGCTCAGTCTGCTCTGATTGGCTTGCGAGAAAATATGCACACCTTTGCAAAGGTAGTGAGTTGCTAGTCAGTGAAGTTAACGTCAACATCGACCGTTTCCTAACCCTAACTAAGTGGTTGTGTTGCCTAAACCTAACTTCCTGTGAAGTTTTTTTTGAAAGGACACTATGCATGTAACAAGCGTGTATTGACACGCCGTCCCCGGTCCGTCCAAAAGTAATGCATGAGGGGTAACCCGTGCGCTAATTTCCGATGCCGATGGGCACTGACCAAGCGGCGGTATTTGACGAGTTTGGAGTGAGAAGGGGAGTCTGTTTTCTGATCTAGCCTGCAAAAAACTGCCTGGGTTGTCTTATATCTCACAGTTTGTGGGTTACCCAGATATCCGAATGTTTGTGCACGAGCACTGGAAAAAGTGAGTTTTTCATAAAATGTCCCCTTTAAGACAGGAACACACATATGCGTCCGAGCAGCCTGTTAGTTTTCCTGGACTTTCTGTTGACGGCTTTTATTTTGTTAAAAAAACGAACCTAAACCTAATTCTGGACAGGAAATTAAAGGAAAATGACATATTATTGAGGCAAATTTGTGATATTGCGCCATATAAATAAACTTGACTACTGTACTCGGCGGCCACCACATTATCGCCCAAGCACGGCCTTGTTGTCTTACCAGAGCTGTGCAGAGAGTTGTATTGTACAATATGAGGTATTCATGGCTCTCTAATTCAGTTTCTTCTGGATGTCAGTAGAGAGCATGCACAATGCCCTGCGCCCCGAGCCCGAGCACGACACACAGTAGTGATGTTCGCATGTTTGATTCCCACGCCGTGCAAAGCACAGCCCGCATTAATACACAGTCGTCCATGGCCTTGTCATCGCATCTGTGCCCTGTGTTTGTGTGTGTGAGACTGCATGGACATGAGCTCTCATACAAATCTCTTTTCCGCATGCATGCTCACGTGTATTACATGATCTCAGACAAAATGCAGCGACATGGAGGAGAGAGAGCGCAGAGCATGAATGTGATGTCCCTTAACTTCATACGGCGTCTCCTGCACGGGACCGCCGCGTTGGGAGGACATCAGACTAAATCACGGGAATCACAGGGGCCGTTTCAATCTGACAGATGACCCAGATATATATACAGTAGAACCGAGGACATTTAAATCGTGCTTGACAGTAATCCTGATTTGAAGCACAACTTTTCATTTTCTGAGATGTGATTTTTTATTTATTTTTTAAAAAGCAGAACCTTCGTGATTCATTTCTCTGAAAGCTTAATGATGAGGTTAAAACAGGCAACATTTAGCACATTTTAATTGGCATAAAAGGAAAAATGTAAATTGCTCAGGAGCAGTACACCTTGTAATTTATCATTTTCATATTAGATGATTCTACACCTTTATTTACGTCCAATGCTCATGTAATTACCACAATTTGATTTTCATAATGAAGAGTTATACATGATAAAATATACAACAAAATTTGTACACTAAAAGAGAATCAAGCCAAATATAGTTTGAGAGATAAACAATTCTGACTGTTAAAAGACGAATGGGTTGCGGTGTTTTTCTTTGCAGTGCAGCCAACTGTCTGAAAATGTTAGGTCACACAGGCAGCACACCTTATTTTCATTAACATCCAGGTGTGTTAGCGTTCAGCTAGCTGACATTAGTGTCTGACTCGAGGGCTGATGTATTTCCTTCACTTTAAAATGCCCTTCCTTTTCATTTAGTGTAGATGAAGAACATGAAGAGGCTTCGAGGTGAATGTTAATTAAATAGTATTTGTGGATTTTCTCCTGTTAAGTGGACTGAAGTAGAGTTTTTTAAAAAGCAATCCTTTTTACTTTCATTGTCCTTGTGCCTTTAGCATCCTCTCCTTGTCTGATTTGCCCATTTCACCCTCCCTCTCTTCACCTCCTCTCCTCTCCATCCATCCATCTTCCCTCCGCCGCCGCTCAAGACATTTTTCCTGGGGGGGAGTGATGAGGTGTGTAGTCAGAGTAAGGTCTCTCTGCTTGATTGGCTGATAAGATGTCTGGTTAGGGGTTTTTCGGAGGGAAAGGCGGCGAGCGGCTGAGAGTGGCTACAGTCTGAGCATCAAGTGAGGAGGCTCTCGTACGCGCTCCCACGCTCCTCAAAGCAGTAATGAGAGAAGTGCGAGCCGTCGGGGGTGCCCTGCGATTCATATTTGATGTGTGATTTCTTTTTTTATTCACTTTTTTTTCTCCCCTCTCAGCCTTCGAGCTGGCGTTTATATTTTACGCCTGTGTGGTGGTGAAGTAGGCGACACACGCGAGGAGTAAATAGAGGCTCGTGGTAAATCACCTTGGATTTATAGGGAGGTGGGTTTCGTCGCTGCGAGGTGGGCGGGAGCGACGCACGCATGTACACACACACACACACACACACGCTCTGATAGTACAGTAAGTGGTTCTGCCCCAGCAGTGCTAAACAAGGCCGACAGTCCGCAGTTATGGACAGTAAATAGAGCGGAGCACTACCTGTAAATAACCAACAACACAACCTCATAAATCCTCCGAGTGTTTGTGCGTCTTTCTCATGCCGGAGTCCCGAAGGGCAGCTGTGTGTGTGTGTGTGCGTGCCGTTGCTGCTCTGATTAATTTTAATCAGTCCTGACCCTTGTTTGAGTCCACACAGTTCACTCTACACACTGTGTGCACATGTATCATCGTGTGCTTTAAAACATCGTTACCTGTGTTTATGCGTGTGAGCACACAGCGGGGCCAGGCCTGACTAGATACCAGAGGCCAGAGGGATGTGACCTCTCTATGACCTTCCTGCTTTTGCCCCCACCACCACCACCACCATCCGTTCATCCAGGCTGCTCACTGTCCACACGGGTCAGGTGGGCATATGTGCGCACAGTCAACGCTGGCGTCCGTCCAGTGACCTGACCAAGGTGGGCATGCCCGATGGCACGGGAAATCAGAAGCCAGCCACACAGCGCAGGGCATTACTAGAAGCTCTTTGACACAGGATATTTGCCGGTAGGAGAGAAAATTGTTCCCCGCAGAGTTTCCTGTGTTTGAGCTAAGAAACATTTACAGTTCACTCGGTCATGGGAGGGATGAAAATTGCCCGCCTGCTGTTATCATTTCTACTGCTAACATTTGAGCCATTATTTGAGGGTGTCAAAGACGGCCAATTAAACGTCATTAAAAATTTTCCTTTTTAGTGATTTCGCACACTTAGTCGTGGGAGGACATTTTGTGACATGGAAAAAAGATATTTATTGACCAAGCTTGGTCTTTTTTTTTAGTGGAAGAGTAGTTAGGAAAGACTGTAACTGCAGCTATCAGAGAGGATAGTGCATTTGTATGGGTGGTTTATATACGGTAACACTTCATTTTACAGGTCCGCAAATTTCACGATAATTAGGTGATAATTAGCAAGTAACATATTTGCAATTTCTTTGGAATTACTGCCAAATTACCCCAATATTTACCTCAAAATGTATCGAAAATTACTTTAATAGAAACATTATCTAATACAAAGTTAATCGATATGCTTTATTTCCATGTCTGCTGATAAATAGATAATAATTAGCAAATAACTTCTTGAATGAATGAATCATTACATTTGCTACCAGTTTACATTTGTGTCGACAATAAGTCACACAATGGTGAGATTTGTGCCTGATCAGAAGTGTCTTCTCAAGCCTAAGGGCCCTATTTTAACCATTATATGCTATTTTAGCACATCATTATTAAATAATGTTTATAATTAAGTAATTTTTGATACATTTTGAGGTAAATATTGGGGTAATTTGGCAGTAATTCCAAAGAAATTTCAAATAGGTTACTTGCGAATTATCACCTTATTACCACGAAATTTTTATTGTAAGTCCTCTATAGACAATATTTAGACGCACAGCCAGAGTGTGAGTGTGTTGGTGATAGGCCAGTTCTGTCCATACATACAGTATATGTGTTTATATAGTAGACAGTGTTAAATATAAATAATAAAAAAAAAAGCAAGGAGGGGAGAAACAAATTGAAAGTCAGGCCGTGAGTGTTCGATATCACTGGCCCATCATTTTCTTGACACATGATTCATCACGTTTGGCGATCATCGCCTGGTGGCTCTCTGAACCTGCACAGTCGGGTTGCCATGGTGACAGCAAGACAGCTGCGTCTATCACCTGCTGGGGGGGGTCACACCTGGCGATCTGACCACCCACACACGTTCATGCGGACGGGAATATCTTATAAAATATGTAAGAGGACGAGTGTAAGAAAGTCAATGCAGCACCTCTGGTATTTGTTAAAGTGACTTTTTAGTATTGATAATGCACTTTATGTACATAAGGAAAGGAAGAGGGAGTCGCCATGGTTACCTCTTGTACAGAAGCTGGTTTAATGTTGGTTTGTAAAGACAAGATCCTCCATAGAAACTGAAGATTTTTGTGGTGATTTTGTGCCAAAATTTGGAAAAAAATTTAACTGAACTCCTCAGTTAAATGAGAAAAACTTATCGCTGAAAAGCTTCGTTTTATACATTTAAAACTGTTGATTTGAGAACTTCCCAGATATGGAAAGAGAAAAACTAATCCAAGTCCAGTTTAAATCCATGTAATCCCCACAATGTTAATTTTAAAGGACATTAAAGAGGACCTATTGTGTTTATTTTTAGGTGCATACTTGTATTTTGGATTTCTACTAGAACATGTTTATATGCTTTAATGTTCAAAAACTTTACTTTTGTGTTCAAACGCTTTACTTTTTCACACCGGCTGTGTATGATTGGTCAATCAAACCAAACTCTTCGGACTCCACTCCAGCTCCGCTCTAGCTTTGTTTGAGGGCGTGCCAAACTTATTTAAAAATATACATACTAAGGCAATCGAAATGTACCTTAAAGGGAGATTTGTCAAGTATTTAATACTCTTATCAACATGGGAGTGGACAAATATGCTCACTTTATGCAAATGTATGTATATATTTATTATTGGAAATCAATTAATAACACAAAACAATGACAGATATTGTCCAGAAACCCTCACAGGTACTGCATTTAGCATAAATAATATGCTCAAATCATAACATGGCAAACTCAAGCCTCAAGTGTGTCAGTGTGCTGACTTGACTATGACTTGACCCCAAACTGCATGTAATTATCATAAAGTGGGCATGTCTGTAAAGGGTAGACTCGTGGGTACCCATAGAACCCATTTTCATTCACATATCTTGAGGTCAGAGGTCAAGGGACCCCTTTGAAAACGGCCATGCCAGTTTTTCCTCGCCAAAATTTAGTGTAAATTTGGAGCGTTATTTAGCCTCCTTCGCGACAAGTTAGTATGACATGATTGGTACCAATGGATTCTTTAGGTTTTCTAGTTTCAGACTCTCTAAAATTTGTGCTTATGCGTTATCATCGCGTTCACTTTGACAGCCCTAATACATACAAGTTATTCACTGTGCAGTGATGATATGAGGGCTTTGTTTGTTGGCTAACACACGACCTCTTAATGAACTTGAGGGTGTGAGCAGGTTGTCAGCGGTAGCTCGTGTGTGTGTCCGGTCTCTCCCCCGTCACATTGTCACTTCCTATCTTGTGTAGTCAGTTAGAAAAAAGACCCTGACGTCCCCCCCCGCTGTAAGTCTGAGGAAGAGAGGGAGCCAAAAGCCTTTTCTTCTCTTTTATTTCTTCTCTTTTATTTTTTTTATTTAGTTCAAACTGAGGTCTTTGAAGACTCTGATGCCACCTTGTAAACAAAAAAAGTCGCACACAGCCGTCACCGCTGGAGACAGCTTCAATGCTTTATGAGCTACTTTGTAACTGTCACTTGTAAAGAAATCCCGTTTCTTTAAGCACAGTCACAAACAGCATTGTTGTTACCTTTAAAACACCACCTTAATGATTTGGCATTCATCGCACGTTCCTGCATAAATTAAGTGGAGTGTGATGAGAGCATGTATGGTACAATATTAATGCATGGCGCTTCTGCTCTGCAACAATACGCTGTTAATTTTTCATCCACATCATGTTAAGATTGTAAAAGCGCTCATCCCCAGCGAGACACGGGGTAAAGGTTAGAAGAAAGTAATTTAAACATTTAATTATTCATTATCTGTTGCAATTTGCCGCATTATACATTATGGAAGTTGTGTGTTCTCGGCTAGATGAGATCATTAGCTGCTAGTTTGTTTAGAGGAAACCTGCCTCTACTCCCGGATGTTTTTCCTCTTCAGTAATCTGTGAAATTTCTAACATTCACAGAGAACGAATGGTCCGTTAACTTTGTTTTTTTTAAACATCACAAAATCTCAATACTCAGAATAATTTACTGTCTTCTTGTTACTCAGGTAGATAATCGACTGTAGCACTCCTACAGTATTCTAATAGCTCATTGAATTGTTCATGTGCCTCTGTAGACTTTATCAAGCAATTTATTTTGATCTGGGAGCTAGAATTTTAAATGGCGTCATAATCATCTACAGCAGCCATTAATAATCATCGTTTCAGTTTGCACGCATAATAATGTCGAGTAAAACAGTGTCTCTTTATTGTCGTTCGGTAATTACCTTTTTTTGCTCGAGGAGCAGATTTGAGAAATCAGAGTAATTGGCTTTGTTTCATAGTTTGTTTCCATCCAAAGTTTCCACACCTGACAGGAAATATCTGCTTTCTCTGCTAATATTTACAGTTCTTATCTAAACCTCACGTCTCTATCGGAGCAGCAGTGTTCCTTTGAATATGCAGTGGGAAATACAACACAAAGCATTCACTAACCATCATTAAGATTGCATAAATTCTTCATCCTAACAAGTCATTCATGCCTGTAGTGAGTTATGTTTATCATAGAAAAGGCAGTGAAGTGACATCCCACGTAAAACAAGACTTAAAGCTGCAGTAGGCAGAATATTTTTGGCATCATTGGGCAAGAAATTCCATAATAACCTTTCAGCATATTGTACCCAAACAGGTCATAATTACTACGGCCACTAGAGGTCAGCGTCGTCTTCTTGTATTCGTATCGGTGATTAACAATGTGTATAGATGATAACAGCCTTCTGAACCTACTAGTACGTGTAGCAGGCCCCGTCTAAACCATATCTTTGAGGCTAATAACGCCCATTCAATTGGCTGATAACATTCAAAGAGAATTACGGAAGTGGCATTACTTAAAGCTTCAGTAGGCAGGAAGTCAGACATGCTACACACCCCCTCTCTGCACAGTTCCTCCTGTATTGGCGTAATTGACGTAACTCATGAGCTGCGTAGTTGTCCAATATGAACATAATCCCCCAGAATACTGCTGGAAACGTCCCTAATGTCACCAAGAAGTGAACATTATAAGCTTCATAAATGCATGGTTTATTGCAGGCCTGTTTGATTGGATTGCACAGGTGTTCATAATAAACTGCACACACTGATGTAGAAAGACCAGAAACGGATTAAGGTATCAGGTTTATCCATCACCCGGCGGTTTTGCTTGAAAACAACACGTGTGCGCACGGTGGTTAACCAGCAGTCGGCTCTACGGCAGCGCGGGGAAAGACAGGGAGGGAATGAAAGGACAACAAGGCAGACGGCCAGGGACAGAGAAAGGGATTGTGTTCGCTTTATCCGTGTTTGCTCAGTTTAGCGCAGGGCAAATATTAGCCGGTGTGCTCGGCAGCCGTTCTTCTCTACTGGGCTTCAACCTCACACCCTGCCCGCAGAGACCGAGAGGGAAAAAGAGAACCGGAGGAGGGAGGAAAGGAAGAGGATAATTTGGGAGAGTAATGGTAATCAGGGTAACAGATGGAGAGAAGGGAGTAAGAGAAAGAAGGAGATCATCCGACAGTGTGGTCCAGATCAGAGGCCTGGACTACGGAGCAGGATTTGGGGTTAGTGAGGTAACTTCAGGGTTAAACCTTCAGGGTTTTCAGTCCTATGATGGTGGTTCACTTCTTCTTACCGGGGTAGATCGCCATGGTAACTGATGCTGAACACCTGACCTGCTCCGGAGCATAGCATATGTTCCAGATAAGAGATCAACTCGTATAAAAGCACCGCCTACTGCCCATCAGAGCCCGGTGTGCAGATCGTTAGATAATTATTTATGCTGTAGGTGCTTACAGCTTTGAATTATGTTTTTATATTTATTATTTTACTTGCACTCAAGTCCGTTTCACACCGCCGGAGTCAGGGACGCAGCTGAAAGAAGGCTGAAATAGTCTCCACATTCTTGTCAAAGGCCATAATGAAGTGTAATCTACTCATCCTTTACACTTCTGAAAGCTATTTATACATCACTGCCTCATCTAGATGACTATATCTGACTTTTGAGTGTTCCGTTACATTAATAAGTCTGTTAATTTACGCATTCGCACATCGTTATTTTTTTTCTTTTGCCAGCTGTCCTTCCTGCATTTGGCAGCTTCAACTGTGTTACTTTTAGTCTGGATTGTGTGTTTAACTTCTTCATATATGTCTGATATTATGGTTTGTATAATGTGCCGATTTACCGAGTTGATAACCACCGTAGTAGATCCGCTCTCGTTTGTTAAGGTTACGAGAAGATACCCTTGGTATGTTGAACTCTCTTCGTAGTACAGGCCTCAGAAGTGTCAGTCTTGTAGTGATGTATAGTGATTCCTACTGCTGAACTCTATGGTAAATGTCTTTGGAAGCACAGCCTGGCACTCATATTCTTCCTTTTTAGACAACTTTTCTTTATCGTGCCAGAAAAAGGGGCCACTGTTTAAGTCTGTCCAAAGCACAGGCTGCACAATATGTATTTCTGTTTTCAATCGAAGGAGGTTTCGGAGCCAACCGAGGAGGAAAGAGAGGTAAAAAGCAAAAAAAAGGATTCGTGCTCTCTCCGTCTTTTTCTCCGCGGCTCTGTTCTGCAGTTCTGAGGAAAGAGAGAGCGATAGAGCAGGGGGGGGGGGAGGAAAATGAGGCTGCAAGGACAGAAAGTGGAGAGGAGCAGAGAAAACAATGGAGACAGAAAACACTTTGCTCTTGATTTTGTCCGAAGGTCACAGTCATTCCTTTCAATTTCAGCCAGCTGCCTGCCTCGCTTTTCCTCAACAGAGGCTGCTCTCACAACACGCACACACACACTAAAACAAACAGTGATACACATGTCTCGCCTGTAGCTACACACAAAGTCACAAACATCAAGAAATCTCCCATTACTGCTTTTTTTTGGTAGTGTTTACTCAGGCATGGCAAATTGTACGTGTTGCTGAAAAGAGGAGTCATCTCCTCTGCTGTCTGTCTGTCTCTACGCCTACAACTATAGAGATCTAATTTCTACGGGTAGAGGTCTTCATGGGTTCCTTGTGACTGAGTCTCGACCTGAGACCCAAATCTGTGTGTTAATATGTCCTTGTGTCCACAGGCTCCGTCCTTTACACGCTTCCCATTCATCGTCTATGTAAGCAGCCGTGCAATGCATTCTGGTAGCGTTGAGGAGTCTAGGTTAGGTTATGCAAGACCCCGCTCACCGCCTCTGGAAACTCCCTAGAAACCTTTAAACTATCTGTTGTTGATCCAAAATAAAGACAGATTCAGCAACTGCACGGCTTATTATCGCATAAAATGTTTCCAGAAACACATTTCGTTGAACTATTTTCGTGAAATAAGAGAAGAAAGTATCCCAAACGAGCCGCCATGTTGGTTCCGGTTTGAAAGCTGGAAGCAGCAGCCCACGGAGGGAAAGCGTTCGTCCAATCAGGTGCCGAGTGCCTTGTGTCTAGTGGCGGCCCATCAAGCGTCCAATGCTGGGAAGCGAGGCGATCCCTCGCGATAAAAAAAACGCCCCTGTGAACACGTACCATAACACCCGAGTCGATCCAGATGGATCTTTCGGTTTTTGAGGCGACTTGTAGGACATGCGTTTGCTATCTTTTCCAACATGGCTGTCAATTAATTAGTGTTCTCTCTCAGTTCTGGCCAGTCTGGGTCATTTTGGATCAGGTCTATTTATCCTAGGGTCTATTTCAGACCAGGTCCGACTGTTCTTGGGTCGCATCGGCGTGCCTTAAACCTGCATTCTTTCTAACAGCCAGCAGGGGGCGACTCCTCTGGTTGCTAAAAGAAGTCTGATTGTATAGAAGGTCTATGAGAAAATGAGCCTACTTCTCACTTGATTTATTACCTCAGTAAACATTGTAAACATGAGCTTATGGTCTCAATCACTATTTTCAAGTCTTCTTCAATACAGCATGAAGATCATTTAGTAAATAATGGTCCCATTTAGAAAATTGTTCTGCCGCACAGAATTATGGGGCAGAACAAGAAATTGTTCTGCCTCCACCTCCGCTCCCCCCACAGAAATACGCCATCATGTTTACCAACAGAAAAAGGAGTGTATATAATGTTGATATATAATGTTAATTTCAGCATGATCATCTTAACAGTTTAGTGTAAAATTACTACTGTTTCATTCCATCTGTATCTCCAAAATATGAACTATGCTTTTATCAAGGTCTCAATTAGGATAAACAGCACGCTGATGACAATTTATTCATGCATTCATACATATTTTTTGGCCTAATTCCAGCATCAAATAACACAGAAATTAACACTGCGCCAAAGAATTAACCCATACAAAGTCAGAAAGGATTATTATTGTACAAAGCCACCCAACAAAAGACAGATTATACAGTCGTCAAGGACTCCGCTATCTCATTTCACAGTTTGCCGACTAGATTTATGCAGGAATGAGCTACAAACCTATTTTGGATTGAGCTGATGTACCTTTTCTCCATCAGCCACAGAGAGAGCACTCTGGGTTATCAGCTCTTTCTCTCTGATCACTCAGCGTGTGGATCAATTGGATTCCACCAAACCCATGTTAGCAACTCCAGTCAACACAGTAATGAACCTCCGGGGAGTGAAAGAGCTGTTGATGAGGGCAGACAGATTAGAAAATGGAGGAAATAGAGAAAAAGCTAAGGAGAGGTAAAAAGCCAAAGTGAGAGAAATGATAATGGAGGACATCTGAAGGTGAGGCGGCAGCCGTTCCCTGCTGAAGAAAGTCAAACAGTGATTTTGAAGCTTTATTTGTTCTAATAGGCAGCAAAGACAAGAAAACAATAGGATATGTTGGCAGCAAATCTTTTTATCTGTTCAAAATGTACCTTAAAGGGTGATTTGTCAAATATTTAACACTCTTACCAACATGGGAGTGGACAAATATGCTTGTTTTATGCAAATGCATGTATCTATTTATTATTAGAAATCAATTAACAACACAAAAAAATGACAAATATTGTCCAGGAACCCTCACAGGTACTGCATTTAGCATAAAAAATATGCCCCAAACTGCATGTGATTATCATAAAGTGGGCATGTCTGTAAAGGGGAGACTCGTGGGTACCAAGAGAACCCATTTTCATTCACATATCTTGAGGTCAGAGGTCAAGGGACCCCTTTGAAAACGGCCATGCCAGTACCAATGGATTCCTTAGGTTTTCTAGTTTCATATGATGCCAGTATCTTCACTCTAGCTTTAAAACTGAGCCCGCTACAACCTAAAAATCGCAAGTTGCGTTAAAGAAATTAGTGGTGTTAAAATGAATTTCCGTTAACTTTGACAGCCCTGTTTCTAAGACTTTTATAACACTGATAAAATGTCATTCAGTCATCTGTTATTGCTCCCCTTTGTCCCTAGAAAGGTAGTCAGTATAATTAGTTTTGGTGGCAGATGCAGGGATTATTGCCTATCTTATTGTTTAGTGAATTGATGAAGGATTATGTGGAGCTGGGAAAAGCCAAGGATAATTGAATCCACAGAAAAAAGACGTGGATGGGAAACTTTATTGGTCTTGTAAGCCTCTTTGTCCCATATTAAGTCACCCAAACTGACAAATATCTACCAGTGTCTGGCCTCTAGGGCTTTTGGTAAAGGGATGAAGAGTGGGCGGATGCTTTTCTGGCTTTGCCTCAAGGAATACTCCCCCACAGCTTCAGCATCGTGCTTCCCAACCCTTTTTTTTTTTTACCATTTCTTATTCTGTTTACCTTTACTTCTCGTTGCTGTTTCTTTCGTCATATCTCCGTTATTCCTCATGCATGTGTGCTTTGTGTATCCTGCCTTTTCGTCCTCACTCTACTTTATCTCCTCCATCCGTCTCTGGTTAGTGACTTAAAGAGGCCTTTGACATGAAACATCTTTGCTCTTTGAAACGTTCATGTTTCACTCGTGCATCTTGATAAATTGAATCTGTCTCACACATCTCCCGGGAGGAAGAAAGTCAGGAGATGTGAATGATGATTCTATTCTTGTGCGAAGGTGGCATTTTCTCTTCATATCACCTTTCTCTCTCCATTTTGTTCATTTTATCCTGTGATAAGGCTGTGAAAAGCAGACTGGAAACACTTGATGGTTGATCGCTGTTTGATGCTCACAGGCGAGCTGGCACTTGTTGCCTTCGCAGTCTTTGTAAGTTACTGCTAACATCCAGCTTAGGTCACTGCTTCATTTAAAGGGATAGTTTGGATGATTTCAAGTGGGGTTGTATGAGGTACTTATCCATAGTCAGTGTATTAGCTACAGTAGATGGCAGTCAGCACGCCCCCAGTTTGGAGAAACAGACAGGAGTACCAGCACGGGAGCAAAGCAATGTGCTGCTGTGGACGGTGGTGGCAACCAAAACAGAGCAAAAACAAATGCGACTATTGAATTGAACTTGTCGGATGACTGTGAACACAACGCCAAAATGCTAATATTGCTCCTCGTCTGCTGGATGTGCAAATAGGCAGCTGTTTCCTAACATGTTGTCCTGATCAACCTCAGGTGATTTGGCCAAAAACATAATTAATGCAGGTTTAAACTAATTTTCTGACTGAAATCAATTAATTTCAAGGGATTCGCTCCAAGCAAGTTCAACTTGATGAACTTATGAACATTCAAACACAAATTTAGACACACAAATGCCAACGTTAAACTGTGCACGGCGTCAATTGTTCGTCAGACACAAAGCAGCAACGCCCCGCTGCGCGCTTTGTGCGATCTGTTGGATCCCCGCCACCAGGAAATCACACACACACAAATCCCTGTGTGTGTGTGTGTGTTAATGTGTGTGTATCTATCCATCAGCTCTCTGCAGCATTGTAAACAAGGCCGTGGTGTGTGTGAGTGTGTGTGTGGCAGGGCTCAGCGTAACCTCGCTCAAGGACGTTCACATGTTTGCATATAATGTGTGTGTGTGTGTGTGTGTGTGTGTGTGTGTGTGTGGGTAGGTCAGGTGGGATTCAAACCTACAGGTCTGATGGTCATGGCGCTGAAGGACACCATCCATCAGCAGTCTCCGTGGTGCAGATCAGATTATGTATGTTTGTGTTAATGTGGAAGCGGAGTGAATGAGGAGTTTCGGTGCTAGGTAACAACATAATCAGGATTATAGCGGATGATATTTTGGCTGATTTATATTTCCCCCCCCTTCTCCGTCTTTAGCTGTGCAGCGTTGTGGCTCGCTGCCAGGGTGTATGTGTGTGTACTCCGGGACAAATCGGCAAGCCCAGCGTGAGTCATGCTCGGATGGGAGACTCACACACACATCTGTCTAACTCATCGATTCTTTCAATGAGATCCGATTCAACGTCGTTTTCAGAGCAGAAAGAGTAGCTGTGACCACTGTCTCAGAGAAGAGGAAGAGTTGGGGGAGAGAAAGGGAGATGAAGATGAAGAGAGGAGGGGGCAACTCTCTCAAGGTGACTGCTAAAGATCGAGCACATACAAATGAATCGTCTGAGAGTTGTGGTCAATGAAACCAAGCGTATCCTCTCTGCAAACAGTTTTGTCGCCGTCTTTTCCCCCTCTGTCACCCCGAATCCAAACAACACATGCAGCTTTGTGTCATTTGAGGGCGAAGAAGACGTGAAATCTGAGCTCTAGATAACAGCATCCCTGATCCAAAAGGACTTCTTGGCCTCTTTAGTCTTTTCCCTCTTTCTGTCACACGCGCTCCGAAGACGTTAGGTGAACGGACAATGGCTGATTTAGCCGTCGAGGAGTCTGCGCTGTTACGCAACAGCCCATTTTCTTCTTACATAACGCTGCAGTTTCTTAGTGGAAGATTAGCCACCGCTATACTGCTCTCCTCGTAGCAGATGCTGCCACAGCCGATCTCCTCTCGCAGGCATTATGCATACATGTCGACAAGCTGATTAGAGCCATGAATGACCCTGATAAGGGAGATGCAGAGATACCGTATGATGGTTGATCTGGCTCACTCGCAGAAGCCTGTGAGATAGAAAGATGTTCATCTACTGTATCTGATACCATATTAGACCTGTTTTTGTCTTCTTTTAGGGGGGGTACAGGGGGTCTTTAGGGGGAGATAGCAGGTCAACAGTAGATGTCACATAGAAGTGGTGTACGTCATCTGAAAGCTGGGAACCTGAAGATTAATTTGAGATGCAGCTCAGCACTGTGTGTCAAGTTGTTCTAGTCATAAATCAGAAATAAGCATGAATTAATAAATTAAAATAAATTGTGAAAGTGTATAAGGACTTAGAACTTTATGATAGAAGTATATGATGGCCATCCCCATGCTCTATTATGTCTCATAAGTTGTTGCAGCAGTTTTTGGGTTGATACCATTTGTTACACACATTTGGTGCTAAATTTAACCATTTTTTACCACTCGATAATTAATAAAAAATGATCAATAATCCCTCCAAAATACCACATTAAGACACCAAGACCTTGAGGAACATCATAGAAAAAGCCATGCTGTGATTTGGGATCAAAAACATTTGACATTTCTGCAAGATTTGCATTTTTTTGGCGATTGGATGGCGAGCACTTCTGTTGTGTAAACTGCTAAGAAACCCCCTTATTGTCAATCTACCTAGGAAAGCCATCCATCCTCTGAATGCTCTAGGTCTCTAGTTTGATCCATCCATCCTCTGAATGCTCTAGGTCTCTAGTTTGTGGCTGTAAAGTTTCATGAGGATGAGATTATCCTAGAGATCACCACAGGTCATTTTATACAGTGAGGTCAAGTTTTTTTTTTTTAAATGGTCTCACTACAATAAAATGGCTCCTAACGGGACTAACCAAGACTGTTTACTGACCTCAGTATGCAGAAACACCTTTATACTGCATTCAATAAACTGCATGTGATTATCATAAAGTGGGCATGTCTGTAAAGGGGAGACTCGTGCGTACCCATAGAACCCATTTTCATTCACATATCTTGAGGTCAAAGGTCAAGGGACCCCTTTGAAAATGGCCATGCCAGTTTTTCCTCACCTAACTTTGAGCCTCCTTCATGAGAAGCTAGCACGACATGGTTGGTACCAATGGATTCCTTAGGTTTTTCTGTTTCATATTATATCTGTAACTTCACTCTAGCTCTACAACTGCACCTGCTACGGGTGTCAGGACGTTAATCTATAACTGCAAATTGCACATAAAATGTAACATTAGAGCTGGGATAGAAGTTGAAATGCTTGCTCAAGCTGTATGAAATATTAAGCTGCCTTTTAACCACGTGGAAGTGTCAGATGTGTGTGTCCATAGAGGGGAAGCAGGGGGGGGAAATTGATTGCTTTTCGTTGGGCATCCAGTAAAAAATCTATTTATCAGTCATTTCTCTGTCCATGCCGCTCCACTGGCTGATTCATAAGCTAATAAATACTGCAGCTCCGCATACTTACACTGGGATGTCAAGTTAGACTCAAGCAGATACAGGCTGTGATAGATCATTATTGGGGAAATGAGAAAGAAGCTGATGAATAGTTTGCATTTCCGCCACCCGCGGGGCTATTAATATGAAATCTGTCAAACCGAATCATAAGCGTCAGCAGATTCCCCTGAAGTGGTCAGCCGCGTTTCTTGATGCAGCGAAATGCAAAACACCTCGACTGATCTGTCAGTGTGTCGCTGAACGCACACCTCCGGTCCACCCAGCAGTCGCTTCTCTGTCTGTTGTTTCCTCTGTTGTTTCCTCTTTTGCTAATCCGCCCGTTTGGTGCTCACGTATCAGATCTGAGAGGGGAAACGCAGGGAGACGTTAAGGAAATGCAAATAGATCAAGAAGAAGTGGAGGTGAAGCTGTGAGGGTGCTCGGGAAGAATCGAGCCGTCTGTAAAGAAACCAAGAACTAAACTCCTTCAGAAATGCATTCCCCTCCTTGTCAATTTCCCCCCTCTTAATTGCGTGCGCAGCGAAGAGAGAACGAGATCTTGACATCTTCAAAAGGAGCTTTGATCTCGAAGTACCTTGAGGCCCTGGAGGATCATCAAGGTTCCCTCTGTCCTTTTATCGCACAGTGTTTCTCTCTGCCCCCTTGCTCCTCCTCCTCCTGCTCCTCCTCCGCTCCCTCTTCCTTTTCTGCTCACCGAGAGCTCTCCGAGATAACCCCGATACAGACGACCGCAGTCTGGCGCCGCCTCATTCCCATTCCGTAAACAGCGTTTACCTCGACGCGCTCCTGCACCTCGCAAGGTCATGTTGAAATAATTCGGAACGCTCTCCGTATTCCGGCCGCCGCTCTTCCTCGTCTGCTGCACAGAATCCCGAAGCCAATTTTCTTTGTCTTTGAGGAAAAAAAGGAAGGAGACACTAATGAGAGGATTACACAAACTTTTTTTTATTTTTTTTATTGACAGCTAAACTCCATCTACTGTTGTGTGAGAAGCTGATCAGCAGTTTGTGCTCTGCGAAAAAAAACTGCTTTTTTTTGTTGTAGCAAGATGTTCGATATTTGACAAGGACAGAGAGTTTGTGCTGGAGAAATTATAATATTCAGTTATTTTTAAAGTGACTGTGAGGAACTTTTAACTGGTAATGAAACAGTCTCAATTTAAAGCAGCAGTAGGCAGAATGTTTTTGGCCAATGACAAGATCATCAGGGAGAAGATTGGCTATTTCTATATAGTTATTCTTCATGCTTGTCATTAGTGCCACCAGCGGATGGACCCAACACGGGAGAACCAGAACCAGGACTGAGCGGGGCAGACTGTCAGACCCTGCTGCGGTAAAATGAGAGGTTTTCTAAAGTGACTCTTGTGCTCAGAAACAGTACCGTTTTTGTCCACAGGGAACGCCAAAATCAACACAAAATGGAAGTTCCTCATAGTAACTTTAAGTAAAGCACAGAAGTATAAAGATAAGTAATAAGATGTAGTTAAGTATCAAAAGTACTGAAGTACTAATAGTACTAGTATGCTCAATTGACAGTTTATTAGGAACCTGCTGCCATAAAATGAGAAGTTTTCTAAAGGGAGTCTGGTGCTCAGAAACCGCTTTTGACCACCAAAATCAACACAAAATGAGTTCCTTGTAGTAACTTTAACTATGCAACAAAACCAAAACTGATTTTGGTTTCTCATTCCAGTCTGTAGGCAACATCTTTGATTGTATGATTGATCTCGGGAACTAAAAGAGATGCAGTCTTCCTCAAGCACTCAAAGTTTTAATCGAATGTACTTGAAATGTATAGCATCACGTATCATAAAGCAGAGCTCCTTCCCTCTCAGTCCGCAGCGGACCTCCCACCTACGCCACTGATTGACCCACAGAAAGAAAAATAAGATGAGCTAACCTCTGGATAAAGGAGCAAAAACGTAACATTCTTCCTCCTGACATTAGCCGACAGCTGAAGCAGATTAAGGGCTTCTTAGCAGTAGTTTAGAAGCGGCGGTGTTTAAAGAGCAGCCAGGGCTTATTGTCAGTTACCTACCAGTCCCTTCATTTCAATGTTGCAGGCTTGACTGCTCCTAGTCATTCAAGGAGTCTTTTTTCCCCTTCTGTTTCCAGAGATATGTTCGCTTAAGGGAAATGGCCATTAAAATGTCATTACCGCTACACTAAAATCATTTTTTGAAAAGCAGTGGTTCCCAGCGGCTTCCCGCCGTAATGGGCTCGATACATTCCCTCAGCACCGGGAAGAACCCTAATGTTGCGGAACACAAATGCTAATCTCTCTGTAAATATCACTCAAATTCACTCTCCCTTCTGCTTTTCAGTCATAATAGCATGGTCTCATTCTGCTTTTGCCCTGGCAAATTGAATTAATTCTCCAGGCAAAGGTGTTATGATTATTCTAAGCTTCGTCGTGCGTGGGCTGTAATGGAGATGATCCTGGCATTTCCACTCGATCCAAAAGCGTTTCGCTCACCCTCCCCGTTTTGTTTTTTTTTGCTGCAGCATCTCAACGGTATCAATGATTACATTTTCATTCACGTGCGCCTCACTAATCACTCTCTGACAGTATTCATATCCCCGTCTTCGAATCAATATTGGATTTCAGCATGCACGGGGAGACTGCAAGGGTCAGTCCATAACATGAATCAATTGATTAAGTGCCCAAGAAGCTGGAAGCACTTTGCCATTTGAGACATTCGAACCCTCTTTGCAGAATGAGATCATCTGTTGAGCAGTCCATCAAGCTCCACTCTGAGGAACTCGTCTTGGTCTAACTGACTCCATGTAGGAGAGTTTGTTTCCTGCTTCCACATCGAAGCGTAGTTGCAGGTTGTTACATTTCAACTCGAGCGAGAAAATTTGCGTGACGCTGTGTCAGTGTTGAGATTCTCCTCCTGTCGTCACTGATGTCCTGACATCCTGACGTTGTTGAATCAGGAAGGAGAAAAAAATATTGTAGCGTCTGTGGTCACCCAGAGCTACGATAGTACGTCATATTTGTACAGAGACCGGATATAATGGTATAAACATTATAAACGTTGCTGCCTATATGACTTTATCTTGAGTGTTGATGGAGCAGCTGCATAGCCTGGCACTGATCGATCCAAACTCCATTCAGAAAACAAGCAATTTATAAGTTGTTTGCTTGTCGTCTTGCAGACAGACTTGACAAAGCATGAATTCAGACTTTTTACAAATAGGCATCATTATGTTGTTATTTCGGCATCCTTTTGATCTGTTTACAACAACGTTGCTGCCGTATTTATGCCTAGACGACGCTATGTTGAGTGTTGATGGCATACAATGTTAGCATAGCCTGGCACTGATCGATCTGAACTTCATTTAGAAAACAAGCATTTTAAAAGTTTTTTCGCTTGTCGCAAAGCATGAATTCATACTTTTTTACAAAGCTGCAGTAATATGCAGTTATTTCAGCATCGTTTGATCCGTTTATTGTAGTTAAATCACAGCACAATCTGTTTATTTTGGGTTCCTACCGCAGTAGCGACGTGTGGCTTGCTCGATACAGTCAGTGCAATGGCACTGTATGTGAATACAGCTCTCCGCCGGGTGATGTTATGAACCCAGGCACAACGGCGTTTGGTTTTCTGACATATCTGGGACTTCCACAACATGTACAAAGCAGCAACAGTGGTTACTTCTTCCATAGTTGATGGCAGAAAGAAACATTGTTGGTACAGTATCTATGGAGACAAGCTCCTCTCCGGGGCGTCGGAACACAAGTGATGATAAAATGATACCGTAGTCCAATTCGCGCGAGTAAAGCGAGGCCAAAAAATTCGCTTCACTCTTGGTCTGAACACAGCATAATTCAGCTGATCGCTCTCTACAGCATTAATCATGGCCACCAGCACTTCCACTTGCACCGCCATTTGAGCATGCTCAATTAATACCCTAATTGAGGTTGTCGTCAGTGCGTGGCCATACCGTGGCCTTGCCTGAACACGGCAACCACTTTACACAGCACCAAAGAGTGGTTAGGATGCACATAAATTTGGCTGCGATTATACCGCTCATTAACTCACTGTACAACCTCTGCACTTATTTACTCAATTAACTTGCTATTTTAAGTTCTGTTAGCATTAGGACGTTTTATTTTCCTTTTTTAAATGCTTAATCAGCCATGAATAATGGAAAACCGCCGCGAGCAAAAGCCACGCGTTCACCTCTGAATATCTCGGCATATGGAAGGTGGCGAAATGAATGCGCATAGCTAATGAGATAATGGAATCAATGGAGTTGTTGCTGCTGTAGTGGGCAGATAGCAGTGTGCAAAATTGACCCCCTGTGCAAATGAGCTTGGCCTGTAGTGACAACCAGGAAGTGTTCCTGCCAATGGTAGGGGCGGCGGGGCAGTTACTGCTCAGTGCAGAGCAAAACTGTAGCAGAAGATTTACTGCCAGACAGAGAATGAGTCTGTAATGGTGCTGTCTGGTATGTTTCGCTCTCTCTCGCCCATGTTCTATGCCTCTCTGGCAGACTGTAACTCCGTAAATGACTTTGACCTTTCCCGGGACTGAGGACAGGAACCACGGCGGGAGAGGAGAGAGATGGCGGGAGATGAGAGTAGAGTAGGCGGTTGACTGTAATAAACTCGAAGCAGTGGGCGGCTGTCAACACTAATAGATGGGAGAGGGAAGGGGGTCACCGGGGTTGATGAATACTAAAGGTGCCTGAGTCCTCAACAAGTACTTTTTTTTTTTACCAGGCTGATGTGTGTGAGATCTGATGCTCATAGCATCCTCAGATACAGGCAGCGAGGACCTTTTTGGTTCCTCAAGGAAAATATCTTTAGATTTTTTGCTACTACACAGCAAAGCAGCAACCTTATCGTGTTTATTAGCATGGCTTGATGACTGCAGGGATGACGTGTTTTTGTAGGCCAACCAAGTTGGTTCCCTCGACAAAAAGCGAATGGGATTTTTCCATTGGGTTTTGGATTATTGCAGAAAATAAGCTCTGTGGAAAACAAACGTTCATGATACTTACTCGTTTTGTTCAGCAAGATAATCTTCACAAACAAACACCACTTTTATGATTTTTTTTTTTTTTAATACTTTTATTGCAAATCACTCATGAATTATACATCCACAATATGTGCAGTGTATATTTGCAATTTCTTTTCTTGTATTTTATACACCCAGTGGTACATACAGAACAGAAGAGAAGGATGGAACAAAGAGTAAATGGATGACTGAGGAGAAGAAAAAAATTAAAGAAACATACAGTATATACACACATACACATATATACATATACGCACATTCACATATATATATATATATATATATATATATATATATATATATATATACATACACATATATACATCTTTATACATACACATAGTCCATATATGCATACACATGCAAACATGCATACATATATGCGCATACACATATACATATTATATGCACACCAAAAAAACACTTTTATGACTTTTGAAGACACATAAAGGCTTCAAAACTCACAAATGGGGTATTTATTGATTTATTTTATATTTGTAGAACAAAACATTAAAATCTATTAAGCTTGTGTTAACCACAGGCCTTATTTCAGGCATCTAACTAAAAAGCCCATTCAAAAAACGTATTGACTTCCAGAGGAGGGAACCGGAAGTGCTAAAATGCTAACTCATTTCCGGGTTTTGTGACTCCTTGCTCGTTGATTGGCTGACGTGCGTGCCTGAGGGAGAGAGGAGGGGGGGGCGGAGCTAGAAGGAGTTAACGAGGTAACGCGGCCGTTTTTGAAGCGGAAAAGTTTGTATTGACGTGTCAACTGGAGAATCTGTAAGAAGACATGTTTGTTTTACAGTGACAGTTACGGAGAGTTTCTTACCGGAAGTTTGCGGTGCTGTTACCTGTGTGAGGCCGCTCGTTAATTAGCTAAATGGTGAATTAGCCAGGTGAGCAGACGGTAGCTGCTAACCGTTAGTTAGCCGTTAGCTCCACACAGTAGCTTCGTCTGAGCTGTTTCCAAACCGGAAGCTAGAGACAACATCCAGATAGTTCCCCTGGCAACGCTTGATAACCACCTGTCTATGGACTAATAACATCTCCTCAGGACCACATAACTACAAGAAAGGTACCACCCTGCTGTATTTAGCTTTTGCTAGAAAAAAAGAAGGAAAATCGACTGTGGCTATGGTTTGAAAAGGACACAGTGTGATTGCTGTGTGAAAAACACTTTTAAATAGAAAAATATTGTAAATAAATAAATATTTAATAAATATTTTAAGTAATAAATATTATTTTTATTTATTTTTGCCTTCCAGTTAAAAACAACAAAAAAAATTACTTCTTTCTATTTTAAAACGATTTCTGGGTGTGTTTATTATTTCAGAGGTTCAAAGATGTATTGCCTACCTAGACTGTGGTGCTAAAGGGTTAGTATTACACTCAATTATTTACTAGTTTGTGGTCTCCTAATATTTAATTATATCCAGGAAGTATAAGGTTGCTATAGTGACCCAAGTTAAGTTAATCAGTTACCTTACAGAAGTTAATTGGGTTAAAGAACTCAGTGAAGGAGTAATCAAAAATAAATAAATGACTCGATAAATAAATAAATGTCATTAAATGTAGCAAAAATAATATTACAAATAAATGTAGTTTGATTACACACGTTGAGTGACAGCCCTTTCATTTGCATAATGTGGCAGAAATGCATAACGGGATGTGAGAAGAAATGTATAAAGAAATAAGTTGGGTGAAATGCATAAATAAATAAAGAAAATGCATAAATACATAAATAAATACACATTAAAAAATAAATGTAAAATAAATAAAAATAGATGCAAAAATAAATAAACAATAAATACAAAAATAAATAATACATATAAAAATAAAAAATAAATACATTAATAAATAAAAGGGAAAATTAAACCAGAGTAAAAAAAAAATAAGGGCATTAAAACAGAAATATCAATTTATGTCGCATTTTATCAATTAATTATTATTAATTATATAATATAATAATTATAATTTTTTAATATTGTTTTTGCTACATTTAATGACGTATTTATTTATTTTTTGAGTCATTATTTTATTTATTCATTTAATTTTTATTTTGGCAGGTTCTGTCCTCCATAATCTGAACTGTAAACCAGTGGGCTGTTAGTTGTGTAGAGAAAGGCAGTTTTATATTATTGGTGATGGCTTGGTTGAACTTTTTACACCTACTCCCAAAAAGTATCTGTTTCCCAGAAAATTTAAGTTTATGGGATTTTTAAAAGTATAACCAATGTCCAAAGTGCGCTGATAAAGTTTTGTTTTTTACTGTATGGAGGTGCCTTCTTCTCTAATGTTCTCTATTGTCCTCTGTCTATAGGAACGGGGAAAGATCGGCGTGATCTTCAACGTGGGAACGGACGACATAATCATCGAGGAGGGCGCAGTGAGTGTGAGCGACGGCAAATACCATGTGGTGCGATTCACGCGGAGTGGTGGCAACGCCACGCTACAGGTGGACAGCCAGCCGGTGATCGAACGTTTCCCCTCAGGTAGGAACAGGGGCGACCCTGGGGACTGAGGGAGGGAGGGGGCTATCATTGTTAGCTTTTAACCTTCGCAGTATTGAATTCTTCGATAAACTGGGTAACACAGTGGAGAGAGAAAAAAAGGAGCTTCGCTAAAATAAATATTCATTAAGTCAGCCTCCCCTGTGCCACTCAAAGTGATTTTTATAGAACATTCTGTGAGGGCTTTTGTTTATTTATGATGACATTCATATTTAGAGCACGCCTGCATTATTCTAGGTGATTAAGACAGGTTCTGGTCTAAAAGGCGGGAAGAGCCAAACAGCCATCCTGAGGCAAGCAATCTCCCACCGAAGAGCATCCAGCTCTCTGCAGTTAGTCTGCTAGCTCCTGGCACTGTGAAACTATTGAATCGAGGCCAGCAGTCGGGCATGGTTGGGTTTTGGGCAGGACGCAGAAAAAGGGCACTTCTATGTAAAGTATGTGGAGGTGTTGATAAGTCATGCCTCGGCTCCAGACGCAACATCTTTACACATACAGACTTAAAACGAGGGCAAACACCTGATGAGTCACTGCTGGGAGTGCACTAATTCCCCCACCTGTTGTTTTACCATAATCAGGGTACTCTATTACGGCCCGAATTATGAGGCTATTTTTGGTCGCGTGCAAGCTCTCAGTTAATTTCTCTCTCCACTGTATTTCCCCTTTCTTCATGGTTGTTCAAAGGAAGACATTTTGTGTTCCCGTCATGAGTTTGCTGAGCCAGGCTCTGCTGCCTGACGTTAATGATCACATGGAAATCTAATAACCTGTGTGCAAAAATAAGAAAGCCTTGAAGCTCTGGTACATTCATAAATTTGCATTTTGCCCACAAGTGTTTTTTATTCTACATCGATGCTGTCCGACTGGTAAATCTCCATCCCCGCTGGAGTCAATGCGCTCCATCTCCATTGTCTAAAAAAACACGCCGTCTATGTTTCGTCGTTGTTTCAAACAGCAGGAAGAGAGCCGCTAATGTGGCCATGATATTTACTCCAGTTGACATATAGAGCAATGGCACTGTGACATTCTCTGTCACAGCAGTGATCCTGTATTTTGAGGCTTTGTTTTGGCGTGGAGAGAAGTGTATTCTCTTGCTCATCCGTCAGCACAGCGAGGCCAGACTGAGGGGCATGCGGCACAGCCAGAAGAGGAAGCGCCCTTTGACAGTTCACTCTTTTCACTTGTTATTATGATGGAAATGCAGCCCTTTTCGCAACAGAACACGCTCCAAAGAGAAGCATTCGACTAACAATAGCACTAACCGCTCAGAAAAAAGAACAGCGAAGCAGCCTGTTAACATCGCCAAGTGAATGTCATCATCCAAATCTATGTTTTGCTTCATCAAGAAACAGTAAGGCACAGCCCATATTGTATTCCTTTTATTCCTCTTCCCTTCCGCCCTCCTTGCCGCCGCCGTTGTTGTCTTTGTCAAACATTTCGTTCCTTTTCCTCCGCTTGATCAAGAATTGAAGAGTGTTGTTTTGTTGTTGTTTGTCGAGTTTTGTGTTTGTCTGCCGGGGGGCTGGAGCCCGTCTGAAGTTTTAGGAGGTTATGGGGACTGAGGAAAGGAAATGGATGAAGGAGAGAGGGAGGGAGTGTTGCTTTGGTGCGTAGAATAGCTTTGATTCATTTATGTGAGCTAGATACACTCAAACTATTTTCGGGGCGCTCCGCTTTGAAGGCTCCGGCGCTCCGCTTTGAAGGTTCCAGTCGTCATCGTCTGGCGGGGCGGCGTCCCGGGGAAACAGAGATGTTACACATTAGGAGAGCAAAACCTCAGATGAGGCTGAGGCACAAAAGGGCGGAGGAATACGTAGGGGAGAGGGTGAGCGAGGGGTTGGGGGTGGGGGGGGGGTGGCAACTTCCTAACTGAGACAGGAGGTGCGTGAAGAGAGAGAGTGAGGTAATATTTTGTGGAGAGGAGAAAGAAAGAGGGGGAGCTCCCTTGTTGAATCAAGCTCCTGTGACCCAGATTGGAGATTTAGACATCTTCAGATTCTCTAAACGGGACAAAATACTCTATACTCACGACACATTCAGACCTACTTCGTTTCCTTGATGCTTATATTATGCAATATCATCGCCATGCTGTCCCAGTGGGAGCGCTCGATCTTAAAATGTCCATGTAGCCAGAATTTAGAAGAAAATAGAAACAAGTTGTCATGAAAGACACCTCCGACGGGGCGTTTTGTTTAGTGTTACAGGTGCCAAATGTGTCTGGTTCCTCCAACAGAACAAGGAAGTGCAGTTTCCTGAGAAATCTCCCTCCCCAGAGGGCCTGTTGTGACCCACATCAGGAAGCCTCGTATGGGATGCCGTCGCAGTTTTGAGCCCCGTGTAATGCTTTGTGCATTATATGTGGGATTTATCCTCACGTAGTAGACCGTGGCCTAGGAGCTGTAAAAGTTCCCAGAGGGATAGAAGACACCTCGCACAAGAAAGATAGTGACAGGTTTTCTTTCTGTATCTTTTTTTTGACACACACACATATTTACTAAGGCTGGTATGATACACCTATCCCCCGATTCGATGCTATCACCATACTTGGGTGCCGATTCGATATGTATTGCGATTTTTAAGTATTACGATTCAATATTACAATTTATTGTGATTTTTGTTCATTTTTTTAACACTAGACCATGGGGAAAAAATTGAATCATACACTTCTAGGGACTTTTACTTTGGAAAATATCTAAATTAATACAGTAAAAATGTTTGATTTTCAGCACGTACGTAGTCAGAGATGTGCTGAAGTCAAATATATCAGTCATTGTCAGGAATTATTTATTATTATTTTTTCCAGTAACCCAAAAATTTAAGAATAAAGACATTTCCCTCACAAATTAGTGGTATTTTCTTTTTAATTTATAAGGGACATGTAATGTTTTATACTTCTGTTGAATATAATCCAATCAATCTTATCTCTATAAATAAATTTTGTATATACAGTTCTCTTTGTTAACACCTTATTTTGAAAACCAGACGTAGTCACACGTGTCTACTTCCTCTAACTTCTCCAAGTCCGTCTCTAGCTCTCCCGTCAGCTCCGTTCTCTTTATCCATCCATGGTCAGCTCCATCGGGGCCGTTTGAATGCATTTAACATAAATGTCAGTATATGGGTGCTCTACAGTTGTAGCGTCGGCCCATTTGACCACGGAGATGAGAGTGACGGGCGGCTCGACCGCCACGTTACCGCGATACGATAACGTTTCCTGTCCATGACAGAGTTAGCATGCAGCTTTAGCCGTGATGTCTAGCACTGCCTTTCATGCAATGTGTGAAACCCAAAGTGTTTCCATCCTTTACTGGATGTGTAGTGTTTACCACTTTGGATTTAACATGTGAGGGTGCAGGTCGTATCCACGCAGACCCACCAACGTTTTCTACTTTCTCGTTTCGGCTCGTTTGTTTTGGTTGACGGATACGGAACGGATATGACGTCACATTACTCAGACTACAACAATAAAAGCGGTAACTTCCTTCTACCTCCGAATAGACTCAGATGAAGCAAATATATCAATTCTGGCATTAAAAAAGTCCACACACACTATAATCAGGGCATAGCTTGGGGAGTGCTTTCATAGCGTTACGGCCTGGGCCCGCCAGCAGCCGTTTATAAACAGAAAGCATTGCGAGGTGATGATTTGGAGAGACAGGATGTTGACAGCGAACGTGGTCGTCACGGGTCAGGCACATTCAAGGGAAAGCAACACGTCTCCTGATGTCCCACAAAGTGATGTTTGTAGTCCTCAGGGACTGTGTGTGTTGGTTTTTTTGGTCTGATTCTACGTGCATCTATCCGCGTGCATGACATTGTGTGTGTGTGTGTGTGTGTGTGTGTGTGTGTGTGTGTGTGTGTGCATGTATGCTCTTGATGGATAGAAAGCAGACAAAACGTGTCAGAGGAGCGCCCAGCCAGCTAATCCAGTGTGTCAGGTGTCCCCGGTGGGTCCCGCAGCAATAGTTATTGGCCCGCCTCACCTCCCGCGTTCCCAAAATGGCAGACGGGCTCAATAACAACATCCCTGTGTCCCACTGAGCGCCTCAACCTGGCCACGGATAAAAAGGCAGATGCTAGCAGCAGTGCCATACGGACCATAATTGTACCATTTCACATCCGATTCCCTTTATTTACTGGTCATGTGCTGGGAGAAAGGTAGCAGATATGGTGGGACTAATTGCTTCGTCTGCAATGCAATTTGCTAATTTACACCATGCCCTGAAGAATTTCAGATTTCATCTGTGTTTGGCAAAAAAGTGGGCATTATTTTCAGATAAACACACACATAGCGGCCTCGTCGCTGTTCTGAATTTAAGCTCTATAGCTGAAAGGCTTCTGGTTTGAGCTGTTGCTAGACTTCTTGTTAGAGAAGTAAGGTAACATTTATTCGAAGGACGACTGCTTCAACAGTGTTCATACTTAAAGAATTGGCCTAGGTTAGGATCTACTCTGACCCATACAGTTATCATAACCCTAACACAATATTAATTAAAGCCAGACTATAAGGCTTTTGTAAGAAGACACGACACAATCTACCTCCAACAAATGAAAAGTTAAACTGTTAAAGAATAAAACATACCCTTCCTCTGTTGATTACACTCAGGGGTTTTGCTGGTACGACCTTACTTTATCTGGTATGACCAGTAGTATTCTTTATTATCTCTGCCAGGCATTAATGCAACTTGCGATTTTTAGCTTGTAGCGTGCTCAGTTTTAAAGCTAGAGTGAAGATACTGGCATCATATGAAACTAGAAAACGTAAAGAATCCATTGGTACCAAACATCCCATACTAGCTTGTCGCGAAGGAGGCTAAATAACGCTCCAAACTTGCGTTAAATTTTGGCGAGGAAAAACTGGCATGGCCATTCTCAAAGGGCTCCCTTGACCTCTGACCTCAAGATATGTGAATGAAAAAGGGTTCTCTGGGTACCCACGAGTCTCCCCTTTACAGACATGCCCACTTTATGATAATCACATGCAGTTTTGGGGCAAGTCATAGTCAAGTCGGCAGCTGTTGTTGCCTGTTGGGCTGCAGTTTGCCATGTTATGATTTGAGCATATTTTTTATGCTAAATGCAGTACCTGTGAGGGTTTCTGGACAATATCTGTCATTGTTTTGAGTTGTTAATTGATTTCCAATAATAAATATATACAGACATTTGCATAAAGCAGCATATTTGCCCACTCCCATGTTGATGAGAGTATTAAATCTCCCTTTAAGGTACATTTTGAACAGATAAAAAATATGCCATCAATTTGCGATTAATCATGACAGCCCTATATCCAACAATCAGCTACCAGCAATTCAAAATTATCAGTATCTGTATCTTAAAAAAACCCGTATTAGTCAAATCCTGTTATTATCATAGTGAAATATGCCTCCCGGGCCATTGTTTTATGGGCTGTTAACCCCTTAACTGATCATGGTTGTGGTCAGATTTAATGAGTTGGGGCCTGCTGCAGCATTAATCCCCTTCTTATGAGGAGCTTACAGCAGCTACTGCTGCCGAAAGAATCAGAGTAGGAGAAGAAAGAGATCCAAGGGAGTGCAGATGAATACATATAGGGTCCCTTTTATGGGCTTATATGTTGTATATGCATGTACCTTTGTTAGATGTGCACCTGTGAGTGTGTATGGGGATGTAGTTTCTGTGTCTCTGCTTTATCTCACACTCCCCCTCCATCACATCATCATCATCTCTCTTTTCAAATCGCCTCGCACTAAACTCTCTTTGTGATCGCAGTGATTCACCACAGCAGATTATGACATTACTTGTAAGAAGGGAGCTTCTAGAAAAAAGAAAAAGAAAAAAGTCCATCCATTTCCTGTGTGCTCATACCACACTTGGCATTTGGACGTCATTGCGGTGCCCCCTGAGCTTTAGATAATCATTACGCAGTTTACAACCGTGGTTATAGTGTCACCATGGCAGGGTATTGGCTGTGATTACCATATTTTGCTGCCTCGTAACTGCGCCGTTATGACCGATGGGAGCGCGCGGTGCACCGTCTTTCCTTCCGCACTTTCTTTTCTCACTTTGCCTGTATTTACAGGCAGTTACTCCACCATAAAGCTGTCACTTTGCTTTAGTTTCTGACTGCAGTTGAGTCAAATTAGAAAGAGGAAGTGGCGGTGAGGGGGGTTGGTGGTAATGCATGGATGGAGGGGGGGTTGACCGGCAGGGGAGATAGAGGAGAGGAAAAGCAATACTCCACAGCAAAGTGCTCGGGATGCATTGCTGTAAAATGATAGAGTGAGGGAGAAGATGAAGGCTGGAGGAGATGCAGCATGCGTGCTGGAAGCGAGCTGCTGTCACCGCTGTGATGGATGAGGCTTTGCATGTTACTGAATAATAAGCACTTCACAAATTGGATTGCATCACAGCATTTACCCAGTACAGTATGGTACGCCCCTCACATGCAGGCACACAATGTAGCATTGCACAGTAATAATTTCACAACTGCAGCTACTCGCTAACAAAAGCACTTGCTATTGAGACACGACAGTGTTCATTTTGAGTGAACCGACACACCGTTTAATACTGATAATAAATCAAGGACGGGGAAAAGAAAGAGGAACGATACACACAGTGTAAAGTGAGTGCTATTGTCAGTCACCGTTTTCATTTTGTAAGGCATTTAGGGGATCCGTTCAGCGTGAAGGCTGACCATTAGAGAGAGAAAAGGGCGAAGTAGAGAGACGTGTATTCGCTTTGTGCCGGTGAGGTCAGCTCCGGCTCCTCCGAATGAGCCGACGGTGTTCTTGCTCCGCGGATAAATGGTCTAAGAAAAAGGGGGTCAGCGAGGCTCTCGGCTGCGCTCTTTCCTTCCTCCTACCCCTTTTCATCATGTCTCCCCTGTTTCTAGATATCCATCTTTGGCTCCGCGACCTCCCCGCTGAAGGAAACCCAATTGTGAATAAGCAAGGAAGATAAAGAGACAAGTGAGGAGGGGAGGTCGAGGCAGTCCAGTGCCGCTTCCCTCTTGGCAAAAGCAATATGAGAGCACTCAGCGGTGCCAGTTAAAATGCTAAAAGTAGGGGAGAGCGACGGGATTGGGGCAGGAGAGGGGGTGCACTCTATACAGACACATGGCTGGAGGCATATGGACTTTAGCCGAGCATGGACTAGATTTCACTCCACTAGCTCGGACCTCCGAGCAGGGAGTATCGAAGCGGCCCAATGTGACTTTGATGGTCCGCCGAGCAGAAGATGGTAGATGAGTGTGCGGGGGGTGGGGGGGGGGGTGCACGGAGCACAGTGTGGCCTCGGAAAAAACATCTGTACTATCTTATTGTTTCAGAGGAGCACCTTTTTATATACTGTCAGCTAGGCTCATTTATCTGTTAGCTTGTAGTGCTTAGTGTCATTAATGGTGCTTAAGGTAATTACAGTGTGCACTGTTGCAGCAGCACCAGGCAGTATGGTCTAAGTACAGAGCACCTACCGAGCCATCATTACAGCCTGTAATTAAGCCCAACTTCGGGGTACTTGTACATGATTTGAGTATATCTATTTTAGGTGTTTAAAAAATTACTCTCTGCTACTTTTAACTTACACTGCATTTAAGGTAGAAAAATTGAACTTTTTTTATTCCACTACATTTGTTTGGAGGCTACTGTATAGGTATTAATGATCATCTTATAGAACTATCATCAGTATATAAAATATATGTAAATAATAAAGTTATTAGGTATGCCTAGCAAAAATTACTACATAATATAAGGAACACCTCTCCGTATAACACAATTCAGCAGCACTACAAGCTGCCTGTAGCCTCTAAAGTGACCTTTTAACTTGAACTAAGGCTGCAAGTGATGATTATTTTTATTATCGGTGAATATGCTGATTATTTTCTCCATTAATCATTTGCTCTAACATGAAAATAGTGAAATATGTCCAATGGAATTTCTCATTTCGCCAAAGATATCCAGTTTAAAACAATAATAAAACTGAAAAAAGTAGCACACCTTTGCGTTTGAGAAGGTGGATCCAGAACATTTTATAATATAGTATAAATAACATAAGATTATTCCTCTGTGGATTAACTAATTGATGAAACTGCTAATTTATGCTGAACCTAAGGCCTGATATGTTACACTGCATTTGTTTTAGCTTGGTGTACCTAATAAACTGGCAATTCAGTGGCCATTCTGCATGATTAGTACTTCAGTACTTTTGATACTTGACTACATCTTATTACTTACCTTCATACTTCTGTGTTTTACTTAAAGTTACTATGACGAACTTTCATTTTGTGTTGATTTTGGTGGTCCCTGTGGACAAAAGCGGGCTCCGACTGCAGGTCGAAGGCGCCAGCGATGCCAGATCTGGGTCTGTCCGCAGTGGGCCGGTCGCTGCTGGAGGCCCCGCTGGAGTCTGAACCTGCATGATTTCGTTGAAATTGAACCCGGTGGCGCCGATGACGAGCATTAAGAATAACTATATATATCTCTGATGGTCTCGTTTCCTTATGTAGGTCATATAGAGGCATCAGTATTAAATTGAGACTGTTTCATTACCAGTTAAAAGTTCCTCGTGTTAACTTTAGGTCCATTTTTGAATGCAGTTACTTTGAAAACTTCGACCCTTATGAGGAAAGGAATTACAGTTAGCTGATACCATGAAGTAGCTCAGTGACTCTTTTTTAATATGTATTGGCTAAATGAACACATAAATTAAACATGTTCATTATTTCCTGTAGTTATTGATGGAGTTTTTTAACACCCCTAAGGGGAAAAAACTACAACTGCTAGTCCTCTTATGCCATTGATCCATCTGATACAATGCATAACCGACATTTGTCATTGTTTGGATCTGTATTTCACTCATCGTTAAATTCAGGAAAGTACAACAAAAAGAAGTGCGAGAGAGTTAATTGAGGTCAGCCAGTTCAGTCACTTGTCACTGATGACAGTCCCCCCTCTTTCTGCGGGTTCTTATTGGGCCTCTGGTGCTCTGCGACGACTCCTGATTGGATCTTGCACAGTTGGAAGGTATCTCCAATTATTGGCCTGTGGCTATGGGATGATGGAGAGAGACCGAGAGAACAGAGAAATAGTGAAGAAAGTAATGACGAGGAGAGAGAGAGAGAGAGAGAGAGAGAGAGAGAAGGAGACAGAGCTAAGTAGTGCAGAGCAGGAGAGGGAAAAGATTGCTTTAGGTAATTAGAGAAGTGACAACTTTGATTTCCACATGAGTGGGGGGGCTTTCTCTGGCTCACTCCGGCAGCCACCCTCGCACAAATCCACCGTGGCCGAGATGAAAGGTGCCGAGGATCCTGTCGAAGCGAGAAGAGAAGAGGGGAAGAAATGAGAAGGAAGCGCGTTGGATTGATAACTGCTGCGCACATGAAAGATGAGCAAGCAGTTAAAACAGTGAGATATCATTTGTTTCAAATGCATGCCGACACCAGCGGTGGGTGATGTATTTACATTGAACAAAGGAGTGTGGTGGGTAGGTAAATCGCTTCCTTTTCCCGCGCGCTTCACATGAAGAAACACAACTTTGCCTGCAATCTTTGGCTTAAAAGAAAAAAATGCACTGCAAAAAATGTCATCTTTTCATGAACATTTTATCCATTTTCGAGCCCCTTAAAAGGATAGTTCTGGTGTTTTGAAGTCGGGTTGCAATGAGGTAGCAAAGCAATGTACTGCTGTGGACGGGGGCAGCAGCAAAACAGATTTTAAACACCTAAAAGAAAGGCTCACCTAAAAAAAAATCAGTTTATAAAATATTTTTGCCATTTCTGATGGGAAGCAGAAGTCGTTGTATCCGTCTATACTCTCGCTAAAGCCAATTACTGTTTTTTTCAATGGAGTCTGGTGGCTTTGGTGAGAACATGGACTGTATAGCTGGTTCAAAGCAAGGTAAAGCAGTGAAAATATTTTAAATATAGCGTACACTTGAACTGATGGGCCAAACTAAAAAGTCAAAGTACACGCCAAATATATTTTTCCTAAAGATGGTTTCAGTCATTTTAGGTAGTTTTTATCACGCTGATGAATGTTCAAGTGTTAATTTTTCTGATAAGTTTGGTTAGATTCTATAAAAAGGGGATGAGAAGTCATGATTGGCAGCTATGAGTCTCTCTCGCTAACCAGCCGCCATGCTCGGCGGTGTATGGGCGGGACCTCGATGCCGCGGCTCCACCACCCGATCACTACTGCGCAGACTCTGGTTCCAAACGACATCAAAAGCACAAGATGGCAGCTCCCGTATCCGGGATATTTTGGCTCCACACGTGTGTCGTCCATTTCTATTAACAGTCTATGGTTTCTCCAACTCCTACTGTAGGTAATTCACTAAGTACTTCATACAATCCCACTTCAAAACACCTGAACTATCCCTTTACAGTCTTATTTTATTAAAACAAATCTGGCTGTGCACTAAGATTATTTAAACAATCAACTTTTTTCTCAAATTTACTAAAATCACGTATTATTTTTATTGATTTTGATGCAGCAGTCTTTGTTATTGTGACTGACACCCTAGAAAATGATTGAAATATCTATCTTCATAGCACGCAGATCACTTGTTTTAAGAAAATAAGACTTTTAGGACTTAAAAAAAAAAATGCTTGATAAGATGGATATTTCTGCAGGGATGCATTTAGTAGCACGGGGTTACAGCACATAGGGCAGTGCTTCTTGTTCCCATCTGTTCCAAAACATCCAGTGGATATGAGAGCAATCCATCTAAAGTTACCTAATGAAAAACAGAATGAGGCTAGCTTGACAGAGAGCGGTTTCTGTGAGAGGGAGGGAGAGCGGGATGGCCGGTGGCCAATCGTCTCCAATGTAATCTCCATTCTTGTGGATGGATTTCCGATGTGGGTGTCCTGTACAAGGGCATCTGGCTGCCTGCAGAGCTACATGATATACAGTTGGCTCCTTGGAGAGTCTCCACACACACACATTCACGTGTACTAACACAGACGCACACATATGTACTGATACGGATGGAGAGAGAGAGAGAGAGCGAGTGTGTGATTCATATGCTGGATTATCAGACATAGAAACTCTACACTCCGAGCACGCCGCTCCGGTCTCTCGGCCGTCCTCCACCTTGCTTTGTGTCTCCCTAAGGTGCCAGTCAATCAGCGTGCCCTTGCCCTGCTCCTAGCACAGCAGCTGTGATACCTACACAGGACGGGTCCCAGCATGGCTGCTAATCCAGCCGATGCTCCAGGCGCCAAAACACGGGGAGGAGGGCAGATAGGTTTCTGGCTTCCAGGGTGGAGATACCACCTGTGTTTCAGGGGGGGGGCGTTCTGAGCCTCGGGGGGGGTCCAGAGCCGCAGGCATGTTGGCTGGTGTGGATAAGTATGGACCAGCCTCTGTTGTTTTGGTTCATATCTTGGATTACGTTTCATTTAACCCTCTGACGCTGTCGTATATGACGGAAAAGCACTCTAGTTACGGCGGTATTTGACAAGTTGGGAGTCAGAACGGGACAGTATGAGAAAAATAAAGTGTTTTTTGAACATTAAAGCATGTAAACATGTTGTTGTAGAAACCCAGAATACAAGTATGTCCCCTTTAAAATCACTAGAGTTCTACATTTCCCATCCCCTCGCACTTGTGCTCGCAGTACGTAGATGTGAGCGAGCACTGTTGGCGTTAGCGGACTCCATTTCCAACCGAACATTAGCTGTGGTTGCACACTGTTAGCTCTGTAAGCGGAGCTGAAAATAAAGGCACTCGCAAGCGCGCATGTCGTCACATCCGTTGGATTTTCCTGGAAAAAAAAAACGGCCCGGATTCTTCACATTAAAAGCAGTCTACAGGCTGATAAAGGAAACCCAGAAAGTCACGGAAGGTCTCATTTTATAGGCAATGTTACAACCTGTTGACACATTGGCAATAAAAATTGTTTATACGTGTAAAAACTTACATAAAGTCCCTGTAAGATTATGTTAATCTGCATGTAAACATACTGTAGCCACCGATGTCCGTTAGTCAAGGTTGGCTATTTAGGAAAGAATATCTGCCTCAACAGTTTAGAGCCACTGTTTAATTTGCTAGTTTATTTTCCTCTCTCCTGTATATCAGCTTTTCTTTGAGCGCCAGGTCCGATAGCATTGTTTCGCCATCTCTCACATCAAGCAAAGGGAATAGTCTTGGGAGGCGAGCGAGTACGATAATGGCGGTGAGGGAGAAGACAAGGGCCCAGCTGTTTAATCTATCCCCCCATTCTCATGCAGAGCAGGCTTCAGCTGGTGGGGGGAGGAGAGCGAGAAGGGAAAAGTTTCGCTGGTTCACTCAGACTGACTTATTTCTCCAAGGATCCGAGCGCAAACACATGCAAACAAACAAGCGGGACACGGAGGAATTTGGATTCTCTGACAGCGCGGCGTGGATGACACAAAAAAACCCGTCCAACAGAACTTTGTGGGATTATTTTCCTGCGCCTCGACATACTTTTCATTCATCACATCACGTTCTGCTCTCCGTGGTTTCCATCACTTCCCCACTTTTCTTCTCCTTGTCCATATTTTTTGTTTTGAGTAGATACACAACACCATTGTTTGTTGATTCCTGCACCATTTTCTGGTTGTTGATTAGGATGTTGTCACTCAACTCGTGTTTGCCCGGGAAAGAATATACACACATTTGTATACTGTACACACTCTTATTACTTCCCCCACTTTACACCTAGACAGACTCTGTGTGTGTGTAGTAATGGATGGCAGCGCCTGTGTCTCAATGTACCACATTTAATCTCCTAGTAATACACTCACTCTGTTACCAGGCAATGAAGAAGGATGGAGGCATAGGCGCAGTTTACCTTGGTTCAGGGGGCTCACCGAACCCCCTAGTGGCGGTAGCCAGAAATACATGTAGGGATTTAAATATTATCTATATCTTTTGTAATAACACAAATCTAAAAATTAATGTATTGATGAATAGTATCGACCTCTTGTCTTCTTATTGATAGAATAAGAAACCAAAAATATAACTTTTTGTGGTCTTTTTATTTACTCACGCCTTTAATAACATCGGAGCTCTCTGTCCACACTGGATCTGTTAAATATGAACTTCTGTTACGTCATGTAAACAAACCACGTACACGTATCAGCTATGAGCTCGAGATCAGACTGGAGCTGGAGACGTAACCATTTAAAAGATGGGTGATACTTGCTATCTTCCCATGTTTGTTGCCTACTTTTTAAACAGAATACAGGAATTTATATTGTGTTATTTACTGGAAATGACTTTCAGGCAAATGGAGGGATTTAAGAGGGCAAAAGAGAGAAATGATTAGACTGCTGTCAGGCTATTAAATAGGCGTTATCAGTCGCTATAAGCACCATAGATGTGGGTCAATAGGGGCCTACTACACCCACTAGTAGGTGTCTCTCTGTTCGTAGTTATTTTAGCCCAAAACACAATGTTTTTCCCTAAACTTAACAAAGTGTTTTTTTGTTGCCTAAACCTAAAGAAGTTGTAGTTTTATTGCTTAAACCTAATGAAGTGATAGTTTTGTTGCCTAAACCTAAAGAAACCTTTTTGTTTGTGTTCAAAACGTGACGTTTCATTCAGTTTTACAACATGTTAGAACGTGTTGCTTTTATGTTTAACTTTTACTTCATAGTAGGCGTAGTAGGCCCCTAATGACCCACATCTATGGTGCTTTTAGCGACTGATAATGCCTATTTAATGACCTGATAACATTTCAATCAGGTGGAAGTGAGATACTTTGGATGAAGGGAAGAAATAGGAACAGTGGGCAAAGAATGAAGGAAGACATTTGAGGGGAGTTGACGAATGAATAGAGACGATAGTGGAGGAAGGAAGGAGCAAAAAGCTAAAGAAGAAATAAAGGAAACGGGAATTGTTGAAGTGCAAGGAGATAATTGGGCATGGAAGGAATTAAGGAGAAGGAAATCAAAATGGACGGAGGGTAAGAGCAAGGACAGAATGAAGTGTGGATGAATGATTGTTTGAGAACAAGGGAAGGACAACCAGTGAAGGAGAGGGAAAGAAGCAAGCTAGAATAAAGTGAGCGAAACAAGGATTTAAGGAAAGAGCGATGGAGGCAAAAAAGGAAGGAAACATTTCATAGAGGAGGGAAAAAAACCCATTTGAGGAGTCATTTACAGACTGCGGCGTCAAACAGCTGCCACCAGAGGGAGAACTACATCTCCCCAGCTGATGCTCATCATCAACTATTACAAGGATGATAAAATGGACCCTTCATTGGATTACTGGAAGTGTGATTCAGACAAGAAAGTTTAGAAGAGGGAGGAGGCTTAGTCAGATCTGTGGACGAGGTAGCAGATGCAGCAGTAGGAGAAGAACATGCGTGCACACGATTGATTCATCTCACTAAGGACCGCTGCCTCCCACTATTTTCCTTTTCGCTCTGTTATTATTTGGATCGCCTTTTCTCAACAACCTCGCCCCTCTCATTTTACCCCCCCCTCTCCGTCTTCCCCTCTCCTCTCCCCGTGCTACCAGCAGCGTCTGCCTCTCCCTCCCTGCTTCAGTGATTGCTGCAGAGCGCCCGTGTCATCTCTAAAGTAGGCTTGTGTGTGCGTGCCGTGCACTGTAATTGCTGCACTGCCTTTTTTTTTCCAGAAGGCAGAGTGCTACCTAGCTAATCTTAAGTGCAGTGTGAACACATGCATGTAATTGGTGACACAAACATACAGCTCTCAGAACAGTGTCGCTGGGAATTGTTTTAAAAAAATGGCTCCACGCTGCAGATTCTTCAGACCCCCCGTAGGGTTAATTGAGATATTATTGCAGGTAATAAAAAGCAGCATTACTGGCAATTATGTATAATCGAGAGGTGAAAACATCCACTAACAATCTGTCATTCCAGAGCTACAGGTGCAGCTTGTGAATGACGCCGAGTCATATAATACGTCGCCTACTGTTACATGTTGCTTCTCCATCCATCTGCCAGCTATCGTTCATTCCACTCCTTCCTCATCCGTTCAACCCTCATCATCATTTTCACAGTGGCCGTCTTTCCCGTGCACAAACAACCGCTCACATACAGCACGCTCACGCACACACACACACACCTCCTCAGCCTGTGTGAGCCATTATTGCGCAGGCATGCGTGGGTAGAGGGACCCCTGGGGAGTGGAAGTAGGTACTGCAGAACTGAGAGGTGGTCTATTTTAGATCACTGCAGCAGCACAGAGCAGCGGGGGGAGCGAAATCAAAGTATACTAGTTAGGATGCAGGATATACTTCAGAGCTCTTCTGTTTACTGTTTTTCGTCCCAAACTCCGCTTCTGTCTCTCTGCAGACAATTTCATCAGCCAACGGCTCTCCGACATTTCATGTCGGGCCTAAAATTGCTCATATTGTGTTGTCAGAGACTTAAGATTGTGTTGTTTCACAGCTACAGTTCATCACGACATTTATTTCAACGCTATTATGTATTTGGTTCATTTTGGCTTGCAGTGGCTAATTATATCAGAGCCAGGAGTAAATAGAAGTTACTTGGACTCATGAGTAGCTTGATTTTTCTGAGTTCTGTAGTGTTTGGGGTAGTGGGGGGTAATTCAGTACACTTCAAACGTACTGTAAGCTACTTAGGGCGGGTTCATACCTTAATAAAAATCATTTGTGTTGTCATCCCGTCTGCCCTTAGAGTTGAATTGTCTCACCTTGTATGTCGCAAGACACATTTTAGATTCAGTTTCTCACTCATGAATGTTGTAAATCGGATCATTTCCAGTAAATTTGAATGATAATAGCATGTCCCTCATTTTCTTGTCCCTCCTCAAGGACTCCTGGGGATTCCCTGACCCCATTTTTTGGGGAATCACTGTGCTAGCATAGCCTATAATCTGCGACGATTGCCGTTTGACATAGACAATAAATCCTAATTAAGCCTCTGACATTGCCACCACATTAGACTTCATCAAACCCCCAGCCTGGCCACCATCAGCCCTTAATTCCAGCTCCGGTTCTATTGACAGTGCTGGAGACGTACGCAGCATGACCCAGAGGTTGATTGAAGCGAAGTGAGGGATAATAACTTAGCGCAGCGGCGATGAAACTTCTTTGACACGCTGATGAAGTGATGCTAATTGCCAAGTGCCACTGAGAAGTGCTCAATTAATGCTTAAGGGGGAAAAAAACCTGAGAAAAACAGTGCCGACAGTTTCACTAAATCCTTTTCACTTCAGTTGAAGTAGAGGAGTCGGATTCAAAGTGAAGTGATGCTCCACGGGAAGAATGCCATCCTGTTGACGGATTTGGGAGGTGATGATTTTTTAATCACAAACTCTTTGTGTGCATTGGGAACTGAAATATGTCTTCCTTGAAACAACCATGAAAGTGTTTTTAGTACTGTGCGATTATCTCATGCTCATGTGAAATAACAAATGCTTTATTGCTGACGTTGAAATGTCCTTTTTTTCCTGCTGTTTTTCATTCACAGTGTAGTAATTCTGTTGTTCAATGATTGCTGGTTCTGTGTGTGATTCTAGCTTAATTTACTTCATTACTGCTAATGCATTTCTGTCACTTTGCGGATAGCCATCGCAAGTTTCTACAAATGTAATCACACTATATCTAAATAATTCATAAATCTGTTTAAAAAAACACTTAAACTCAAGGTAACTAGAATGCTGTTAACTTGTCTAACCGAACAACCCCAAAACACATCCTCAAGTTCTTCCTGTCCTAACTAAAGCTGATTTAAAGTACATAACCTGCTAAACCTTTGCCATGTTGCCCTTCTAACCTCTAACCTTTCAACTTCCAGATTCTAACCTCTCTTAATTTGTCTTCTCCAAATTTCTTAAAGGGAACTTTGATAATGAGCGCCTGGCTATTGCTAGACAAAGAATCCCATACCGACTTGGTCGGGTAGTTGACGAGTGGCTACTCGACAAAGGTAATAAAATCCCTTTAACTCCACTAATGATCTAACCGCCTAACCTACCGTTAACCACCACTCTGGAGGAGGTGCAGTGCCACGCAGCAGGGGTGTCTTTAACAGAACTGTAGGTCCCCTTTAATCCACCGCAAATCTAACAATAATTGGCTGATGTATCGTAACTCGTTCAATTATTCCTTATCTCAATTGGTATCTGAAAACCAACCTGACAATCAGACATTGTTGGAAGATTTTCTATCATATATTTGCCATAATTTTACATCCCAGTTTGCCCAGTTGAGGCAGTTCACTGTGTAATAATTGGCATAACTGGTATGCAGATATCCAGGGGACCATATCTAAAGCACCTTAAACTGGGGCTGCATCTCTTCAGAGCATTAACCCCCAAATAACCCGACATAACCCCCTAATAACGACATGTAAATAGCCTATTGATTCTTCTTTCTGTGTCTTTGTTGGCTGAATGTGAATTTGCATTGACTACATTTGGTCATTCATGAAACCAAAAATTATTACTGGATCTTTTTCCAAGAAAAAAAAAAAAAAAAAAAAGAATCCCCCCCCTCCATGAAAGTCACTAAAAGTTAAAGGGACTGTTGAAGTGTTTGTTCAGTAACCAGTCCGCATTCGTTTGCGGCATGCGGGCGCGCATTTCCCGCCCCCGACGGTACGCCTAACTAGCGCCACGAGTGTCCAATGTGGTGCCATCGAAGTGATGATTCTTTAACCCTTTGAGTGCCGAATGTCCCAACCTCTTTGTCTTTGTCTTGTGCCGTGTGTTTGTGCTGCTGAAGGTGGTTGATTCTAAAAATAAAAATAGAGAGAGAGAGAGAAAGGAGTAAAATAAATCAGAAAGACAGCTGAATGGAGCCGAGTCTTAAAATAGTTCCTGTGTTGCAGTAAAAGCATCGCAGATATGTGTATCTCATGCATATTGTGAAGTCAGGTAGTTTCAAACAAGAAGAGCACATTTAGCAGAATATAACCTGCAGTATAGGATGAGAATCTATATAAATGGATGCTTTTGGTGTAGATTATCAGAATGTCCAGACTTTACAGTAAGGTTTGCATACAGTAGCTTTTCTATTTGCATATTTCGAGATTTAATTTAGCTTCAAGCATTTAGCTTTAGGGGCTCCTTTGAAACTGTATAGTGAAGGATAACACATAGAGAAGATAAAGTTTGTCTCTGAGAGCAAAATGAAGTATTCATGCGACAGACAAACAGGATATAAATGAAGCGCTTGCATATTTATTTCATGGAAACAAAACAATCCTTGCATTCATCTCCAGCTCCTGTAAAACCAACTTCTCTGCTCTCCTCTGGTACGTCGAGGGGGAATGCACTTCTGCTGAGGGTAGTTAGGACACAAATAAGAAAAAAAGCTTGGGAGATTAAAGTTGAATGAAATACCGGATCAATAAAAAATGACTCATCCACTTATAAAATGATTCGTGCATGCCATGAAAGTCTAAAGAGAATGAAACAGAATGCATTATTCTCTTTCTTCTATAGTTTGAAAATGAGTCCAATCATCTAGATGAGCAGGAAGACGAAATAAACAAATAATCCCCATCGAGTGAGGGCTTTGATCAGGGCGCGCTTTCAGAAAAAACGTCGCTCATTTGTTAATTTGATTGGATTCGTTAAAGAAAATGTCATACACACGTCAAGGACTGAAGAGGCACAGTGGTTTTGGAATTTCTAAGATGCATGTGAGACATGTTAGTCTAGATAATGAGGGGGATTAGCGGACATTTCCCAGCTCAAAGGGTTAAAGCCGTTTGTTGCTTTGATAAGGAAGCGGCTAGAACTTAAAGCTAAGAAGCTTCTAAGCAGAATCTAACCACCTAACAGCAAATCAAACTCCACCCACACTAACCGCTGAGGGCTTCTCTCTCTCATGACTTTCCCCACCTTCCACTGCCAAATTGAAACTATTCGAGACCTTTTTCCCAGCTTTGCCCCGCTGGTGACAAATTCAGAGAGCCCTCAGTTATAACCTTGTTATAAATGATGTTGAACGCAATTGGACCTTGGATGTCAGTATTTGGAAGAACTTGGACAGGTTGCGGCGATCGCTTGGGACAAAAACGAACTAAAAACAAAGCTAACTAAGTTCTAACTACTACTAAAAGCAACAAAATCTCCAGCTGGCATCTTTCCTTCCCTTGTCTCCACAAAACTCAGAGGGTTAAAACGAAGCAAATAACACCAAATTCAAAAACAAATGATGCATCTGCTCTGGATTATTTCAACAAAATGTGTTTGAAATTGAGGTCCCTTTAACATTTATTGTTTTCACCACTGAAGAATGATGTTTTGAATGTACTGTGCTATATGTCATTTGCTGTGCAGGGTGGAGGGTGTATGAACATTTGAAGTTACAGACTGTTGTGTGGTAAACAGCCTGCACCATTCATCCTGTAATAGATGTCCAGTAATAGTCCAGGCTGTGTTACCAATATGGGGTGTTGGCCTCCAATATGTGGGGATTTTATTACATGAATGCCTCAAAGGGTCTTGACCAGAGTGCACAAACCAGTCAGCCCCACGGGTCTCCTCTCCAAGTGCCTTTAATGTTTCCATCAACTCTGTGAAATTCAACGAAAAACTCCACATTTCTCATCGGCGCCACAACAGCGGCATTCATCTCAAGACTCGTTCATGTTCATGTGTGGACAGAAACAAAATAAGAGCACTAATCGCTCGTAATCACTCTTCACAAATCGGCGTTTTAGTCCCACTGGGATGTAATGGAAGTCATTGGAGCCAGCAGTGTCCTAGAGGAGAGCAGTGCTGTGGCACCGCACTGTGTCACTGCATCTTATTCCAGAAGCCCTTATCCCATCTCCGCTACTGTGTGTGAGGCAGATCAGAGCGGGCATCTCTGGCCGACTCTGCCCGCTGACTAAATCTGAAGCGGCAGCCATTACAGGGACCCAATGGAGGGGAAAAGTCAGGGTGCCAAAAGTTTTCAACAGCTCTATCCGAGCCAAAACTTACTCAGACGCATCCCCCCCTCTTCCTTGCGTAGTTTTCTAGCCTTGAGATGGATCTGTCATTCCAGGTTTTCTGCTCTGCTCCTGCCCCTCACTTTCCTTCTATTCCTCCTTTTTTGGCTGGACCGCAGAGGGCCGGCCCTACAAACGCAAAAGTCTGTCACTGAGTGATGAAGTTAAATTATTGGTCGGTCGAGTGTTGGAGTTTACTCATTAGCCGTTGCTCTGTCAAAATGAAATGGCGAGGAACAGTCCTTTATGCAAATGAGCCCGTCCAGCTAGGGACAATATCTGGCTTCTCTGGTCCAGCTTTTGCTGCGGGGCCGCAGGAGTCTAACGTTTCCTCCTCGCGGCGATTACCTCATTAACGTTTTGGTTCCCTTATAGCCCTGGGTCTAAATCTGAAATATTGCCAAATACGCGCATTTACTTTTCGCTTCGACACCAAATCCTGGGCCATCTCTCAGTCTGTCAACTCTCTCTCGTCCCGTGTGTGTGAAATATAACGCCTGCTACTCTGATCTGAGACTCCGTACGGAGCAGATGCATTCACTGTCAGTTTGTAGCGTCCGTCGTCCGACTATCTATTGATTACACGCCGCTGATACGCCAAAATGAACTAAATGGGTTTTATTTCTGTAAAAAAAAGCAAAACAACGGTGGGTACGTAATGTAATCGGTGTGTGCCCGACCACCGTGTAACACCGGTAACACCGACTACCACGACAAGCCTACGTCCAGCGCGATGCGTCCAGCTCACAAAACTTGGACAAAGCTGTCAAACTAGGTGATCTAGCTCTAAAATGAAACGAGAGTCAGCATCGGCATCGCCTATTTCTCGCTTAAAATGTTTTCAGAAGTAGATTTTGGTGGATTGTTTGGACGGGATAACAGAAAGTTTACGAGCAGGCCGCCATGTTGTTTCCTGTTTGAAACGGTTGAGTTGAGCAGCGCGTCCACTAGTGTCCTCACCAGACCTGGTGAACATGTACCGCTGGATTTTACATTATAGACATGGCCACTGACTATTTGTCTAACAAATTCCAGCCACAAATTCAATTCAAAGTCTTGTTTTCCCTGACCATCAACGCCAGCCCTCACCGAAAACCTGGCGAACATTTCAGTGTACCTTGTCTCTTTAGAAACCACAATAATGTGTTGCAGCTTTCCTGATCTCATCTGGGAGCTCCACTAGAAAATAGAGATTACAAATAACCAGCAAGAATCAATTCCCCTTAGCTGTTCCCTTTTTTGCAGATGAGAAAGGAAGCGAATAAAGCTCCCCGAAGAATCAGAGCTTTATATCTTCTTCTGGCAAGGAGTCTATCCCTCCGGAGCTCCCCAACAGCATGACGATCAAGCTCTAAGTTGAGCTACATGAGTGCAGGGAGTAATACTACAACGCCGGGTCTCTGTGCCCTAAAAGCTCGAGCAAAGCTGGAGAACCAGGTTTAATGTTCAGCGTTTAATGGTGTGGTGTGAGCTCCCCCATTCCCTAATCATTGGCAATGAAGTCCTCCCACTTGGTGTGGGGCCAGAGTCCAAATCAACATCTCCAGGCAAGGCGCTGGTCCAGATCTGCTATTCATGATCCCAGCTCCATTTCAGAGATTCTCTCACATCAGGCCGCAGTCAACAGAGCGTAAATCCGTCTATAGAGTCTGTCTGTCGGCAACCCCATGGTGAGCTTTGTATCCTGCCGAGTGACTATGTTGTTCTCATTTGATCTCTCTGCACTGTTATGGCCATATTTGAGGGAAGTAGGGGGGAAATTGTATGAATTTTAACATGCTTGCTCATGAGTAGAAAAGAGGCTCTGAAGGAAGCTGTTATTTCATGGTCCCCTACCATGAAATGGCCTAAAAACAGCACAGTCACAGTCGGGAGTGAATAAAAAGAGAGAAGATTGTCCCCAGCTAACCACCGTGCCATCTCTCTCTGTGTCTCTGCCTCGACAGTATCACCTCCTTAAGATCTATTTGCAGATATATGATCAGAGATAGAGCCACATCTGATTAAATCCGATGTACTGTCTCCAGAGTCCTGTACAATCTCGGCGCCCTCAGCCGCCTTCAAGGACCTCGGGGCTCCACGCTGCCTCGGGGCCTTTCAGTCTAGCTTCACGGCGCATTTGGCCCCTCATCTCCATTGTCAAACACAATTAATTCATAGTGTTCTGCCCAAACTAACCCAACTTCTGAGGAGTAAAGAAGCAAAACGCTCTTAATTACCAAAGAGAGCCTTGTGCCGAGGAGATAACTTGGGAACACTTCATAATCGACTTTGTCAGCATCCCACCCCGCCCCCATTGTGCTTCTTCGACTTCCTCCCTCCTTCTTCTTATTTTTTCTGTAGAGAAGAAAATGGAAATAGGGGGAGTTCTTGTTTTTTATAGACTCGAAATTCTGCAGGCGCATGAAGGATTTGTGAACACAAACCCATAAAGACCGTGCGTGCGAACGGTCCAACTTTCCGTTCTGTGCATCACAAAGCAGTGTATTGACTGAGGTGAATTGTGGGCCATCCCTCCCACCCGGCGACTCGGCTAAGAGAAAACATTTCAGATAGAAGCTCCTCGCAACCATATGGCATCCCTCCTCTCAGTGAGATAACAGGAGTAGAAGGAGGATGAGAGAGGCGTAATGATGACGGTGGAGGGAGAGAGATACTGCTCTCTCCTGCTGCAGTCCTTTTCATATCCCCCTCCACCGAGGATGGGTACACTTAGATCATCCCCCCCCCCCTTTCAATCTCCCTCTACCTCCCTCCGACAATCACCTCCTCCAGGTTAGCTGCTCACCGCCAGGGGAGGGGCTAAGCCTGGCGAGAGCACGGTATCAAGCCGCCGTCCCCCTCCTCGTCCTCTCCGCCTACATCCTGGGGGTTGTAGCAGACATGCAGCCATTATTCCACAGCCTCTGACAAGCAATCTGTGCATTAGCTCGCCGAGCGTGGCCCAAGCCCGGCCCACTCCCCGGCTTGGCTCGGCTCAGCTAGTAATTACCGACCACCACTCATCTGAGACCAGCCACTTCTCTCTATGTTTAGAAAAAAAAAAGCCGGGGAGGTTTGTGCATCGATGCAAAGCTGCAACTTGCTCTTACCTGCTCACTTTACTTTTGGACCTAAGAAGTATTTGTAACTGACATCAGACGAGTGATGCAACCTGTACCCAACAGATAAAACCTTTTAACTCTTTCATTAGAAAAATCCTCAGGCACACACAGGAAGTGATGCTTTTTACATTACCTACAGAAAACTCAAACTTTAGCACAACTTTCATCTTGTCTTGGGACATTTCTGTCTCCTAGGGTAGCATTACGCTCGTCAAAGTAATTGCTGAGATCTGGGGACACGGCACCACTGCCAAGAAGTCCAACGGAGCAAGAAATAATATCAGTCACATGATCAGACAGCCCGAAGTCTAGATTACAGTAGATGACGGTCGGCACGCCCCCGGTTTGGACAAACAGACAGGAGTACAGACACCAGAACAAAGCAATGTACTGCTGTGGACGGGGGCAGCAGAAAAACTTATTTTAGCCACCTAAAAGAAAGGCTCACCTAAAAAAATCAACATCCGTTTAAGTGTACGCTATATTTAGAATATTTTCAGCGCTTTATCTTGACGTCAGACAGCTCTTTCCTTCTCCTACTGATGGTATCACGATTCGATACTATCACGATACCTGGGTACTGATTTATAGTATTGCGATTCTAAAGTATTGCGATTCGATATTATGATTTATTGTGTGCTACTTTTTTAACACTAGATTTTCAGCAAGTATGTAGTCAGAGATGTCCTGAAGTCAAATATATCAGGCATTATTTGTTAAATTTTTTCCAGCAACCCGAAAATCAAAGACATTTCCCTCACAAATTAGTGGTATTTTCTTTTTTAATTTATCAGGATCATGTAATGTTTTAAGCTACTGGTGAATATAATCTTATTTCCATATATGTATTTTGTATATACAGTTCCCTTTGTTAACACCTTATTTTGAAAACCGGACGTAGTCACGAGCGTATATTTCCGCTAACTTCGCCAAGTCCGTCTCTAGCTCTCCCCGTCAGCTCCTCATTTTGCTCTCTTTTGCCATTCTTCTCACTAACTCACTATACTTCTTCTTTTTTTACCATCTTACTCCCATGTACTTTATTACTGTATGTCTTCCTCTTCCTCAGCCACTGTCTTTAAGTGCATGATCCCTCTTGTAGTTTTTATCAAGCCTGTCATCCTCCCTCTCTCTCTCTCCCTCTCTCTCTCTCTCCCTCCCTCCCTCTCTCCCTCTCTCCGTGCCCTCGCTCTGTCTCTTTGACATTCTATCCTCATGCTGGCTCTCGCTCTTTCTCTGTCCTACTCGTCTGTCATCCTCCCTTGCTCCTGTCATCTCTCATGTCCCCATTCTCTCAGTCCCTGTCCAACCTCTTCTTTCTTTAGCGTCGCTCTCTCTCTCTCTCTCTCTCTCTCTCTCTCTCTCTCCGGCATTCGATAACTCCGTAGCTGCCCTATGGCCAGTACCAAAGTAAAGTAAATTACATATCAGTTTTCTTTAATAGTGATGATTTACTGTTTTATCAGATGGCTTCTTCTCACTCCTCTGTGACGCCCGCGAGGCTATCAGCCACTAAGCCCCCCCGGGTGATCCAACCAGAGGCGGGTGTGATTGTGGATGATAATGCCTTTTAGAAATAGTCGTGCCCACCTCCTTTTACCCAGATGCCCTATTTAAGCAACAATGAGTGTGCAGCTCCTAGCCAGGATATACTGTAGGACAGCAGCAGAGATTTAGCAAGCTGCAGCACATCTGAAGCACGATTTCTAGGAGGAGGATTCACATGCTCAAATATAAGTATTATATATGTTTGACTTCAACAGCAGAAGCAGATAAATTAGTGTGCAGACTACTTTTTTTTTCTCGCTCCATCAGTGCTAATTTAGTCAAAGCCTCTGGAACTGACAGTCCATAGCTTTACCTGTATTTTTAGCCATGCTAGCGCCGTCATCAGGTCAAAATTTGTCCAACACTTTATGACCAAATACTTGACATTCCCATCAGCCTCAGCTGTACTTTGTGTTTAACGCTAATTAGCATGTTAACTAAGATTGTGAACATAGTAAACATTTTAACTGCTAATCATCAGCCTGTTAGCATCGTCATTGTGAGCATGCTGACGTTAGCATTTAGCTCGCTCAGAGAAGCCAGCAAGTCTTGTTTGAATATGCAGATTATTATTATAATTCCTCATCTATTTTATACACAAAGACCTAAATATATTTTAATCATCCCATACCAAGCCTCTGCCCATTAAATGCCTGTCACCTTGGGGAGAGACGTGAGGCAGCAGCCACCCAATCCCCCCCATACTGGCCCAATAGACCCTCATCAATGTGCAAACCTCGTATGCTGTGCTGTCTACTACACACACACACACACACACGCACACAGTAAGCTGTCGAAACACACATGCAATCACACAAAGGGAAAGGCGTATGTAAATAAATGTTGGGGGGAAATTACACACTTCTTGAAAAGGCCACCTATCACACACACAAAGGTCATTTCACTGACACATTTCATAAGTTATTATATACACACACACACACACACACACACACCCTCTTTTCTGCTGCAGCGCCCCATCCAGCTCTGTCATATTAAGCGCTGTGATTGCTTGTCATGCAGAGGCTTCTCTTTCCTCCCCTCCGCCCCGACCCCTCCCCGCTCCCGCCCGCCCGCCCGCCGCCCAAATTGGCTCTAAAACCACATGTCACTTTTGATTTGACCCGGCAGACCCTGAAACAATAACTTCATCAGGCCCTGTTAGAGTCTCGTCCTGACCAGACAGCTCCGAAAACAAACGCTGATTTCCCCTCACCTAGTCTGGAGGGCACCTTTCTTCTTTTCCCGCTCTGTCTCGGTCGCGCAAATGGCCGTCGCGGGCGCTCTCCAAGCGCTCGAGGCTCGTTGGGGATATCGTCAGGTGCTGTAGTTGCAACGTAGAATTAGGGATGTGATGCATTCACTTTCAGATTGTAGCGTCCTTCATCTTACTAACTGTTGATAACACACCGCCAAAATGAACTAAATGGGTTTTATTTCTGTAAAAAAAAAAAGCAAAAAGACGGTGGGGGGCGGTGGTAATCGGTGTTTGCCCCGACCACCTTGTAACACCGACTACTATGACAAGCCTACGTAGAATTATATAGGTCGCTCTGCGGATTCTTGGACACTTGCATGTGCGCTGACTTTAGGAGGTATAGCTAATCCCCCCCATACTCTGCAACATAATCATAAGCCGCCGCTTGTCAATATGGCTTACTCATGCCTGTGTCACTGGATCAGAGGGTAACTGTGACACCAATAACTCCTCAGGACTAAACTGTCCTGTCTGAACAGATCATCTTCTGACTCGGAGTTGCTGCTCACACACAGCGATTTTTATTTTTTTAAAAGAAACTTGAGGTGTTTGGTAAACCAAGAAGACTGACTATGGATGATGATGTGTGTCCTCGACTTCTCCGCATTGCACGACCCCTTTACTGGAGAGCGGGGGGGGGGGGGGCGACTGGGGGCTGCTTGAAATGGGAGACCCTGTGGGCTGACGTGTGGGTGTGCCCTCTTGTCAAGGACACTGGAAGAGTGATACAAGGGGGAGTGTGAGGTGTACTGAGACTGTTAATGTGTGATGTTTCAAGGTTCTCTGTGTATGTACACCAGCATGGTTATTCTCCTGTATTTTTCTTGCTGATGTCCACAATTTGACAATCCATCCTTTCCCATTCCTTCTCTTTTTTTTTTTTTTTCCCCCCATTATCACTCCAACACCAAACATGCTTAGTGATGAGATAATAGAGTGCGACTCAGCCATTATGTCAACAGTGCATATGCCAGACATTAAGCCTCATCATTATGAAGTTAGGGGACGGGAGCCGGATCCCTTGTGGGCCCCTTGACGGGCCTAATGGTCTGATAATGGGATGACACATGTAATGGCCCATCTCAGTGGAATGGATGTGTCTCTCCAGCACAAAACTTATCACATATAGCAAACATGCAGGTTTTTACGCCCACACACATGCATTATTTGTCTGATAGTCCCACCCACCTGGGTGTTACACATATGTCAGAACGAGCGCACCCATACAGACTGATAGTAAATCATAATTACAGTGATGAAGTACCCTTCCAGCTCTCTTAATTGAAAACAAATGGGACCCAGGCCCGTCCCCGGTGTCTCCGTGCTGATGAGTAGAAGGCTGTGCTCGCCGGCTCGCAATCCCACGGAGAAAACAATAGCGGTGTTCAAAAGATATATTCGTCATCATTAAACACAGTTACAAACAAAGAGAGAAGTTTCAGGAAAAGACGTGTGCGTGAGGTGCAAATGTGCGGACATACAGGAGGAGCAGCCGTAGCCTTTCATACCCGTTTAAAAGGCCCAGAAGAAGAATCAACTACCTCGTACGTTCTGCGCCTGCGTGAGAGGAAATAACTCTCCCTACCAGCAGGTGGCGGTAGTCTGTATTTGTCATTCAAAAAGGGCCTTAAAAAGCACCACATCTGCATACGTACAAACACTCCCATGAGACCAGATGGGTCTCTCGTTTCAGAGGTCCGTCCGGGTCTATATTTTGCTCTCAGATGCACACATTAGTGTGGTATCCCTTTCACAAACAAACACACTCCCTCTTTCCTTACACCCATTGATTTATCCATAAAAGCTCTTCTGGCTTCTCCTCTAAGTAATTACCTCATCAGGTCTGTTTTTAACCCATATCCTTCCAACAGCGTCCCGCAATCCCCCCCCTCCCTCCACTCTCCATCCTCCCTCATATCCACACGACTCATTATAGAGGTCAACGTTTGCATCAGTCCGAGTGGCACGGTGGGACGTCCCCACGGAGAAAAAGTATAAATGAAACCATCAGCTGAAGAAAATACAGGCAGAAAAACTACACGTGTTAGACCGCCCCCCCCCCCCCCCACTCCACCCCTTCACCACAAGTCCTGGTAACACATTAGTATTGGACCCTGGTTAAATGGTCGACCCTATCCTCCCTTCATCCAGCTATCCATCCAGATGAATGGTAATGACCACAGAGAGGGAGAGCCTCTGCTGAATTAAACATTTCCTTCCAATGAGGATCTTATTTTTCCTCCTCTGGATGGCAGAGCGAGGTGACATTTTTTCTTTTTGTCCCGGCTGGCAGAGGTACTTCATCACTGTGCAGCTCAGGTGCATTGGGGGTCAATGACACAGACCCAGCACTGTTCTAATGTATTCCATCTCAGGGCAAATTAGATGCATTTCGCTGTGAACCTCCAGTCTCAGGGTCAAGCCGCAACTGGCCCCGCAATTTATTTGACTGCCAGATTCAAGCTGCCTTTTCGGAGGTAGTAGGCACGTGCCCAGCCCCGTAATGGCTGCAACCGGCAGCAAACCAGGGTCCAATCTCCCTAAAGTGTTGCCCAGGAAATCCCATGTGATTGAAACAGTCCCTCCCCTGTCTCTCTGTTTCTGTATTACTCTGTGTTTCATGTGCAAGCTAACCCCGACATCATGACTGATTAGTATTCTTTGCCCTTTTTCTTTCCCTCCTCCCATTGGTTTCTCTTCCTCTCTCTTCTTCGTCACTTCTCCACATATCAGGTCGCCAGTTGACCATCTTCAACAGCCAGGCGTTCATCAAAATTGGTGGCGGTGGAGAGAAGGGCCGCCACTTCCAGGGCCAGATCTCAGGCCTGTACTACAACGGCCTGCAGGTGCTCAAACTGGCGGCCGAGGGCGACCCCAACGTCCAGACCCAGGGTAACCTGCGGCTGGTGGGCGACGTGCCCTCGGTGCTCACCACCGACACCACCTCCACCACACCGCTGGCTGATATGTCCACCACAATCATGGAGACAACCACCACCATGGCCACGACCACCACCCGCAAACAGCGCTCGCCGACTATGAGGGACAGTGTCACACAGGTGAGCGAGCAGAGCTAACAGAGGGCTGACGTTTTAGTCGCTGAGATGTTTCGGTGAAGTTTCTTTTAATTGGCACTCTGTCAGAGGGTCCACTAAATAATAACTATAAATTATAAAATTGTTTTCTATCATTAAAAAGTGCATATCTACAGATAGAGACCATTTTCACCAATAAAACAAGCATATTGTGTCCATACGTATCATGATACTGGGGTAATGATTCAATATATTGCGATACTGTAAGCAAGGTGATATATTTTGATTTTATTTTATTTAATTTCATTAAAACTGTCTTAGTATAAAGAACACCAGAAGTACACCATTTTAGAATATAGGCAAAAACAACAAATGTATACTGCTTGCAAAAAAACGACATGTTTTTTGCCCCAAACTGCATGTGATTATCATAAAGTGGGCATGTCTGTAAAGGGGAGACTCGTGGGTACCCATAGAACCCATTTTCAGTCACGTATCTTGAGGTCAGAGGTCAAGGAACCCCTGTGAAAATGTCCATGCCAGTTTTTCCTCACTAAAATTTTGTGTAACTTTGGAGCGTTACCATGGTTGGTACCAATGGATTCCTTTGGTTTTTCTAGTTTTATATGATGTCAACTTGTGAACTTCACAAGCCTGAGCCCACTACAACCTCCGAAAGAGTGAATAGCGGTTAGGTCCGACGGCGGGCTGTCTGATTTTTAAGAGGTTAATTAAAATCAATAAATGTTTTTGAGAATCACACAACGTAATGTCGTGATACTCATTTGTATCGATATTTCTTTACACCCCTAGTGTCCATTACTCCCACCCACGTTAGCTTTGAGCCAATAGAAACTCTCATAAGTTAATTATTTTAAAATTGAAGCACTTGTAACTGGTAACTTTAAATATCTGGACTCATCAGGACTATGCCAGTCTTACTACTGTTCATTTTCTGAAATCTTTTAATATCAGTTACTTGAACTGTAGGCTACAAATGCTGTCAAGTTGAGTCCAAATGCAATCTGAATAAAATCACCCCCTGTTTAAAGGTATATAAGTAGTGATAACATTCAATAACATTGCAAATGTCCCCGCTGTGGGACTAATAAAGGATTATCTCATCTTATCTTAACATGATTCAAATTTAAATGTGTTTCTGTTTATCACTATGAAACATGTCTGAAGTATTTAGCTTGAAAAGTTTTAGTATACAAATACTTCCAGTGGCGTCTAAGAGTACAAATGGTAGTAATCATAATCGCTCCTTGGAAAACTCTCTTTTGGGGCCAGAAAGTTTGAGAACCCCCGTTCTAAACTTCCTCCAAAATCTGAAGTTAGAAAGTTTAAACAGCATGGCCAAGTACCCAGATGGCACCCCTTCAACCAGTAGATGCACATTTCAAAAGAAATCCTACGTCAACCGTGAGGTCAAAGAGTCGCGTCCTCGGCGCAGTGTTTTTCGTGTGAGCATCCCCCCCTTTTTTTTTTAGCCGCATTCAGATGTTCAGACAGCCTGAGAGGGAGTCACATAACAGCTATGTGCGGCTAGTCCTATCAGACCAATCGACACCGCAATTTTGATTTGCTCTAAGAAGACACGGCTGACTAAACGTGGCCGGTCTGCTGGAAATTACAGCACATCCAGACGGATCAACAAAGGCCGGAGGAGGGGAGGAACGTAGTGAAAAGGAAAGCCGGCGGTAGCAACAACAACAACTTAGGGTGCCGTAAACTTATATTTATGTCTCTCCTTCACACGCGTGTGAAAGGCTGTGATTTACGGTCTGATGATTATCCCCGTGTGCTAAGGGTAGCCGCCTCCATCGTGGTAAGTAACAATTAGCAAACAGTGGGGAAGCGTTGTTGCCCACATACTGGAGGATGGGAGAAGCGGGTCATCCAGACCCACTTCTCTCATAAAAGGACCTAATAACAGGCTCCATGTGTTCCAGGAGGAAGGGGGGGGTGTGCTCTAGTTCACGGCCAGTATCATTTGCTACAAGCTGTGTGCTGTGCAAAAACACCTTGCATTTTAAAGTAAGATTATTGGAAGAGATGCAAGCTTTTCTCGCACGTCTCCTCCGGATGTACATTATGTCAGCTGTTGTAATCACTTTGTACTTTAACTACTTTAAAAAGCCGTCCATTGAGCTTCAACTGTCCAACAAACTTTTCATGATGTCGCAGGAAACACAAAGGCAAGGTGCCAATTACCAGCGCGTAAATCTCGTTTCGGCAGTGTTCATTAGCCGCGGGAAGCTTATCCGAGATCAGTCAGCAAGCCGCTCGCGCTCGTCCCTGACATCGGCAGATTCGGAATATATATTTAGACCGGCTCACTCTTTGTCCCTTTATCATCTCATACCTTAGCAGCGTCCTTTTGAAAGTCCCTTCCGTCTCGTTTTTTTGCAGCAGCGCCAATTAGACTGAAGTCAAGGTGAGGCTGTTGAGTGCGCAATTCATGCCACTTTGTATTGCAAACACCCAGTTCAAAGAAAAATTGTTTTTTTTTTTGCATTAGCTCTTGTTTTTTTGTTGTTTTTCCTCGTCTCGTGTAGAAAAGGTCACCTAATGAAGCCTCGTGAAAGCAGCGCAGCTCGCAAATGTTCTTTCAGTCGTGGTTGAGGCTGCCGTGTAATTACAAGCAAGTTTTGGACTCGAAGGTCGTTCAGAGCTCCTTCACAGACAACACTGTCTCCAGCACGCCCAGTTGGCATGACTTATTTAGATGACTGGTCTGTGGTTTAGTGTTTCTGCGTCTTCTCTCTAAACATGAGATCAATGGAACCTGACTCTGAGATGTCACATGTAGCCATCCACTCCAGTTCAATATCGTATCTCTGGCCTCCAGACTCCTTGGCGGAAACATTTCTTCCGTGTTCAGCATATAACGAGCTTCCACGAGCGGCGGTCTGTGATGTGAAATTGGCAGCCGTAGACGGTGCCCTATTTGATAAATTATCTGGAACCATTTTAGTGTAGCAAAGGACTCTGAGTGTCTGCCTCGCTGTTGTTACAAGCCCTAATGTGTGCTGCGTTCGCTGACTGACGCTTATGTCGGGTCATAAAAAAAGTCCCACCTTTTAGAGTGCTTTTTATTGCTAAGAATCTATTTTCGAGCTATTGTACACACAATATAACAGCTTCTTCTTTTATTATTATTATTATGTACCTAGCGGAACACAGTGTAATCGTCCCAATGGCCCGAAATAGCATTAAAGGATACGTGCTTGAGATTGAATTGACATTACCAATGAGTCACTCATCCACATACTTTAATGATGAAGACATTTCGCAGCGCGCACAGAAACATAAAAGCATTATTGGGGCGTATATTTGGCTAACACAGTCCTGATCATTCATATCATTCAGTTTGACTGAATCTTTTTTATTCTGGAAATTTTGCAAGGCGGCGTTGAAGGCCTGGCAAGCTCGTCTGCTCCCCCTCGACGAAGAGAGAGAAAATCTTCTAAAACTACACAGTTGTAGTTCAAATTAAGCAGAAATTCTTGAACGCTTGAGGATTACATTGATTTTTTAACAGCTGTTTAGGCAGCAACACAGTGTATGAAATCTTTGCTGTTTGCTCTTCTAAACACTCCCCGCCTGGAATGTCTGTCCTGGGAAAAAGCCCGTGGTGCACAGAGAGTGTTGTCGTTTGTCTTTATATTCATGGCAGCTACAGCAGGTTGGAATAAATAGGAGAAAAATGGGTATTTAGCGTGAGCGGTGGTGTGTATCGACGAGGAGAAGCACGTCGTGTACCGAAACTCAAAACCTACGGAAGCCCTGAGAGGCAATTCTGTTGATCCATTTTCTAAGTCTGATCGAAATTGTTTTCTCTCCTGTGTTTGTGACTCAAAGAAAAAAAAAAGGTTAAAATGAGTATTCCAACAACAAACACTTAGAAAAATGATCCCGACAAAAAAAAATTCACCTGCCGACTGTTTTCACAGATGAAAAAATGATCCTGGCAAAACTTTTATTTTTTTCCAACTGTTGTACAGATGAAACATTTTTTAAGGAACTAAGAAAGATTATCCTGGTATAACCCTTTTTCACCTGTTCTTGAGTCATAAACACAGGAGAGAAAACAGTTTAGATCAGACCAGAATTTTTTTTTTTCTCACTTGCCCCTCAGGGCTTCCGTACAAACTCTAATAAACAACTCTAACTCGATCAAAACTCGCTGGAAATAGCTCAAATTTGGGCAGCGTACATGTTGCACTATGAGTAATAAGTAATTTAACAGTAGATACACTTAAACACTGCATTGTTTATGGCCATTTTCCATTAAAGTTGCTATTCAAATTTAAGAAATAATTGACAGTGTCTTTGAATGCCACTGTGTAGGCAAAAAGTAAAGAAGCAAAGAGATGAAACTCCGATTTTTTTTTTTTGACAACAGCTTCTGCTGCCATTTTGGACTGAAACGACGATCTTAATGTTCAACACAGGCCATTTCAGTAGAATATGACAATAGAATAGAAATAATTTTGTTTTACGTTTGTACGGCTCTTTTTAGGCGGCGTCCGATATGTCGCTTTCAGTCCAAAATGGCGGAAGCGTAGCTTTGCTGCCGGGCGCTGATGTTGCAATGGACGAACAATCGGCTTTCACTTCTCGGCGATATACGTTCTTTGATGTAGGTTCCAGAAGTGGTTCAATTCTTGTTAAATGTTCAACTTTGTAGGTTTTAACACATTTAACTAAAGCTCCTATGTGTAGATTTGTTTTATAAAGCTTCAGGGTAGAAGTTAACTACGACTCCCAAGGTGCACTTTGGCAAGAAACACTCTAGCACCAAGCTTAAAATTCAGTTACGTGCGCTGCTAACGTTGGTCGGAAGCTAAAGGTTACGCTGTTGAGAAACAGATTTTACAAACTGCAGAATAAATGAACTTGTTTTCAGATTCTGGGTTAATTTTTGGATAATTTCAGCAACTCTTTTGTACCAAAATATAACGACGGAGTGTTCATATTAGTAATCTTCCATTTTCTGTTAGTCACAGCTGGTTATTTTGGCTGACCAATCAGCAGTGACTGTAGTTTCCATCCTGTCAGAAGCACACACAGAAGCTGCAGTAGTTAACGTTGAAGCAGTTTGTCACGTTGTTGCAGGAAATGCACCAATTTAAGAGTTGTAATACATGCTTGTTCCCATTTATTTGTTACTTATCATTGCACAGGAAGATGCCGTCCCTATATTTAACCCCGCCTACAAAGCTCAAATTTTTTTTCCAATCGAAAGAAACTGACATCAGTGCTACCTATTTAAATCCCTGAAAATAATCAGGGAGGTGGACGGTGACTCAGAGGTCTGGAACCAAGTCAGATTTCACATTTTAAATCCCACACACGGTGGTTTTAAATAACGCAGACACGAGCCTTTATTCACAGAAGGCACTGCTTTGCATAGTTGCCGGTTGTGTGGCTTCCTCTGGAGCTCGGTGCAGTCCGGCTGTAGGTATGTTTGGTGAGACTCAGTCAGTCAAATTATACGGTATATTACCGGAAATGTTTAATTCACCGATGGCTATTTGAGTTGTGTATCATCTTCTTTTGTCAAGATGTGATTCAAGAGCTGTCAAAGTAAACGTGATAATAACACCTTAACGCAAACTCGTTTTAACGCCTCAATCTCTAATTTCTTAGGTTGTAGCGGGCTCAGTATTAAACGTAGAGTGCAGATATTGGCATCATATGAAACTAGAAAACCATGTCATACTAGCTCGTCAGGAAGGAGGTGAAATAACGCTCCAAACTTGCGTGAAATTTTGGTTAGGAAAAACTGTCATGGCCATTTTCTAAGGGGTACCTTGACCTCTGACCTCAAGATATGTGAATGAAAATGGGTTCTATGTATACCCACGAGTCTCCCCTTTACAGACATAATAAATATATACATACATTTGCATAAAGCAGCATATTTGCCCACTCCCATGTTGATAAGAGTATTAAATACTTGACAAATCTCCTTTTACGGTACAGTTTGAACAGATAAGAAATGTGCGATTAATTTGTGATTAATTGCGATTAAATATTTTAATCGATTGACAGCCCTAAATATGTTGTAATATAACTTGAGGGGCTACTCAGGATGTCTTTGAAGAAGAGAAAGGGATTTGACATTTGCAGTCAGACTGTAGATTACAGCTTTATACTGACAGTCTGCTGCAAAGTACATTTTGAAATTAATCTCTAGACCCTGAATCAGTTCTATTAGTCACAGTCACATAGAAGACACATGCATCTATATGTATGTATGTATGTATGTATGCAGTCCTTTGGGTAGTTAATAATCCATCCTAAGGAGCCTGTGGTGTAATTTTGTGCTAGAGCAAACATAGTAATAGCATTATAAATACAGCGATGGGCAAAGCCAACAGGAACTATGGAGCTCTAATGAATATCCCCAGAACCCGCCAAGACACAGCGGAGACAGCAGGAGACAGGCCAGGGTGGCGGAAAGCAAGCGAGCGGAAACACAAATTTCAATTTCTCCAAAAGCTCTGAGCTACCCGCCGCGCCGCAGCTTTGATCACAGTCGAATAATGTGCTTTGATGCTTAGAATAAAAGATCCACCTTTTGATGTGTGTGTGTGTGTGGGGCCTGATTTTCTCCTCCGCTTTCACCCCCTTGATACTTGTGCGGTTTCCATGAAACAGTCGGAGTCATCACTCGTCTCGCTCTGACCCAAATTTGGTGTCAAGGTGTTATAAAACTAAGATCACAAGCCACGCTGCTACTGTCTTAAAGTCGAGAGCTCAACCAGGTGTTTGTGATCTCTCTCTCTCTCTCTCTCTCTCTCTTAAAGTTGTCTCCTCGTGGATTCAACTTGGAAACTGATGAGAAAAGTTGTGACCAGGTCAAACTGGAGTTTGGAGCTACTCGCTCAGCTCTCCTCCAGCTTTATAAGTGCACTCGGTGCCTCCTGTGGCAATTTTATGGCTGGACTGCAGAGGGCCGGCCCTGCAAACGCAAAAGTCTGTCACTGAGTAACTGAGAAATGAAGTTACACGATTGGTCGGCTGAGTGTTTGAGTTACCTATTGATGTCCGGGTTGCCCAGTTTAAAGAAGTGCACGTTTTAATTGATTCATTATGTGCCGTATTATATGGTGTTAGTAGGTAAGTGAAGCAGCTGACTGCATGGATGGAATAGAGCAGTAAGTGCATGCTTGATGGATAAATTGAAGCGCGATCATATAGGCCCATTAGAGAGCAAGGTGATGTGAACACACGCTCACACGATGTAATTAATAAATGATTACGCCCAGGCGGTGGATTAATAACAGAGGGGGGGGTGTCTAGACGTGCAGCTGTGCGAGTTGTGCAGTAGGGAGGACGAGAAAGAGTCCAGTTTTAGACCAGAAACACCTCTTTGATTGGTGTTTGGTCAGAAAGAGCTTGTGGTCCAATCCCAATGTCCACACTCACAGACTTGGAGACGCTTTCCTGAAAAGTCCTTGAGGGTTTAGGGCTGTCAAATCATCAAGTGCTCGAGGGCTCTCTCGCAGACATTCTGAGCCCATTATTTACACTTTCCGTAAGTCCGCATTTCTGCAGACTTTGCCTGAGGAAATTACCCAAAATTTATAGCTTTGTGAGGTTAAATACGGAGTTTCCAGGGAAAGCCCGGAGGCGTTAAAGGGAAAAAAAGGTAAATAAAAAGGACGGCACATCGATGTTCAGCCTACATTAACATTAAGGATTTAAGGTGATACATAAAAAACACATGAAATCAGAGGAATTCAAACGTTAGATTATATTACACACCTGGTTTATTCATCGACCGTTTCTTTTAACTTAGCTTAATGAGCAAAGTGCTGTCCCTTTTCTATTTATACCGTTTCAAACCCCTCGCAGCAGGGTTTAGGGCTGAAGGCCATAAGATTCGGCACTCTGACTTCACATCTCTGCTTACATAAATACTAGAGGTGTAAGAAAATATCAATAAACAACATTATGTTTTGTGATACTGTATTGATTTTAATCAATGGTTTACATGCAGAGATTGGTGGCAGACTGTGGCTCAGATTGCACAAAAATATAGTGCTATGATGTTGGATGTTACAGGGACTGTGATGAATGAAAAAGAAGATCCCACTGCTCTGATTGCATAAAAAAGTTCACTTTTTTACTCAGATTTTATGTATACAGTGGTGTGTTCTTTATACTATAATAAAATTAGATTTTTTTTAAAAATCACATTATACCGCAATTAGGACTGTCAATCGATTAAAATATTTAATCGTGATGAATCGCAAATTAATCGTACATTTTTAATCTGTTCAAAATGTACCTTAAAGGGAGATTTGTCAAGTATTTAATATTCTTATCAACATGGGAGTGGGCAAATATGCTGCTTTATGCAAATGTATGTATATATTTATTATTGGAAATCAGTTAACAACACAAAACAATGACAGATTTTGTCCAGAAACCCTCACAGGTACTGCATTTAGCATAAAAAATATGATCAAATCATAACATGGCAAACTGCAGCCCAACAGGCAACAACAGCTGTCAGTGTGTCAGTGTGCTGACTTGACTATGACTTGCCCCAAACTGCATGTGATTATCATAAAGTGGGCATGTCTGTAAAGGGGAGACTCGTGGGTACCCATAGAACCCATTTACATTCACATATCTGGAGGTCAGAGGTCAAGGGACCCCTTTGAAAATGACCATGACAGTTTTTCCTCGCCAAAAATGTAGTGCAAGTTTGGAGTGTTATTTAGCCTCCTTCGCGACAAGCTAGTATGACATGGTTGGTACCGATGGATTCATTACGTTTTTATAGTTTCATATGATACCAGCATCTTCACTCTAACTTTAAAAATCGTTAAAGAAATTAGTGGCTTTAAAACGAATTTGCGTTAAAGCAATATATTGAATCATAACCCTCTATCATGATATGTATCGTATCCAAATTCTTGCCAGTACACAACCCTACTAAATATCACTACTCATAAAGCACACTCACCCCCATGTTTTCTGAAAATTTGCTGCTACTAACAAACAATAAATCTTCATGTTGTAACCAAAGTTTCCCTCTACTGGTTGCATCAGCTCGTGGAGCTAAAGACTCTCGCTGTGTCTGCCAGAGACTCCGAACCCTCTTACATGTTCTGTGTGAAACGTTTTCCTGACTTTATCTCCTCTGCTTTCTGTCTCCGTTCTTCCAGAATGCGGATGACCTCTTAGTAGCATCGGCTGAGTGTCCTAGCGATGACGAAGATTTGGAGGAGTGTGAGCCTGGAAATGGTGAGTCAACTCAGGGAGTTCTGTCTTCATAATACTTGGTATCCAAAAAAAAAACAAAGTGCAGCTTAGATCTCCCTCACTCCACTTTTTACATGACGCTTTGTGACTGCGAAGCCCTCTGTGTGCAGCTCTGATTGGCCAGATGTGTACCCCCCATCCTCCTTTTTCTGATTGGTCTTCAAAGCAGCAGGCAGTCGGTCCGTAGATTGCTCGGCCGAGTGGTGGTATCTGGCATTTACCCAGCTGTTGCACCAATCTCCTGCCCCGTTTTTTAACAAGGCAGGACAGTTCCAACGTGGAAACGCAGCTTGTTCAGCGCGGCACACAGCTGCAGCCTGGCAGGCGCGGTGGCTGAGGCGCTGTTAGTGTGAACAGCGGGTCAAGTAATGTTCTGACACCGTGACAGGAGGTGGAAGTTAAAGGCCATGTGTTTTACTCCCTGCCTCTGCGGTTTCTAGCTCTATTAAGGCCATACTTGAAAACTGCCAAGAACCACGTAGAGTGTGATTCGAAAGACGAAATATAGAGATACGCAGATCAACATTTAATGACATTTTATCCTGAAAGATCGTGTCTGACGAGATTTCTCTTGTTGAATGGCATTACAGATTGAAATGACTGGTGTGGGTGGGATGAAAACAACAATTGCCTCCATGAAACCTATCATTAAAACAGAGCCAGAACCCATGCTGCTACAGTGCCAACTTCTGGGGCTTAAAATAGTAGAAAGTGTTCTTCTGGAACCCCGTTAATAACACCTGGGGCGTGAGCAATCTTTTAAAATTAACTTGCACGCTTGATTTGCATATTATAGATCGCTGGGTAGATTGCAAACGCAAAATATGCTTTCAACTTAAATAAAAAAATAGTTTATTCTTAGATTCAAGAGAGAGGAGAGGGACTCTGCTTTAAAAATACTCATATTTAGCATGTCACTGAACAATACGCACATGGAAACTAGATGGATTAGAACTTGGCAAATAGGTTTTTAATTTCACTGTGTCTTCAGTCATATCACACTGGGCTCTCTCTAGGAAACCGTGCCTAGAAGCGCATATTAAGTACGCTTAAATTGCACACATTGTCCCTTTGCAAAAAGCATATAATCACCGCTTATACATCTTTTCCCCTAGAAATCCACAGAACTGCTCTGGAAAAAAAAAAATAGCAAACGTGCAGTTTATTATGGGCTCATTTCAGGTATTTAACAAAATAAAAGGAAATGTAAACAACAAAAAATGTTTAACTACTCTTAGTATGGTTCCATCATCACTTATACAACATGAAGGCCAGAAAAATATCTGTTTGTCTGTATTTTGAATTTAGGACAAAGTCTATGCCATCTTGATTTAGGATTCCTAACTAAGTTAGCACCGTTCTGTAATGGCTAAATGCCGATCCTGAGATAAGATAGGATTTTTTTTCCTAAATGCAGTTAGAAAACATGTTTCTGTAATACCAAAAATCCTAAATGCCTAAAAGATAGGATTTCAGACTCCAGATTTGCCCAAATTCTACTCTAATGTCCTGAGGGTGGAGCAAACCTTCATGAAACCATAACAAAAATAATCACTAAAACTTTGTGAAAAACACAAGACTAAAGTTTTATTTTTCCAGGGAATGGGGATTAGTGGTTGGAATTGACTATACGTTGGACTGTAAATGGCAGGAGATTATAGCAATCGGTGTGTTTGTGAGGAGAAACGGATCTGAACCTGTGCTGAGAAACTCGAGTGTAGCATTCTCCTGCGGTTTTCTCTGTAGGTGGTAGGGACCGAAATAGAGACTCAATTCCCTTCTTATCGAAAGGAGAAATGAGAGTTTTTCAGTGGATGCTATGCCCAGGTTTAATCTCCCATGGGGAAACGCAACTCTCTCTCTCTCTCTCTCTCTCTCTCTCTTTCGTATGCCCACACAAACACATATACGATGGCAGACATGCTCACCTTACCAGACAGACACTTGTCTCTCTCACTCTGTGGGTGTAAAGTTTTCTCTTTACCGCCGTCTCTCCTGAGAAACAACAAACGCGCTCGCGCACACTCACGCACGCGCTCCGTATCACACCTTCCAGATGCCACGAGAGCTCCAGCCAGCGGGGTCGGATAAGCCTCGGTGAAAACTGTCAACAAGGGGGAGAATAATCAACATTGTCCGCAAAACATGTCCCCTCTCCATCACTGCTCCACAAACACACACAGAGGCCCGTAGTCATTGTGTGATAGCACCAGTGTTTTCAATTCCAATGCGAGGTTGCGGCTCCGTCTTATTGAACGGCCTTCAGGAAGTAGAAAGCCGCGGATTTTTCTATCAAGCCGGGCGAGATATGACCGCTGTGAATTCATGGGGATCAATACAACTCCTATATATGCAGCCAGTGGAGCTCTATGTGCTTTACAGATGTATTTACCTGCAGCACACAATTCGAGGGATGCAACTTTCTTCCGCCGGGCGTTTTTTGAACGGTCCGCTGCTAAACGATGACCCTCAGACAATGATTGCGGGGCAGCCACGGTCGCGCGCTCGCTGACGAGCTCGTGGAGTGGATGCAAAGTAGACAAAGCGGGAAAAGGATCCGAGGAGCCAGAAGGAGCTGGAAGGGCCGCGTCGCGGAAGGGCTGACCCTCATTGAGATTTGTGTCACGTTCCTTTGCGCTCAAAGCAGCAGAGAGGAGAGAGAGGAAGCGAAATAGAGAGAGCAAGCGGAGTGAAATTCCCATGAACGATTCCCGCCTTTCCCCCACCAGGCTAATTAAACTTTGACTTTGTTAGGGAGCCTTAATTACATCACCCAATTAAAGCGTCGGTTTGGATCCTCCAGTGCCGTTAATGAGCCTCTATCACAAGAGTGACGAGACCCAGTGAGGGGGGGGACAAAGATGAAACATGTACTGGGGAGAAGACACTCAAAAACATATTTGTATATTCACATAAAACGTCATCTATAGACACTAATTGTATTCACACAATTAGAGGATATTATACAAACGTCTCTTTCTCCAACAACAAGCCCCGCTCATTAAATCTCTTTCATTTTATCTCTACCTCAGCACGACCTCACTTTCTCTCTCCCTCGCATACCTCCGAGCTGCTTATCAGTCCCAGGATGTTGTAGGCGCTATATCGGTTTTACTCCCGACAAGATCAGAGCTTTGAGGCGCTCCTCAATAATTCATCAGGCGACATGCTATAGAGGCGAACCTGCGAATGTTCTTTTTAGGTCGAGGAGTGAAACTAAGAGATTGGATGAGAGATGAAGGATGACCCAGAGTGCTGAGCCCGCTCAACCCAGCGTGACCGGGATCAAACCCACGCTGGTCGATGGGTTTGGGTGTCAGTGTGATGCTTTATCGATCTCCCTCAGATAAGTAAACAGCCCAAGGTTTATCATTCAGGTATCACAGGTTAGATGTTTGGAAATGTAGAGGCTTGACCCAGAAATCTCCCAAGTACACCAACCTGTTGCTACAGACAGATTTCAGAGGACGTTAATGTGACGTGCAGTGATTAGTACAATAAAAAAATCTTCTGATTTGACCAGTTTCTGTGGAAATAATGTGGCAGTTAGACAAGATATCAAGATTGCGTTAATAATGAGGTGAATTTGCATGATAATTGCGTGATCGCTTAGGGTGCTGCAATCGATCGTTACCAGCCGATACTCGTTCTAAATAGTTTGATGGTTGTCTCTATCAAGGCCGATCAGATGACGAATTCGGATATTGGATAAAAACAAAGACTACTGAGTGTATTGAGTTATAATACAAGGCAAGTTTATTTGCATAGCACTTTTCAACACCAATTCAAAGTACTTAGAGATAAAAGAAACAATACAATATAAAAAGACAGAAACAGAAGTTTAAAATTTAGCTAAAATGGAATAAAACATAAATATAACATGTAACTTATATTGGTAATGCTTAACTAATTCACATCATATTATTTACTATTAACAACCAATTACCTAGCAGAAATGATCCTTAAATGAATTAATCAACATTTAATTATTTCACCATCCAATATTGGTTAATTAATATTAAACATTCACCATTGGTTTATGATTGCTATTGAACAGTGTTACAGTAGTTTATATTCACATTGTAGCCATCAGTTATTACATTTGTTGGCTCTAAAGAAATAAACGCAGAGACTGCTGCTCAGTCTGCTGTTAAATGCACATATCAAAAAGCCAAGAACTGCATTATTCAGATGCCTTGTAACCATTTTTACTTCAACACTGGTCAGTGGTGCATTCTATCATGAAGTATTTCTGCTATCCACTGCAAAATCTTATTGAAAATTACTGTGAACTGTGAACAAATCTCAGAGTTCCTCCCAGAGCATGGTGGAGAAACACTGTTTCACATTTTCCCATTGTTTGACCTTTTCATTTAACAAATACTCTTACAGTGGATAAGCACCCGATTCGACTGTTATCAGGCCATTAAATAGGCATTATCAGTCGCTTTAAGCACCATAGATGTGGGTCAGTAGGGGCCTACTACGTTGTAAAAGTGAAAGTGAAACTTAAAAGCAACACGTTGTAACAGGTTGTACTGTATAACTGAATGAAACATTTTGAACACAAAGAAGGTTTAGACAAAAAAACTACAACTTCTTTAGGTTTAGGCAACAAAACTACAGCTTCTTTAGGTTTAGGCAACAAAACTACAACTTCTTTAGGTTTAGGCAATGAAACTACAACGTCTTTAGGTTTAGGAAACAAAACTACAACTTCTTTAGGTTTATGCAACAAAACTACAACTTCTTTAGGTTTATGTAACAAAACTACAACTTTAGGTTTAGGCAATAAAAGTACAACTTCTTTCGGTGATCTACCTTGTGAATAGATGATAAAACCTACTAGTGGGTGTAGTAGGCCCCTATTGACTCACATCTATTAGGCTTATAGTGACTGATAATGCCTATTTAATAGCCTGACAACCGTCTAATCATATAAAGTAGATGAAGAAATAATTTGCGAAAACGGATAAAAGCCAGTTTGATTGATAGTCCCTTGAGTGCACAATAAAAAAAAGCATGTTTTATCTTACATCACATATCATATATCACATATGTTTTTTGCAAATGAACCATTCAGATACACTTGGTCGCAGCCCCATGGTAGGAGAAAAGATATACAGAGCAGAATCAGGCCACAGGGAGGTGGTTAAGTGGTGGGTGATGATATCAGCTAGAGATTCTCTGTGCATGTCTGAGATTTATACCGTAGTGAGGTGGCCAGAAAAACAAATCCAGCCAGGTTTATGGAGTCGATCCAAGTGCTGATGAGCTGTAGGGAGGTGACTTTGGCTGTAGCCAACATGTGACTCTCTCTCTATCTCTCTCTCTCTCTCTCTCTCTCTCAGTGAGACACGATATGGGCAGGGCATCATCCTTTTTTGTCAAAATAAATCACTTTGCCTGAGAGCGACAGCAGCAAATGCAGCATTTGTAAACAGTTTATGGAGACGCATGTATGAAGAAACAGGTATTTTTTTTATTCCCCCCCTTTCGCACAGATTATATGGCCACTATTGCGGCATGATTTAAAAGCAAGCAAAGGAAAATATATTATGCTCGGACACGCTGCTGGATTTTCCATCTGCAGTCTAATCAAAGCTGAATTATAGAATGCTCAAACTCCAAACAACCTTTTTGCTCTAAATATTTCAAATGGATGCAAGCGGGCCGACGTGAGCGGCAGAATAACTATGTTTGTCAGGAGACCGACATAGATGCATCAGTATCCATCTGCCCTGTTCTCCTTTTGAGTAAATAGAGGAAGGGGGGGGGGGGGAGATGACTCATACTGGCAGCGCTGTGGAGTGGCGTGTGGGTAAAGATAAAGAAGGAATTTCATCATGTGGGCTAAACGTGGTTCCACTGCCTCGGCTGCTCAAATCAATGGAGTCAAACTCAATCAATCAGGCTGAATATCTTTTGAGTCTCACGCTGTAATGCTTCAATTACAGTGATACAATGCTAAAGAAAGAGACGCCCACACACTGGAATCATGCTGTATGTATTTTTCAGCACTGTTTGCATCAGGTTTCGGTTGCTGACTGCCGACTGAACCAGTGAGGGGTTTTGATGAAAAATAAAAATACATAAATATCTCATGCTCACTTCGCTCGCCGTTTCCTCTGGTTTCATATCAGACTGCGGTTCTTGGCAGCTTCTGTGTGTTATTTGTGACATGATTTTTTTTTCTCCCCCCCCCCCTCGGCCAATCGGCAACCTGCCTGTGGTGTTAACTGAACAATCAGAGCTGCAAACAGAGAGGAGAGGGTGCAGTCGTGGAGAAGGGGAGAGACAATTGAAGCTGTAGATTGGTTTAAACTATGGGTGCAGTAGGCTTGGGTCACACAACAGGAAATGAAACGATGGTTCAGCTTGATAAGTGCCTAGAGCGCTGAGATGTGGCTCACTCTGTGTATGAGGGCTGAGGTTCATTATTTTTCTAGTAGCCACTGCCTGTCAGTCGTATGGGATGATGGCCTCCAGGCTTTGGCTCTACTACGCACCAAGAGCACAGCAGAGTGATGGGAGCGATTTGTCGTAACAATCCTTAACTGTTATACACTTCTATAATGTCTGCATTTGCTTCCAGGCTATCTAAATAATCCTTTTTAAGCACTACGTTCTCACTCCCAACTTGTCAAATACAGCAGCTTGATCAGTGGCCCTACGCGTCAAACTATGTGTGCTATCTGTGTTTTAAGTACACAAAAAGTACATTTGTTACGTAGTTAAGTATGTTACGTACGCGACTTATGTTAAGTACGTTACGTAACTTAACATAGGTACATAACTTAAAATAAGTTAACGTTAACTTTTGGTTTCACACGGGACACCAACAGCGGTCTCCTGGGTAAAAGTCCTGTGTTTTAAAAATAAGTACTCAAAAAATAAGTACATTTGTTATGTAGCTACGTACGTTACGTATTTTAAGTATGTTACGTATGTTACGTAACTTAACTTATGTACATAACTTCAAATAAAATAAAGTTGACTTTTTGTTTCACTCAGGACACCAACAGCGGTCTCCTGGGTAAAAGTCCTATGTTTTAAAAATAAGTACACAAAAAATACGTACATTTGTTACATAGTTAGGTACGTTATGTATGCGACGCATGTTAAGTACTTTACGTAATTTATGTACGTAATTTAAAATAAGTCAACGTTGACTATTGGTTTCACACGCGACACGAACAGCGGTCTCCTGGGTGAAAGTTCTGTGTTTTAAAAAAACACAGTACACAAAAAATAAGTACATTTGTTACGTAGTTAAGTACTTTACATATGTGACATAAGTTAAGCATGTTACGTAACTTAACTTATGTAGCCTACATAACTTAAAATAAGTCAACGTTGACTTTTGGTTTCACACGGGTCACGGTCTCCTGGGTGAAAGTCCTGTGTTTTTTTTTTACCCATCCATCCACACCTACCTCCTCCCTACGCAGACTTTGTCGTTCTTTATTCTACGTCTCCTGACTTCCTCCTTTACTCCCGCCATAACTACGGCCACGTAGAGCGTCATAGTTTGAAGCGTAGGGCCGCTGGCCAAGCTGCCGTATTTGACGACTTGGGAGTGAGAACGGGCTGTTATGTGGGTTCATATAACGTAGACTTTAGACAGAAAACACACAAGTTAAGCAGTGTTCCTGATTCTGTGAGGTTTACAATAACAAGACCATCCATTTGCGATGTCAGCCACGTGTACTGTAAGTGGGGCAAACAGTGAGTGGAGGTAACTCCTCAGTAATTGGTGGGCTGCAGGTTTAAAGCTTGAAATTGCACTTGCAGCATCTCTACCGTACTGACAGATGCAAAGTAAAGATAGCGACACTACCATCTCCTCCATCGCCCTCAGTCGCACGTACATCCTATATCTCAGAGGAACTATCTCTGAGGTCCCCAAAACAGTTTTTTTTTTTTTCTCCTTTGACTTTGACAAGTTATTTCACAAAACCAAAGATTTCTTAGAAACGCACTAAACTTGTGAAATCCTTCTCGGTGCGACTCTTTGTTCCTTAAATGTGACACCGCGCTCTGCTGTCCTCTCAGCCTTCAAGGTGAAACACAGCCCTCAAACACAGAAAGAAAGGAAATATAATGGAGAGGAATAACTTGAGCATTGCCATGGAAACTAGCCTTCCAAGCAATGAAATAAGAAGTTAGAAGAAGGGGTTGAATTACTACGTTTTTTTTTTCTACCAGCTTTCACATTTTGCTTAATTTCAAGGCCTGTTTCTCTCAAGTGTGTTGTTGTATGCTGATATGTTTAGTGGCTTTGTTAACTCAATGTTTGTAACAAAGCCTTTGCCATTCTTTGAGTGAAAATGTATGGTTGTATAACTGACAAGGTTTTGGGGGGGCTTGAGCGTTGCTGAGCTGAATAACGGCCACGGGGGGGAATTGTTCCAATCCCAACACCTCCCCCTTTACAAATCCCCCCTGAAATGCCTGATCCAACCCTCTCCCCCCTGAGTCACTCTGATTTACCTCATCAAATGAACAAAGAGCCAGAGTCATGATTTTATGCTGGTGATGTTGGCATTTCTCTGGTCATGTTTTACTGTTACCTTCCCTCTTTCTTCCCCTTAAAATGTGCCATAATCTAATCTCCCCCCCCGCCATGTTTTACAAATGTTTCCTTGACTGTGACCCTTAACATATTTGCCAAACTGAAGAGAAAAATGGGTAACACTTTATAATAACCATCATTAATTAATGGTAAATGGATAGTTAATTATACATTGTCAATAGTTATTTTACTGTTAAACAATTAGATGGTAATTATTTTTATTGATTTAGTAATTCTGTTATTTTATCATTAGTTTGTGTAATATGAAATAATTAGTTTATAAATTCTTTATTGTATCATAGCTGAGCTAAGTATGTATTATCAGTTTATTGTTACACACATTATTACATTGTATATACTACATACTTTACAAACAATTTCTTAAAGGTTTACAAATAATTTGGGAATCATTAACAAATACTTATATATATATTATATAAAATATTATATGTGCAACAATAAACAGTTAGAATAACATAAATTATGGCATTACTCATAATTAGTAAACACTAATTATCATTTTATTGTTTAACAGTAAAATAATTATTAACTAAGTTTAATTAACTATCAATTAACCATTTATAAATTATGGTTATTATAAAGTGTTACCAAAATCTGTTATGAAAGTAAAATGTAGTGTATAAATTGATATTCTGCCATGTTCTGTTAACAAACTCTCAATATGTTTAACCTTTAACCCCAACTGGGCCTGTGATAGCAAAGAATTTCTCCTGAATGAAATGCAACTTTTACAAATGATATTGTTATACGCCCAATAATCTTTATTCAATCTGGGTGTTCATTTCACACTAGGGGGCTAAAATCTGATTACATAACCGAAGCTTGACAACAAATTCTGGCTCATTTAGACGATATTTCTTTTAACTGTCCGCTTGTGTTGGTGGCTGTTTTAAGAAGGATATAATTGCATCATGTTTATGTGTGGTGTTTGGGAGGGAAGCGGGCATCAGGGACTCATGTGAGGAGCAGTAGTGTTTAATGCTGTCTCTCAGTGTACGATAGTGTGTACTGAGAGTTTGGGTTGGAAATGACAGTTTCCTGCAGCAGCTCCTGAGGGTCTGCATACAGATTAAGTTAATTAGAAATGAGCCACGGCCAAAGGGGGGGGAAATGGGATTGAGCCCATTATTCATGAGAATTTTGAAATAAGCTAAATTCGGTAACACTTCATTTTACAGGTCCGCAAATTTCATGGTAATTAGGTGATAATTAGCAAGTAACCTTTTTGAAATTTCTTTGGAATTACTGCCAAATTACCCCGAAATTTACCTCAAAATTTATCGAAAATTTAGTAATTATATTACGCTACTTCCCAATAGCTGGTAATTTATTTAATACATTTCCCGGATAGGAATACAAGTTAATTGATATGCTTTTTTTCCATGTCTGCTGATAAATAGATAACAATTAGTAAATAACTTGTGTCTTCTATTAGTTTTGGTTTTGGTTATGCTATCTTAGCATATAGTTATTAAATAATGTTTATAAAAAAGTAATTTTCTCTAAATTTTGAGGTAAATATTGGGGTAATTTGGCAGTAATTCCAAAGAAATTTCAAATTACTTGCTAATTATCACCTAATTACCATTAAATTTGCGGACCTGTAAAATGAAGTCTTAACATTATGATTATTATTCACCCAATAATAAAAAAGCAAAAGAGGAGAGGAGGTAAAGAAGGGGTGGGGGAAAGTTGTTGATCACTATTCGAGAACAATCTTACACAGCTTTCTTTTTGTAATTTTTTTTTTCATGCAAAAATCATGCGGCCAATTTGTTGATGTAAGTGACCTGAACCTCGTGGTTTGCTATCTTATTCAACCAATCACAGCAGCGCTAGTGTAGCAAGCATAGGTGAGAAAGTTAGCAGTGTGTAGTACAGTAGATGTTAAGTTGTTCAGTGTAATTTGTAGTCTACTTCTTATCTTGTATTTAGTGATATAACATGTAGGTCTATGCAGCAGAGGGAGATAGGTCAGAACAGACAGGAACAGGAACAGGTGCAGGATAGAGTATTGTCTTACATCTTGTATTTTCAGTTCAGAGCTAGTCAGCATATTAACTTTTTAAATAGAACAGACTAACTAAACTTCTAGAACTAACCTCATGTAAAGTTTTAGTGCTGTTCTAATACTGGTGTTGCTGTTTTTCTTCTGTTCATCTGGAGGCGGTCTCTCTCTCAGGCGGTCTCTAACACTCTCTCCTCTCCGTTGTCTCTTTCTTGTCCTAGGAGGTGAATTAGTGTTGCCCATAATAACGGTGGACTCCCTAGACCCCCCGTCCATCGCCACCCGCTACCCAGTAATCCCCTCACCCCCCACCACCTACCGCCCTTTCCTCACCCTGCTCGAAACCACCAAAGAGTCCCTCCCCTTGCCCAACGGCCGGCCCCCGTGCCCCTTGGACCAGGAGGACTGCGAGGAGCCCATCGAGGTGTCGGCGTACGGCTCGGGGGAGATGACCGAGTCGGATGACGAGGACTATTACAAAAACTCCCACCTGGTCACCGACAGGACTGTCCTCCCTCCTCCCCCGGCCGTCGAGGGCAGTGTCCAGAACCCCCGAGACCGCCATTTCTCCCGCTCCCCCAACTCCCACCGCCCACCTCTCTCCTCGACCCCCACAGCCAACCCCGACCAGCTCAGCCCGCACATCAAGCCGGCCGCCGGCGGCAGCAGCAGTAGCAACAACAAAATCCCCGCCGGAAAAATGAACACCCGGGACCAGGTGCTGCTGCCGCCGGCCCACCCCTCCTCGGACCCGGGCCACCGTAGAGTCCCGGGAATAACCTACCCCCCGAATTTCCCCCATGTTCCCACTCCAGACCCCACGTCTCCTGAGAGAGGGCTCCCGGGCGCCGTGGAGGTGCAGCAGTCCAGCAGCACCACGGGAATGGTGGTCGGCATCGTGGCGGCCGCCGCCCTCTGCATCCTCATCCTGCTCTACGCCATGTACAAGTACCGCAACCGCGACGAGGGCTCCTACCAGGTGGACCAGAGCCGCAACTACATCAGTAACTCGGCCACGCAGAGCAACGGAGCGCTGGTGAAGGAGAAACAGCCCAGCACTGCCAAGACGGTCACCAAGAACAAGAAGAACAAAGACAAAGAGTACTACGTCTGAGGGAGCGCCGCCGCCGTGACACACAGAGACAGACAGCAGACGCACTTAGAGAAGGAAAGAGACAAGAGAGAGAAAGAGGGAGAGAGACAAGGGCAGTATACGGAGACATAGCAGAGGGCGACTCATTTAAAACCCAGTATTGTCAGGTGGCCATACATGTTACCAATCAGTCTAATCGGCAAAATAACAACGTCATGGTTCTGTTCACACCGCTCAGCATTGCTTTGATTTATTCTTCTAACCACGGTGTGGATTTAAGGAAAGGCTGTTACACCTCAGATCATACTGTGCCAACAACCGAGTACCAAATGCTGATAAAACAGTGATGTATGCGTTAGCACGTGGCAGGTTATTTAATATCTCGAGTACTGTAGGAAAGCACCACCATCAGTATTTGTGTCATGGTCTGTACTTGATTCTGAGGCGAGCTCGTGGTGTAAGCCTTCACCTTAGACAGTATCAACCACTAGGTTTGAATTAGCAGCTTGACATCCATCTGTAAAATCAATATACTGCCAGCTTACAGAACCATCGTGTCAAACTCCAGCTCTCTGTAAGTGTTCCACGTCTCCGACCTCTCACCTCTCCGTCAGATCTCTCTCTCTCTTCCTCTCGTCCGCAACCCTGTTTCTCTCCTTGTCCCGGTGCTAAAGCAGCTGACGCGACGTTAAAACTCTGCCGTGTTTCAAGCATGTAGTATTCATTTACGAAAAAGAGATAAAAAAACTGTTTTTCCTTTTCTGTGGAGTTTTAAAAAAAACTTTAAAAAATACGACGATGATTGATGATCATAAACAAACGTTAAAACGTAGCAACTATGTGAGATACCACCGCTCCAACCTAACGGATGCTAACTAAGCCGCCAAAAACTTGTTGAGGCCAAAAAAAAACCCTTGGTCGTCCTTTTGTTCCAGCAGATCTGTGTCATGTGTTTCTGGGGCTCCGAGGCGCCCCCTAGTGGGCCAGCAGAGAAACTCCTTACAGTTACTAATAACCGAAAAACAGAAAAAACCTCCAGCAAACAAGATGAACTCTGTTCTATATAATTATAAATATATGTATAGACGTTGCAGAAACCTATGGACCTAAAGCGAGTGGAAAAGCCAGATAATGCGCAGCGAAGACAGACTTTAGGATTTTTGACGTCGGAACAGTTCCACCGCCCGAACCCCCCCGCTCCTCAGACCCTCTCATGAACAGTTCGGCTGACGCAGCCTCGCTGCAACACTCAGTCTCTTCGGTTTGCTCTTTTCTTTTTTCCTTTTTTTCTTTCCTCTGGAGAAAACGAGAGACATTTTAGGGAAATTCTGAACCTTCACTCTTGCTGGAGTTCCACTGTGGAGAGAGAGATACCTTGCGGCTGAAGAAGCGACTGTGTCTTTCGCCCCCCCCTCCTCCTCCTCTTCTAGCCTGACTGGACTGATGGCAGCCAATGGGCAAAGCAAACTCTGTGGGAAGAGCACACAAACACAAAAAGGTGAACGGCAGTTCCCTGGAAGATGTACAACAAGAACTCTAGTATTCCAATTTTCTCAACTCTATTAAAAAAAGAAAACTGTACCATGAAAAGAAAAGAAAAATCCTGAAAAAAGTTTGTGAAATGTCTAAATATTTGACTCTCATCCCATTACTAAGAGAAATGTGTTTTCCCTACTATCATTCCTGTTTGGAGAAAAAAATGACCATGATTCTGGGAAACGGAAATTTCTATGTATTTTCTTTTGGTAATTGAGCAAATGTGATTTGGGTTCTGAACATTCTCCTTTTATTCCATCCTCCAGCTATGTTTTGTCCTGCATCTATTCCTTTTTTTCTCTGTATGGCAGATTGTACGTCCCCATACTCTATCCATCCTCCATGTTTGTTTGTTTTTTAATTTGTTTTATATCTATTTCTGTCTACCTGGCTAGAGACAAGATGGCAGCCGTTTTCATTTGACGGTCTCCATCGTCTCACTCTCCTGCCACGTCGGTCTGGTTTTCTCTCTTTCTCCATTCCAAGCATACTCCTCCCAGTATCTTCCTGTTCTTTCTAAATGTTATTGTAAAGTGTTCCAGTGAGATGACTCTAAATATGTGTACATTAACAGAGGGAATACACTTGGTTATATACTTCTTACTCCCTGTGTCGCGTCGTCTCTTTATCGCCTGCTTGTCTCTCGGTCCAATTTGTGTACAGTGGAAACGGCTTATAGTGATCTCGGGTCTTTTCATATGGAAAAACATTTTAAAAACTACGGTAGATTAACGTTAATTGAATTGTTGTTTTGTTTTTTTTACTTTACTCCCCTGATAGTTTGCCTCGCGGACCGTCTGCTTTCCGGCTGGATACCTGATGCTAATGCTGCGTGCACATTGATATCATTACGGCAACAGGAAAGACCAAAACAAAAGCGCCCTCGTCAAGTGGATTGATAACGTCTGCTCACGTAATGCCCCCAAAGTAGAACTTTTTCCGATCCTCAACCGGCTCTGCAGGACATATGCAGACCGGCGCCTGTCTCCCTCCACGCCGCTACCGGGTGAGACAACGAGGAGCCCCGGTAAAGGGGCGCCGTTCCGCATGCACGCTTGTGCCGCAGAGCCAGCGCAAAAACGGCAATGTCTCACACTTGGTGAGGGAAAAGGCAGACGAATTGGCAGCGAGCTTTGTATTAGGGATGTTAAGAATTTTAACCGATTAACGCTATCGGTTAAACGGTTAAAAGAAATATTCAAAATTAATTAAAAAGCTGAGCAAAACTCGTCACTTAAAGGAGAAAAGCTAGCCCACCTTAAGAGAGTCTGAGCCGGAGTTGCTAGATACAGGAAGTTGGCTCGGGTCTTGAGGAGTTGTAGCATTTATTCACCGACAAATAAACTGTACACACACTGTCTGCTACAGCTACGTTCACAGCTACAACGCCACACTCACCGCCGCCACACACACACGGTCTGTCGGACACTCGCTAAAGTTACGCCGGGCTGACACACAGCTGACAACCTCGCAGCTAAACTAAAACTAAACTAAATGTTGCGGTGACGACTTACTGGGAGAGTGGCTGCATGTGTCCTTGACAATACACGCAGCATCGTAGCTGCTAACTCTCCCAGACGGGTGAACTCGGGACTCAGTTGTCTGTTTTGCACATACACTGCAACACCGCTGCATGCGACGCACTAATCTTGACAGTTAACGGTAAATAATCGGTTAATGAGGGTCAGTTATCGGTTTAAAAAAAAAAAATCTAAATTAGCATCCCTACTTTGTATTCAAGTAATAAATATACAAATGTCAATTAGATGGTAATCTGCGTGAGAAATGATGCACAACAACAAAAATTTGGTTATAATGATCACCCGCTTTTTGACCCGGACAGACGTGATCACTGTAAGCAGTTTCCACTGTATTTGGACAGTTATAAAAACCTGCACCTGATTTTAAAAGTCATATCAGGATTAAAGCTGCTGCTATGTGTAGACTTTGACCATTTCTGATTTTGGCGCCCCCCCCACTGGCAGACAGCTAACATGATAGGTCTGAAAAATATACATAGACAGCCCCAACTGTTGTCAACTGTTGTGTTTTAGTTTTAAGATATCCTAGAAATCAGTATTACAGTAAGCAAACAAGACTTTTTCATCCCCTAAAAGCTAGTTCACACTACACAACTTTAGCCCTGAACTGCTCAAAGTCGCGAGTCGAGAGGCTCGCCAATGCCTCGCAGACACGTTCCAGATATCTGGCATGCTAAATATCTGGATCTGTCAAGGACTCCGGCCACGAGCTACAGCCAATGAGAGCGTAAGACACGGGTTGAGGGGAAACCTGACGGAGGGTCTCCTGTAACAACAGGAACTTACTGTATGTGTTGCATTTGCAACACGGAGCAAAGTTGTTGTTGCACCAAAGGAATAAATAGTAAAAACGACGCATGGAAACACGCTATTTTGTGAACGCGCGTGCCAACGACAACATCGATATGTCTCGCGCATGGTATCGCATCATTTACCGTGCACTTCTCACGACAAAACGTAGTTTGGAGACCCTGTAGTGTGTCAGTCATGTAGTGTGAAAACGACGACTAAAAGACTCACGTAAACTACGCTCGTCGCGGTAGTCGGTGTTACACAGTGGTCGGGCACACACCGATTACATTACGTACCCAACGTCGTTTTGCTTTCGTCGTTTTAGTTCATTTTAGCGTATCAGCGGCGTGTTATCAATAGATAGTCGGACGACGGATGCTACAAACTGACAGTGAATGCATCTGCTCCATACCGAGTCTCAGCTCAGAGTATCAGGAGTCAGATTTCACACACGGGACGAGAGATGGCGGAAGATTTGGTGTCGAAGAGAAAAGCAAACGCACCTATTTGGCAATATTTCAGATTTAGACCCAATGCTGTAAGAGAACATTAACGTTAATGGGGTAATCGCCGTGAGGAGGAAGGAGCGTTCACAGCCGGTGTGCGCAGCGAAAGCTCCACCGGAGAGGCCAGACACACAGCCGCCCGACGGTAAAGATCAAAGTAAGCGCTCTACACAAATAGACCATCATCTTTTCTTGTAAAATGTCCGGTGTAATCGGTAACACCGGTGTTGTCACAACTTTATTAACCGGTGGGAAAATGTAAGTCGTGTAGTGACAACAGTACTGTGATCTGACCACTTTGAAAGTCGTGTAGTGTGAACTAGAAATTAAAGGTATATCGGATGTTTTTGAAGTGGGGTTGTATGAAGTATTTATCCATAGTCAGTGTATTACCTACAGTAGATGACAGTCGGCACGTACCCTGTTTGGAGAAACACTTTAAAAAAATCAATATCAGTTTAAGTGTACGTTATATTTACACCGCTTTACCTCGCTGTCAGACAGCCCTTTCTGACGGGGAACTGAAGCCGCTATCTATGCTCTCTTCAAAGCCACCAGACTCCATTCACAAAAACAATAATTTTACCTCGCAGAACGCAGGAGTTGCTGGTCTACCACTGCCTCGATCGGTTAGTTAGTTAGTGTGATTGTGTGCCTGTTTCTCCAAACTGGGGACGTGCCGACCGCCATCTACTGTAGCTAATACACTGACTATAAGTACCTCATAGAACCCCAATTCAAATATTCGAATAATCCCTTTAACTAAAAAATCATGCCAACGATTTCCCAGATCTGCGTTAACTTTATGTCAGTTACATTATCATTGTAGAGCTAAGTTGTTTGAGGGGAGGCCCACAGTGTTCGACTATTCTTTTATCACTCTTTAACCTGCATTAGTTAGACAAAGCTGGTGCTTATATTAGTGCGACGGGGAATTGTTAGTATCTCTTACCCCAACAGAGAGGTCCGATCAGCCTCAGGACAGCACCTCTGGAGCTGGTAGGGACTCACTGTACGTCAGCGTTGATGAGCTGCTGTCACTGTGAACTGAAACAAAGAGAACCAGTCAATCACCAGGCTACCCGCGTCATGCTCGTTTGTTTATTCCCTTGTATATTAATCAAGCCTGCAGTGAGCTACTCCTTTATTTTTCTTTATTACCCACCAGGGTGTTGCTTGTATTTATACACCCAGATGTTAAGTCAGGAGTGTTATTCTGTAAGTGTTGCTTGGCTGTGATCACACAGGAATGTATAAAAACCATAAACACATCTAATTTCAACCCTACTGACGATTGACTTTCAACCCCTAAAATAGATTTCTTGTTCTTAAATTCATATCAAACACCAATTACTTTCCGCTGAACAGATTATGAGAGTATTGCATGAACCACTTTTGACGAGTTTTACCATACCCCATTTTTGGTTTAGGAAATAGATATTTTTGGAAAATACACATGCAAAACTATCACCCCTATCCCTACTTTTCACACAGTGAGAGACAAATCATCACAAGTAGCCAATCAGTTATGTGGAGATGTTTAAAAACCACAGTGAAAGCATGCTGTCCCGAACTTTAAAGAGCAATCATACAACTCAAGTACCTCTCTATCTCAACACCTCTCCAATCAGGAACAGCATGAAGTCAAAGTGGCATTACTTCTGTTTCTGACTGTTTGACAGAGAGAGGCGGAGGTAAGTGCTCGAATGTTGTAGTGGTGATTTACTCATACCAAAACTGCTTCTACATCATTCACAGCTATCTGATTATGTAAAAAAAATTTCGACATACTATACCATGACTTTTTCGACATACTATGATTTTTTTACTAAATTTTTCGACATACTATACTATGACTTTTTCTCGACATACTATACTATAAATACTATACTATACTACAAAATGTTCTAATCATACTATAGTATGTCGAAAAAAATTCATAGTATAGTATTTTGAAAAATTTTGCAAAAAAAAAGTCATAGTATAGAATATCGAAAAGTTTTGTAAAAAAAAGTCATAGAATATTATGTCAAAAAATAGTCATAGTATAGTATGTCGAAAAGTTTTGCAAAAAAAAGTCAAAAAATTAAATTAAAAAAAATAGTATAGATGTCGAAAAGTCATAGTATAGTATTTAAAAATTTCAAAAAAAAAAAATAAATATCGAAAGTTTTGAAAAAAAGTCAAATAGATTCGAAAATTTAAAAAAAAAGTCATAGTATAGTATGTCGAAAATTTTGTAAAAAAAAAAAATAGTATTTTTTTAAAAAAAAAGTCATAGTATAGTTGTGAAAATTTTGTTTTTTAGAAATAAACTATATTTATTAAAATGTATGTAATTTTGTAAAAAATTTTGTCTTTTAATGTTTTTTTAAATTTTTTCAAATGCTAATATGACTTTTTTTACAAAAATTTCGCTACTAATGACTTTTTTTTAAAATTTTTTCATATATACTATGACTTTTTTTTCAAAATTTTGTGTATACTGACTTTTTTTACATAATTTTTTTCGACATACTATACTATGACTTTTTTTACAAAATTTTTGACATGCTATACTATGATTTTTTTTACAATTTTTCGCATACTATCATTTTTTTTACATTTTTTGACATATATACTGAGTTGTTTTCGACATACTATTTTCGATTTATACTAAAATTTTTCGACATTCTATACTAGACTTTTTTCGACATATTTCACATCATTTTTTTGAAAAATTTTCGAAAATATTTACAAAAATTTCTACTATAGATTTCGAAATTTTTGAAAAAAGGTTATATTGTATATTTGGTGAAAAAATTTCAGTTAAAATTTCGACATTTTATGAAAATATATATCTTATTTTTTATGAAAATTCGAAATTTTAAACATTTTTTTCAAAATCAACTATACTATGCTTTTTATTAAATTTTAATTTTTACACATAATTACGAAATTTTACATCTTTTTTTCATAAAATTTTCGAATTTCTAAAAATATATATTATAGAATTCGAATTTTTTCAAAAAAGGCATATTATTCGATTCATTTGGTGAAAAAATATCATTTAAAATTTCGAATTTATAAAATTAATCTTTTTTTGATGAAAAAAATTTTAAACAATTTTTTTTCACAAATATCGAATATACTACTTTTTTCATTAAAATTTTCGAATTTATACTACGAATTTTTTTCACAAATTTCGACATCATTTTTTTCATAAAATTTTCGAAAATTCTAATAAAATGTCATATTAATGATTTTTTATGAAAAATGTATCGAATCTTATATTTGGTGAAAAAAATCAGTTTAAAATTGAATTTTCATGAAAAGTTACTATACTTATTTTTTATAAAAATTCGAAATTTTAAACTGATTTTTATCACAAATGAATAAGACTATCTACTTTTTCATTAAAATTTTCGAATTTATAAAGACATTTTTTTACAATTTTCGAATCATTTTTTTCATAAAATTTTCGAAATTTTAAAAATATTCAATATTTCGAAATTTTTTTAAAAAAGCAATATAGTTTGATTCATTTGGTGGAAAAAAAACTCAGTTTAAAATTTCGACATTTTCATGAAAAAGTCATACGTATAGCTATGACTTTTTCATGAAAATGTCGAAATTTTAAACTGAGTTTTTTTTCCACCAAATGAATCGACAGACTATACTATGCCTTTTTTCATCAAAATTTTCGACATTCTATACTAAGACATTTTTTTACGAATATTTTACATCATTTTTTTCATAAAAATTTTGAAAATTTCGAAAAAAATTATAGTATAATTCGAAAATTTTTTAAAAATCATAGATAGTCGTATTCTTTGTGAAAAAATAATCATTTAAAATTTCGACATTTTATGAAAAGTCATACTATACTATGACTTTTTTAAAAATTTCGAAATTTTAAACTATATTTTTTCCACAATAATCGAAGACTATACTATGCTTTTTTATTAAATTTTCGAATTTATCTACAATTTTTTTCGACTATTTTAATCATTTTTTTCATAAAAATTTTCGAAATATTCGAAAAAAATGTCGAATATTTCGAAAATTTTTTTAAAAAATCTCAAATATTCGTATTTTTGAAAAAATTCAGTTAAAATTTCGACATTTTATGAAAAGTCATACTATACTATGACTTTTTTCATAAAAATGTTAAATTTTAAACATTTTTTTCACAAATGATAATTATAATGTTTTTATATTAAAATTTTCGATTTATACATAAATATTTCAGAATATTTTACATTTTTTTCATAAAATTTTCAAATTTTGTAAAAATTTTCAATTTTTCAAATTTTTTCATAAAAAAGGATAGTATAGTCTGTATTCATTTGGTGGAAAAAAAACTCAGTTTAAAATTTCGACATTTTCATGAAAAGTCATACTATACTATGACTTTTCATGAAAATTGATGAAAATTTAAACTGAGTTTTTTTCCCACCAAATTAATCGACAGAGTATACTATGCCTTTTTCATGAAAATTTTCGACATTCTATACTATGACATTTTTTTACGAATATTTTCGACATCATTTTTTTCATAAAAATTTTCGAAAATATTCGTAAAAAAATGTCATAGTATAGAATGTCGAAAATTTTGATGAAAAAAGGCATAGTATAGTCTGTCGATTCATTTGGTGGAAAAAAAACTCAGTTTAAAATTTCGACATTTTCATGAAAAGTCATACTATACTATGACTTTTTTCATGAAAATGTCGAAATTTTAAACTGAGTTTTTTTCCACCAAATGATCGACAGACTATACTATGCCTTTTTTCATGAAAATTTTCGACATTCTATACTATGACATTTTTTTACGAATATTTTCGACATCATTTTTTTCATGAAAATTTTCGAAAATATTCGTAAAAAAATGTCATAGTATAGAATGTCGAAAATTTTGATGAAAAAAGGCATAGTATAGTCTGTCGATTCATTTGTGAAAAAAATCTAGTTTAAAATTTCGACATTTTCATAAAAGTCATATATACTATACTTTTTTCATGAAAATGTCAAATTTCGAAATATTTTTTTTCACAAAATCGAAGCTATACTAGCTTTTTTCATTAAAATTTTCGAATTTATACTACTTTTTTTACAATATTTTCGACTCACTTTTTTCAAAAATTTTCGAAATATTCGAAAAAAATTTTAAGTATAAATTGCAAAATTTTTTAAAAAAGCAAGATATCTGTCGATCATTTGGTGAAAAAAATCATTTAAATTTGACATTTTCTGAAAATATCTATATATTTTTTTCATGAAAATGTCAAATTTTAATTTTTTAAAATCATAAATGAATCGCAGACTTTTATTTTTAAATTAAATTTTCGACATTCTTTACACAAATTTTTTTACGAATATTTCGACATCTTTTTTTATAAAAATTTTCGAAAATATTTTTTAAAAAATATAATATAGAATGAATTTTGATAAAAAAGCATAGTAATATCGATTCATTTGTGGAAAAAATATCAGTTTAAATTCGACATTTATGAAGTCATTATCTTGTTTTATAAAATTTAAAATTTTGAAATTTTTTTTCACAATATCAAATTATTAAAGCTTTTTTATAAAATTTTGACATTTCAAATAACATTTTTTTACAATTTTTTCATAAATTTTTCATAAATTTCGAAATTTTTCTAAAAATTATATATTAAATGTAAAATTTTTGAAAAATAGTAAGTCTTCGATTTTTGGAAAAAAACTTAGTTTAAAATTTCAATTTTCGAAAAAATCATATATGTATAAAAATTTTTGAAAATGTCGAAATTTTAAACAGTTATATTTCCACCAAATTTGACAAATAATATTTTTTTATTAAAATTTTCGACATTAATACTACGACATTTTTTTGAATATTTTCGACATCATTTTTTCATAAAATTTTCGAAAATATTCGTAAAAAAATTCATAGATTTTTTCGAAAATTTATGAAAAAAGGCATAGTATAGTCTGTCGATTCATTTGGTGGAAAAAAAACTCAGTTTAAAATTTCGACATTTTCATGAAAAGTCATACTATACTATGACTTTTTCATGAAAATGTCGAAATTTTAAACTGAGTTTTTTTTCCACCAAATGAATCGACAGACTATACTATGCCTTTTTTCATTAAAATTTTCGACATTCTATACTACGACATTTTTTTACGAATATTTTCGACATCATTTTTTTCATAAAAATTTTCGAAAATATTCGTAAAAAAATGTCATAGTATAGAATGTCGAAAATTTTGATGAAAAAAGGCATAGTATAGTCTGTCGATTCATTTGGTGGAAAAAAAACTCAGTTTAAAATTTCGACATTTTCATGAAAAGTCATACTATACTATGACTTTTTTCATGAAAATGTCGAAATTTTAAACTGAGTTTTTTTTCCACCAAATGAATCGACAGACTATACTATGCCTTTTTTCATTAAAATTTTCGACATTCTATACTACGACATTTTTTTACGAATATTTTCGACATGACTTTTTTCATGAAAATTTTCGAAAATATTCGTAAAAAAATATCATAGTATAGAATGTCGAAAATTTTGATGAAAAAAGGCATAGTATAGTCTGTCGATTCATTTGGTGGAAAAAAAACTCAGTTTAAAATTTCGACATTTTCATGAAAAGTCATACTATACTATGACTTTTTTCATGAAAATGTCGAAATTTTAAACTGAGTTTTTTTTCCACCAAATGAATCGACAGACTATACTATGCCTTTTTTCATTAAAATTTTCGACATTCTATACTACGACATTTTTTTACGAATATTTTCGACATCATTTTTTTCATAAAAATTTTCGAAAATATTCGTAAAAAAATATCATAGTATAGAATGTCGAAAATTTTGATGAAAAAAGGCATAGTATAGTCTGTCGATTCATTTGGTGGAAAAAAAACTCAGTTTAAAATTTCGACATTTTCATGAAAAGTCATACTATACTATGACTTTTTTCATGAAAATGTCGAAATTTTAAACTGAGTTTTTTTTCCACCAAATGAATCGACAGACTATACTATGCCTTTTTTCATTAAAATTTTCGACATTCTATACTACGACATTTTTTTACGAATATTTTCGACATCATTTTTTTCATAAAAATTTTCGAAAATATTCGTAAAAAAATATCATAGTATAGAATGTCGAAAATTTTGATGAAAAAAGGCATAGTATAGTCTGTCGATTCATTTGGTGGAAAAAAAACTCAGTTTAAAATTTCGACATTTTCATGAAAAGTCATACTATACTATGACTTTTTTCATGAAAATGTCGAAATTTTAAACTGAGTTTTTTTTCCACCAAATGAATCGACAGACTATACTATGCCTTTTTTCATTAAAATTTTCGACATTCTATACTACGACATTTTTTTACGAATATTTTCGACATCATTTTTTTCATAAAAATTTTCGAAAATATTCGTAAAAAAATATCATAGTATAGAATGTCGAAAATTTTGATGAAAAAAGGCATAGTATAGTCTGTCGATTCATTTGGTGGAAAAAAAACTCAGTTTAAAATTTCGACATTTTCATGAAAAGTCATACTATACTATGACTTTTTTCATGAAAATGTCGAAATTTTAAACTGAGTTTTTTTTCCACCAAATGAATCGACAGACTATACTATGCCTTTTTTCATTAAAATTTTCGACATTCTATACTACGACATTTTTTTACGAATATTTTCGACATCATTTTTTTCATAAAAATTTTCGAAAATATTCGTAAAAAAATATCATAGTATAGAATGTCGAAAATTTTGATGAAAAAAGGCATAGTATAGTCTGTCGATTCATTTGGTGGAAAAAAAACTCAGTTTAAAATTTCGACATTTTCATGAAAAGTCATACTATACTATGACTTTTTTCATGAAAATGTCGAAATTTTAAACTGAGTTTTTTTTCCACCAAATGAATCGACAGACTATACTATGCCTTTTTTCATTAAAATTTTCGACATTCTATACTACGACATTTTTTTACGAATATTTTCGACATCATTTTTTTCATAAAAATTTTCGAAAATATTCGTAAAAAAATATCATAGTATAGAATGTCGAAAATTTTGATGAAAAAAGGCATAGTATAGTCTGTCGATTCATTTGGTGGAAAAAAAACTCAGTTTAAAATTTCGACATTTTCATGAAAAGTCATACTATACTATGACTTTTTTCATGAAAATGTCGAAATTTTAAACTGAGTTTTTTTTCCACCAAATGAATCGACAGACTATACTATGCCTTTTTTCATTAAAATTTTCGACATTCTATACTACGACATTTTTTTACGAATATTTTCGACATCATTTTTTTCATAAAAATTTTCGAAAATATTCGTAAAAAAATATCATAGTATAGAATGTCGAAAATTTTGATGAAAAAAGGCATAGTATAGTCTGTCGATTCATTTGGTGGAAAAAAAACTCAGTTTAAAATTTCGACATTTTCATGAAAAGTCATACTATACTATGACTTTTTTCATGAAAATGTCGAAATTTTAAACTGAGTTTTTTTTCCACCAAATGAATCGACAGACTATACTATGCCTTTTTTCATTAAAATTTTCGACATTCTATACTACGACATTTTTTTACGAATATTTTCGACATCATTTTTTTCATAAAAATTTTCGAAAATATTCGTAAAAAAATATCATAGTATAGAATGTCGAAAATTTTGATGAAAAAAGGCATAGTATAGTCTGTCGATTCATTTGGTGGAAAAAAAACTCAGTTTAAAATTTCGACATTTTCATGAAAAGTCATACTATACTATGACTTTTTTCATGAAAATGTCGAAATTTTAAACTGAGTTTTTTTTCCACCAAATGAATCGACAGACTATACTATGCCTTTTTTCATTAAAATTTTCGACATTCTATACTACGACATTTTTTTACGAATATTTTCGACATCATTTTTTTCATAAAAATTTTCGAAAATATTCGTAAAAAAATATCATAGTATAGAATGTCGAAAATTTTGATGAAAAAAGGCATAGTATAGTCTGTCGATTCATTTGGTGGAAAAAAAACTCAGTTTAAAATTTCGACATTTTCATGAAAAGTCATACTATACTATGACTTTTTTCATGAAAATGTCGAAATTTTAAACTGAGTTTTTTTTCCACCAAATGAATCGACAGACTATACTATGCCTTTTTTCATTAAAATTTTCGACATTCTATACTACGACATTTTTTTACGAATATTTTCGACATCATTTTTTTCATAAAAATTTTCGAAAATATTCGTAAAAAAATATCATAGTATAGAATGTCGAAAATTTTGATGAAAAAAGGCATAGTATAGTCTGTCGATTCATTTGGTGGAAAAAAAACTCAGTTTAAAATTTCGACATTTTCATGAAAAGTCATACTATACTATGACTTTTTTCATGAAAATGTCGAAATTTTAAACTGAGTTTTTTTTCCACCAAATGAATCGACAGACTATACTATGCCTTTTTTCATTAAAATTTTCGACATTCTATACTACGACATTTTTTTACGAATATTTTCGACATCATTTTTTTCATAAAAATTTTCGAAAATATTCGTAAAAAAATATCATAGTATAGAATGTCGAAAATTTTGATGAAAAAAGGCATAGTATAGTCTGTCGATTCATTTGGTGGAAAAAAAACTCAGTTTAAAATTTCGACATTTTCATGAAAAGTCATACTATACTATGACTTTTTTCATGAAAATGTCGAAATTTTAAACTGAGTTTTTTTTCCACCAAATGAATCGACAGACTATACTATGCCTTTTTTCATTAAAATTTTCGACATTCTATACTACGACATTTTTTTACGAATATTTTCGACATCATTTTTTTCATAAAAATTTTCGAAAATATTCGTAAAAAAATATCATAGTATAGAATGTCGAAAATTTTGATGAAAAAAGGCATAGTATAGTCTGTCGATTCATTTGGTGGAAAAAAAACTCAGTTTAAAATTTCGACATTTTCATGAAAAGTCATACTATACTATGACTTTTTTCATGAAAATGTCGAAATTTTAAACTGAGTTTTTTTTCCACCAAATGAATCGACAGACTATACTATGCCTTTTTTCATTAAAATTTTCGACATTCTATACTACGACATTTTTTTACGAATATTTTCGACATCATTTTTTTCATAAAAATTTTCGAAAATATTCGTAAAAAAATATCATAGTATAGAATGTCGAAAATTTTGATGAAAAAAGGCATAGTATAGTCTGTCGATTCATTTGGTGGAAAAAAAACTCAGTTTAAAATTTCGACATTTTCATGAAAAGTCATACTATACTATGACTTTTTTCATGAAAATGTCGAAATTTTAAACTGAGTTTTTTTTCCACCAAATGAATCGACAGACTATACTATGCCTTTTTTCATTAAAATTTTCGACATTCTATACTACGACATTTTTTTACGAATATTTTCGACATCATTTTTTTCATAAAAATTTTCGAAAATATTCGTAAAAAAATATCATAGTATAGAATGTCGAAAATTTTGATGAAAAAAGGCATAGTATAGTCTGTCGATTCATTTGGTGGAAAAAAAACTCAGTTTAAAATTTCGACATTTTCATGAAAAGTCATACTATACTATGACTTTTTTCATGAAAATGTCGAAATTTTAAACTGAGTTTTTTTTCCACCAAATGAATCGACAGACTATACTATGCCTTTTTTCATTAAAATTTTCGACATTCTATACTACGACATTTTTTTACGAATATTTTCGACATCATTTTTTTCATAAAAATTTTCGAAAATATTCGTAAAAAAATATCATAGTATAGAATGTCGAAAATTTTGATGAAAAAAGGCATAGTATAGTCTGTCGATTCATTTGGTGGAAAAAAAACTCAGTTTAAAATTTCGACATTTTCATGAAAAGTCATACTATACTATGACTTTTTTCATGAAAATGTCGAAATTTTAAACTGAGTTTTTTTTCCACCAAATGAATCGACAGACTATACTATGCCTTTTTTCATTAAAATTTTCGACATTCTATACTACGACATTTTTTTACGAATATTTTCGACATCATTTTTTTCATAAAAATTTTCGAAAATATTCGTAAAAAAATATCATAGTATAGAATGTCGAAAATTTTGATGAAAAAAGGCATAGTATAGTCTGTCGATTCATTTGGTGGAAAAAAAACTCAGTTTAAAATTTCGACATTTTCATGAAAAGTCATACTATACTATGACTTTTTTCATGAAAATGTCGAAATTTTAAACTGAGTTTTTTTTCCACCAAATGAATCGACAGACTATACTATGCCTTTTTTCATTAAAATTTTCGACATTCTATACTACGACATTTTTTTACGAATATTTTCGACATCATTTTTTTCATAAAAATTTTCGAAAATATTCGTAAAAAAATATCATAGTATAGAATGTCGAAAATTTTGATGAAAAAAGGCATAGTATAGTCTGTCGATTCATTTGGTGGAAAAAAAACTCAGTTTAAAATTTCGACATTTTCATGAAAAGTCATACTATACTATGACTTTTTTCATGAAAATGTCGAAATTTTAAACTGAGTTTTTTTTCCACCAAATGAATCGACAGACTATACTATGCCTTTTTTCATTAAAATTTTCGACATTCTATACTACGACATTTTTTTACGAATATTTTCGACATCATTTTTTTCATAAAAATTTTCGAAAATATTCGTAAAAAAATGTCATAGTATAGAATGTCGAAAATTTTGATGAAAAAAGGCATAGTATAGTCTGTCGATTCATTTGGTGGAAAAAAAACTCAGTTTAAAATTTCGACATTTTCATGAAAAGTCATACTATAGTATGACTTTTTCATGAAAATGTCGAAATTTTAAACTGAGTTTTTTTTCCACCAAATGAATCGACAGACTATACTATGCCTTTTTTCATTAAAATTTTCGACATTCTATACTACGACATTTTTTTACGAATATTTTCGACATCATTTTTTCATAAAAATTTTCGAAAATATTCGTAAAAAAATGTCATAGTATAGAATGTCGAAAATTTTAATGAAAAAAGGCATAGTATAGTCTGTCGATTCATTTGGTGGAAAAAAAACTCAGTTTAAATTTTCGTCAATTTTCATGAAAAGTCATACTATACTATGACTTTTTCATGAAAATGTCGAAATTTTAAACTGAGTTTTTTTTCCACCAAATGAATCGACAGACTATACTATGCCTTTTTTCATGAAAATTTTCGACATTCTATACTACGACATTTTTTTACGAATATTTTCGACATCATTTTTTCATAAAAATTTTCGAAAATATTCGTAAAAAAATATCATAGTATAGAATGTCGAAAATTTTGATGAAAAAAGGCATAGTATAGTCTGTCGATTCATTTGGTGGAAAAAAAACTCAGTTTAAAATTTCGACATTTTCATGAAAAGTCATACTATACTATGACTTTTTTCATGAAAATGTCGAAATTTTAAACTGAGTTTTTTTTCCACCAAATGAATCGACAGACTATACTATGCCTTTTTTCATTAAAATTTTCGACATTCTATACTACGACATTTTTTTACGAATATTTTCGACATCACTTTTTTCATAAAAATTTTCGAAAATATTCGTAAAAAAACTATCATAGTATAGAATGTCGAAAATTTGATGAAAAAGGCATAGTATAGTCTGTCGATTCATTTGGTGGAAAAAAAACTCAGTTTAAAATTTCGACATTTTCATGAAAAGTCATACTATACTATGACTTTTTTCATGAAAATGTCGAAATTTTAAACTGAGTTTTTTTTCCACCAAATGAATCGACAGACTATACTATGCCTTTTTCATTAAAATTTTCGACATTCTATACTACGACATTTTTTTACGAATATTTTCGACATCATTTTTTTCATAAAAATTTTCGAAAATATTCGTAAAAAAATATCATAGTATAGAATGTCGAAAATTTTGATGAAAAAAGGCATAGTATAGTCTGTCGATTCATTTGGTGGAAAAAAAACTCAGTTTAAATTAGACATTTCATGAAAAGTCATACTATACTATGACTTTTTTCATGAAAATGTCGAAATTTTAAACTGAGTTTTTTTTCCACCAAATGAATCGACAGACTATACTATGCCTTTTTCATTAAAATTTTCGACATTCTATACTATGACATTTTTTTACGAATATTTTCGACATCATTTTTTCATAAAATTTTCGAAAATATTCGTAAAAAAATATCATAGTATAGAATGTCGAAAATTTTGATGAAAAAAGGCATAGTATAGTCTGTCGATTCATTTGGTGGAAAAAAACTCAGTTTAAAATTTCGACATTTTCATGAAAAGTCATACTATACTATGACTTTTTCATGAATGTCGAAATTTTAAACTGAGTTTTTTTTCCACCAAATGAATCGACAGACTATACTATGCCTTTTTTCATTAAAATTTTCGACATTCTATACTACGACATTTTTTTACGAATATTTTCGACATCATTTTTTTCATAAAAATTTTCGAAAATATTCGTAAAAAAATATCATAGTATAGAATGTCGAAAATTTTGATGAAAAAAGGCATAGTATAGTCTGTCGATTCATTTGGTGGAAAAAAAACTCAGTTTAAAATTTCGACATTTTCATGAAAAGTCATACTATACTATGACTTTTTTCATGAAAATGTCGAAATTTTAAACTGAGTTTTTTTTCCACCAAATGAATCGACAGACTATACTATGCCTTTTTTCATTAAAATTTTCGACATTCTATACTACGACATTTTTTTACGAATATTTTCGACATCATTTTTTTCATAAAAATTTTCGAAAATATTCGTAAAAAAATATCATAGTATAGAATGTCGAAAATTTTGATGAAAAAAGGCATAGTATAGTCTGTCGATTCATTTGGTGGAAAAAAAACTCAGTTTAAAATTTCGACATTTTCATGAAAAGTCATACTATACTATGACTTTTTTCATGAAAATGTCGAAATTTTAAACTGAGTTTTTTTTCCACCAAATGAATCGACAGACTATACTATGCCTTTTTTCATTAAAATTTTCGACATTCTATACTACGACATTTTTTTACGAATATTTTCGACATCATTTTTTTCATAAAAATTTTCGAAAATATTCGTAAAAAAATATCATAGTATAGAATGTCGAAAATTTTGATGAAAAAAGGCATAGTATAGTCTGTCGATTCATTTGGTGGAAAAAAAACTCAGTTTAAAATTTCGACATTTTCATGAAAAGTCATACTATACTATGACTTTTTTCATGAAAATGTCGAAATTTTAAACTGAGTTTTTTTTCCACCAAATGAATCGACAGACTATACTATGCCTTTTTTCATTAAAATTTTCGACATTCTATACTACGACATTTTTTTACGAATATTTTCGACATCACTTTTTTCATGAAAATTTTCGAAAATATTCGTAAAAAAATATCATAGTATAGAATGTCGAAAATTTTAATGAAAAAAGGCATAGTATAGTCTGTCGATTCATTTGGTGGAAAAAAAACTCAGTTTAAAATTTCGACATTTTCATGAAAAGTCATACTATACTATGACTTTTTTCATGAAAATGTCGAAATTTTAAACTGAGTTTTTTTTCCACCAAATGAATCGACAGACTATACTATGCCTTTTTTCATTAAAATTTTCGACATTCTATACTACGACATTTTTTTACGAATATTTTCGACATCATTTTTTTCATAAAAATTTTCGAAAATATTCGTAAAAAAATATCATAGTATAGAATGTCGAAAATTTTGATGAAAAAAGGCATAGTATAGTCTGTCGATTCATTTGGTGGAAAAAAAACTCAGTTTAAAATTTCGACATTTTCATGAAAAGTCATACTATACTATGACTTTTTTCATGAAAATGTCGAAATTTTAAACTGAGTTTTTTTTCCACCAAATGAATCGACAGACTATACTATGCCTTTTTTCATTAAAATTTTCGACATTCTATACTACGACATTTTTTTACGAATATTTTCGACATCATTTTTTTCATAAAAATTTTCGAAAATATTCGTAAAAAAATATCATAGTATAGAATGTCGAAAATTTTGATGAAAAAAGGCATAGTATAGTCTGTCGATTCATTTGGTGGAAAAAAAACTCAGTTTAAAATTTCGACATTTTCATGAAAAGTCATACTATACTATGACTTTTTTCATGAAAATGTCGAAATTTTAAACTGAGTTTTTTTTCCACCAAATGAATCGACAGACTATACTATGCCTTTTTTCATTAAAATTTTCGACATTCTATACTACGACATTTTTTTACGAATATTTTCGACATCATTTTTTTCATAAAAATTTTCGAAAATATTCGTAAAAAAATATCATAGTATAGAATGTCGAAAATTTTGATGAAAAAAGGCATAGTATAGTCTGTCGATTCATTTGGTGGAAAAAAAACTCAGTTTAAAATTTCGACATTTTCATGAAAAGTCATACTATACTATGACTTTTTTCATGAAAATGTCGAAATTTTAAACTGAGTTTTTTTTCCACCAAATGAATCGACAGACTATACTATGCCTTTTTTCATTAAAATTTTCGACATTCTATACTACGACATTTTTTTACGAATATTTTCGACATCATTTTTTTCATAAAAATTTTCGAAAATATTCGTAAAAAAATATCATAGTATAGAATGTCGAAAATTTTGATGAAAAAAGGCATAGTATAGTCTGTCGATTCATTTGGTGGAAAAAAAACTCAGTTTAAAATTTCGACATTTTCATGAAAAGTCATACTATACTATGACTTTTTTCATGAAAATGTCGAAATTTTAAACTGAGTTTTTTTTCCACCAAATGAATCGACAGACTATACTATGCCTTTTTTCATTAAAATTTTCGACATTCTATACTACGACATTTTTTTACGAATATTTTCGACATCATTTTTTCATAAAAATTTTCGAAAATATTCGTAAAAAAATGTCATAGTATAGAATGTCGAAAATTTTGATGAAAAAAGGCATAGTATAGTCTGTCGATTCATTTGGTGGAAAAAAAACTCAGTTTAAAATTTCGACATTTTCATGAAAAGTCATACTATACTATGACTTTTTTCATGAAAATGTCGAAATTTTAAACTGAGTTTTTTTTCCACCAAATGAATCGACAGACTATACTATGCCTTTTTTCATTAAAATTTTCGACATTCTATACTACGACATTTTTTTACGAATATTTTCGACATCATTTTTTTCATAAAAATTTTCGAAAATATTCGTAAAAAAATATCATAGTATAGAATGTCGAAAATTTTGATGAAAAAAGGCATAGTATAGTCTGTCGATTCATTTGGTGGAAAAAAAACTCAGTTTAAAATTTCGACATTTTCATGAAAAGTCATACTATACTATGACTTTTTTCATGAAAATGTCGAAATTTTAAACTGAGTTTTTTTTCCACCAAATGAATCGACAGACTATACTATGCCTTTTTTCATGAAAATTTTCGACATTCTATACTACGACATTTTTTTACGAATATTTTCGACATCATTTTTTTCATAAAAATTTTCGAAAATATTCGTAAAAAAATATCATAGTATAGAATGTCGAAAATTTTGATGAAAAAAGGCATAGTATAGTCTGTCGATTCATTTGGTGGAAAAAAAACTCAGTTTAAAATTTCGACATTTTCATGAAAAGTCATACTATACTATGACTTTTTTCATGAAAATGTCGAAATTTTAAACTGAGTTTTTTTTCCACCAAATGAATCGACAGACTATACTATGCCTTTTTTCATTAAAATTTTCGACATTCTATACTACGACATTTTTTTACGAATATTTTCGACATCATTTTTTCATAAAAATTTTCGAAAATATTCGTAAAAAAATATCATAGTATAGAATGTCGAAAATTTTGATGAAAAAAGGCATAGTATAGTCTGTCGATTCATTTGGTGGAAAAAAAACTCAGTTTAAAATTTCGACATTTTCATGAAAAGTCATACTATACTATGACTTTTTTCATGAAAATGTCGAAATTTTAAACTGAGTTTTTTTTCCACCAAATGAATCGACAGACTATACTATGCCTTTTTTCATTAAAATTTTCGACATTCTATACTACGACATTTTTTTACGAATATTTTCGACATCATTTTTTTCATAAAAATTTTCGAAAATATTCGTAAAAAAATATCATAGTATAGAATGTCGAAAATTTTGATGAAAAAAGGCATAGTATAGTCTGTCGATTCATTTGGTGGAAAAAAAACTCAGTTTAAAATTTCGACATTTTCATGAAAAGTCATACTATACTATGACTTTTTTCATGAAAATGTCGAAATTTTAAACTGAGTTTTTTTTCCACCAAATGAATCGACAGACTATACTATGCCTTTTTTCATTAAAATTTTCGACATTCTATACTACGACATTTTTTTACGAATATTTTCGACATCATTTTTTCATAAAAATTTTCGAAAATATTCGTAAAAAAATATCATAGTATAGAATGTCGAAAATTTTAATGAAAAAAGGCATAGTATAGTCTGTCGATTCATTTGGTGGAAAAAAAACTCAGTTTAAAATTTCGACATTTTCATGAAAAGTCATACTATACTATGACTTTTTTCATGAAAATGTCGAAATTTTAAACTGAGTTTTTTTTCCACCAAATGAATCGACAGACTATACTATGCCTTTTTTCATTAAAATTTTCGACATTCTATACTACGACATTTTTTTACGAATATTTTCGACATCATTTTTTTCATAAAAATTTTCGAAAATATTCGTAAAAAAATATCATAGTATAGAATGTCGAAAATTTTGATGAAAAAAGGCATAGTATAGTCTGTCGATTCATTTGGTGGAAAAAAAACTCAGTTTAAAATTTCGACATTTTCATGAAAAGTCATACTATACTATGACTTTTTTCATGAAAATGTCGAAATTTTAAACTGAGTTTTTTTTCCACCAAATGAATCGACAGACTATACTATGCCTGTTTTCATGAAAATTTTCGACATTCTATACTACGACATTTTTTTACGAATATTTTCGAAAATTTTCATGAAAATTTTCGAAAATATTCGTAAAAAAATATCATAGTATAGAATGTCGAAAATTTTAATGAAAAAAGGCATAGTATAGTCTGTCGATTCATTTGGTGGAAAAAAAACTCAGTTTAAAATTTCGACATTTTCATGAAAAGTCATACTATACTATGACTTTTTTCATGAAAATGTCGAAATTTTAAACTGAGTTTTTTTTCCACCAAATGAATCGACAGACTATACTATGCCTTTTTTCATTAAAATTTTCGACATTCTATACTACGACATTTTTTTACGAATATTTTCGACATCATTTTTTTCATAAAAATTTTCGAAAATATTCGTAAAAAAATATCATAGTATAGAATGTCGAAAATTTTGATGAAAAAAGGCATAGTATAGTCTGTCGATTCATTTGGTGGAAAAAAAACTCAGTTTAAAATTTCGACATTTTCATGAAAAGTCATACTATACTATGACTTTTTTCATGAAAATGTCGAAATTTTAAACTGAGTTTTTTTTCCACCAAATGAATCGACAGACTATACTATGCCTTTTTTCATTAAAATTTTCGACATTCTATACTACGACATTTTTTTACGAATATTTTCGACATCATTTTTTTCATAAAAATTTTCGAAAATATTCGTAAAAAAATATCATAGTATAGAATGTCGAAAATTTTGATGAAAAAAGGCATAGTATAGTCTGTCGATTCATTTGGTGGAAAAAAAACTCAGTTTAAAATTTCGACATTTTCATGAAAAGTCATACTATACTATGACTTTTTTCATGAAAATGTCGAAATTTTAAACTGAGTTTTTTTTCCACCAAATGAATCGACAGACTATACTATGCCTTTTTTCATTAAAATTTTCGACATTCTATACTACGACATTTTTTTACGAATATTTTCGACATCACTTTTTTCATAAAAATTTTCGAAAATATTCGTAAAAAAATATCATAGTATAGAATGTCGAAAATTTTGATGAAAAAAGGCATAGTATAGTCTGTCGATTCATTTGGTGGAAAAAAAACTCAGTTTAAAATTTCGACATTTTCATGAAAAGTCATACTATACTATGACTTTTTTCATGAAAATGTCGAAATTTTAAACTGAGTTTTTTTTCCACCAAATGAATCGACAGACTATACTATGCCTTTTTTCATTAAAATTTTCGACATTCTATACTACGACATTTTTTTACGAATATTTTCGACATCATTTTTTTCATAAAAATTTTCGAAAATATTCGTAAAAAAATATCATAGTATAGAATGTCGAAAATTTTGATGAAAAAAGGCATAGTATAGTCTGTCGATTCATTTGGTGGAAAAAAAACTCAGTTTAAAATTTCGACATTTTCATGAAAAGTCATACTATACTATGACTTTTTTCATGAAAATGTCGAAATTTTAAACTGAGTTTTTTTTCCACCAAATGAATCGACAGACTATACTATGCCTTTTTTCATTAAAATTTTCGACATTCTATACTACGACATTTTTTTACGAATATTTTCGACATCATTTTTTTCATAAAAATTTTCGAAAATATTCGTAAAAAAATATCATAGTATAGAATGTCGAAAATTTTGATGAAAAAAGGCATAGTATAGTCTGTCGATTCATTTGGTGGAAAAAAAACTCAGTTTAAAATTTCGACATTTTCATGAAAAGTCATACTATACTATGACTTTTTTCATGAAAATGTCGAAATTTTAAACTGAGTTTTTTTTCCACCAAATGAATCGACAGACTATACTATGCCTTTTTTCATTAAAATTTTCGACATTCTATACTATGACATTTTTTTACGAATATTTTCGACATCATTTTTTTCATAAAAATTTTCGAAAATATTCGTAAAAAAATATCATAGTATAGAATGTCGAAAATTTTGATGAAAAAAGGCATAGTATAGTCTGTCGATTCATTTGGTGGAAAAAAAACTCAGTTTAAAATTTCGACATTTTCATGAAAAGTCATACTATACTATGACTTTTTTCATGAAAATGTCGAAATTTTAAACTGAGTTTTTTTTCCACCAAATGAATCGACAGACTATACTATGCCTTTTTTCATTAAAATTTTCGACATTCTATACTATGACATTTTTTTACGAATATTTTCGACATGACTTTTTTCATGAAAATTTTCGAAAATATTCGTAAAAAAATATCATAGTATAGAATGTCGAAAATTTTAATGAAAAAAGGCATAGTATAGTCTGTCGATTCATTTGGTGGAAAAAAAACTCAGTTTAAAATTTCGACATTTTCATGAAAAGTCATACTATAGTATGACTTTTTTCATGAAAATGTCGAAATTTTAAACTGAGTTTTTTTTCCACCAAATGAATCGACAGACTATACTATGCCTTTTTTCATTAAAATTTTCGACATTCTATACTATGACATTTTTTTACGAATATTTTCGACATCATTTTTTTCATAAACATTTTCGAAAATATTCGTAAAAAAATATCATAGTATAGAATGTCGAAAATTTTAATGAAAAAAGGCATAGTATAGTCTGTCGATTCATTTGGTGGAAAAAAAACTCAGTTTAAAATTTCGACATTTTCATGAAAAGTCATACTATACTATGACTTTTTTCATGAAAATGTCGAAATTTTAAACTGAGTTTTTTTTCCACCAAATGAATCGACAGACTATACTATGCCTTTTTTCATTAAAATTTTCGACATTCTATACTATGACATTTTTTTACGAATATTTTCGACATCATTTTTTTCATAAAAATTTTCGAAAATATTCGTAAAAAAATGTCATAGTATAGAATGTCGAAAATTTTAATGAAAAGTCATACCATAGCATGTCTTTTTTCATGAAAATCGACGAAATTTTAAACTGAGTTTTTTTTCCACCAAATTAATCGAGAGACTATACTATGCCTTTTTTCACGAACATTTTCGACATACTATAGTATGACTTTTTTTTTTCATGAATATTTTCGACATTTTAAACTTAGTTTTTTTTCCACAAAATGAAATCAACAGACTATACTATGCCTTTTCCAATGAAAATTTTCGACATTCTATACTATGACATTTTTTCACGAAAATTTTCGACAGACTATAGTATGACTTTTTGACATACTGTACTATACTATGACTTAATTTTTGACATTCTATACTATGACTTCATGACATACTATACTAAGACTTTAATGACATTTTTATGGCACATTATACTATGACATTTTTTTCAACATACTATACCATAACTTTCAACTTTCAACATACTATGACTTTTCTATGGCATGTCATACTATGATTGTTTTCGACATTCTATACTATGACTTTTTGTGGCATACTATATTATGACTTTTTGGACATAATATAACATTACTTTTTTTATTCTACTTTACTATTCTACTTTTCTTTTGGGGGGGGGTTCGACATAATATACTGTGTTCTTTTTTATGACATTCCTTATGCCATCAGAGGAATGAATGCATGGTAAAATAGTGCCGTAGGAGCAGATGTTTGTGTGACCTCTCAACATGGAGACGAGCCATCTGACTGATTGCTTAGAAAGGCAATATCTTTGTCACGCTTACTTTGCTATGTTGTTATGAGCAGATTAGTCAAAGTGGTCTGTACTTTACTGAAATCATTTGCTAAACACACACACAGAGCAGTTGTTTACCAGGCCTACAGTACATCCATGAAGGGCTAATGGGGCATGCAGCGCAATTAATGCACTTCCATACACACTACTGAAACACCAGATTCCAACGACAGACCAATTAAACAGCTTATTTCAACGTCCTTTCCACCTTAAGTGGGAAACTATAGTACTTCACCTGTCCACACTTCACTTGTGTGGATGTGTAAATAATTACTGATGTATCAAAATAGAGCAGCAGAGAAATATTGTGAGGAAAATGCACAACCATGACTGAGGAGGTCGGGGAGGACTGAGTGCAACAAGTTGCAGACACGGCAGGGTTCGGGAGAAATGAAGTGACCTTTAGTATTGCAGCAAATCATGTAGCAAAAACAAAAGTACAAGAAAGTGTAGTTTTACATGCTGCACAGTTGGCAGCGGTAGAGATACATTTCACATGTTGCCCTAGACTGCTGGTGTTCACTGCAGGCAATGAGGCAATTTTCATTACTCTTTTCTAAGTGACAAACACAACAGTCCTAGGACATTAGACAGCACAAATACTAGCACCACCATAGGTTGACTTTTTTTGGGTTATTGAAATATCTTGACAACCACGGTCCCTACCGGGTGAACTGTAATAACTCTGGTCCCCTTACTTTTCATCTAGCACCGTCATCAGGTCAAAATGGTGAACATTATACCTAAATGTCAATATGCTAGAATCGTCACTATGAGCATATTATCATCTCTCATTGAGCATTAAACGTAAACTAAAAACCCATCTATTTAGTCTGGCTTTTATGTAGTGTTTTATAATTTTAAAATTGTATGGTTTTATTGTTTATACTTATTTTATTTATCATCATCTATATGGTGTTTGTTTTACTCCTTTGTTTTAGTATTTGGTAATTTTATTGTTTAATACCATCTGCTTACTTTGTGTAGTTTCACGGTTTTTATTTATTTATTTATTTTTATTGTTATTTCCTTGTTTTTTATTTATCTTTTGTTATTTTGGATGCCCATCTTTGGTTGCTTTCATATTTGAGGAACTTTTGTGTTGTCTGTTTTGGTGTGCATTGGTCTCTAGGTCCATTTTTAACATTCCGCATTTTGTCAATCGTCTGTACAGCACTTTGAATTGCATTTAGCTTGTTTGAAAGGTGCTATATAAATAAAGTTTGATTGATTGAGGTAAATGTGAGTAATGCTTTAGCTTTGTGTGTTTCTACGCCCTCATCCCCCAAAGATAAAGAGATTTCTCTAAAATCACGTTAAAAAAAACAGCGACTCAAAAGTGTATGCAGTACTTTCTCCGTAGGGATTGACTCAGCACACAGAACTTGTATCAAATCAAAAGCTCTGTTTGTAAATCTGGAGCAGAGGTTAGTGAAGGTAAGGAAAGAACTCCATTTTGTGTGGTGTTTCCTCCATATTTCATCATCCAATCTTCTATCCTACTGTGAGATGCACCCCATCGCCGCTTTCCCCCGTTTACTCGCCAATCTGTAAAATATGATGCATGGATCACACTACGACAAGACGTCTGAAATACTCCCAGAATAAACTGGATGGCCTGCTCACACTTGATGCCCCTCCTCAAGGAGAGAGCTTTGTTTCTGTCCCGCTCTGCTCGACATTCATCAAACTAAAAGGAAAACAAAATAATTTCCCCCCACTGGCAGAGAGCTTTGCTGTAAACACGCATGCGAACTTGGCTTTCACAAATAATATAACATCACTGGTTAGACAGAAAATCGGCAATGACGCCATCTCAGCAGTCGGCCCTGCAAATGATCAGCATCGTACGGGTGCATGTGAGTATCAGAAAAGGACATGCAGCTTCAGACTCTGTTTGTTTGCCTCCGAGTAAAAGCTCAAATAGGCTGTGAGATGTGCTTGGTTGTGTGTGTTGTGTGTGTTGTTCAGTGTTTAAACTCGTGTTTATGACAGAGGGGGGCTCCCGCAGGAAAAGTCGTCCCCAAAGACGCCACAGGCACCGGCAGCCTGCAGTGAACATTGTGCTGCAGTTCAAAGACTACAACTTTTTTAAAAAAAAAGGCCAATGCACAGTAGACTGATATTAAAAGGTATTCTGTGGAATTTCTCACCTCTATGGAGCAATGTTCTGTTGCATCTTGTAATATTTGAGCATGCACACTGGACTCCGAGAGTCGCAAACACATTCCTGCAGACTATTTGATGCTATTCCATTGAGATAAAGCGCCAAGAAGCTTAGCAACGTGCCAGCAAAAGGCAAGAAACAAGACAACCGGTGGCTAGCAAGTTAAGAACATGCATTCAGCATGTGTTTGCCCTCAAGGACACAAACATGCAGGTGAGAAACACTGGATGCAAACTGTTTACAATAAAACAGCACCAGTGAACAACATACTGTATGATATGGCTAACATTAGCAACACACGCTAAATGTTTCTTGAGCAACATTACACGATACCAGAAATTCAGTAGGCGATACCAATAGGCCTTCCAGCGAAAGTCCACTATTCTTCATACCCAGGTATAAAACAAAAGTAAAATAATAAATCCCATGTACTTCAACATTCACTCCTTTATTATCATTTGCATGCTGTTTTTTGTTAGAAAGTTAAACATAATTCCCTCTCTTCAGCGTTCGGTTGTACTCCACCCTCTCGTGTCGCTTCTGGTTGCAAAAAACCAAGATGGCGACGGCCAAAAACTAGGATGGCGACGGTCAAAATGCCAAACTCAAAGGTTCAAAACAGCGGTGACGTCTACGTCTACTTCTTATATACAGTCTATAGTACCATCACATTTTCAGTTGGCATTGATTTGGCACCGAAATATCGGTTCTTGTGACATTCCTACAGCTTTGTATTCAGAAGCATATTTGACATTTAATAAGCAAATGGAAAATCAAATCTAAATCTTAATAATAATAATTAACATTCATAACAGGGTGCGTATTAACTTGTGAGTAAATGTCTACATCCTCATGTGAGCGTACATCTCGCCCGGCAGGCCTCCGACATATGCTGGACAGTGCAGCCTCTCTGGTGTGAATCCCAACAGTCTCCTACAATCAGCAGCTCTCTGTGGGGGGGGGTGAGCGTCTGATCAGCGCTTCTCGCCAAGACGCTTAGCAGGTCGGAGTCGGGTTTCTGTCTGGTGACACTCGCACTGATCTGGGACTTTGCTCTACCAGCGGGAGGTCCCTCTGTGCTGCTACAACACCTTCTGCTCGCCTCCTAACTGTAGTTACGTCACTCTATCCATCTCCATCTCTTTTTCTCTGGTCGTTCCCTCTCTCTCTCTCTCTCTCTCCTCACAAAATGCGTCACAGGGTTTAGACTAATTGACAGCACCTCTTGGGCATGACACAAATAGAGCCTTAATTTACAAGTCAAATATGTATATAAGGAGCGGTGCGTAAATGAAGGGGAGCCAAGGCAGAGCCGTGAATGCAGCAGGAAGAGGGTGAATAAAATAACTGGATACAAGATGGTGAGCAGGGGGGCTAAAAATGGGGCATAGAGGGAGAAAAGTACGGGAAGCCAAGTGTGTGTGTGTTCAAATGTGTGTGGCTGCTCACTGAAGTTTGCCTTTTGAAGTGTGTTTCTGTGTGGGTGTGCTCGTGCAGCGTGAACACATGGGCGTCGATGCATGCGAGTATGTATGCGCAGGCACAAGAGTGTGTTTTTATACAGTAGGCGGGCGGTAATGGTGGTGCCCATGCATGTGTGTATAATATATAGGGACATAAGCATTAGTGTGTGTGTGTGTGTGTGCGTGTGTGTGTGTGTGAGAGAGTGGTTGTCACTGCGGAGAGAGAAATCCAGACTGCGGGGCAGAGTAGGAAGATGATGGATGAACAGGTAGCTGCCCTCCAAACCTCCGCTGCTGGAATGAAGCCATACAAACGCGCCACACTCGCCTATCAATCTGGCTGTCAGCGGATTACACTGTCTGACACGCATACAGTACACACTCCCACAAAGTGTGTGAAAGAGAGAGAGAGAGAAGAGCGGGCGAGAGAGAGATATGCCGGGGAGGAAGGAGACAAACGTGGAGCCAGATTGCAAAATCACTCAGCTTCTGAGAGAGGCGCTCGCGTGTTGATGAGTGTTTGTGTGTGTGTATATGCGAGTACCCTCCGGCATCCCTCCCCTACTATTTTTGCCCAGTTGCCATGGCAACCGTCGCCCCTTATGCTTCTGTGTGTGTATGTTTGAGGAATGTAAAGTCAACGCGCGAGGCTCGCAGAGAGCTGCATTGTCCACACCTCAAAGCCTCGGCTCGGAGCTCCGTGGCGAGAGCTCCCAAAAAAAAAACTTCACCCATAATCCCCCCCCCTCCTCGCCTCCACACCCCTCACCCCCACCCCCACCGCTCTTAGATAATCATTCACAGTTTGAGATTATTCATGGCCTCAGTTATGTGGAACAAATTAAGGACACATAGAATGACTAGGTGCTCATTAAGAGCTATTCCAGATAGAGCTCCATTATAGAGCGCTCTAATTAAACTGCCGCGGCACCGAAGCAGCATCCGGCTGACCTCGCCGCCTCCGAAGACTCTTCAGCTCTATCACGCAACCAGGATCCACTCATTAACACCCTGCTCTTTCTCTGGGCTAATGAGTGTGTGTGTGTGTGTGTGTGTGTGTGTGTGTGTGTGTGTGTGTGTGTGTGAGTGTGTGGATGAAGAGTTTTTTTAGGGAAGTGGTTCAGCTTTGTACGGCAGTCCTCTTTGTCTGAGAAAGATGATGTTACTGCACGCTGTGACATCTGTGTTACCATAAACAGCTGCACACACACTAGGGATGTTAATAAGAATTAAGAATTTTAACCGATTAATGCTATCGGTTAAACAGTTAAAAGAAATATTAAAAATTAATTAAAAAGCTGAGCAAAACTCAGAGGAGCAGCTTGTCACTTTAACGAGATAAGCTGGTCCACCTTAAGAGAGTCTGAGCCGGAGTTGAAGATACAGGAAGTTGGCTCGGGTCTTGAGGAGTTGTAGCCGAAGCCCCCAGGAAGAGCGGCGGGTGAACTGGAGACTCAGTTGTCTATTTTGCTCATACACCGCAGCTGGCGCACCGCTACATGCAACACACTAATCTTGTCGGTTAATAATCGGTTAACAAGGGTCAGTTATCGGTTAAAAAAAACTCTAAATTAGCATCCCTATGCCATAGTATTAGTTAGAAATATCTTTGTTTCTGTGATGTGATTGGTCAGTAAGTGGTCATGCAATGTGACTTAACAGCAAAGTTTGTAATTTTCTGATTTAGGAAATCTAGTTATGTATTGTTCAACTTTAATGTGTGCATTTGTGTACATGTAAATGACTTCAATGACTTCTTCTTATACATATAGAAGAGTACGTGTGAATACCTGCAGGTGTTTCAATGTCAGCAAATTGTGTTCACACATACAGTATATATAAGACCAAATTGTGTCTATGTGCAGTTATGTCTTTACATGAAGCATATTTATTCCGAGCCCCTGCCACTGTGTATGTATTTGTGAGCATATACAGTACATGGGTGTGATACCGCAGCTGTATGCATGTGTGTTTTTCATGTTAGCATTAGTATGTGTGATACACACACATACACACATTACTGCAGAGACGTAATGGCTTCAGCTAACATTTCTATATTTTTCAAGATGGTCTCAATAAAAGAACGCGATTGAATAAAATGAAAATGCTTCTGTAACATGAGCAGGAGGGAATGAGGAAAATAAAAACTCTGAATGGGAGTGGATAGTGGTTACGTTCTGCCATGCCCTTATTGAATTACACCTTAAAAAATGGGAAATATCACCGCTGCTCCACTTTCACAGTGTGGGATTGTTTATCACAGCATTGCACATATAGTTCACAGGCTGGTTACCTGTAGCCGGTTCTGTGAGGCCCATCGAAACACCTTCTGCTACAAAAAATGATCTCTTAAAAATAAATTCAAAAAGATCATCACGTCATGTTTGTTGGTCGGTTGATGTTGAAAAATTGCACCACAGTTGTGTGTAACATGAAATGCTTTGTTCTATGTGTAAATCAGGGGACAAGTACTGATGAGTTCTCATATAGCTTGAAAATAAAAAGCAATTGATTTTATATGTTGGTTTATATGTTGTTTTTTTGTCTGGAGTTACATGCTGGTCCACCAATGAAAATAATTAAATTAAAAACACCTTCCTTTTACCACATGGAAAACATCACTGCAAGGTTACAACTAATGACAGATGTATTCTGAGCTGTTCTTCTTAAGTGTTCTTCTTAACTAACACTATTTACTTTGTTTCTCTTTATTTTATTTATTTATTTATTATTATTTCCCTATTTATTTTTTATTTATTTTTGTTTATTATTATTCCTATTCTATTTTTTTTATTCTTTTATTTCTATTTTCTAACTTTATCTCTCATTTTTATTCATTTATCTATTTATTTATTCTTTTTCAATTCCTTTTCTATACTTCACTTCTCTCCTAATATAAGTATAAATAAACATGTTATTTTTCCTCCCTGTACATTTATGTATTCTTTTATGTATTAATTGCAAATTAATCACACCTTTTTTATCTGTTCAGAATACACCTTAAAGGGAGATTTATTTATTTAATACTCTTATCAACATGGGAGTGGGCAAATATGCTGCTTTATACAAATGTATGTATATATTTGTTATTGGAAATCAATTAACAACACAAAACAATGACAGATATTGTCCAGAAACCCTCACAGATACTGCATTTAGCATAACAATTATTCAGAAAATGTCCCAAAAAAAGTCTGACAAATGTCAAAAAATATCCCCAAAAGTCTGAAAAATGTCCAAAAAATGTTAAAAAAAAAAGTTTGAATAATGTCCAAAAAAAACTTGAAATATGTCAAAAGAAAGTAAAAAAAAAAAAAATTAAAAAATTAAAAAAATTGAATAATGTCGAAACATTTTTTTTTTTAAATTTCCGTAAAAAGCAAAAAAAAAAAAAGGTAAAAAAAAATTCCAAAAATGTAAAAATAAAAGTCTGACAAATGTAAAAAAAAATTCCCCAAAAAAGTCTGAAAAAAGTCAAAAAAAATGTTAAAAAAAAGAAAAAAAAAGTTTGAATAATGTCTAAAAAATGTAAAAAAAAAAAAAAAAAAGTCTGAAAAATGTCCCAAGAAAAGTCTGACAGATGTCAAAAAATGTCCCAAAAAAAGTCTGAAAAATGTAAAAAAAAAAAAAAAAAAAAAAATGTCAAGAAAATATTGTCCAGAAACCCTCACAGGTACTGCATTTAGCATAAAAAAATATGCTCAAATCATAACATGGCAAACTGCAGCCCAACAGGCAACAACAGCTGTCAGTGTGTCAGTGTGCTGACTTGACTATGACTTGCCCCAAAACTTCATGTGTTAACATAAAGTGGGCATGTCTGTAAAGGGGAGACTCGTGGGTACCCATAGAACCCATTTACATTCACATATCTTGAGGTCAGAGGTCAAGGGACCCCTTTGAAAATGAACCATGCCAGTTTTAGCCTCCTTCCCGACATGGTAGCATCTTCACTCACGGTCAGTTTTGTCAAATTGTAGTAAAGTAAAAGTCACAAAATGCCTCTAATCATCACCTAACTGCCACTCTGAGAAAAGTCTTACTTACAATTACAACACCGCTTAGCATCACAATAAATAAACCATTAGTTGTTCACATCTGGATATGTAAATCATAACAACTCATTATACATGTATGTGTATATAACTATTTATCATTATTATTTTTTAACTAAAACACTAAACAACATCCTGATCGGTAAACCCTTTCATTCTGTACCTGTCCGTCATGTATGGAAAGCAGCAGAGTGATAGCATCACACCGGGTCTCCTGGGATCTCATTTACTCAAACGTTTGATCAAGATTCACATACTACAACATATCAAGGAGTGAAAGCTGCTTCATTAAAAATCTGCCTGGATTTCATCATCAACGCTTCTCAAATTGCGAGTTACTCCCGAATATATAATTGTCAAACTCCACCTGCTGCAAAGCAAATCACCAACGTGACAGAGAGCTGATTTATTAACAGCACAAACATAATTAAACTCACTAGAATCAAAGCTTTTTTGCTTTTTCAATCTCACTCTTACTGGATGATAATAATATCTCTCAGATCTGGTGTCTAATGAGAGAAGACCTGCCATTATCTTACGTTTTCATCCAAATGTAGTGCAAAATTTAACAGCAAAATAAAAGGGGGATTTGCGTGTTTCCATCCACAACTGCTACGCTTTTTACTTTTTTTGTGCTAACTTCCTGGTTGGCCTACAAAAATACGTAATCCCTGGAGCACTCTATACTATGTGTGCCAGACCGTGACCCCTCCGAAAACAGACTTAAATGATTAATTATTATTATTAGATTATCAAAATAACTCCAGATTAATATCGATATAAGGGATGTATGTTTGAGAACCGATACTTCGGTACCAAAATTCTGAAAACGTGATAGTACTCGTTTTTCTACAGTAGCGTGGGTACCGTCAGGGCTTGACACTAACGGCGTCTTAGGGACGATAGAAAATGTGTTTTGGGACACAGTAAACCCAGTATCAACGCGTCTAGGGGACGCACCCTATTTTTTCCCTGATAATGCTACATTGTGAACAACAAATCCATGTTTACATCAGCAGGATGAGAGCTAGTTAGCATTAAGCCTTGTCTTGCTGCGTGATTCAGCTTCGGTTGCTCACACCAGCTGCGTTTCTGCTACTGCTGTCAGCCCTTTCTTTCTACGTAGATATTTCCCTTTCATAATGGCCATTTCAATATAATATGTAATTTATATTTATTTTAGACAGAGAAAGGTTAAGAAACGTGTGGTTATTTGTAAATAATACTAATAACCCACAATTAAAACCCCGTACTATATTCATTCATGGAGCCCTGCAAGTCACTGCATGTTCTACAACACTGTCCTGCACATATTTCAGAATAAAAGCCTCGTGTTAACAAGATGAAGGAATTCTGTCCACAGAAAAAAAAACAACGCTTGAGGGCTTTTATTTTGAAATGAAAGCAGGAAGTGTTGATTTAAAAAATAAATCTTTACTTTTTTTCATTTCTGTGACATATTCTACAGATATAGACATAGAAACTGTAGTAATGTTGCTGGTATGATGTCAATATACTGTCAATAGATTACTTTCACTGTCTGTTGTTGCTGTGAACCCCACGCGGCTCTGGACAAGCCTTTAGCTGTTAGCTCAGTGCTGCTTACCGGCTGCTAATTGCTAACATTAAGTAATAAAGGAGTGTTTGATGAAGTACGTGGGATTTATTGTTTTACTTTAGTTTGTTACCGTGGTACAGAATCGTGGAATTTCACTGGTATTGGTATCGACTACTGACATCCCTGATGGATATAGGAGTTGATCACTTGATACTCAAAGATCAAGAGATTTCGGTGGCGTATTCCTTTAAAAACAGGTTCTGCACTCCAAAGCCCTAAAGTGCAAGTACTTGGTCTACGTGAGGTTTAGCTTTCCACTTACACTTAATTTCTGCCAACAACAGTGAATTTGTGTCTCCGTCTCTGTCAAGTCACTGTATTTTTACACAGGAATACTGGCCCCAGTGCAGCTTTTCAATACTACAAGTGCTTGTACGGATACTAGCGGGCGCTGCCAAATGCAAGCTGGGATATGATCCAGCTCCCTGAAACAGTGAGCAGGGTAAGCAGGCATAGAAAATGGATGAATGATACCAGTAGAAGTAGTAAAACCAATACTCCTATGAACACTTGTAATCATTACTTGAATGTCTTTGTTTTTTGATTCTCACATGAGTGCGATAGAACAGTATTGGCTGTGGTAGGTTATTTATTTGTATGTATGCGTACATTTATTGTATTCTAAAGTGATACTTATGGAGAAAAATGAAAACAACAAAGAGGAAGTACTGTCGAGGAAGAAGGTAAAGGACACACAGTAAGCACAGAGGTGAGTCAACTCATGAGGTGTATATATACAGCCAACAACTCAACCAATTTATTATCTCCTAAGCGGGATGAATGGACTTCCCGGATTTCATTTGGATAAGAAATGAGGCACGGCAAAGAAAACCGATCCGTCATCATTTCCCCCCCTTGCTCAGGACAGGCTATGAATGGCTCTTAAGAACATCATTTATTAAGGCTCACGCTGTACTATATACTCCTGGTTCCTCTTAAAGTGTTCAATTGCACCACCGCTGGTCATGAATCACAACATGGACGCTCAAATCCCCCGGGGACAGAGTCTCAAGGAAAAAAATAAATAAAGTGCACCATCAGCCCTCTGCAGTGGTACAGCTTACAGGAGGTGATGATATCTTAGTCCTCATTTTTAGACTTAGGGGTTGTTATTTTTAGTGTTGGAAGAATGGGAGTTGTTCTATGCTCTTTTTCCTCATTTTCTTCTACCACCATCTGGCTCTTTAATTTCATAACGGATCACTGTCTTTATTTAACTAACTCTGGAGCTTCAAAGTAAAACCCATCTGACACATTAGCATTAGCTTATCACAGATATCATTGCAAGAGTATTGCATCATAGAAATGCAAAAGATGTGTCCTCAGTGTTTATATTGGTCGCAATTAACCCTCTGAGATCCACAATAGACCCATTTATGTCTGTTTTATGGTCATCATACTGCATGTTTTTTGCCCAAAACTGCATGTGATTATCATAAATTGGGCATGTCTCTAAAGGGGAGACTCGTGGGTATCCATAGAACCCATTTTCATCCACATGTCTTGAGGTCAGAGGTCAAGGGACCCCTTTGAAAATGGCCATGCCAGTTTTTCCTCGCTAAAATTGGGCCCAACCTTGCAGCGCTATTTAGCCTCCTTCTCCTCCTTCTTCCTGAACCTCTGAAACTCTGAAAGACAGTAAAGTGTGAATATTTGCTGGTTTTCTTAGTCTTCTCTTATAATAAATTGAATATCTTTGGGTTTTGGACTGTTGGCTAAACAAAACAAGACATTTGAGGACGTTACCTTGAGCCTAGGAAACTGTGGTGGACAATATTTTCTGACATTTAAATGAACAGTAAGAGAAAAATAAAGTGTTTTTTTAACAATAAAGCATGTAAACATGTTCTAGTAGAAACCCAAAATACAAGTATGAGCCTGGGGAAATTAGCATCCCCTTTAAATCTCAATATCAGTGTCGGCCTAAAAATATTGTAGTCATGCTCTGATTGAAATTTCATGTTTCATCACAGTTTCATCTGCTAATTTTACACCGTGCATGGAGATGGGCCGACGATTGACCCACCTGATTAACATCAAGCACGGATATTGTGTTTTCTCTGAGTGCGTCTGATTATTCTGGGCTCACAACCCCCGTGATACGTATCATTATATCAAGACTAAAAGTCAGGGGACGTGGTCATCGATTACAGCCGAGATAACCTGTCTTGGTAATTGTGCTGCTCCTGAAGTTGCTGAATTGACTGAATGCAATGTAGAAAAATCTAGTATGGTTGAGTCATTTGTATCTATCATCCTATAGAGTTGTGTGTTTCACAGCCAGCAGCCTGCAGGAAGAGTGCAGCCGCTTACATACAGTATCCAACACGATTAATCCCCTCCACTGCTGGGGACTTCTCAAGCTAAATTAACGGCAAATAGCTGCTGTCTCGGACCGTTTTTGTCACAACAATGAAGCATGTAATTGTTTTGTACACATGCACGAAGGCCAACCGCAATATTTACCCTGCAAACACTTCTCTCCCTCTCAAGTCTTTCATGCATGCAGGCACATTTTATTCAGGGCCCTCTTATCGGGTGCCAGAAAACAGGCAGGTTTTTGTGCTGCGTAATTGTTTGTGCACTGCTGGCGCGCACTTCACGGTCCTATCTCGGACATGCTCCTGTTGATGCGGCTTAGTTGTGAAATCAAGCGAGAGGATGGATGATTTTTTTTTTTTTGGTAATGTAACGATATAGGCCCGACGCATGTTGACACGAATTGGAAAATTAATCTTTGATCAGTAAGAGGCAAATGTCTCCACCTCGGGATGTCTGAATTCTTACTGGAGGTGATGATATCTTAGTCCTCATTTTTAGACTTGAAGAAGAACGTGAGTTGTTGTACCACAATCTGTCTTTTCTTCTGTTTAATTTCATAACAGATCAATGTTTTTATTTAACTCACTCTGAAGCTTCAAAGTAAATCGACGGATTTTAGCTCATCACACATATCATTGCAAGAGTATTGCAGTATAGAAATGTGTCCTCAGTATCTATCTTGGTCACAATTAAAGCAGAAATGATAAGTTGATTAGTCAAACATAACATTGATTGACAACTATTTTGATAAGCAATTAATCGTTTGTTATTTGTTAGCAAAAAATGCCAAAAAACTCACTGGCTCCAGCTTCTGTTCTGGTTCCCAATGTGAATATTTGCTGGTTTTCTCTTAGAATAAATTGAATATTTTTTGGGATTGTGGACTGTTGGCTAAACAAAACAATACATTTGAAGACGTTACCTTGAGCCTAGGAAAGCGTGGTGGACAATATTTTCTGACATTTAAATGATTAATTGAGAAAATAATTGGCAGATGAATCAATAATGGATATGTTGCAACCCTGATTTAAATATTTTTTTCCAAGTAAAAATGCCAGAAATTTGCTAGTTAATTTGTTGACATGAATTAGAAAATTAATCTTTGATCAGTTAAGAGGCAAATATCACCACCTCGGGATGTCTGAAGTCTTTGTAATAAGTGCGTGTGCTTGACTGTGTACTATGTTAATTCTGCATACATTTCCATAAAGACACTTTTTTGTCTGTAATTTTCATGATCTCAATCTGTCAATCAGCGCTCCTCAGTTACGTGCAGCTCTCCGCGGTGGGAGGACCCCACTCTCATCTCATCTAAAAACATCGTTAGTCAGCCCCGCCGTGCAGAGCTATTTCTGACAGCAGCTCATCAAAAGGCCTCCAGATGAGTGAGGGGGGGGAAAAGGAAAACGCAAGCTCAACCTCTGACCCGACGCGCTGTTGATATATACAATTCAGCCGGCGCGGGGTGGGGAACCACAGCGGCAAAATGGCAATTAATAGAATAGGTTAGTGCACAAAGTGTCATGCTGCGCCCAGGAGGCGGCTGTGCACTAACACATTGCCCTCTGGTGGTTACATCTGCACAAACATAACTGGATGGATATCCTCATCAGCCTGATTAATGCACGTCTATTATACAGTACAACAGACACATTCATCTGCTGGCTTCATGACTACATTCGGTCTTTCCTGAGCTCAGTAATAATATTACTGAAGAGGGAGCTCTGTTATCCTTGGCTTGAGATGTCTTGGTTTTCCATTATTACTGCACTGGGGACATTTTTGTTCCAATGTCAATTTGCTATAAGCCTGTCTTATCAGTCTACTGGCTTTTTTTTTTTTTTCTCTCTGCTCTGACTCACTCGTTACCCTCAAAAAGGACACTGTGTAATTTGGCAGCGTGAGCACATATCGCGCATCAGATTGGCACGTAACAGATTTAAAGCCCCAGGTTCTGACATTTTCTGACAGGCTGGAAATAGGAGAGACATTATGGAGGAAGCTCGTATAGAAATATTATTAATTCTCGTGTCATTGCTGCTGATATATTTGCAAAATTATGATCAGACACAGGGTGGTTGTGAATGAGTTTCATATCAAATTTCAGACTTTATACGACAGATTTGGTGGGATACATGTCTGAGAAATATACATTTTTGGTGTATTTCAGAGGTAATAATGAGATGGATACCTCTGACAACCCACAATTGTATTATATTAAAGATATACTGTAGGGCTGGGCTAATTTCTTTAACGCAACTTGCGACTTTTGGCCCGGCTATGTCAACAAAGCAAGGAGAAGCTCAGATTACAACACATACAGAGGAAGAGTGACTTCATTCTCTGCTCAGGTAGACATTACTCCTCTATATCTTTACATAGACAACAGTTGTTTTGCTGCTATATTAATGCTCCGGATGTCGTATAGGGAACCTTCTTTAAGTACCAGGACATAGAAAAAAACATTGCTTTATAGATGCTTTTGCTGAAATGGCCCCAAAGAAAAGCTCATCAGCTGGAACACAAATTATGACATGAATGTTAATTTTTGCCATTTTCAGTGCAGAAAAGGTGGCCTTTGAGTAATTATTTCTGAGCCTAATTAGAACCTTTTCATACGGGGTTCATATTTAACACGGGTTTGCTGATGTGAGAACGAGTTTGTGACCTCCTGTGAATTACCTGCACACAATGCTTTTCTGAGGCTTTACTGAGGAACTTTTGTAAGTGCAGACAGCCTTGGTTTGAGACATAAAAAGGGACATTTTAAAAAGACATAAATACAGGAACAAATAAAAGACTGTTTCAGTTCACTTAAAGGTTATATTTCAGGTTATGCCATAGCAGTGCAGGCTCCAGGATGTTTAGTTATGGAGAGGCTAGATGGAGAAGCTTTTCATATCAAAAGCAACATTGTACTGCACCTACTGAAGATATAATGTAATGCAAAAAAAGGTTTGTTTTTTTACTCAAAATCATTTAAAATGTTTGATGACTTGACCACACTAAACTAAACATTAAAATAATAAATTAACTCACAATCTTTCAGCAAGAAATTTTAAGTATTCTGTATATAAGAAGTGGACGTAGTCACCGTGACGTCAGCCATTGGTTTGTGGACTTGAAGCCTTGTTATCTGCAATTTGGCCGTCGCCATCTTGTTTTGTTTGCAACCAGAAGCGACACAAGAGGTTGGAGCTAAGTACAACCGAACGCTGAATGAGACATTTTTCAGCGACCACAAAGGTTACAATTAACATGAACTGAAATCACACTGGGAAAGTGTTAAAGTTGTAAGACGAAAACAGGGACAACACCGTGGTAGCGACCTGTCAATCACAAGGTAGCGACGCCCTAAAGCATGCTTTATGGTCTATTTGTATGTGACCATAATTTACTAACAGTTAATATATGTATGTAAATGTAAATATTTCTTGAATTATTTTTTTTTTTTAGTATTTCACAATAGCAGTTGTTAGGCTTTTGTTTATCATTTTTAAAGATAATTATTCTGTTTTTTAGAGGTTTATAACTATTCTAACAATTAATATATGTTAGAAGAAAAGGATTATGGAATTTTAAAAATATTTCTTGAAAAATTACAGACTTTTTCCATAGCTTTTGAGGGCTTTTTTTTCTCTCCGGTCCCAAACAAACTGAAACATGATACAGCGTGCGACTGCGTCATTGCATCATTGTGCTGTCGGAAAGCATCAATACAGAGGATTCGATAGTCACGGAGGAATCAGACAACTAGGAGCCCGTTTTTCTCTGCCTGCCAATGTGGCGGACGGCCTGAGGATTTTAATTAAGTACAAATTTTTCATGGTACTTCCTGCTTCTACTCCACTACATCTGAGATGCGTGCATTCTCACCGCACATTCTTCTTCTATAAATACCAGTTCATGCGTAGGAAATGGTTATATATCGTTTATACATCTGGCCCCAGATGTTCTGTCTCTCGCAGTGTGTGAGTTGCCAATCTCGAGCGAGGACGAGATGGAACGGAACGAGGGCCTCTCTCGTGTTTTTGACCTCGCAGGGCACGCGCCGCGCCGCAATCTCTACTTCGACTCTCTTCCCTTCTCATCAAGTCCGTCAGTCAACTGGATAACACAGAGAATGGAGAATCAGCAGCGTCAGCGAGGACGTGACGGAGAAACTCTCTGCAACGCCTGACCCTCCTCCACCCTGGCGCAAGTCTCCAAGGCTCTTGTTGCCATGGACACTGTGAATGAAAGTCTGTAAAGCGCAGTGGTGTGACTCTGCAGTGCCGTCACACTGAGCACTTAGTGCTTTGTTTTTTTCCTTTACATTTGGTCTATTTAAATAAATTACTCATATGATTCATGTTGGATGTACTCTATTCTGTTTAAATGGAATAAATGGAATAGAATATTTTATGTATTATATTCAATTAGAGGTGGATAAAACTCAATGTTACTCCTCAATGATGATACCCACATTGAAAATAAAAAGATAAATAAAATAAAAAAAATATTAAAAGACAAAAATATATGCAGAATTTAAACTGCATTTTAAGAACAAGCCAACAACTTTAAGAGGAGATAATATGTCAGTGTTTCCCCAAGTGGCCTAAAAGAAAGAAAAATAATCAATGAATGCAATTTTAATTAACAAAGTATATGTTTTCTACTTCCTCCCAATCCTTGAAGGGTTTTTAAACCTATTTTTCAACCCTATTTTCCCATGTTTTTGTGTCTAACTTACTAATAGCGACAACAATTTCTGAAAGTGGTGTAGTATCGAGGAAGGCTGCAATTTAATCATTTTGGGACACCGTCATTTACGTCCACTAAAAGTGCTCGTTTTTGCCATGACAGGCTCAGATTGTTATTCTAAGTGTGACATTATGGAAAGTCTCATTCTGAAATATTTCCCCCCAATTCTTTAAAAAGTAGCCATGAAGAGGTGCAGAAGTCTAGTTTTCTCTCAGAACACTTGAATTACAATATGCTGAAAGGTTATTATGGGATTTTTGCCCAATGATGCCAAAAACATTCTGCCAACTGCAGGTTTAAAATAAGATAAAACAGTCCATCAAGTTAATTATCGCTGACCTTTTGTTGAAGATATTCCTATTTTAACCCCAGACATCTTCAACACTGTCACCTGATTAAACCTCCCCATGTGCAGAATAAACTTTAAATCTTTTAGCATCATCTGTATGTACAGAGCTGAGCATCAGGTGTTCTAATTTTTTGTCTCAGTTCAGTAATCAAATCTGGCTCCCACTAGTCGGGGTCTTCTATTTCCCCAAAGAGAAAGTCTTATCAACGTTAATGAAGAGTGAGAATGAAGTTCTCTCAGTCTCCCTAGATCGCTCTCTGCTTAGCTGCCTTTGAAGTAAAACGATTTTGTCTAGCAGAAAAGCAAAATAAAATGAAACAGGGGGCAAACCCTGATGCTTCCTCGAGATGTGATTAAACCTTATACTAGTCCTGAAGCCCTGAAGAAGAAGAAGAAGAGTCTTTCAGATACTTCATGATGAAGTTGCAAAGATAATAATCGTGTCTCAATCAGAGAAAAAGCTATGTATATATACATTCTCCCAAAAGCAACATCACCCACGCTGTGAACCATGAGATGATGGGAGAATGAAGCTGCTTTTTGTGCCTCAGGATGCAGACAACCTGCAACAATCGAGCAATCAATGAAGTCCAAGCTGCAGGAAATACTGCAGAGGAATATCAGGGCAACTGTGAGCAGCATTATAGAATCTATGCACTATTAAAAATACAGATACTGCAAAAGTGCACCTATCACAGGTCCCCAGACACCCAAGTACCTCAAGGATTTGTCAACTGCAAATCTGTTTGAGAATACACAAGTACAATATTCATGCGCTTGCTTCAGTGAGCTGAAGTCTGTATTTATGCCTCACTGTGACTGTACACACAGCACTACAACACTGACTGCAGACACAATGCTATGCAGACAGCAAACCACTTATCCACACACACAAAACAATTTCAAATATAGAACACACAACCAAGTACGTAGGCTCACAATTTCAATACCATCATGAATTCTGTGTGCTATGTTATACGTTCTCAGCACATAGAGAACCATCACTGTCAACGCGATGGCACCACTGACATGAACGCACACTAAGCTGAACTATAACGGCAAGACCGGGTCAAACTGCACCGACCGTCCACATGGCTTATTATCTTTACCAAATGTCAACATATAGGAAACATTTGACATGAGCTGGCACACACACATTAACAACGACACAAAGCACAAGTTGTCAAAACAGTAAGAAGAAATATGTACTCACCGGTTGCAGAACACTGTCACAGCCTCAATGTCCGCTGCTTTAGTCCTCGTGGAGCTGGTGTCCAGCAGAGCCAGGTAGAAGCTGGTTGCCCTCTAAAAGAAATAAATGAATTAATAAAATAAAAATGCAGGTGGGCACCCTTCCTCGTTTTCTGCATTGAGGTAACAAATGAACAACACCTTTCACTCCTGTAACTCTCTTTCTCACACTTTTTCATCTGCCGAGCTGCACTTATTTGTCAATAAAAGTGTTAATTGTAGTGAAACACTTCTAAGCCAACAACATCAGTGCACCTACCATAAGGCCCCAGACACACAAGGACCTCTAGGATTTGTCAACTGCAAATCTGTTTGAGAATATACATGCTGCAAGCTGGCATACACATTAACAACAACACAATGCACAAGTTGTCAAAACACTAAGGTCCTTAATTGACAGCTAATGGTTAGCTTAAAGAAATATTTGTACTCAACGGTCACAGAAGAAGACTGGAACAGCCTCAATGTCCTTCACCTTCTGGGGGGGTTGCTGGTCACCCTCTAAAAAAAATAAAAAATAAAAAATGCCAGTGAGCAACCTTCCTCATTTTCTGCATTGAGGTAACAAATGAACAAATAAATAACTAAAGAAAGAAATAAACTTTTCACCGCTGTAACTCTCTTTCTCTCACTTTTTCACCAGCCCGGCTGCACTTATTTGTTAATAAAAGTATAAATTGTAGTGAAACTGACTAATAATAATAATAATAATAATAATAATAATAATAATGAATTTAATTTATATAGCACACTTTAAAATACAAAGTGCTTCACAATAAGGGCAAAACAATCACAATACAACATTAAGACAATTTACACAAGAAACATACCATTAAAATACGTCAAAATAGGACGAATAAAATTACAGACAAATTACTTCCTGATGTAAGTTAAAAAGCAACTTAAAAAATACTGTAAAATCATAGTAATTATAAAATCCTAGGGGAAAGCTAAAAGGAACAGGTGAGTTTTAAGATTAGAATTAAAAACAGCAACACTTTTAAGCCAACAATATCAGGGACCAATTGTTTATTTATATTATAATAAATACAGTTATTTATGAAAATAAAAAAACCTACTAGTATTAACACTATAAAACACATCCCCTTAACCCTATAATGTTCCACTTTATTGGAGTATTAGAGGCCTACTGTAGAAGCTGCATAGCCCAAGTATGATAATATAGCAATAAAATCACAGAGTATTTTGTTCCACTTCAAGCTCTACTCATTATCATTACCAACATATAGAAAACATATGACATGAGCTGGCACACACACACACAAAATATCAAAACACTAAGGTCCTTAATTGACAGCCAATAGTCAGTTTAAAGACATATATGTACTCACCTTTCCAGGTAGAGAGCCAGGTAGAAACTTCTAGCATCACCACACCTCTTCCTCAGGTGTGTCTGCAGCCCAGGTAAAGCACTGTCAAAAAAAAAAGTCAAAAACAAACATAACAGCTAGAAAACATGCTAATATGTCCTTAATGATGCTAGAGCATCCAGCATGGTGTTGATAGCATCCCAACATTCTTTCAAGATGGCGCATCACCAGGTGGAGCTCATCATCGAACAAGAATGACGTCACTTTCTACGTCATGTTCTGCGTCACAGTCAACCAATCAGAAGACGGCCAACTGCTGCGTCAATTTTGCCTGAAATTACAACTATTATTATTTATATTTGAATATTTAATTAACGGAATTAGATACACTTACATACAAACGTTTGATTAAAAAATAATATTCAATTTAATTAAAAAAAAAAAAAAAAAAATGAGAGGAAATTTGCGTGGGCCTTTTTGTTGGGAGCTCGACCCACAATTCATAGCGTTGTGTCGTTACACACAGGGTTGCCACGGTTACCAGAAGAAGCCCGGAAGCGTTTAAAAAAAGGTAAACAAACAGGAATGCACATAAAGATACTGATTTTAAAACATATTTCACCATGATTGATAACTTAAAACTCAAAAATTCTAAATTGACTAAAATTATTAAATTGTTTAGACATTTTAAATGTATTCCAATTGTTTAACAGACCCTGAATATTTATTTTTTTTTTTTCATCTTTTCCTTACATTTTATTTGTTGTATAATTTATTTTTATATTATTTTATACTGTAAAATATTTTTTTGCAGAATTGCAATGTAAAATATGAACATTCGAATATATTGTATTGAAGTTTTGAAATAAAGTATTAAAAAAAATTAAATTAAATTAAATTAAATTAAATTAAATTACATAAATAATTAAACATTAATATTAAGGATTTAAGATGGTACATAAAAAAAACACATGAAATCAGAGTAATGCAGCATTAGACTATATTACACACCTGGTTTATTCATCAACCAGTTCTTTTAATTTTGCTTAATAAAGTTTGACAAAAACAAATTGATTTTTTGACAGTTAACTCTTTTCTCGTTAGGCAAGAGCAAAAAGTAAAAAACGTAAAATAAAAACCATAACGTGATATGTCGCTGCAAAGTGCTGTCCCATTCATATTTATACCATTTCAAGCCCTTGCAGCCTCTCACATTCAACCATTTACCAGGTGATGTCAGTAAAGTCCCTGAGGGTTCAGGGCTTAAGGCCTTAGGGGGGACATTGGGACTGGGCCTGAGATTCTGCAGAGATGAGGTGGACTCAGGTTTGTGTGTTTCTGTGCATGTGTGCAGCAGTGGTGGAGGAAGTATTCAGAAAGCAGAAAAAATGCCCCGTGACTATTAAATTACTCATGCATTAACGTTAAAGCAGGATTTTACTGTTGTAGTTGGTTGAAGTGGAGCTCCAAATCCGAAATTTCGTATAGGGCACCAAAAGGGCTAGAGCCGGCCCTGGGCTATGCATGTTTCTGTTTTTCTACGTACACCTTTTAGTCGTGAATCTACACAGTTTTATGCATGTGGCTGCTGGTCTGACAAGGTACTAACGCAGTGGAAAAAGGTGTGAGTGCATCCATGGGTCTGAGTGTGACCCAAAATGTGTGTTGTTGAAAAAACAAACAGCGCTATCCTCACCCTGTCTTCACCTGTCATAGCTGTAAAGCAGCAGGTCTTATCGCAGACAGAAGGTCTTTACTCACAGTTACAGTACAGAAATAAAAGATACGCACACATACATACGGAGCCGTTATTTCCACTGAACCATGGTAGTGTTCATTCCATTTAACGGACCGTAAATGATGTGAAAAGATGTTGTAATATGGTAATAACAGGATATTTCCTTCCCCACTTCTGTGCCAGGGTTGAGATTGTTTTAGATTTAATCTTAAGAGGAGCTGCCAACTGGAGGGAAATGGTCACATCTGACCTCTAGAAGCCAGACGGGACATTTTTCTAGCCATTTTTTGAGTATCAAGGGATTTAGGTTAGGCTCAGTTTTAAAACTAGAGTGAAGATACTGGTATCATATGAAACTAAAAAACCTAAGGAATCCATTAGTACCAACCATGTCATACCAACTCGTCAGAAAGGAGGTTAAATAACGCTCCAAACTTGCGCAAAAATGTTGGCGAGGAAAAACTGCCATGGCCATTTTCAAAAGGGTCCCTTGACCTCTGACCTCAAGATATGTGAATGTAAATGGGTTCTATGGGTACCCACGAGTCTCCCCTTTACAGACATGCCCACTTTATGATAATCACATGCAGTTTGGGGCAAGTCATAGTCAAGTCAGCACACTGACACACTGACAGCTGTTGTTGCCTGTTGGGCTGCAGTTTGCCATGTTATGATTTGAGCATATAGTTTTTATGCTAAATGCAGTACCTGTGAGGGTTTCTGGACAATATCTGTCATTGTTTTGTGTTGTTAATTGATTTCCAATAATAAATATATAAATACATTTGCATAAAGAAGATATTTGTCCACTCCCACTTGACAAATTTCCCTTTAAGGTTCATTTTGAACAGATAAAAATGTGTGATTAATTCGCGATTAATCACACTTTTGAAACAAAATAGAGATTCTCAAAAACACAAAATAATCATTTTGTCAACGTAACATCCTTGTGGTCACAAAATAATAATTATGTTGAAAACATAAAATAATTACTTAGCATGACAAGGAATCAACACAAAGGAGATAATTACATGCGTGTCCTCTCCGGGCTTCCACAGCTGACAGTGAGTGGATGAAAATGACAATTACCAAGTATAATAATTACACCAATACAATAAATCAGCCTCAAAAAATAAACAACTTCCTTTAACGTTTCATGGATGATTGCTAAGGGAACAACTGAACTTTCGTGTTCTGTGAATAAAGTCACAAACAGGTCAGGAGTGTTACATTTTATTTGGTCTTATCTCTTTTTGAGCTTTTTCCTTTGTTTTTTTTTTTTCCACAGGTTAAAACCCATTATAATAGTCAAGAGAAATAAAAACATTTTTCACATACTGTATACAGAAATAGTCCTCTTGACACACAACAATAAAAACAGTTGATTAGGCCCAGCCCAGTGCGAGATTTCACAAAAATGCAACAATAACAAATATCCAAAGCCCGACGACCGCAAAACCTCAAGCTCGCATGAGCAGAGACAGTTCTGAGAGAGATGTAAAAATGGCTGCCAGGGCAATGCAACAATTGTGTTATCACATCGCCTGGGTTGACACAAAATAGACATGGAAATGAATCTGGAACAATTACAATAAAAGCAAATAGATACAAAGACAGAGAGGAGGTCAAACTTGTCTACTACTTAAGGTAGCGACACAATCCTCATCTCTATCTAGCAGTTTTATGCACATACAAATTCAGTATGGGTGCTCCAAGGAGACGTTAGACTGCGATTTAGGTTTGCTGCAATGTACACAAAGAACCGGATTTCAAGCTCTACCAGGCAATTCTCTTGAATTTTCTGCTACACACATATAGGCTTGTAGAGGAATCATTTTGATTGGTCGAATTGACTGGAATGTAAAGTTAATCTGCCTCATGTGAAGCACCCATACGTACATCTTAAATACTCCAGTGAAAACCTATACAATGTTCATATGAAGCAATCAATCCGTCATCCTAACGTAGACCGCGTCCATGGCCATCTAGAGAGAGAGAAATAGTTTTGATCCAGTGTGTAAAAAGATGGCCATTTATAAATATCCACTTTTTTTTCCCTCCTGTGTATAAGTTTTGTAATTACATCCTTATAGCTGGCTGGTAGGAAGCTGTCAGAAGGAGAAGCCTTTTACAGTACTGTGATGCTGCGAGTGGAAGAGATTTGCCTCTGTGGATCATTTAGTTATTCAAGCCCAAGCGTGAGCACCTGAAAGAGACCACCTGCTGTTAAACATCCTCACGCCTCGGTCAAATATGTTATCCTCAATTATAGTCGTGCCTTCATCAGAGCAATGACCTGATCCAGGACCGTCATACTACGCATGAACACCAGTTGGTTACAACAGCTAACGGAGCTAGCTAGCCGATTTCATCCAAATTTATTGATTTACTTCCAAAAGGCATTTATAAATGGGAAGGTTATGGGAAGGATGTTGAAAATATAAACTCATAGAATGGCGGGCAATCTTCTTGGCATTTTTAAAGCGAGGAAAAATGAAGCGAGGTTCGGAAAAATATGGCCGAAGATGTAGTAACTACATCGCCAAGCTTCAAGGACGTCAGATAGGTTATACTTGCACCCTGACACGTAGTGTGACATACTATTATGATATCGGCTATTTCAGTCCTTTCATCTGCGGACAATGTTGAGGAGACGACGAATAAATCATTGGCGGTCTCCATAATTGAGACACAAGTGCTGTTTACACAACTAATTGGTTTGCAGCACATTCAACACGCTAGAAACAAGAAATTTACAGATTGAACGGCTTCTATTCCAGGAAGATCACAAGGTAATTGAGTGTCAATAGCTCGGCAGGACAATAATCACGACCACGGGGCTGTCGAGTGGAGGGGGGGGGGGGTGAGTGTGCGGGCCTTGGACTTAATAACCTCATAGATAAAAATCCATGTTTATTTTTGCTAAACAGCACAGCATCCTTCTCCAGGAGCCGTCGATGCGGTCTCGGAAACAAATCGGTCCTCCTTTTCGTGGCTCTCGTTCATTCGGTTTTCCTTCGTTACAGAAAAAGAGGACAGCAGATGGTGACCTTGAATGCACAGACTGAAAAGAATTAGGAATAATGTTCACACTTTGAGAGAGCAAGCATTAGCTGACGCACCTGGCAGCGCCTCTCGCAGACATGGGCTTTTGTCCACGTCCCTATTGGGATGTGCAATTCCTGTACAGTCAACGGAAGGTCATATTTGATCGTTTGGTCTCGGCCTGTTAATGCCAAACAAAGGCCCGGGCAGGTGTTTCAGTTAATACGAGCCAGAGAGAGCAATAATGTGTCTCTGGCGCTGACGGCTGGCCGGGAGACAACTGAAACGAGGCCGATAACCAGGTATATTTGTAACCCCCCACTTAATTAAACACAAGCAAGCAAAGGCAGCCAAGGTAAATGGGGTGAAAGCCAGTGAAATGCCAGGCCATCTATTTTGTCGTTTTCAGAGTTTACTCTTCACTGACCCGCCAAGGTAAGATTTCATCAATAAAATAAATGTGACGCGTGTTCATCCGGAGTTTCTCCCTCCAATCCTTCAATTTTCTCAGTCGCCGTGAAGGAGAGGAAACATGATTTAACCGGAGCTGCAGCAATTTAAGAAACACAGACTTCTTTAAAGTCAAACACTAGAGATTGGTAGGTTTACATGCACACTGTGCTCTGTTACTTTGAGTAATCAGGTGAGTTCAATTCAAGCGCAACAATGGGATCCAATTTGAATAAGTGGCTTAATAAGGGTAAATTAAATAATTAGTATGCATGTAAACATGTCCACTGTTCATGAAGCCAAATTAAGCTTTAAATGTGAGGTGCATTAGGCAACGCTTTCCACTGTTTCCCTTCACAAAGCCAGCGAATAGCGAGCGCGCATGTTTTTTCCTCTCGAGAATAGCTCTGATTTTTCAGCTGAAATTCTTTAACACAACCACCGATCACAAGCAGCAGCCTCTCGGCGTGATGAGGGTCACGGCCTCGAGGCTCCTCTATTGTGCCGTCTCATTAGCTTTTATTCATGTAATGTATTGACCATTTGCTATTCACTGATTAGGGGCAATGGTCTGAGCTTGAACTTTGAATTAAGATCATCAAATCATGCATGCCGCCGCGAAAAGTGAATCACCAGTGGCCAGATATCGCTCTCTCTCTCTCTCTCCTGCTGGAGAATTCACTTCCATTGTCCCTGTCAGTTTGTACTCGGGACGCTGATTTGCAATGACGGATGGGGGGGGCGACGCCTGGTAGAGCGGAGCGTCACAAACAACTCATCAGCGCTTTCTTATTGGAGTGCTGGCTGTCAGCTCGGGGAGAGGAGTGGCAGCTACGGTTCCTAAATCTGACAGCCAAAAACCAAATATCGGACGTCCGTGTCCACAAAAGACTTCTCAAAAATGTGTCCCGCTCGATCCATCAGCTACCAAACTGGAGTTTTGTCAGATTAAGAGCCGAGGTAGGAGGGTTTTGTTTATGTTAAAATAAGCACACGTTTTAAGTATTCCAATGTGTTTCTATGCACAGGCAGGATCAAATTAACCACTTGCAGGAGGACATGGGGGTCACCTATGGTCAGGAGCTTTGGGTAGTGAACGAAAGAATGAGATTGCGGATACATGCGGCCAAAATGAGTTTCCTTCGTAGGGTGGCTGGGCTCAGCTTTAGAGATAGGGTGAGGAGGATGCCTCCTGGACGCCTCCCTTTGGAGGTTTTCCAGGCACATCCAACACGCTGGAGAGATTATATATCTGGTCTAGCCTGGGAACGCCTCGCGGTCGCCTAGGAAGAGCTGGAAAACGTTGCTGAGGAGAGGGACGTCGTATAACTTATGTGTTACAAGTTATACTGTATTTCACGAAGTAAATTACTCAACGTGCGCAAGCTAGACGGAGAACAGCAGGCAGCACTTTTCAACATCAGGTCTGAGGGAAAATTAAAGTGAGCGAACGTTCAGACAAGACTTGAGTGGCAGGCTGAAGTGGATACTTGACACACACACAGAGAATTTGTGACAGAAATAATCTGCCAGACGTTTCAATCATCTCAATTTCCTTCATGTATCATTTCACCTCACAGAGCTCTGTTGACAATAACAGCCATCCAGGCCTAATGACTATCACAGGATAGCTCTTGTGGCTTTGTGTGTTGACACGGGGAGACGAGGCAATAACTCATCACTTGTCACGTCGGTGAGATGTTAGCGGTGACGACGAGAGAGCGGAAGGAAAGAAGGAAGGAAGGAAGGAAGGTGGGGAACACTGCTGAGAGAGACAAACTCTATATCAAATCTCCAACTTTTGCACACTGGGAAGGAGGATCCACCCTGCTTTATGGTCTATTTGACTCTAAATGGGACCATAACTTACTAAGTGAACATCATGCTGTATTGAAGAAGACTTGAAACTAGTGATTGAGACCATAAACTCATGTTTACAATGTTTACTGAGGTAATAAATCAAGTGAGAAAGTCTCATAGACATCTATACACTTTCTGCAACCAGAGGAGTCGCCCCCTGCTGGCTGTTAGAAAGAATGCAGGTTTAAGGCACTTCAGCATTGGCTTCACTTTTGCCTTCAAGCCTGGTTTATGGTCTGGTATAGTGAAGCCGCGCCAGAAAGCCTCTGTGCATGCTCGCCATCTACGGAGGCCCACGCCACGGTGTCTCACGCGAGTATAAACAAAGCTTTAGATGCGGTTGGACGACACATTGTGCAACCAAGTAGGTTTGAAGCATACTGAGACCTTTCCAGGCGCTGTGTCTCTTTGTTACTGTTGAGTATTACTTGGATGTCCAGGAGATGATGAACAGACACATTAACGTGCAACAGAAATATTCAATAAAGCTCCCGTTTCAATTTCAAACAAATTCAATTGCCTCTGTAAAATGAGCACTGCTCGGTTAATGGACTCTGTCCTAGAACAAATGCCATTTTCTTTTTTCCCGGATAGAAACCTGGCTGTTACCGAATTGAATGTTCTGCAGTGTCAGGACAAAACTGCCCTCAAGAAAACTTTCCGGAGAAGACGGAAGCAAAGGAGTGTGGGAGTGAGACGGAAAAGAAAGAAAGAAAGAAAGATCTCCCACATCACCTGCGGGCGAAGGACGTAGAGAAAGGTGAGGCCAGACGGTGATGATTTCATCCGGGCAGCAGCTGAGAAGCAAGAGAGAGAAAAGAAAGAAAATGGAGGAGGAGAGATAGCTCAACCCGTCTTTGAAACTTTAGGCATAAAAAAAAGTGCACGTCTTAAATCGTAAGCTGATTCAGGAAAAAAACTCAATATACCTTGCGAGGAGGACGCGGGGCATTTTCGTAACGTCGGGGGAATTTAATTAACCAAATATCTGAACGCTTTGCTAATGCTCTCTACTCTTATCGAGAGGCTAATTATCACTATCAGCCTCCTCTGTTCGTCAGAAGGATTATTAGGCTAATCACAAAGCTTTCCCCTTTGGAGACAAGGTTTTCACTCTTCATCGGAACAAAGCCGCCATTGTCCTCCAATGACACGGTGTCAGTGATGGAGCCAATCAGCGCAGCATTTGTACCTCGTAAAGCTCCGGCAAAGACACGGGTAACAGGGCGAGTTTACCCCGTGTGTAAGTGGGTCTCTTTCAGTTGCTCACATGCTTGACCTACACTAATTATGGAAATACACCACATGCTTGAGGACCAGTTGACTGCCATTAAAAAAAAATATTGGATAATAATAATTGGATACGGTCTGTGATATCCAACCCGTTCAAGGGGGTTATTTGTTGCCACTTTCCCTCAACCTTTTTAAAAAAAACTCCAGAGAAAGTGTCTGAACATTTAGTATGTAGTAACGATCAGTGATGGTAATGATTGTGAACCGAGAGTGAAAGGCCAAGTTGTTGCTCCAGTGCATTCTGGTCTGTTGAGACTGCTGTCGGCGGAAAAATTTATATTTCTACAATTAATTTTCTCCTGTATTATTGTTGAACTTCTCTGCTCCATCTGTTCTGGAAGTATCTCAACATGACATCACAGTTATTCAGAGGATCCTACCAGATCTTTTTTTTTAGCAGTGTTAAAATGGATTTTTAACTAAAAAAAAACTGGGATGGACGAGAGTTTAGGAGCCCTTCTACTGTAGTCTCGCAAAGCCAGCCTACGTCTCCCGAGCTCAAGTCAGCTTTGATTGAGCCGGGCTAGATATGTGAGGAATTAGTGAATGTTTTTGCTTATTCCAGATACACGCTACACAAGAATCAAGCTGATTCTGGGCCGTCATGGTTGCCGCGGCTAATGCATGAGCTAATGCTAAACGTGAAGCAAAAAGTAAGATGGAGCTCAGAAATGGAGGAGCAACTTGTTGATTTGTGGCAACAACACGAGTGTTTATTTAAAGTGTCTCCATGACTTCATCCATCCATCCTTCGTGAATTTTCAGTACAATGAAGAGTAAAAACTAACATCGCTAATTCTTTCTGCCCGTCGTCCGCCAAGTTTGTTAGCAAACAAAAATGTCAAACTATTCCTTTCTAATTTTACAGGGGTAAAACGTAGCATGATTTTGAACATTCACAGCCTTCAAAATTTGGTGGATCATTTTAATTTAATTTTCCAGAACAACCTATTTCAAGAATTGGCAGAAGGGACTCATGACAGCTGTGCGAGCATTTGTCCAATCAGATCAATGTCGATTTTGACATTTTGAACTGGCTTTGCGAGGCTACATCTACTCCGGTGGACTGTACAAATAAATATTCAATGAAGCTTCCATGCAGACGTGTCGTAGTATTTGCAAATACTTGAAAGAATTTGGTTGAACCTTCCTACAGCATCAGACGGGTGGTGATAAGACAGCCTGGATGATGTTTAAAAAGATAACCACAGAAAGTATATTAAAGTTTAAATCCTATCTGTGATTGTCTCAGACCCGTCTGACACTCCATGGAGGTAAAAACAATGTATTTGCAAACACTGTCACAGTGGCATTCTTTGGCATATGAAGGGAACGCAGAGGGCCCCCCCCCCCCCCGTCTTGTTTCCCAATTAATCTGTCCAATCGCTGGCATTTCAAGGGGAACGTGACTGGAATTTTATCTGCTTCCAAAGAGGAATGTCTGGGTCATGGATTTTTTTTTTGTCTTCATGAGTGGCCTGGAATATCCACTCTGAGTGCTTTCTCCCATAATGCAACAGGCAGATGCTGTTTCAAAAAAAGCTTTCCTTGAACAATGAGTCTAGACGTACGCGCACACGACATTTTCCTCCACAGCAACGCTAAGCTGGTTTGCAAATTTTAAGCCAAATTCGTAGCATCTTTCCCTACGCACCAGAAGAACCATTCAAGAAATCTTGAAAAGATATATACTGAAAACACGTCATGAAATAAGGCACTCCAATTTTTCCATTGTCCTGAATGCTTTCAGTTTGCAGAGAGAGGTAGAGGCAGATGAAGCTGTGCAAGTCGCCTTATCCACCTCTGCATTGTCACAATGCTTCAAAGGTAGGGGGGGGGGGGGGAGATGAAGGCAGGTGATATGAGCAGTCTGATGGGATCTGAAGATGAGATTGGTGATCTGCTCCTTCAAAGGGATAGACAAACCCAGATAGAGAGGGAGAATGAAATGGGCACCAGCTATTGGTTCAAAGGCAGCTATCCCACAATCCAATGCTCCACCCTCCGTTGGCTTTCACTGGCTTTCCGGTTTCCGAAGCAGCAGGCTGGCGTATAAATAGGACCTGCAATGATTGGGGCTCCCGTGGTGGAAACCTCCGTCAGTGGGTTGAGTGACGGGTGTGTCCAAATCCTCGTTAAGATGTAGGACACAGTAGTGGAAACGGGTCCTGGACTGTGTTGCCATGATAAAAACCCGCCACACAGGTTTAAAACCGATCGTCTCTGAGTTGCGTTGGCGACTTGAAGGGCTTGAGCCCCAGAGTCTTGCGGGGGTGAGCTCTCTCTTTGGTGCCGTCTTGAGGCCTGCCGATGGCCGCCCAGCCCAGGTCGATGAGGGGCGAGTCGGCCGTGTTGATGGGCGCTAAACGGAACGAGGGCAGCGTGGGCGAGCCGTTAGTGGAGCACGGGGCCGAACGGGAGGTGGGGAAGGGAGCCGAGAAGGGGTCGAAGGGCGAAGCCGTGTCCGAGCCGCACGAGGGGTCGGCCTTCAGAGAGAAGGGGTCGCAGTCCGGCGAGGGGAAGGGGTCACAGTTGGTGAAAGGGTTGGTCGGGGAAGGTTGGTAGCCCAGAGAGTTGCCGTCCAAGCGGTGCGGGCTGCGGCCGCCGGCCGTGTTCCCGCCGCCGGCCGAGATGAAGCTCCAGGGGTCGATGCGGGGCCGGATGGGGGACGGGCGGGGCCGGGGGATGACGGTGACCTCCAGGCGGCGGGTTTTGGGGCTCCAGAGGGCAGGGTTGGGGTGGAAAGACGGCGCTGAAGGCTTGTCATCGGACTCCTGTGTGTCTTGGCACAAGGGCAGGTCCAAAACTGGAAGGAACAGAGAGAACAAACTAATTAAAGAGGAAATCCAGCCATTTAGTGTACAGTAGGTTGTAAAACAGTAAAAAACCAAAGCAATGGAGGCCAAGAAATCCTGACTTTTTGTCTCTTGTATACATCAGACCGGCACATATGGGTACTCTGCAAGGCCGCGGGGGAAAGAAAACTGAAGATCTCATAGACTTCAATGCAATTTGACGCATGTTTGGATTGTAATTATGACTAGTTTGTATGCATTCATCTCTTGTTAAACAAACGTTTGTTTTAAACACATGTCTAATAATTATTTTGCGATCTTGCCTGAACCTGAGCGTTCGTGATACCTTAATAAATGAAGGTTGATCACCGTCATGTCCCTTCAGTCTTCCCCCCGTCCAACAACAATGACCGGATATTGCTTATATCCAGACATCTATACATATTTGATTGAATCACATTAGGCTAAGTGTTGTCTGTAATTATTACACGCTTTGTTGAATACTCGATTCTGATTGGTCAATCACGGCGTTGTACGGTCTGTTATTTCTTTATAGCAGACCGTTGCTATGTATAACAGACCGTTGCTATGGGCGCAGCTCTAATGTCAGACTCTGGAGGACCGTTTTTGTGTCAAATCATTGATTTCTTAAGTAAGTAGCCTTGTAATAAGCGGGATAATGTACAGCTAGCGGGTCATTGTTGTGAAAGAAACCCCTTCAGGGCGATGAGAGACTCCTCCGCTCCGCGTCGGCATGCGGCATCGCCCTTTCGGGGTTTATTTCACAACAATGACCGGCTCGCTGTACATTATCTCTTACTTATGCACTCCTCTCCAATCTGAAATTTGCTTTCTAATATTCTGCATAACACATAAACCTGTGTGATGAAACTGAGTCAAACAGAAAGTGGTACATTATTGTTGCAAACAGAAACCCGCAACATAACGATGATGCAATTAGTCTAAATTAAGTATAACATGGCGCCTTGTAACCAGTTGACAGAGCCGCAACAGCAAGTGTAAATTACCGCTGACAAGAACATTAAACTCTGAATAAATCAGCTTGAATGAACATTTGCTATTTCCAAATGTGATCTGCCAAATGGCATTATTTACTCTCCGAGGCTGCTGAGCTATTCAAGAAAAGAGCAGTCGGGAGTCACACGAGAGCAAAAACGCCCGTGAAGGATTCATCTCTCTCTCTCTCTAGTTTTCAAGCACATGTTCACCGCCAGCAACCTTGTGGCAGTCTGTCTGTGCATCTGAGTCATTACAGTCAATAAACATAATAAGATGTTTAGCTAAAACACTCGCTGCTTAATTATGTGTGGCTTTTTTTGCCTCCGCGCGCCCCGATGTAATGAGCGCATGCGGTTTTTGAGATTACGGCTGTTAGCGGCGGAGCAGGCGAGGCACGTCTCCCCGGTACCTGGGGGCAGCGCTCGAAGAAACATCTATGTGGAGAATCCGAGGCTTTGTGAGTCAAAGCGGGCCAGATATAGAGTGTGAAATGTTACCAGAGGGCTCTCTTAAAGCCCTCGTAAAGCCCACTCACTCTTAAAACAACCGATATCCACGCCCCCCCCCGTCATCACAGCTCTGAACTGTGTCAGTGCTTCTAAGAAATGCATATTACTCTCAGAGAGAAACATGTGACTGCACTGTATAGTAACATGCAGATCATGTCTGTTAGCATGACACTTACATGAATTAAAACAAAAGTATAATGATGCCCCGTGAGAACTGAACATTTTCTGTTTCCGCATGTTGTTTTGAGGGGGAAAATTAATGCTAATCCCTGTTGAATGTGATCTTTCATCATGTAGCATTTACACATAGCATACGTTTGACATACCTCCATATGAAAATGTGCTGAATCTGGAGAGTAAATACTAGGGGTGGGATTTTGAAAATTGATTTTTTTTTAATGCCAGAATTGATATATTTGCTTCATTTGAGTCTATGCGGAGGTGGAAGGAAGTTTTTATTGTTGTAGTCTGAGTAACCAACAACAAACCGCCACGAGCCGAAACGAGAAAGTAGAAAACATTGGAGGGTCGTCGTGGATACGACCTGCACCTTCACATGTTAAATCCAACGTGGTAAACACTACACATCCAGTAAAGGATGGAAACACTTTGGGTTTCACACACTGCAGGAAAAGCAGAGCTAGACATCACAGCTAAAGCTGCATGCTAACTCTGTCACGGACAGGAAACGTTATCGTATTGCGGTAACGTTGCGGTCGAGCCGGCCGTCGCTCTAATCTCCGTGGTCAAATGGGCCGACGCTACAACTGTAGAGCACCCATATACTGACATTTATGTTAAATGCATTCAAACGGCCCCGATGGAGCTGACCATGGATGGATAAAGAGAACGGAGCTGACGGGAGAGCTAGAGACGGACTTGGAGAAGTTAGAGGAAGTATACACGTGTGACTACGTCCGGTTTTCAAAATAAGATGTTAACAAAGGGAACTGTATATACAAAATACATGTATGGGAATAAGATTGATTGGATTATATTCACCAGAAGCATAAAACAGGACATGTCCCTTATAAATTAAAAGAAAATAGCACTAATTTGTGAGGGAAATGTCTTTATTCATTGATTTTTGGGTTGCTGAAAAAATAAATAATAATAATTCCTGATAATGACTGATATATTTGACTTCAGGACATCTCTGACTACATACATGCTGAAAATCAAACATTTTTACTTGATTAATTTAGATATTTTCCAAAGTAAAAGTCCCTAGAAGTGTATGAGTCAACTTTTTCCCCATGGTCTAGATTTAAAAAGCAATATCGAATCGCAATACTTAAAAATCGCAATACATATCGAATCGGCACCCAGGTATCGTGATAGTATCGAATCAGGAGATAGTTGTATCGTCCAAGCCCTAGTAAATACACCCAAGATGCACTGCAAACTATCCAAGGAAGTGTCCAAAAAAACACTGCGATGACGCTGAAGTCAAGAACAGATAATTAGCCATTTTGAATCCAGTCTGCATTACCTCAGCTGTGGCCCCCGGATGTTTTGCATTCATCCTCAACTTTGCAATAAAAAGAAAACTCTTGCTTGAAAGAGGGAAAAACAACAGAAGATGGGATGCTAGCTTTGCTTAGCAACTATTAGCAGTGAAGTATGGAGGGCCAGCTGTTACCTGAGATATGCAAATAGCTGGAGAAGAGCTTTGATGTAAATGAAAAAGCTTGTGCGGCATTGAAGCCTCCCTTGTGCCAGAGAGATCTTGCAAAAAACAGTTACAATAATAATTCTGCAAGAACTGTGAGGGAACATTGTCATGCTGAAAAGGTACATTATTAAAGGTTGGATCCAATTTCGGTGCAGTGCCTCCTAAAAACATGCTTAGTGCTCTTAAAGCTGCACTCGGTAACTTCGATCAAATAAGATGAAATATGTCACTATATCCTCACAGTAGTGCACAAGGAAGGTTATCTGAAAAAAAATCATGTTTCTCTGTGTCTTTCTAAGCTCCTAAAGGCATCTGCAAGATTTCACAGACCGGAGGAAAACAACCATTTTCATCATTTTAAAACGCCATTTAAAAACAAAAACATATTAGTGAGGATGTAGCCTGAGAGTCATGCTCCCAAAACACTGGATTTCCTACACTTCCATGTTGCATTGCAACTTGATAGAATCGTTTGCTAGACCCTGTCTGGTGACAAAAATGTGTGAATTAACTGACTTTGACTTGTAAAACAGGCGGAGTGCTCCTTTAAGGTGAAGAAGTGGTACTGACCGAGCTGAGAGCCGTGCAGGCCTTGACTGGATCTCCTCCTCCGCTCAGATTTGTGCTCCCAAGCCTCACAGCTCAGCTCCCCATTAGTCGAATGGCAACATGGCGTCCATTCCCCCTGGCCGGCCTTGCTGTGTCGCAGCGGGGTCCTGGGGCTCTGCGGACTGTGAGGCATCTGCGGCGTCCGGTGGCCGCTCCTCTCGCGGGGATTCGGCGGAGGCGGCGTCAGGGGCAACGGCTTCAGTTCTTGGTACTGCAGAGCTAAGTCGAGACGCGGTTTGGGGAGCAGCTCAGTGTTGGAGAAGGTGATGAGATCGTCCACCACTGGGGGGTCTGAAATGAGGGGCATAGGAGAGGAGATCTCCGGTTCGGAGGGGGTGCGGTTCTCCAGGGAAGGGAGGTTAGTTCGAGGGGGAACCCTTGGGGGAATATCCAGGCAGCGACCTAGTCCTATGGAGGCCAGGAGGGAGCCGCCGCTCAGCAGGGCCCGGTGCGTCGTCTTAATGAGGCCACTGTGGGATCCCCGCTCAGGCCTGGGGGAGCCAGCCGGGGAGGAACACCTTTCCTCGCTGACCGAGTCTCGCTGAGGTAGAGGAAGCCGCAGGCTGTCCTTCACTGAGGAGCCTGCAGAGAGAGAAAAACATTGTTTTTTTATGTAAAAAGAAGGGGAAGGAGAGAGAGAGAGACATTTATTATTCATTTAGCTTTTATACATAATTCACAGTCATGACGGCGTGAATCGTAACAGTGGCTAATGGAAGATATGCAGCTCTGAGGGCGTCAGATACCGTTCTGAGCGGGGGGAGGGGTCGGCGCCGAGGGTCTGTACTCCTCAAAGTCATCCTTGGATTCCCCCCTCACGTTGCTGTCCGAGTCCAGGAGCTTGGCCCTCATCGACAGACTGAAAGCGCCGGGAAATAAGAAAAATATTTAAAGCATGGTGATAAATTAAGTGTTATCAAATCCTAAATTCTAAGTGTTTACATGCAAAAGAAATAGTTAGAAAGAGCAGCGCTGCTGTACCTGCTCTCCTGGGGACTAAGGCGCAGGACTTTAGGGCTTTTGGGACTCTTCGGGCTCTGGGGCCTCCAGTGGGGACCCAACCGGTCTCCATTGGCTTGTTTATGAGGAGGAGCCTCGAGGGGCCAGACTGGGCTCATACCAAACGTCCTGCTGTTGTCACTAGGACTCACTGCGGGATGGAGGGGGGGGAAATGGAAGAAAAGAGAGAGAAAAGGAATATTAGCTTGGATGCCATATCAGTATGCATGCTGCTTAGCTGTATCCTAATGAGGTGTGCATTTTTAAAAGGCAGGTTTCACCGATAAATCGACGCAGCCCTGCAATCATCGCCAACACAACGACCTTTAATTGACTGGAATTCACGCGCCTTCATTGCACTTTTCTGCACAGTTTAAGTCCTGATTAATACAGTGTTAAGACACTAACAGTCTAACCTGCAAAGTGGTTCACAGAGCAGAAAGCGTGAGAGTCAAAGTCACCCGGGAAAAGATGAGAAGAGGTGCTTATAAAAGTCTTTACCCAGCCACTCTCCCCCACCCACTGTGGAGTGAACGTTCATTCACGCGCAGCATGTACTGTATATATATATATATGCTGGGCTTCCTGCCACAACACCTCAGACTCCATCACACTCTTCGAATGCAGCCTTCTCCACATAACACCTGACATGTTAGTCAAAACAAAGAGACCGACGTGGTATACGGGCACCGCTGTAATATACTGCAAATACCAGGGAGAAAGCTTTAAACCTGTTTTATTTCTCTGAGGTCTGGTGCTTCCCTCATTCATGTCATTTCATTTTAGCTTCAGAAATGGGAAAAAAAAGTAAATACGCTCTCCGGATGGACATGTTGTATTATTTTCTTTGGCCTCTACTGCGGTTCTGGCTGATGCACGTTGCCTCCCATCACTCTCCAACACAATGTTTTCAAAGCAAGCACAGAGGTCAGCTGATAGTGTCAGCATTGCAATTTCATCAAGATCAGAACCGCGGCTCTCTCCAAGCTTTCTTTTGCAACGCGTCACTGTTGATGTCGTCGTGTGTCGTTGATGGAATATTTCACAATGTTTTGGGATATTTCACAATCATCTGCATCATGTTGATATTAAAGCAGCAGTAGGCAGATAAAATAACATATAAAACAACCAATCAAAGCCGAGCTGGAGCCTTGCCGTCTCTGAGCAGCTGTCAATCACTCATGAACTCTGATCAAACGGTCAAACTAGGCAGCGCTGATCAAATATGAATCAATATTCTGTTACTGTAATGCCTATTTCTCTCCTCAAATGTTTTCAGAATCATCTTGTAGTGTACTGTTTAGCTGTTAAATGAGAAAGTTTGGCCGCCATGTTGAGATCAGTCGAGGTAATACCAAGCACCGCCCACTAGCCGGAGCAAACCTTCTCATTTTACAAGATGTTTCTGAAAACATTTGAGGCATTTGAAGCTCTAACTGTTGGATCAGGGTTTGAGCATCGGTGTGTCTGGAGGTCTGGAGCTGGGAACCCAGGGTCTAGGCTACAGGCTCGAATAAATCTAATTAATGAAACATAAGTTAATCTATTGATTTACAGATTGATGCCTTTACATGGCAAACATTGCCAGAAGAATTAAATGTTCAAACGAAGGCTGTGATATGAGTAAATAATACAATTTTTAAAATTATTGGAGCAAGTTTTGTTTCTAAGCTTTTTGGGTGCTATCTACAGTTATAATAAAGGTCCAAAATGATTGGGAGGACCCCAAACCCCCACCCCAGATTTATACCGGTTCTTTGCCTGTGATGTTTGCGGGTTTTTAATTGAAAAGACTGATCTTCTTGTATGCACACAGGCCGACTTGGCTCAATAACCTAGCTTTGTGTTGACATATTGTCTTACAATGATGAGTTTCATCCGGTCCTGATTTAAAGTTTCCGTGGCATGTTGGGCCCCTGCTGCCATCCCTCGAGCTAAGCTGCTAAAAAGGATAGCACTTTATATCATCATACAAACATATAAATGTAGAGACTTCTATACCTCAAGTACTGGACTAATGAAAAGGACTAGGAGAGAAGCACAAGAACCAAAACTAGTCCTGCCCCCCCACACAGATAGATGAGGATAACAATATCCATGCTAAAAACGCTAACTATCACAATCCCAGAAAAAAAGTCAGTGAAAAATATGGGACAGTTTAATTTTCTCGTTATCTAATTCATGGAGACAATGAGAGAAGTTACTTCTGAGACGATCATTCAGCGGGTTTCATTGTGCCCTTTCTTTACTCGTTTGTCTTAACAGAACAAAACTCCTGTTGAATAGAACTCTGCGGACTAATGCAAATCAATTTGGCACTTCTCTAGACAAATACGTTCGGGAGGCCCCGGCAATAAATCAGCGCTTGCGACTGAGAGGGCAAGCATAAATACCCACTAAACACATTTTAATGACAGACACACTCATGGCTTAGTGATAGCCATTAAGGAAAGTCATTAGGAAGTAAAGAAAACCAGCCCTCTGTTTGATGAATAAATGAAGCTGGCAGATGTTTTAGATTTACTAACCACTTTTGCAAATAAATGTTTCACTGCAATTTGTACTTTTATGTCAGCCCCCGGGGGTAATTGTTTAGGGAGGGAAAAAATCACTGCCTGTTGCTACACCACAAATTTCCTTTTGGCTTTTTGTTAAGACGCCCTGTGACCTACTAGCAACAGTTTCCCTCCAAAGGGAAACGATCTCGGGGCGTTTGTCTGGGAGCCTGACAAGCAGAAGAGTATTGTAAATCTCCGCCGCTGCTGCAACCCTTCTCAACCCCTTCTTCTGCTGGAGCAATGAATTCCTGCCTGCTTATTTTTAATTCAGCAAACCGCACTGTAGCCGCTACATGCATATAAAACCGTGGACTCTCTCTCTGCCTGGAAAAATACAGCTCAATGGCTCCCCCCGCTGCAGCAATGAGGACGCTGCAGAGCTGCTGCAGTGGGAAAAAAAATAAAAAAGCTGCTGAGAAGTGCTGAGCCGCTGGGAGGAAGTCAGATAATATTTGGACAGTGGAAAAGGGAAAAGGGTGTGTGTGAGAGAGAGAGAGAGAGAGAGAGAGAGAGAGAGAGGGAGGGAGAGAGAGGGAGAGAGAGAGAGGGAGAGAGAGAGAGGGAGGGAGAGAGAGGGAGGGGGCCCACAGGGAAACATGGGAAGACAAAAAAGACGAGTGGGTGGTTGAGAGCACATGAAAGGAGAGGATTTGGAGAGAAGTAATGTTGCAACACAGTCTGTGTGTGCACGCAGGAAGGCGAGAGATCCTGCATTTTTCCACATAGACATATACAGTATACATAGACGTACGTCAACGTGGGCGCCATATTGGACCTGGCAAGACTGGCCTGTAAACACATACAAGTGAACACGGGAGCTGTTGTTTTTCTGGATAAAAAGCACTATAACGTCTACATTCATACTATCGCTGCAACGGGCTGAAGCGTCCAATGTATGTATTTATGTCTACGCACAAACATGTGCACCTGTGTGTTTATCCAAGGGGAAAAAAATGGCTGCACTCACGTTGGATTGCACGGAAACGTGGGCCGAAGGAGGGCGAGGAGCCCGAGCCCAGATCAGGAGAGTTACGCCTCTTCTCCAGGCCTGGGGAAGCCTGCACCGTAATCTTATGGATGAAATCTGCAACACACACAAACATATACAGACAGATGTTAGACCACCTGGAAGGCACCAACCCAGAACACACACATGAGTTTGGCTTTCCTCGCTCTACTTCACATTCGTACATTCAGGAGTGGTCGGTTGTTTGGAAGGTTGCAGTCCATAGCATGACATTCACGGTGGTATGAAATTCACATGTTCTCAGCTTGGTAACAAATGCTGTTTCTTTACGTAAAACATAAGCAGATTTCAGTAGCTTTATGATACTAATTTCTGTGCTGTGTTTTGATGGGAACTGGCCGTTTCGTCTTACAACCTAGCAAACTACTAGCTGGAACTAACGGTGCCTTCAAATGGGTCGTGTTTACAAGAAGAGTCCATATGAACACCCCCAAAGAGTATAAAAGCAAAGACGAAACTCTGGTGCTTTTTTGACAACAGCCACTGCCGCCATTTTGGACTGAAAACGCTTATTTTATTCATAATATTTTTGCCATAGAATTTCACTTTTTGGAGCATAATAAGTTAATATATTGTAATTTTAGTCGTATATAGTTTTTCTTCGTAATTCTATAATATGTCTGAGGAAAATGTTGATATTCCAAACGGACTAATCTTATATGCCTTTTGCATTTCCTGCATTATTTCCCGCATGCTAGCTTGCTAAATTGTTAGCTTCTGTGGCTTCTAGACGCCGACAGTAACATTAATACAACCACGAGCGGCTAGGCTACTGCTACTACTTGCTACAAGTTAACACCGCTAATAACAAGCTACAGAGCCCAATAGGTGTCAGCAGGGAAACTTTTGATAAATCATTCCCTGAGGCGATAGGAGGCCATGAGAGTTCATTTTTTGGTGCATAATAAGTTAATGTATTGTAATTTTAGTCATATATTGTTTATCTTGGTGAAAACTATAGTGTTTAGAAGTGTGTTTAAAACACACTTCCTTTACAATAATATTCACTTTTAGTTAACGTGCACCTGGAATGAGCTGCACCACAGTAATTACACTCAGCTATCTCCCTATTGCCAGCCTATTTGTTTCTCTGTATATTTAGCCACTGTACAACCATGACAGAGCCCAATTTGTGATGCAACTGCAAAGCCTCTATTAGTCTTTCAGCACAGCAACATACTGTTTGTGTACGTGACAAATAAAACCTTTAAATCCTGAAGAAGAACATGTTCTTATTTATATCTACGGGATATGAAGCACACATAGGTTATTCCACACAAAGTGCAAGAGCAACACAGGATGGAGGAAAAAAAAGATAATAATAATATTGGTGGAAAGAGGAAGGGAAGGCAGATATGGTTAGGAGGAGAACAAAAACACAGACGAGGGAGCTAGAGGGGAGAGGAGCGAGGGAAAAAGGGTGAGGGAGGGATACCTAAAAAGAGAGAGAGAGAGAGAGAGTGGAAGTGAAGAGAGGCCAGCCAGCAGTGTATCCATAGACAGGAAGTAACAAGGCGTGGTTGGCTCACTCTCCCCTCTCATCAACCCCCCCCACCACCACCACATCACCGCCCTGCTGCTGCTGGGAAAGGCCTAACCACAACACACACACACACACACACACACAAACACACACAATGTATTTACGCATGCTTGCTCAGCCTAAAATACACTCACACACGCATTGAAACACACTGGATGTGAACTGCAGCGGGCTTTGTGATAGCAGAGGATACGTACATGGTCAGTATCAGACCTGAGATCCACCTTTCACAGGATCAGTGCTATAGCTATGATGGTTGTTGAAGAGATTTTAAGATGGAAATACAAGTAAACAATTTCAAATGTATTGTAAGACAGCAGGAATAGAGCCCACCTGCGGCCTAATATTCTACATATCAGCCTTTAAACCGACATGAGTCCAGTCCTGACGGGAACCTTCAGCAAAGCCGAGCTACAAAATTACAGTTGCGCCACAAAACTCTCTAACTCTCCCTCACTTCCTCCTCTCTGCTCTCTTGTATTTTTTTGCCTGTTGTTGTTTTTGTTGCTTCTTGAGACTGAGCCAGTAATGGCCCTTGAAATGGAATTTCTCGTCAAGACCGTTTGGCTGACACAATTCGGCTAGTAGTTGATTCGTGAAGTCAAAAAAAACAAAAAAAAAAAGCAGTTCAAACACACAGGCCCTGTTCAGATCTGGTATTAAACGTGCGTCCTCGGTGATCGGATCACAAGCGGACGGCTCGAAGTACAGACGCATTGAGATCGGACCACATTCAGAGGTGGCCACATATGACCACATTCTTCTAGCAGTGTGTACGCGAATGTGTCCTGAACAGGGCCTGTACACACACACACACACACACCTTGAGGCATGCTGATCTTCTCGCCATTCTTGCACTTGAGCTTGTGCTTCTTGAAGGTGCCCTTCCTCTTCTTGACGTTGGGCTTCTCCTGGTTCTGGTTGAGGTGGAGGATGAGGAGGCTGAGCTCGCGCTCGAACACCTCCTGCTCCCACTGGGCCAGCTGCTGCTCGCGCTGCCGCAGGAACTCTTCGTGGGACTTCTGCTCCAGAGCCGCTCGCTTCAGCTCCTCCTCGCGGCATCGCAGCTCCTGATGGGAGGAAGTAGGACAAGCAGATGAAAGAGATGAGGAGGTGTTATAATAGGAGCAGGTCCCCAAATCATGTGTGACGGAGGTTTGCAGTGTGAAATGAGCTGCTGAAGGTTGGTTGCAATGAAACCGCTCATGAGCATATACCTGACTATAAGGATGTATAAATATACTGCACATGTAGCAGCGTCATCATGCCGAAACCTACGTCAGGTCACGTGGGAAAAAGCTTTAGAAAGGCTTGGGAAAATAGCATTTTCACGACTGTAACCTACCTTCTCTTTAGCCCGGAGTTCATCGAACATGTCCTGGATCTCCAGTTTCCAGTCCTCCTGCAGGGAGTGGAAGGACTCCTGCGGCATCTCTTCCTTCACCTGCTGCTCCAAGGCCGTCAGCTGGGTCAGGATGGAGCTGAAGTTGGGTCTGCGGTGGGGGTCCTGGTCCCAGCACTCTGTCACAAACACAGCAGAAATAGCACTTCAGATATACAGATATTTCTACTACAACTGCACTCTCTTACGCATGAATGTCCCTCTTATCCCCCTCATTTAAATCCTGGTTATGTGTCTCGTCTTTCCTGAAACTGGACAAAATTAAGTTCACTCTGAGAGGCTCCTCGGACAGATTCTACTCCAACTTGCAACCGCTAATTATCTATATTGACAGGTTGCCCGCTGGCGAAATTGCACAGTAATAATACATGCTGAACCTACACATACGCATGCTTTGTTGCCTGGCGACCTTTTAATGGTGCTACGATGTCCTGGGTGCAATGTCTGCCTACTGACCCAATATAATTTGTTTGGTTATCTAAATATTTATCCACTTATATCTTATATCGGTGCTTCGGGCTTATTAATATTGTTAAAGGGTATATATGCATGTATACAGGAGCGTAATTATTATTATTTTATTATTTTTATTATTATTTTTTTTACTATTTTGTATCTGTTTTTAATTTTTTTTTTCATTTATTTATCTATTATTTTTATTATTTGTGGCATTATTATTATTATTATTATCTTATTTTATTTTATTTATTTTTCATTAACATCTTTCTTTTATGTAAGGCTATGTATGTGTGTGTATATGTTTATATATATACAAATATGGATGTATAATGTATGTATATGTGTGCGTATGTAAGTATGCACATATAATTATTCACTATTCATCCTTAAGTAATTTCTGCCATGATTATTTACTTAATTTTATTAAGGTTATTATTAAACCTGAAAATGCCTCTTGTGCTTTCTTTCAATAAAGTATTGAAATAAAAATAAGCATAAATGCATGTCTGTCCTGCAAAAAGAGTAGAAATAAGGAAGAAGTGGACCAAAGCAGAGCAAGATAGATATTAAGTTGAAAAAGAATAAAGCGATATTTAGTCTGTTGCTGAGTCGTTTCCTTAAAACGAGTGGAAAACATATCACAATAAAGTCGGCACAATTCACTTGTTTCCAGCGAGTTTCACTTCTTTATAGTGTTTTCTTGAATCAAGGGACCTGAAAGAAGGAAGTAACTCTCTGATTCACCATCATCCTCAGACACACTGATCTGCATTGGAAAAAAGGCAACTTTTAACCAGCCTATTGAAAGGTGCTCATTAGAACTTTAAGACTTAAAATCAGGTCAATTGAAGACTCATTACACTTCCATGTCCAATGAGTATCCTGCGACGCCTCTAATTTTTATTTACACATATTTCAGGCACTTGTGTGAGCATAATCTAGAGTCAAGCCGATCACTTATTCAAAGTGTTATGCTTAATTAACTTGCCGTGGGGGGTTTTGCATAATTTGCTGCCTTACAAGCAGATCAAAAACCAATCCGATAATTAATTAATCCTCTGAGGTGGCTATCGGTGGTTTTGTGCACTGATCTCTGTTTTTTAAATATGACTGTAAAAGAGAAGCAGACATCAAGAGAAGCAGAAGGACTGTTAGCTGTCTATGTCTACTGCTTTTGGAAAGAGCAGATAAGAGCATGTTAGAAAGCACCCAGGTGACACTGCTTTTTAGTTTGAGACTGAACAAATGAAGAACATAAGTGGGTACAAACATATTGCACAAGGTGGCCCCAGCACAAAACACTTCCTCTCCGCGGCCACCGTTATTAACAACACACAGGAATTTGTTTTCTCAATTTCAACCCAGCTTTGGGGAAATGGAAAGAGAGCGACACCAATTTGATCTCACGCAAGAGTACTCTCACACCACTGAACTGAAAGTCGTTGCCCTGAGAGTGCAACGAGTGCATTCGATTGCATTTCCAAAAAAAACACGTGTCCCCACCTGACATGAGCAGAGAGAAGGGTTCGGGGCAGGTGGAAGGGATGGGCAGGGTGAGCTTGTTGACGGCGACTCCGTAGGCGACGGCGAGTCCATCAATCCCTTTGTAGGGAGCTTCTCCTGTTAGCAGCTCCCACAGCAGAACGCCGTAGCTGGAGGGGGGGGAAACACAGGCAACAAGGCATGAAGACGGTACACTCAGAAACCAAAATCAGACACAGGATATATCCTGGAACACACATAGTTAATCACACATTTTATATCTGTTCAAAATTTACCTTAAAGGGAGATTTGTCAAGTATTTAATACTCTTATCAACATGTGAGTGGACAAATATGCTGCTTTATGCAAATATAAGTGTATATTTATTATTGGAAATCAACTAACAACACAAAACAATGACAGATATTGTCCAGAAACCCTCACAGGTACTGCATTTAGTATAAAACAATATGCTCAAATCATAACACGGCAAACTGCAGCCCAACAGGCAACAACAGCTGTCAGTGTGTCAGTGTGCTGACTTGACTATGACTTGCCCCAAACTGCATGTGATTATCATAGAGTGGGCATGTCTGTAAAGGGGAGACTCGTGGGTACCCATAGAACCCATTTTCATTCACATATCTTGAGGTCAGAGGTCAAGGGACCCCTTTGAAAATGGCCATGCCAGTTTTTCCTCGCCAAAATTTAGCGCAAGTTTGAAGCGTTATTTAACCGCCTTCGAGACAAGCTAGTATGACATGGTTGGTACCGATGGATTCATTAGGTTTTCTAGTTTCATATGATACCAGTATCTTAACTCTAGCTTTAAAACTGAGCTCGCTACAACCTAAAAATCTGAATTTGCGTTAATGCGTTAAAGAAATTAGTGGCGTTAAAACAAATTTGTGTGAGACTGTTTTTATATCCCTAAGCTGTTAATGCAACTCAATACTTCCTGCAGCTGCTTCACAGTAAAAGTCGTCCAGCAAATAGTACTGAAGATGGCTTTTATTGTGAAGCAGTTCAGGAAGTCCTAAATTAAAGGCACCAGGATAATCTTAAAGGAGCCCCGAAGTGACCATTTGTATATCATTTACTCACCCTGTGTTACCTTGAATTCTTACGGAAATTTTAATTTTTTTTTATATATCAAAACATCTATATATACAAATAAATTTGACTTGACTGACATAGAAGATAACACCGTGGGTCTACGGTGTTTAAATATTTCATGGTTATTCTTTCTACTTTGTACAGCACATTATACTTTACACAGTCATTATCATGGAACTGACAGTACAGAGCGAAGACAGTGGAATATTTTTTGCTCGGTGAAACGTGTGCTTGCAAAGCAATGTGAACTCATGCATGCAAAACTTGTACAAACACAAAGACACAAACACACACACACACACACACACACACACACACACGCACACACACACACACACACACACACACACACACACACACACAGGACTTCTGAGCCCACACAATGGGAGCAGCCCTGTGTCCTAAGAAGATGAAGCGTGGCGCAGGACTTGGATCTCGCACACTGTCAATTAGCCCTCGCCCGGACCTGACTGAACGCACTGTGGAGGCTCGCTAAGTGGAGAGCGCAGGCCGCAGCCTCTTTTTATTTAGTCCTTTAATTACAACTTCCACACACTGTGACTGTGCAGAAAACGCTGCTCGCCGCTCCCCCCGAGGCGGTCGCCGCCGCCGCCGTCTTCGCGTGGCGGCTTTGGAGGGAGACGAGCGGCCGTGGACAGATGAGAAAGAATAGCAGAACAAAGATCGCCCTTCATTTTCAGAGCAGTGCTGCCTGCCTGCCTGCTCATTTTCGCTGCTTTCCAGATTGTGCTGTGATTGCTGTGAAAATGAGCTTGCGTGGGTTTGTTGTTGATAGACGGCGGGGAGATGGAACCGAGAGGATGTGCGAGAGATAGTGAGATGACACCATTAGGGTTAGTTAAAAACTGTACACTCTTACTATTCCTTAAAGTACCAGAAAATGTCCTAAAGTAGCTTCAACCATATCAGAATCCTTCTTGATGTCCTCAAGGACGCTCGCTCTGTAACGGCATGTTCAATTGGTTTCACCGAGGCTCTTTGTGCGGCTGCAAAGAACCATTTAAGAGTGGATTAAATGGTCCAAATCCACTGGATTAAAATTAAACCATAGCATATGAGAGTAACTGCTATAACCACGATGCAGCAGAGCCATGAATGCGCTTTATTGCTTTAATAAATTGTTTATCTTTTTCACCGTTGCTGAGCAAAAAGGCAGCCTCATCTCGAATGCAAATTCAGCACTTTAAAGCCATCATGAATCCCCCTCTCAACAAATCACAGAGTCATTATTATAAAAACCAAAAACCATAATCAAGGGACTCTTCTCTGTCTGTGTAGATGTGGCCAAACACACACACACATATATATATATATGCGCGCACACACACACACACACACACAGAGCTATTCCCAGATAAAGGGCTGTGGTTAGGTCTGGTGTGTGGCCTCCTTCTCTGTCTATACTGGAGACAATGGGACAGTGTGCAGTACAGATGTCCCACAACAAAGCACAGAGCAGCTCTTTGAAGGGACGCCATCACATGGCCGCGGCGGTCTTTCTGCAATCCATCATTCTCATCATTCTCCCACCATCACTTGTCTGCACTTTCAACCTTTCCCCTCTATTTCTGTGAGGTTTTCTGTCCTGCAGCAGGTCCACTATCCTGCACATCATTACTACACACTACTGTTATATACTGATATACTGACATTTTAATTCTCTTTAACCCTCTGAGACCCAAAATAGGACCATTTCTATCTTTTTTAGGGGGGTACATGGGGTCTTTAGGGGGAGATAGCAGTCAACAGTAGAGGTTCAGGTTCCCAGCTTTCAGATGATGTACACCACTTCTATGTGACATCTACTGTTGACCTGCTATCTCCCCCTAAAGACCCCCTGTACCCCCCTAAAAAAGACAAAAACGGGTCTAAGTGGGTTAAAGGAATAGTTTGACATTTCAGGAAATACACTTACTTGTTTAGCCCTACCTTCATATATAGCCTGCAGACATTAGCATGGTATTGATCAAAATCACCAAAAGCAAACCACCAAAATGTCAAACTATTCCTTTCAAGATATAAAATGCAGGAATTTTCTAAAAAAAAACAATGTATAGACTAAAACAATCCCTTTCAATAATCGTTTAGAGGTGTGTGGCAGTTTTCGGGACATTTCTGGACTTCAACAATAACGTTTTATTTCTCTGATTCGCTGCTTTGTTCTCACTAACGCCGCTCCCTCTCTTCATTCACTCTATAGCTCGCTACACCGTAACATAAATACCATAAAAGCACACCTGCACATATAATAAAAATCCCGAACTGAGCTTCAGAAACGTCGTGCACACACATAAAAACACACACACAAGCACTGACCTCCAGACGTCGCTGCCCTTGGAGAAGGTGGAGGACTTGATGACCTCAGGGGCCATCCAGGCGTAGGTGCCGGCGGTGCTCATCTTTGTGGTCTTGTGCCACTCTCTCGCCAGGCCGAAGTCTGTGATCTTCAACGTCAGACCCTCCATACATTCATTCTCTATGGGCTGAGCCAGAAGGACTGCAGGAAGCAAAGGACAGAGAAAGACAGGTAAGACTTAGCAAGGTTTGTTGAGTGATTAAAATACAATGAAATGCATCACTTCAAAGACTAATTTTGCACTTTTTTCATATAAAATGAACATTTTCTCCCTTCCTGCTGTTTTCAAACTGACTGTGGCAAACACATTTCCACGTATCCCATGACAGAGTTCACTTGCATTTAACTAATCAATGTATATCTAAAAATCTCTGCCCCTTTAAGAAAGCTAAAAAGCTCAAGATGCAACTCACATGGTGCAAAAAAAAAGGGGAAGCACCATTTTAAAATGAATGTTCAGAGTTCAGTAGCTGCTGTGTGCTATAATTACTGTGTTACCATCTGTAAGCTAAACACTTCCTGCTGCTTCAGATTAAAAGCTTCCCACCACTAGAAGGCTTTTATTGTGAAAGCAGCTACAGGATTATGTTCTATATCAAATAAATAAAAAAGACATTATGAAATAAATAAACATTTTATAAATTGTATGAAATATATAAATGAACCAATCATTTATGAAATAATTGAAGAGATTATTAAAACTCACTATTATTTCATTAATTTTCAACAGTTATATATATGTATTTGATTTGTGTCTTTTTTTTTTTCTGTATTTTATTTGTATGTTATGATTTTGTAGATATATATTTTTTTTAAATAATTTTTTTTTAAATTTTTATATTGATATTATTTTGAATGTAGAAGTTATTTGATTTGTTGACCAAAATGTGACAATGGTCATGTAAAAAAATCAATAAAATACTAATTACAAAAAAGTGTCTGTTTTTATTTCATATTAGCATTTTTCATGATGTCACATTTCACAATAACACACTTTGTATGTTCCTTTTCATGACAATGGTGTCGTCCAAATGTCCCAAAAACATTATTCCTTTAAAAGGGACATATCAGGCTCATGTCCAGGTTCATACTTGCATTTTGGGTTTCTACTAGAACATGTTTACATGCTTTAATGTTCATAAAAAACTTTATTTTCCTCATAGTGTCTGTCTGAATATACCAGTATTCACCCTCTGTCTGAAACGCTCTGTTTTAGCACCTGTCTCTTTAAGAAAAGCCCAGTCTGCTCTGATTGGCTTGTGAGAAAAAGATGGTGCACCTTTGCAAAGGTAGTCCACAAAAAACTGACTGGGTCGTCTTATTTCACAGTTTGTGGGTTGATAAGCACCGAATGTACGTGCACAAGCGCTGAAAAAGTGAGTTTTTCCATGATAAGGCACTTAAAGCACGATGATATTGATCTTTCCTGTCATACCTGCAGACAGCTATCATGTCTAAACTGATGCACTCTTAGTTACCAATCTGAATCTAGTTATCAATCAAGTTACCGGTGTGTCTCTATGCACTCAACAAAGAAATATACTGTGTAGTCTAATGTACCCACAATGCAACACAAGGCAGAAAGCACCAAACCAGCCCATTTAAATGTGTGAGAATGACAAAAGTTCCCATTTATGTCAGAGGGAAACTTTGTTCTTCGGAGTGAACACTGCAATAATGCAGTTTAAATGAAGAACAAAGTAGACCTTACCACTTTCAGTACAAAGTGGTAGTTAAATGGACCTATAATGATTTCTGAGCTGATCATTTTACTGTGTGAAAGGATCCATGATTATGGTCTGTCTATTTCATGCAGACACAGTGAGATAATTTTAGTTTTCTCAAGCTCTGCAGGATTTTGGCTGATTTGCATTTATTATTGTGAGAGAGAGAAACAACAGTAGAGAAAGTTTATACGCTTCTGAGACGCTTTCAAACCAAAAACGCTGGCGAGGTTACAGTTAAAACGAAACACTGTACGTCATAAGACCAGAAAAATCAACAGCTGTTTTAAACTTAGAACTAAAATTGAAGTTCCAGATCTTAAAATGTCTCTCTGAACCAAATTTTTGTCCAAACAAGTATTGTTAGAATTTCTCTCTTTTTTTTTTTTTTTTTCATTGGTGAAAAAAACAAAACAGTAGCAACTTTGATTTGTTACATATGCAGTATATATATATAAATATTTATATAACAAATAAAACAAGCATGAAATAATAGTATTAGTTATTCCAATAATAATTCTTGCAGTTACTGTGATTTAAATTAGTGTAATAAACAAGTGTCTTTAACAAATCTGTTAAATATGAAACACGAGTTTGTGTGTGTAAGGGGAAAAAAAAAAATAATAATAATAATACATATATTGAAGCGTAAATAATAAATAGGTAATAATAAGGGAAGAATGTAAGATAAATAAATGAATAAATAGTTTGATATTTGGAAATGTCAGCTCATATGTAGTATGGGATTAGATTAAGGCAAAAGAAACCTCCAACACATGACGGTGGTAAGCAACATCTATTATCTTGCTGCCCTGCCAGTATGGAAAACCACCCAAACCTGCATCACAGGCTCTGATCAGTGTAGCTCACAGTACACCACACTGTGCCAATGTCCCAACTGTATAAGTAAAACAACAAATCTGTGTGCCAACACTTGCACACACTTGTGTTTCCAAATCTGTTAGCGAAATCACTGTAAATCAGAGGAACACAGTGGATGCCGATTTAGTGATTTGCAGGTTAAAAGACACCCAGATGTTGCAGGTTCTAACTATGCATTTAAATATAGTCAATCAAATGCTGTGGAACTAATTACATAACATATATAACATATGTAACCTACATTATTTCACATTTCAACCAAATTTTGCACAGTTTTAACCTAGATGTGTAGACGCCTTTTGACCTCACCATGCTTACTGGGACTTTATGAAAATCTACTGGTGTTTTTTTTAACCTTCAGCGTGGGGTTTCCTTTCTTCTGAATGAGAATTGATCAACCCTTATTGACGGGGAGGGACGAGCCTGACAGCAGCAACACGGATCAATCAGATATGGACGACTGATATTCAAGAATGGGCCTCTAAACATAGACGCAAACGCAGAGATCCAAAATGAGAAAAGTATACACTGTAAAACGTAATAACCCTATAAGTAAACACGTTTTGGTAACCAGCCAGTGTTATGCAACCACGCAGGCTTTGTTTCTATGAAAATAGAATATAATGCTGAGGACGTCGGTTGCTGCGGTGTGACTCTGTATCACATGTCTCAGTGCGATCGGCGGCCGTGCCTCTCTTCCCCTTTGCTGGCAGGCTGGGCATCGCTCGGGGCAAGGCCGGCCATCAAACGCAGGGAGGAGAAGCAGCAAAGAATTCGACTTATTATAGGGAAGTAAGACTCCTGCTATTTGCAGTCACTTTCTGGGCTCGCCACTGTTTTTCCTTTTCTTTTTCCTTTAGACTGAAGACTCTCTCTTTTTCGTTAACCACACAAACTTTTATTCTACACATATTCTCTCTTTTTCTGTCTTTGTTGTCTATGTCTTTGTGTCTCTCTCTCTCTCTCTCTCTCTCTCTCTCTCAGACATCCTGTGCTGTGCCTCACAGCCCAGAGGCAGCGAGTTTGACGTCACAAAGGAATGCATCACAAGAGGTTGTGTTGTCTGCTGTGTGGGACTTCTTTCATAATGTTCTCGCACGACAATTTCGGCACCCAGTTGCTGCCGAAACCTCACACACTCACACACACACACACACACACAGACACACACACAAACAGACACCTTCCCCAGCAACGGCATGTGTGATTTTCTGTCTCTTAAGATGATGACAGGTGCAAAGACAGACAATCAATGCAGGCTTTGACTTTCTTCACAGCTTTTTTTTTTTTTTTTAAACGGGGAAAAAACAGCATCAAGGTATGTCCATCACGAGCGTTCACATTGACTTCTGCCTCGAGGAGACGGAGCAAACCACAGAATAGCAAAAGCAGCCAATGGCCAAAAAACAAAAACAACCTCTACAGTGAGAAAGAAAGTGGACGCTCATTTAACCTTTTTGCAGAAAATCAATTTCTGTCCTTTTCTATGGCTGAGTCATTGTTTCTGTCTATTCCACAGGCCCTCGGGGGGGATATCGAAGGGGGTGCTGGTAATTGCTGCAACAGGCCCTGATCCTTTACTCCACTTCTTTTGTCAGCCTCTGGTAAAAACACGCCCCGGTCAGTCACCCCTATTTCCACCCTCGCTGCGCCGTGACCCCCCACTTCCAGGAAGTGACGCCGGTATCGGCCAATTAGCCTCCGGTGGCGGCGGGGACGTTCCTTAAATAAAAAACAAACAAACACAGGAGCCGATTTTGTCGTTGTGCACAGTAAGCGACGTGCTATTTTAGGAAGCTGAGGTTAAGAGGGGTCACGTGGCTCCAGACGGGGGGGGGGGGGGTGATGTGGTAGAGCGAGCAGAGGTGACAGAGACAGAGAGAGGTGCCGAATCACGATCGTTATCATATGATTGAGAGAGACGGCGGGGGGGGGGGCACGGCTAAAAGTGGCTGCCCACGGGCCTAGAAAGCAGAGCTATAGAAAATGGCGCACACACACACACACACACAAAGCACTCGTTCCACAAACAGATGCACACACAGACCAATTTTTTAGCAATACACCAGCTGCACACAAGTAGCAATGCATGAGAAATCTCTGCAAACACACACACACACATGCAGTTGAAGGACACGCTTGCATGCACATGTGAACAAACACCAGTGAACTACTACACACACACACACACACACACACACACACACACACAAACGAGGTGTAGACTAAATCCCAGAGGTGGGTGTGCTATGACAGCTGGACAATCAAAACACTGACATGTGAATTGTTGACTAGATAATAATAATAATAATAATATAATAATAATAATAATAATATTAATAATAATAATAATAATAATAATAATAATAATAATAATGTATAAAATACAAGAAAAAAAATAGTAAAAAAAAATTAAATAATAAAAGTATAAAATAATAATAATAATAATAAAAATAATCTGTATTTATACAGCACCTTTCATCCATAAAATACAGCTCAAAATGCCTTACAAGAAAAATAAATCAATAAAGAGAAAGAATAACACAGGTGTTAAAGACAGAGGTCATCAGGGGCAAAATGTAATAAATAAGACCAATAAAACAGTAAAATGCATGAAAACAATGATGTTAATAAAAGGTAAAAAAATAATTAAAAGCAAGATCATAAAAATAAGGTTTCATGCATGCTATTTAGTACGCTAAAACAGTATGTGAGATTTTTTATTATGCCCAAAACCTTAGTATGAAACCAATAGTACGAATTGCATACTTGTGAAATATTACAGTATGCAATGCTGGACACTACTGTGGCATAAATATCCCACAATGCAATGCGGTAGTAACGATGTTCATAACAGGACGGCTCTGTAACATCAGTAACGCTTCAATTTAACTGTAACTATAGGATTTCACTTTGCTATAGGCGTAATATATATTTTAAATTAATTCACACTTTGATTCTCACAAACCGTCGTTTTGGTCACATGAGGTCGGCACGGGTTACCATGGTTTCGGACAAAGTCTTGAGCTGTTTTTTAAAGCTATCAACAGGCATTAAGCTGGCATTTCTAAGCACTTCCAACTCCGAGCTAATAGATAAGAGCATCAATATCTCCTTTTACTAACAGTGAAGTTAACATCACGTTGACGACAGCTTCGCTAACCACTTCAGAGGGCAGCTGACGCACGCCGTTTATGGCCTTTAAAGCCAGTTAGAGGGAACGCTTAAAGCTGCAGCAAGGGGAATGTTTTTGGCTTCATTGGGCAAAAATTCCATAATAACCTTTCAGCATATTGTAATTCAAGTGTTCTGAGAGATAATCTGCACCTCCTCATGGCTCTGTTTTCAGGCTTTAAACAATGATAAAGTTTGCTCCGTCTGGTGGGCGGTGCTTGGTATTTCCTCAACATGGCTGCTGGGTCACAAACTTTCTCATTTTACAGCTAAAAAGTAACTACAAGATGATTCGGAGAACATTTTACGTGAGAAATAGTCATTACAGTGACAGAATATGGAGTCATATATGATCAGCGCTGCCTAGTTTGACCGTTTGATCGGAGTTCGCGAGTGGGAAGATTTCCTCGCCGTCACATCCCTACGTAGTAGGCTCACAATGACCCACATCTACGGTGCTTATAGCGACCGATAACGCCTATTTAATGGCCTGATAACAGTTGAATCAGGTGCAGCTCTGGGTGGATGGATAACATGTTCTAGTATTCTATCCACACAGTGATGGACATTTAACTACAGTGTCATGCTGGGAGAGGACCAAGTAAAAGTCCCTGGCACCGGGCCTATCTTACACCAGTGCATGCACACACACACACAATGAGTCAGATTTATTGTAGGTTTCATAACACACGTAATAAATATACAGAACCAATGCATATAAATGTCTGCACCTGTACACACACTCATGCATGCACATATAGGTCCACAACACGCACGCATACATGCAACTAAGCATAGAAACGAACATGCAAATCCACGCAAGTAACAAAAGCGTTTTAGTCGTCTCAGCACAAATACACACCACATTCTTCTTCCACTTCCTGAGCTAAAGCAGAGTGCATCCACAGTTCAGCCCCGTCCAGCCTCTCCCTCCCGCCTCTTACCGCCACCATCACACGGACGACGACCGCCGCATTAGTCAGCTGCTTACTGGACGGTGTGTGTGGCAACACGCTGTGTCCAAATCAGCCAACTGACCCACATAACATTAAGTCTGCTGCTGCTGACATCTTCAAAACTGTACCGAAAAAAAGTTTAAGAAGTTTAAAGTAGTGCAATGAAGTCTGGACGGGACGACTTCTGTGGAGGGAACCATGAGGAAAAAATAACCCTAATGACCTCCTTGCTGTATAGAGAGCTATAGAAACAACACTAACACAAATAGCGTTTTGCATATGAGCAGAAAGAATAGATGAACTTTATATAAATTGCACTGATTGGGCGACTACAATAAGGATACCCAGCATCCTCTGGTATCTCTCACCTGGGATCACATTTTGAGGAGGTGAGTTAGCAGAACAGGAAATCCACCTCTCCTTTATAAAAAGGATAACAGCAGCGAGTATCATGACTAGATCAGTCTTGCCCAGACAGAGCGTCTTCCCGAGGCGAAACCCAACAATGTCGCCACAAAAAAACACCGTGACAGATCTCCATGGCAACGGGACTCTGTTTGGTATTGTTTGTTGTTCAGAAACAAGAGTGTGTCAGTTGCTGATATGACTCCTGCCAGCGGCGGTCTGAGTTTTGTGCTGAGACTGACTCAACCCAACGGCTATCTTTGCGAGAATCCCAGTGTCTTTTTCCCAGATATCCCAGATTTTTTTTGTCTGATTTTAACATACCTGACTGATAAAAGTACAACCATGTTGGGCAAACACGGACATTCACCTTCTTCACATGTCATCAAACAAGAGCCTTAAGTCTATTTGGATTACATAACAGCTGGGCAAAATGCGGCAAAATCAATTCAACATTAAAAACACACTGTGACATTTCAAACGAAGTGAAGGTTTCAGGGAACTCTCTCTGACGTCATTACAAACGTAGTGACCTTGTATTTCGAGGAAGTCGTGCTGCGGCAGATCTACTAAATCAGATGGCTGGCAATGCCAGTGCACAAGACTGTTTGCGGGAGGGTGGTGGTTTTTTGGGGGATTTTTAGCCTCTGCAAAACCCAAAAATACAAGAGCCAAAGCGTTCATTATTATTGGATTAAACAGTGTGTTTTTCAGCTCTAAGCTGCATTAATTAGCGTGCCAGGCTAATTAGCTTATTACCTAATACCCGAGCGTTCCTTACAAGAACCAAGAAGCACATCATTAACTAACTAGGTTTCATTAGGTCGAGTGGTTACAGATGACGTACTATTTATTTACTCTGTTTACACTCCAGCAACCCCAGCCAACGTTATAGAGATAGGTGTTACGTTAGCCAAAGTAGCTTACGTTAGCAACACATAGGGTCGTCTTTCCTCTTTTCACGTTAAAAGTGAAGATTTTAAAATATGTATATATTTTAGAATGAAATAACAGTATGATCTCACATTTTCCACATCATACTTATAATACTAGCCCTCTTGACTCACTCTAAGAAATTGCTCTGATGTGCTATAGAGGACAAAAATGTCTGTATAAAAAAAAAACTAAATTAAATCTTTTAACCAACTTAGTGCTGATCATAACTACCAAATATTCCTTAATTTTCAGAATTCAAACATTAGTAAAAACACAAAAAGATAATTATGTTCTCAATACTAAATGCCAGGGTTTTTTCTTTTTTATTTATTTGTGCAGGAAACCAGGAAAATAGCATGCATTTGCCTCATAGGACATGAAAAAAATGTCTCAATCTGGTGGAAAATAGAAGAAAGAAAAATACAATTCTTAGTGGACTAACTAATCGATTAGTTGATTTAATCAACACTTAATCTCCGCAAAGAATCGCACAAAAGCACCACTTTAAATCTTCTGTTTACCAGAGATGTGCTCATAACTTTCTTGGAAATAAGTTTCCATTCCATCAGCATGGAAAAAAACATTAAAAAAAATCAATAAAATTGATGCCATATGCATTAACACAGCCAAAATGATTGGAAAATTAAAAAAACCCAAAATGTCCCTAGTGAGGCACAAGTGTTAGGATTAACTAGCTCTACACTGCAGTACAAGTACAATGCTGTTTCTTTATTTACAAGTCAGAGTATGTGGAGTTTTTCCCAGGGACCTGTTAGCTTTAGCTAATTCTTTTAGCACAATATCATATATGTAGCCACAAAGTGCATATTTGAGATCCCCTTTTACAAGAAAGTCATGGAGCTAACGTTATCAGCTAGTTAGACCTGGTCAAATCTGTCAGCCAGTTGCCATTTTAGCTGAGAAAATGAATAGTTGCCAGCTAGGAATGTGAAGTCTGCTTTTGTCTACCTCTGTCCGAAATCAAGGACCCATTGTTTCAGAAATGACTAAGAATGTCCAGTGGTAAATCTGCCATCATTATCGTGGCTGCATAGGTGTCGTGTGAGAAAGGAAAGCTTGGAAAGGCGTAGCAACAGTAACAAAAGCGGGCTTTGCAAACACTCAATTACATCTACAGCACCTGGCATACCGAGAGCAAAACGCTTGTAAAGGGTCAACGTCCTGCTCAAGGACATTTGAGAGGACATGTGGCTGGTGCTGAGCATACAGTACACGCAGTGATAGAGGCTGTAACCTTTCAGCTGCATGGACTCTCTCTCTCTCTCTCTCTCTCTCTCTCTCTCTCGCTCTCTCTCTCTCTCTCTCTCTCGCTCTCTCTAACCACCCATTCCTGTCACGATAACATGCCAGATGCAAAAGTCAGCTCCACGAGGCCGCTCTCTGCCTCTTCACTCTTCACCTCACTTAATTATGTTTTCTCTATAATTCAACGCTGGAGCTCCATCGCCATCTCTCACCGCATTTTTTCTTATGTATGCTATCATTCTTCAGCCCCTCCAATCTCTGGTAGTTAGACTGATATATATGTGAGTATAATGCCACGTTTCCACCCAGCAGTATAGCTCAGTTCAGTTCATTACACATTAGAACGGTTATTTTTGCGTTTCCGACACTGCAGACCAGGGGTGTAAATCACCAGTTTCATCAAGATACGATATTATATCGATTCTTTGGACAACGATACAATATTTGCCGATATCACAAAGTCTGCCGCGAAGCGATTTCAATTAGATTCAATCACCTGATTCGACTGTTATCAGCTCATTAAATAGGTGTTATCAGTCGCTATCAGCACCATAGATGTGGGTCATTAGAGGCCTACTACACCTACAGTGAAAAAGTAAAAACTTGTAAAAGTGAAACTTAAAAGCAACACGTTCTAACATGTAAAACTGAATGAAACGTCATGTTTTGAACACATACAAAAAGGTCTCTTTAAGTTTAGGCAACAAAACTACAACTTCTTTAGGTTTAGGCAATAAAACTTCAACTTCTTTAGGTTTAGGCAACAAAACTACAACTTCTTTAGGTTGAAGCAAAAAAAATTAGTTAGGTTTTGGCCATAAAACTACAACTTCTTTAGGTTTAGGCAAAAGAACTACAATTTCTTTAGGTTTAGGCAAAAAAACAGTTAGGTTTACGCAACAAAAGTAAAACTTCTTTAGGTTTAGGCTAAAAAAACACTTAAAAAAACGCTAAGTTTAGGGAAAACATCGTGTTTTGTGTCCCATCCATCGTCCCCGTCTTTCGCCCTAAGGACAAAATTAACTGAATGTGTTTTATTTCTGTAGAAAAAAAGCTAAACTACGGTGGGGACTGTGGGTACATAATGTAATCGGTGTGTGCCCGACCACCGTGTAACACCTGTAACACCGACTACCGCAACAAGCCTATGAGGGGGGTAATATCTGCTGTACCAAAAGTGAGTCGAGTAAAGTCGAGCAGAGCCGTGCCATGCAGTGGAAACACAGCTTAAGAGGCAGCTATTGGTTGATGAGACAAAAAAATCTGCAAAACAAAATTTAAACTGACCCAAAGTCCCAATTCTGTCAAATGTACAAATCTGTATCGGCCTTTAAATACCCACATCGGTTCAACCTAAGCCTCCTCTATGCTCTCCCTACCTTCCCCCCCCCCCCCTCCCTGCGCTGCACCCGTAGGCGAAGGGAGAATTCCGGCAGGGTGGGGGCTTTCCCCAGGAAGAACGGGAGCTTTGTCCCCGGAGGGACGAGGCCATAGGCTGACAGACAGTCTGGCAACCTCTGACCAGGCAGCCAGTGAGTGAGAGAGTGAGAGAGAGAGAGGGAGTGATAGGGGCATAATCACAGTGCAGAAGATGAAACCAGCGCCGGAGTTTCGTCTCAGCTCGGAGGCACGCAACAAGTTCACCGAGTGTAGGAACTAGGCAAACGTCAGTGAGTTTACGCACCCGGCCACGACCGACTGACAACCGTGAATAGAAGATTCTGCAGTCAGTCTGAGATGGCATTTCTTTTTCATTCGATGCGTGTAAAGATAAAGTTCAGGTTCTCCACTCTGAGTGTTGTTGACACAATTAAAATGAAATGTAGGACACTCTCTGTGCCCTGCTGTTGCCAAATGTTGATCAGGTTTATCGAGCCTCACCTCTCCAGGTTGGCAGTGATTTCTAATTTAACCACTTGAGTCACTAACAAATATGTTGCTTTAACTGTTGGGCTGCTCCTTAAAAACTATTACAGCTTGGAAAACATTGTACTGGAGGTTTATACCAGGCCTGTCAAAGTTAACACGATAACGCAAATTAGTTTTAACGCCACTTATTTCTTTTCTTCTTTCAAACTTGTGCTAAATTTTGGTGAGGAAAAACTGGCATGACCATTTTCAAAGGGCTCCCTTGACCTCTGACCTCAAGATATGTGAATGTAAATGGGTTCTATGGGTACCCACGAGTCTCCCCTTTACAGACATGCCCACTTTATGATAATCACATGCAGTTTGGGGCAAGTCATAGTCAAGTCAGCACACTGACAGCTGTTGGACTAGAGTTATGTTATGATTTGAGCATATTTTTATACCTGTGAGGGTTTCTTGACAATATATTAATTATTATGGAGAATCATGCAATTAATCGCGATTAAATATTTTGATCGATTGAGCCCTAGTTTATAAATGATTCCTCCGTTGCCGGGTAAAAAGGCTGTGAGGTCCTGAAAACGGTCACTTATTAACAACCTCAGTGCTCATGTGTTGAAATTTAACCTTCATTAGCGCCATTTCCTTCCAAACTCAGACAGGGGGGGCCATTACTGGCTTGACCCCAGGATCTCTGAGAGTCAAGGTAGTACGGCATAGAGGTGGGAGAGAGCGCTGATGTTCTGAGGACGTAAATATGACGGATCAAACACAACCGGGAACAAAGAGCCAGGAACTACGGCTCAGGAACTAAACCCTGATTATTAGGGTCAAAATGCAGGTAAAGCTTCTGAGCTGCTAAAAAGAGTCCGTGTTCTTAGAGAAATCCCTGCAGGGGAAAGAGGCTCCGATATTTCTTGACATTATGTCTGCGGTTGTAGTGACCTTACATTAACATTAATGTGCTTCTTGGCATCAAGGTACAGTATTCTTATAGGGACTTAAAAATGTAGTTATTCAAACTTTGAGAAGCGGAGCTGCTTCGAAGGCATTATTTTAATGAAATCACTCTAGATAAAGCCTCAGAAGTCTCTTGCTTGTCTGGTTAAGTAACATTAGAAAACATTAGTGTTGTGAAAAACGCAAAGGTTGAAGTCAAGGTGAAAGAGAAGGGAAATAATCAGGGCTGTAACAACAACCGCAATATTGCAATACCTGCAAATAGTTTTTTCTTTTGAAACTTTGCAATGGGAATGCCGTGTATTTACGCCGTGATACAAACGGCACATTTGGTGTTTTTTTTCTGGTGGTAGAAAGCTGAAAAATGTTTCAACTTTGTCACCGTTTACCCGCTCATCCAATCACAATGGAGGTGTGGCGGGAAAAATACCACAAAGACCAACCATCACATCCTCTACGTAGGCTACAAGTGTTGAACAACAACAACAATGGAGGAGAAATTAATGCTTCAGCCTTGTGGTTGTAAAAACCGCTGCGCCTCATTGCCCTTCTGTATATACCTAATAATAGCCTAACAATAAAGCTCATTTATATAGCACTAAAATCAGGATAAATGAAGTAATTTGCCCCCCCAAAAAAGGCAATAATATCATATTATCACGCTGTTGAGCCAATCATCATCACCGCAGGGGAAATTCCTTCACCGCGTCAGCCCTAGAAATAATAAAGAAGCGAAAATCCACAAATACATAGAAAAAAATACTTCCCCATATCCATAACTTAATCACCCAAAAGGTCAGAATTCAAATCACAGCAAACTCATCTGCCGGCTAAAACAAAGCCAACAACTGATGAACAACATTCCTTACGTTGGCTTCCTTCCTGAACTCAAAACAAACGTGTCCTCTCTCCTCCACAAACACATATGTAGGTTTTTCGCTCATTTGCATGGGAACTGTCTTGTGATCTCTGTGGCGAGAGAGAGAGAGAGAGAGAGAGAGAGAGAGAGAGAGAGAGAGAGGCCGAGGCTGTAAGAGTGAGGTTTCAGACCGGAGAAGAAACAACAACAACAACACACTCTGGCTCAGTTCTGGAAACCTCTCTACTTCCTGTGCGCTCTGACCTTCCAGTGTCTGCTTTGCCTTTTTCTCGTCCTTCTCCCCTGGAGTTGTTGTTCTGCCTCCTCACTCATCCTGATCCAACCACACACATACTGCAGCGTTCATGACTAAGCGTGGGTGTGCAGTCATTGTGTGGGCACATCTCATTTTGCACCTACACTACATAGTGTATACTGTATGAGAAGACACAGGCTACATGGTGCTGATATACAGTATTAGACCGTGGTCGTCACTTTCTTATTAACACTAAGATGTCAACACATAGATAGATTAGGGCTGAGACGATTCACCTATCTCCTGATTAGATAATATCACGATACTTGGGTGCCGATTCGATATGTATTGTGATTTGATATTACAATTTATTGCGATTTTTGTTAACTTTTTTTGGGGGAAAGTTGAATTATACACTTCTAGGGACTTTTAATTTAAAAAATATTTAAATTAATACATTAAAATGTTTGATTTTCAGCATGTATGTAGTCAGAGATTTCCTGAAGTCAAATATATCAGAAATTATTTATTACATTTTTTCCAGCAACCCAAAAAATCAAAGAATAAAGACATTTCCCTCACAAATTAGTGGCATTTTCTTTTTAATTTATAAGGGACGTGTAATGTTTTATACTTATAACATGTGAGGGTGCAGGTGGTATCCATGCGGACCCTCCGCCGTCTTGTACTTTCTCGTTTTTGCTTGCGGCGGCTGGCTGGTTTGTTTTGGTTGACGGATACGGAACGGATATTTAACGTCACGTTACTCAGACTACAACAATAAAAGCGGCAACTTCCTTCTACCTCCGCACAGACTCAAATGAAGCAAATATATCGATTCTGGCATTTAAAAAAAACAATCAAACTCACGGCTCGTATTAAAACACTGTCATTCTTAAAGTATCGGTACTAATAAAACGGGGTATCGTAACGTTTTAGCAGGGTATCGTGATACTTTTCTAGTATCGGTATACCGTGCAACACTAGTCAGGCTTCCCCCTGCTTCCAGTCTTTATGCTAATCCCGCTTCCAGCTCTGAACTTTAAGCAGCTCAACACGGTATAAATCTACTTTGAACCTCATGTTGAGGAAATGAAAACGGTCAAAGTTCAAGATAACACAAAAAAATCTGCTTCTAGAAGCTTTGATATAAAAAGTACTGTCTGTTATCATTACTAGCGTTGAATTCTGTCCACATGTGTGAATCTCTTAAATCTCTAGAATAGAGATCAGAACCTTTATAGTCACTGGATCTACCTTGCTGGTCAATCCAATGTGAGCCTAACCTCTGGATTCTGCTTGCCTGTGTTTCCCAAACTAAAGACAGTAAGGCAGCTGTCTCTCAAACTTCCTCTGCCTTATCACCGAACGACACTCACTGTGAGCCAGCAGCAACCCAGCTGAGCTCTTCCCCCCCCGGTGACCCTGCCAGGAAACCCCCAGGCTCCCCTCGGATACGCCAATCAGCAAACTGGAGATGCAGCCATGTTTATGGATGGGTTGACTTAATGACGGAGCATTTTATTCAGCGCTTGACATTTCAGGTTACGTCTCCTGCTGAATAAAAAATACCTAAGCTGTGCAGAAATGTGCTCTTCTTGGTGGCGTGGATCAAAAGTGGTGAGTTAGTTGAGTAATTCAGTGAAGTTTGAAAGCACTTAGTGGGCAATTCATTTTTAGGACAACAGTTTTTCCTCGCCAAAATTTAGCGTAACTTTGGAGCGTTATTTAGCCTCCTTCGTGACAAGCTAGTATGACATGGTTGGTAGCAATGGATTCATTAGTTTTTCTAGTTTCATGTGATGCCAGCATCTTCATATCGCATTAACTTTGACAGCCCTAATTTTAATGTATTCACTGTATGTTGCTGAAATATCTCACCACTTTAATCCGACATTTTTACACAGCATCACAGTGATAAAGCACAAGTTCCTCATTTTTATTTATATTTTGTTTCCTTCCTTTGCGTTTAAAGCTCACTGCTGTTTCACTGCATTTCCCAGATACCACTTGTGTCAATCAAGCAGCATAGCTGAATCATCTTTTTCTGTTGTAAGAGTATTGCTTTTCTTTACAAATGTTGTCCTCTCTCTTGTTTTTTCAGTTGTGTAATGGCTATTTCTTTTTATCTCAACTGCCCATTTCTTCTCTAAGTTTAAAAACATTACAGCCGATTCAACGGCAAGTCTTCTCACAAACACACTGCTGAATGAGTACACGTAGCAGACAATAAAAGATCCGTCTGGCAAACTGACAGCTAAAGTCGAGCCTTACTGACATTCTCCACCGCTAAATTTCCATCTGTAGATAAGATTTTTATCGTGTTCTTTCTCTCTAATGGCCGGCTGAACTTTGTTATTGGCTCACTTATAAACTAAACTGCACATGTTAAGTGGTAATACGGCCGCCTTAACGAAATACAGGTGCAGGCTTTATCAGGTTTAAAATACCCCCATTCCCTTCGCCAAATATCTAAAATGTCTAAAATGCCCTCATGATTCCAGGGGAATGGTGTGTGTGTGTGTGTGTGTGTGTGTGTGTGTGCGGTGGTAACAGGAGAGCAGTTCACCACACACATGCAAACATCACACACCCAGACACACACACAGGGGATGTTTTGAGTGAGCTGCAGTGCGGAGCGCTGGAGGCCCTGAATGAAAACATGCTGGTAGTGGGATGTATCAGATGGTTGTCCACTCGTGGAAAAAAAAAAAAAAAAAAAAAGACTTGTTGATCCAAGATCTAACTGTGGCTTCTTCCTGAAAAAAAGGGCCTGTGAGTTCCAGCCCAGCAAGTGCTTAGCTTGGCCCTTTCCCCACTCGCTCTAACTACGGCCTCTGCAGAGGTTTATGGCCGTGCGGTGATGCCGAGCTGTTTTCGTATCTATGAAGGCTTTGTGCAGATAACTGAGAGCGTAGCTGGACTGAATGAGCTTTTCAGAGCTGATAGCAAGATTTTTACTGCAGCTATAGTAAGAAGAAATGTTGATATTTCAATTACAGACAACTTAAAGGTACAGTGTGTAGGATCTTTCCAAGACTGCAGTAACGTGAGCCACCGAGTGTGAAGCTGTGGTAACGCCTAGAGGTCGTCCTTCCCAGAATTGAAAACCCATTGACTTCGAGACGAGGGAATCGGAAGTGCTAAAATGCGAACTCATTTCCAGGTTTTAGTGTTTGCTAACACGTTTGCCATAATACATTTGTGAGGTGATATGCCAATGTTTTCATGTTCGTCCACTGCCTCTCTAGTGACCAAAAAAGAAAAACAATTTCTGCTTTGTAAGTCCACTGTAAATTAGATAAAAACTGTAATTAGCTGGTTATATTGCGCTACAGCTGACCAGGTAATTAACTATCTAACCTACAAACTGAGGTTGGCAGTGTAGTTTTCCCCTATTTTTGTTTGGTAGTATGTTCAGCGCGCCAAGGTGTATCACGAGACGTGTCCTTGTTCGTGGATAAGAAGAAGCCGTTAGCTAGAAAGCTAATGTGGGTTCAAAGTCTGAGGTTTTGAACCGCTCACACTGGCAGTCAGTGTTTCAGCCAATGAGGGTGAAAAATGAAACGATTTGATAAAAACACTCCGACCACAATTCAGTGTTTCCTGCAGAACTGTATGGCTTTAGAGTGGTAAAGTACCTGAAACCTCATTTAGATAACCATAAAAACACTGCTAATAAAAACAAGAAAACAGAAAATGGCTGAGTGTATAGCATAAGTTGTGAGAAGTCCCCAGACTCTCATCTCCAGATATATTATGGACACAATAGTGAGAGAAAGAGGCTCCTCTATATACTCTCTGTTCTCTATTTACTTTCAGTGGAATTCCAGTTATGGCCTCTGGCTTCGACCCAAGCGCCCCACCATGCACTTTCTTCTATGATCCTGTTTCATCAGCATCTTCCAAAACAGGCCGAAGCGCTCTGCTGGTCATTAGCTACAACTTTTAGCTCTGGTTTACAAGCCCTTCAGGGGGTAATGACTATTCACCTTAATCCATCACTGTAACAGCTGGCTAAAAGGGAACCTTAATGGAGTAATGTGCTGCTGCTGCTGGTCTCTTCTTCATCTAGTGTTTTGGTTAGGCTGATATCATAGTTAAAGAGTGATCTTTTAGCATCATAAAGGAGTTATATTAAACCTCACACTATCAATATGTTCTACTTTTCTGGTAATGAACACAACGTGTTGCCCCATTGCATTATTTAGGCCGGTGATTCTCAAAGTGGGGTCTGTGGGACAATTGGGCTACAATTGGGAATAGGTCTTATGACAGATTTCTCCCTGTGTGACTGCAGAGCGCTGACGCAAAATACCAGCTCTCGAAAGAAGAACTTGCACCATTATTCTGAGAAAACTCACACCATATCCAAGTATATTTTGTACTGTAACAGCACCATCATTTGATTTTTTTAAACAGTATTTTTAGTGTGCATATCTCTTTAAACTGTCCCTCATGCTGAGATGCTCCTGCACCTGTGCGTTATACCCCTAACCACCACCGCCACCACCACCACAACAGGATATTGCTCAGTGGCACAGCAGGGTTATGGCTGTATGGAGACATGTAGGGGCAAGCCAGGGACAAAGATTCAGAAAAGAATTTAAAAAAAAAGCAAGAGGCAGGAGGGCGATACGATCTCCTGGCGCACGGAGAGAGGGATTGTGTTTGCGTTGGCCTGCCTCATATACAAACACTATATTGACACAACTCGACTTTCTTTTGCGCTACGGGAGACGTTATTTTCCAAGTGGAGAGGTCTTACTGGGAAAGAACCTGGTGGAGAGAAGTGAAGGGGTGAAACAAAGTGGGAAAAGATGCTGAACGGGAATGGGAAGAGGAACGGTCGATGAGATATGGCGCCTTCAAATGGGGTCGTGTTTACCATGTTTGTTGACGTTTTTGCTGCTCAACAAGTTAATATTAGGGCTGGGACGATTTACCTATCTCCCGATTGGGTGCCGATTCAATATGTATTGCAATTTTTAAGCATTGCGAATCTTGAATACGATTTATTGTGATTTTTGTTAACTTTTTTAACACTGGACCATGGGAAAAATCATACACTTCTAGGGACTTTTACTTTGGAAAATATCTAAATTAATACAGTAAAAATGTTTGATTTTCAGCCTGTATATAGTCAGAGATGTCCTGAAGTCAAATATATCAGGCATTATTTATTTAATTTTTTTTCCAGCAACCAAAATAATCAAACAATAAAGACATTTCCCTCACAAATTAGTGTTATTTTCTTTTTAATTCATAAGGGACATGTAATGTTTTATGGTGGGAATGCTGAAAGGAGTCTGGGAGAAAGGTAGTGCTGAGATTGTTTGCTCCTAAACCAAGGTCACATTCTCAGAACCTACAGTACTCAATGTTTTGCGGTGCCAGTTAAACAAGGAGCATTTCTATTTTGGCGTGGCAGTCAGGATGTGCCGTTAACAGAAAGGATGAGCAGAGAAAGGTTGAAAATCTTTTGGACCGCGACAGATACAGCCACAGAGCTGACGGGGATTATATGCTGCATCGCAAGAATGATAATAACAGAGAGGGAGGCTGCTGTAAAATTCAGGTGGCTCTGTGTTTAGGTTGGCTAAGCGTGCTGTTAGAGCTGAGAAAGGCACTTGTTCTGCTTCAAAAAAAAGTAGGGGGGGGACAGAAAGCTTCATCAACGATACATCTCTCTGCAGTGTAGCTTTAATGACAAGGTTCAATGCGTACGTGTCTGCTGCGAGGGCCCGAAACCCTGACGCAAGACCTCCCCCGGCTGCCCCCGGACCGCATCAAAGTCCAAAGTGTGAGTTGCGACGATGCCGAGACGGAAAAGCCTCTTCAATTCCTGACCTTTGCTTGCAAATTATTGTCCTATCAACACATATTCTGCATCTCTGTAGCCTCGGCCTGCATTTTAGAGCGTCACATGACTGGGCTGCCCTCCAAAAAAAAGATGTGTTGTTGTACCACTAATCTTATTTTTTAATGTTTTGTCATGATCTTGGGACTAGATAAAAGTGATATATCAAACCTAGGACAATGATTTGGGACTGAACCAAAAGTAGACAGATAATTCAATATGCCAGACTAATGGGATGTTTGAGTTAATAATTCTACTGGAGCACAGGCCGTACAGTATGTTGAGGGAGATAAAAAGGTTGCCTTTGTTCTAGATGTGGCCTTGTGAACACTACGAGAGGCCTTTAGCAGCTTTATGTGTAGTACACCATGTTCCATCACCGCCATGGGGGCATGTTGCCCAGTAAATACTCTGTTTCCATCAACCTAACGCTGACAGAATGGGACTGGCTGTGATTGATGACCGCATGCTCGGAAAGACTTACTGTTGTTGGACTTGAGATCCCGATGGATGACGGGCACGATGGCCTCGCTGTGCAGGTACAACATCCCTCTGGCGATCTGCACGGCCCAGTTGACCAGGACGTGCGGCGGGATGCGACGCCCCGCCAGCGCCCGGCTCAGCGCCCCGCCAGAGGCGTACTCCATGATGAGGCACAGGTTGGGCTCCTGCAGGCAGACGCCCTTCAGGGCGATGATGTTCGGGTGGGTCAGCATGGCGAACAGGCGCGCCTCCTGGCGCACGTTCTGCGCCGTCACGCTGATATCCTCGTCCGGGTCTTGCCGGGCGGCCTTCACGGCCACCAGGCGGCCTCTCCATGTACCGCGATACACCTTTCCAAAGCCCCCGACCCCGATGACCTCCTCCAGGCTCAGCTCCCGGAAATCCAGCACGTCGGGTTCGAACTGGCCCACCACGGCCGGGCCGAGCTCGGCGACCACGCCGCTGCCCGGTAGTTTCAATCCGTTGGGCTTGAAGGAGCCGTAGTTGGATGGGAAGATGCCCACCTTGTTGTTGACCTTACCCGCCCACCAGCCCTCGTCCCCTGATATATCGGAGTCCAGAGACAGGACTTCCACCAGGTCACCTTTAAGCAAGGTGAGCTCATCTTTGCAGGACGCCTCGTAGTCGAACAACGCCGTCCACACGGGGTTGACGAAGTTCCCTTTTTGGGATTGATCCAAATTCTTCCAGTTGGACAGTGCGCCACGACTGAATATGTTCTTCAGCGGCTCCATGGAGCCTCGCGCAGATGTTTAGACTGGATCTGATTTTTGCACCCCCAAGGGTTTGAAAATAAAGTACAAAGGAGTACTTTACTGCGCCTCGCTCCCTTTCCTGTCTTTCTTGTTGGTTCATCAGGGACCAGTGGAAATGTGTTCAAAAGCTTGACCAACAAGTGGGCGACGGGAGACGACTCAAAGATAACTGAAGTGTCTTTCGTTCGTCTTGACATTACATAGAATCAGCCGACGGATTGCTTTTGTTTGATAACGAGGATTTCTCTCTGCTCAAGTGTTGTTTGGTTTCCCAACACGGTTTGAGCACACTGTCATTTTTATATTTACTCTTGAATCACCTCATTATGGGGTAAACGGAGCTCTTCTCTTCCCCTCGTTCGCCACCTGTTGAGTTCTGATTTCTGAAAAAGCGTGCGAAGCTTAAAATATTCCCAAAAAATTCCCACTTAGATGTCCATTTTTATGTATTTTTAGCCATTAAGTGCATGGGCCACCACAGAGCAGGAAGCGCTGCGAAGCGGAGAAGAATAGCAGGAAAAGGAGCATTCAGTCCAGCCAACCAGTGTTTTTACGACAACTCTTCAGGGCTCACCAGTTCGCATTAGTGGCCCTAAAACTCCAATAACTGACCGCTAACCGCGCGGCGCTACCGCAGGAAGCGCGAGGGTATCCATACTTCCGGTGTTATCACACTATCACAACATAAAAAAAAAAAAAAGTACGACTTTGTAACAGGAAGAGCGCTCCAAACCTGCTTCACCTCCAGTAAAAAAAAAAAAAAAAAATGTTACTTCCTAACTGGAGTTGACCACGTGGCCTAAGTTCCCGCTCACTTTATAACCGTTGGTGTCCAAACAAGCGTTAATAACTCCATCATAAACTTATTATCATCCTCTTCTTCTTCCACAGTTCTTCACTCTGTCCGGACCTCGAACCACTTCTCCGTCCTGCTCTCAGTCAGCAGAGAGGGTGGGGTTTCAAAAACTTTTTTCTCTCCCAACAGGAAAAGGAGTCAGATGACAAGAAGCGCGAAGTGAAGCTGCTCGCTGTGTGTGTGACGCACACATCCGGTTAGAACTGTCAAAATAAAAGAGACAAAATTTATTTATTTTATTTTATTGGTTTAAAAGGACTGTGTGCACAGACATTAATTGTTTACATAGAAACAAAAAGATGGGTGCACCAGATATAGCAGGGAAGCTAATTTCCATCTGTAGTCCTAAACACAGACACAATAGGCACAATTGATAGATAGATAGATAGATAGATAGATAGATAGATAGATAGATAGATAGATAGATAGATAGATAGATAGATAGTAACTTTATTGATCCCGAGGGAAATTCAAGTTTCCAGCATCACAGTTCCATAGTGCAAACATATTAGTAAAAACGTCACAGGTGAGTAGTACACATATTAGTATAAACGACACAAGTAGTAACAAGACACATGTAAGTAATACAGAGTATAAAACAAAATATGCAATGTGCAGAAGAACTGTTAAAAATGAATATAGTGCAGGGTAAACAACTGAGATACAGGACTATTTAAAGAGAAGTGAATGTAGATCAGAAGTTGATATAGTGCTGGGTGATTAAGTGTAGGAGATATAGATATTAAGAAATGTCAGATATGGAATATAATGCAGGAGAAGAACTGAGGTAGAGAAGTTTTTTTTTTTGTAGTGTGCAGAATTAAAGTGGTTCAGTCTATTAAAGTGCACTGTGTGCATTAACTGTCCTGCAGACAGTCCTCCTTTGATCTCAACATGGCTGCGGGGTCACAAACTTACTACACTACAAGATGTTTCTGAGAACATTTGAGGAGAGAATTGATTGGTCGAAGTCTCCTGTCACGGGCAGAGCAATGAGGAGGTGCAGAAGTCTAGTTTTCTCTCAGAACACTTGAATTACAATATGCTGAAAGGTCACTAACTCTGATTACCAATTTACTTTAATTATGTAGCCTAAATTTTTGGTCATTTTTTCTTTCCACTGCAATACCAATTATAAACAGCAACAACGTGATTTTAAGCACCATAAAGTATCCTATCAAGTTAAACACTACTCAAAAAAAATACAGGCTACAATTTTACAATAATAAAGTAGGTTATTTATTTCAACATTTATTTCACAGTTTAAGTAAAAGTAAATAACTGATGTGTGTGTTTATGGACTAGTAATTATGTTCTTGTGTGCAACCCATGTGTGTATTATGTATTTATGGGACTTTTATTTTGAAATATTTTTCCTGTATTTTCATGGCTATTTTCCTGCTAAGTGCTAACTAACTAACTCTGTATTGGTTTTGCAGCTACAGGGCCAGAGCGCTGGAGGTGAGTCAAGCTAGCAGAAAATACCCATGTAGGGGAAATGTTTGCCTTCAAATTAAAATAAGTAGTAGTAGTAGTAGGCTATAATAGTGTTGAAATGACCAAAACGGTAATTTTATTATGTGGTTATTATTTTATGATGTGATTCTCATATTCTGGGAGGAAAAACTATATACATATTTATTTCATTTTCATTTACTACAATTTTTTCTCTTGACCACACGGCCCAGTTTAGCCTGGCTTTTATTTTGAAATTCACCATAGAAGTTCTATTTGTTTGTTATGGCTCTATTGATGTTGGTGGTAACAGGTGGTAAATTAACCTGAAAAGAAAAAATGCTCAAAAACATTTACCAAAATGCAACACAAAGTCAATAATTAATATAAATATATTTGTGGGCGAACTTTGACCTTTTGTCGCTAATTATTACGAGCAAATAACCCCATAATGTCTACTAAAATCACTATTGCCTGAAAGATGCTGTAGATTCAGACATTTTATGTCCAGTTTCCATTTCATGGGTCATATTTTCCACATTCTGCATATATTCTGTATATCAATGTGTATATATATATATATATATATATATATATATATATATATATATATTCATACGCTATATGGTTAGTTCAAGTACATGCCATTTGCTCTATTACTATTTACAATACAGTAAAGTGTCTTCCTGGTGAATCAGTTTTAGATATTATACTTTAGTGACATTCAGTCCAAATACTCAAGGACACCAGTTCATTAAAAATTGTCCCCATAGTCAAAGAAAAGAGGATGAAGTGCTGCTGTTAGGTTTCTGAGGAGAAATGTATTGAAGATTTCCTTTTGTCTGGTGTTACTTTGAACAAAAAAGAAGGAGTTTCAAACCTCTCTTTAAGCAGCACATTTAAAAGCCTTTGGCATATGGCTGGTTTAATGTTCTTTATGCAGTTTGATGGGCTACTTACCCGACTGAGGTGGAATTGCAATTTCACTGAAGTTGAGTCGGATTTACTGCTGTGCTGTTCTACTTAAGATAAAGTCAAATGTGGCTCATTTAAAAGTTTTATTCCAAGGAGAATACTCTCACTTTCAGTAACACCTTTCTATTGTAAAAACACTAGAGTTCAGCAGTCTGCAGATTCTTTTAGTAGAAAATGTGCAAACTATTGTTATTCTGTGATGCAATGAGCCTACTATAGCCAATACCGCAGCCTATATGGAAGCCCAAGAAAAAAATTGATGAAAACTAAGGAATGATAAAGATAAAAAATAAACATGGTAAGTATATTTATTATGCATAACTTATATGTTTATTTAAACTACGGTGGAAACCAGGGGTGAAATGCAAAGGGAAAATCGTGCAGAAAAAAAATAAATGCATAAATACATAAATAAATACTTACGTTAAAAAAATAAATATTAAATAAAAAAATGAATGCATAGATAAATAAAAAATTAAATAATAATAACTAATGCTAAAATAAATAGATACATTTAAAAATTTATACAAAATTAAAACATACTGTTAATGAATAAAATGGAAAATCAAACAGAAGAGTAAATAAATAAGGGAATTAATACAAAGATAAATAAAACAGAAATATCAATTTATGTCACATTTAATCAATTAATTAATTCATTAATGGCTACATTTATTTTTAATATTATTTTTTCTACATTTAATGACATTTATTTATTTAATTATTTATTTATTGAGTCATTTTTTAATTTATTAATAAATGTTTTACTTTGGTAGGTTCTGTCCTCCATATATAGGGGACAAAATTCTAAACAGTTTGAGAACCCTTTTATTTATTTATGTATTAACTTTTATCAATTTATTAAATATATCTATTTATTTTAGCATTATTTATTTATTTAACTATGCATTCTTTTTTTTTTTAAATGTAAGTATATATTTTTTTCTGCATGATTTTCCCTTTGCATTTGACTACATTTATTTTTAATATTATTTATGCTACATTTAATGACATATTTATTTATTTATTGAGTCATTTATTTCTATTTTTTTTTTTTTTTACTTTGGCAGGTTCCGTCCTCCATATATAGGGGACAAAATTGTACACAGTTTGAGAACCTCTGGCTTTAAAGTCAGTGGCTTCATGGGAGTGGATGGGAATCAGAGGACGACCTTTGGCCTCTCTGGCGGCTGTGTGGAAACAGTGTGCTTCCTTCTGCTAGCCCTTTGATGGCTCCCCCTGCCCTCCCTCCTTCCCTGCCCCATGGCTGCCGCTTGTTTGGACACCAACCTCCTAAAGTCAACCACCTACCCACCTCCTCCCTCTTCCCCCCCACAGCTAACCCCACCCTCCCTCACAGTCCGCTGAGTCAACGCTTGTGCAGGAAGGATGCAGTTGTTTTTGCGGCCCCGGCTCAGGGTTGCTTGGTCGGTAGCGTGTGTGGGTGGAGGGGGGGGGGGATGAAGCGGCTGCATTTACACGACAAAATGGACTGTTTGAAAAATAAAGAAGCCAGGAGGAAGAGGAAAGGGGCTGGACACACACACACTCAGAAGCCAAGTGTGCCGGCTACTTTGAAAGTACAGTCTACGATGGTAACAATCGCCTCTCTGTGAAACACCTTTCAACAAACCTGTGCTGTCTTGTACTTATCAGATTCAAATACCAGGAGGAGGAAGCGACGCTGAGGATAAATAGGAGCACTTGTCTTTCAGGTTGCATGAGTCATTGGCCGGTAAATCAACGCGAGATGCATGCGTGGGAAACTTTTTTTATATTGCAAAATATAGAAAGTAAAGAGTGAAAGGAGGCTCAGCATCAAGACTACAAAAGGATGTGTTCCATACCTATGAAACTGAAAAAAGAAGTGGGAGGCACTTTGAAATATTTAGCTCAACCCCCCTGAGACACACGACTGACTTTACTGACTTTCAGAGGCTGTAGCAGGTTCAGTTTTAGGAAGAGAGTGAAGCTACACATGAAACTGAAAAACCTAAGGAATCCATTGGTACCAGCTATGTCGTGCTACCATGGAAACGCTCCAAAGTTTAGTACCAAACCTGAGTAGCAAATGGTATCAACCCAAAAAGTTCCTGCAACAACTTATGAGACATCATAGAGCATGGGGATGACCATCATATACTTCTATCATAATGTTCTAAACCCTTATACACTTTCACAATTCATTTTAAATAATTAATTCATGTTTACTTCTGATTCATGACGAGAACAACTTGACACAGTGCTGAGCAGCATCTCAAATTAATCTTCAGGTTCCAGCTTTCAGATGATGTACACCACTTCTATTAGACATCTACTGTTGACCTGCTATCTCCCCTTAGAGAACCCCTGTACCCCCCTAAAAAAGACCAAAAACGGGTCTATTGTGGGTCTCAGAGGGTTAAAGATGCTGTCAGGTTTTGCCAGATTTTCCAGCTGGTAAACAAAGAAGTGTGTTCAAAGGTGAACGCTGGCACAGATTTGCTTGAGAGCATTTCATATTCAACCAAGGGATACTTTTTTTTTTTTTTAATTGAAATATGAACTTTATTTTACCCATACAAAATAAAAAGAATGTTAAAAGTTTACAATACAGTGTCAACTGTCTATTCAGAAACATTTCATACTGAGACTGACACATAAATGGGATCTCTGTTTTCAATGTATACATTTAAAACAATCTAAAAAGAGGGGAAATAATGTTACTCAAAAATTGTGGAAGGGGGGGATGGCCAGAATAGAAATGAGACAAACAACTTTAAAAACAAAGTTATGGTCCAAGAGTCACAGTATACTTCTGATGGGCAATTCAGGGGAATTTATAAAAAAAAAAAAAAAAAAAAAAACTGCCAGAGCGACTAACCTCCGACAGCGTGAAAAACAACAACAAACATAATGTAGATCATTAACCTGCTGATATGGTTGACTTCATGGCTGAGGATTATAGTTCTCTTGATAAAAACGTGAATTAAAAATAGAAGAAAAAAAAGAGCTGTGGCTTAGCGAACCTATAGTAAAAATACACCTGCTTCCTTGTTTATGTTACAGCCTGACAATTGGACTGACTAGCAAGTTGTGACAAAGCCGGGAAGTAACAGCAGTATCTCAGAGCCAATCAAACTCTAGCTGAGTAAAGGCTATATTAATGCTTTAACTACCACTTACAGAAGTTTTTCTTTTAGCCAACCTTGATTTGTTCAACGAGGATTGAGGAAGAAAGAAAAGTGCCAAAAGAAAAAAGCTACACAAACCACACCTATCCTGTCTGCGGGGGCTCATGGCATAAACAGTGACGACTGCCATTTTTAATAGTCAAAATAGAACTTGTTAAAAAACATCCTCGTTTGGATTCTCCTCTAAAATAAAAGAAAAACCTTCTTTCTTTTTTTTTTTAAAAAGAAATGAAAATTAAAACACATAATATACAACCAGTTTTCCCGCGGCGGTGTCTCTTGCAGCCGGCTGCCGAGGGGCTTCGCTGTCAGCGGGGGGGCCGCGACGAAGAGTCTTTCCCGCCGCAGGAACAACTTAAGAAATCGAAAAATAACGTTGGAAGAGTGTGTGTGTGTGTGTAATGTGTGAGTCGGGGAGCTAAGAGTCGTAGTCTTCATCGTCGTCGTCATCGTCCTCGTTTTTGTGCGGCTCGGGGGCTGGGGGAGGTGGTGCGACGCTGATCATGGAGGGGTGGGGGGCGAAGGAAATGGCGCCCTGGGGCTGTGCGGGATCCATGCTGCCCATCGAGTCCGTGCTGCCCGTGTGCATGTACTGCGGCGGTGCGTTTGAGCTGCGGGGGTACAAGCAGAGGGGTGGAAACCAGCTGTTAGTCAATCAAATTAAATATTAGGGCTGTCAAAGTTAACGCGAGAGTGAAGATACTAGTATCATATGAAATTAGAAAACCTGATGAATCCATCGGTACCAACCATGTCATACTAGCTTGTCGTGAAGGAGGTTAAATAACTCTCCAAACTTACACTCAATTTTGACGAGGAAAAACTGTCATGGCCATTTTCAAAGGGGTCCCTTGACCTCTGACCTCAATATATACAAAAATTTTAGACCATCAGGAAATTATACAATACATGTGAAACTGCATCAGTCAAATGACACTGCCCTAAAGGTTATTTATTATTTATTTATTCCATAGTGTCCATCAATACCATACAGACTTTTTTTGCGTATTCTATATTTTGCCACTTTTCCAGTGTGAACACACTCAAAACCTGCTTAGAATGCTAAAGTAGTGTTGACTTGGCACACAGCAGGTTTCAGCATTGTTTCTCGTGGAAAAACAGCGCCCTCTCCCTGTTGCTAGCTGTAAAGTAATCCACCAGATTTCTCCTTCTCAACAGGTGGAGCAGTGGGCTTCTAGTGGTCATATTTACAACAAAACTATTCATCAATCGTGTAAATAAATAAAGTAAATAAATACTTGTGATCTGTCTCGAGTATCTGTATCTGAACACACTCAGTCTGGGTCCGTACCTGTGGAACCTGGATGCAGCCTGCAGGTTTGTGCTTGACTGAGAGCCGTCCTCCTCGTCCCCATCCGTCTCGCTGTCTTCAGAGTCATCCTGTTTCCATCACAAGAAACACACCAGTGAGACTTCTTATTATTAGGGCCCTATTCTACAAGTTTTCTACACGTATTGCGATTCGATATAACGATTTATTGTGATTTTTGTTAACTTTTTTAACACTAGACCATGGGGCAAAATTTGAATCATACACTTCTAGGGACTTTTACTTTAGAAAATATCTAAATTAATACAGTAAAAATGTTTGATTTTCAGCATGTATGTAGTCAGAGATGTCCTGAAGTCCAATATATCAGTCTTTGTCAGGAATTATTTATCACATTTTTTCCAGCAACGACATTTCCCTCACAAATTAGTGGTATTTTCTTTTTAATTTATAAGAGACATGTAATGTTTATATACTTCTGGTTAATATAATCCAATCAATCTTATTTCCATATATGTATTTTGTATATACAGTTCTCTTTGTATCCACGCGGACCCTCCAATGTTTTCTACTTTCTAGTTTCGGCTCGCTGCGGTTTGTTTTGTTTGAAGGATACGGAACGAGTATGACGTCACGTTACTAACAATAAAAGTGGTAACTTCCTTCTACCTCCGCACTCCGATGAAGCAAATATATAGAATCTGGCACCCTACTTTTTTACCTCAAACACACACATAATTGAAACTGTATGGAGTTCAATTAGATTATTCTTTACGTGATGACAATTTCTCTTCAAAATGTCACTTATGTGCTTGCAAAAGCTATTTTTCTGGGCTCAAAATGTCCCCAAAACGTGCACTCAGATAAATATAACTGTCGATAGCGATTGGCCTTTTCATGCAGTACACCCCCACCTCTTGCTCCGACTCTGTGCCAGACAACTTCTTGTCCTTGCCTTTGGAGCCAGCTCCCCCATTCTTGCGGCCAGACCCTGGTTTTCTACCCCTGGAGAGAAAAACGAGAAGGAACAAAACGTTATGTGCATCATTCAGATAAACAGAGACAATCCTGACGTGGGGCCAATACTGCTGGTGGAAATGACTTTCAGCTATTCACATTCAAAGACGCTGCGTCTCCACATGCCTCATTCCCTTTAGCTGAGGCTACGTGTCTAAATATTAGGAGCTTACAACCACTTTAAATCCAATCAGAATCAAATCAGCCACTCTTTAGTCGTCTAATTTATGTGTAATTATCTGCCATGCTCTCTGCATCAATTTAGCTGCAGTGCCAGTGTTTGATTTGACAGTCAATACTGCTTTTTCTTCTCTACAATCCTCAATAATTAGTGTGTCCTCTCTGTTTTTTTCTTCTTTACAGTCACAGCTGTTCCTGGAAAAGGCAACGGTTGCCCTCCTTGTGTCCATATAAGGAGTGTCGTCCTGTTGAGAGATTAATTTCTTCCACGTGATAGTGTCGGGGAATGCACTTATCAGAAATGACCGAGTGATGAATTGACGAATCAAGCGATAAAAGCAGATTAATGAGTCAAACTCAGCTGCATGACCACAATATATTATTCTGGATTAGTCATGTATGTGAAATAGTTTTCCTGTTTAATTCCTTGTAGTCATGGTGCTAGACAAACATGTTGGCGTGTGAGAGAGAGACATACCTGCGTGGGACTTTTTCTCCTCCCCCCTCGGTGTGGTTCTCTTCCCCCTCCCCCTGCATGTCCGGCACCGTTGCCACCAGGTCTTTTAAGAAATCAAACTGTTGCTCCAGCTCGATACACTGCTTTCTGTTGGACACACACAATTTTAAAATCAGTACGTTGCTTTCTCCGCAGAATTAGCAATGCATTCTGAGAGGAGTAAAAAGTCAACCTTATGTCAAACAGACAAAAAGAAAACTGGGAATTATATATTCATTTACATGTGTGGTATGTCAGTCATAACAAAACTGGACTGAGGACTGTCCAAAGAAGTCCCAACTCCAGCACATTGCAATTTAGGCCCTGTTCAGACCTGGTATTAACATGCGTCCTCAGTGATCCGATCACAAGTGGACATATTATTAGGCTGTATTAGCCGTGTGTTTACTACGTGTTTATTTGCATATGGAGCGGGGAAGTGAGATCAGATCACAAGTGGTTACCGGAGACGCATTCTAGTGCCGGGTGTGAACTGACGTACTTAGAGCTGTCCGCTTGTGATCCGATCACCCAGGACGCATGTCAATGCCAGGTCTGAACAGGGCCAAACACAGAAACTTACAGATGCGATGTTGTCATGGTCTTTGCATTCCTAGACTGGGTGACTTGACAGGCCTTTGTAAGCAATGATTCCAAAAAAAGTTCCAGGGCTCTCGCTGACGTCTTCGTTAAGGAAGTTATGATGCAGCAGGTCTGTGTCCTTTATTTGAAATACTACCTGATAAGAGTGCCAATCCACAACTTGTACACAGAGTCAGGCTTACTAATGTTTTTTTTTCCCATTATTGATTAATCGGTCATAAATGTTTTTCCGATTAACTGTTAGTCTAGAAAATGTCAACACATAATGTAAGATTGCCATCACAAGTTCCCGGAGCCCAAAGTGACTTTTTGTCTTCTTTTCTCTGGCCAACAGTTATTCAGTTGAATATGATTTCAAACTCAGAAAAAAGCATCAGATCTTCAAATCGGAGAAGCCTGAACCAGCAAAGGTTTCGCTGACTTTTTACGATCACTAACTAAATCGTTGATTCATTTTCTGCTACTTACGACGTAGTATTAGGGCCACATTGAAGGAAAAAAAAAATCTGAAATTTATAGAATAAAGTCATAATATTACGAGGAAAAAAAAGCCATAATATTACGAGAATAGTCATAACTTTACGAGAAAAAAAAGTCATTTCCTCCTCCACAAAAGAGTCAGTTTCCCCATCAGGTCCGTGTGGTTCTTTCTTCGGAATAAAGGCAGTTTCTTGCACAATCTTTTCAAGGTCCTGATACTGATGATAATGTGGTGCTGATGTGCCAAAAGATGAAGTATTTCGTAATTTGTGAAACCTAAACTAAAGTATAACTTCACAAGATGCTCCACGTTCCTCATTTTCACACACGCTACTCTATTTTCCCTCTAAAATAAAACGAAAAAAATTACTACTTTATAATATTATGACTTTATTCTCATAATATTAAGACTTTTTTTTCTCGTAAACTTCTGACTTTATTCTCATAATATTACCACTTTTTTTCTCATAAACTTCTGACTTTATTCTCATAATATTACGACTTTTTTTCTGGTGAACTTCTGACTTTATTCTCATAATATTACAACTTTTTTTCTCATAAACTTCTAACTTTATTCTCGTTATATTATGACTTTTCTTCTTGTAAACTTCTGACTTTATTCTCATAATATTACGACTTTTTTCTCATAAACCTACGACTTAATTCTCGTTATATTATGACTTTATTCTCAAAATCCCAGATTTATTTTTTTCTTCAATGTGACCCTAACACTCAGTCATAGTTACTTAACTTAATCAAGTAATTGTTTCATCTTTCAGACCATTACTTTGAGGTCCTTTGCCCCTAAATGAATGGCACAATTTAGATGAAGTCAACATCATTCTGAGCACTCAGATGATCTGAACCCTTTGAACTGGCACAGTGAAGATATTTGGCAGGAAGGATACAAATAATAACAGGTACTGCTGCAGCCACTTTGCCTATTTCTTCATCTGTCTGCATAATCTTCTTAATCCTCGCCTGTAAAGGAGAAAAAGCACAGCATTACTGTATGTGTGTACAGTGAGTAAAATGCGTGTGAATACATTTATGAAGACTTTTGCAGTACAGTTTTGAATCGTGGGTGCAGGATAAGAGGACTTTCATAGCATGCATGTTTAAAACTTTTCATTCCCAACAAATTGATCAGATTCACCACAGTGTGTGCGATGTAAACGCCTCCAAATTTCTCTAAACATGCACCCACAAACAACACATTTGCTCACGTTTAAAACGCTTAGTTTCACTTAGCTTAGCATGCTAAAAACAATGATAATTGGTGCACAAGCTAAGCTAAACTAAGCTTTAAATGCACCATAGCAAACACTGGGATGCAAAGTAAGTTAGCCACTTTAATTAAGCAAACCACTTTGGTATAACTGTGCCAATGCAATGTACATTTAAGTGGTAAAACGCTTGTGTTTGTTAGTTAGCTTCGTTAGCGCTCCAGGAAACAAAACAGGCCAAGTTAGCTTCCAGTTAGCTTCCAGTTAGCTACCGTTAGCTTAGCATAACACCGGTTCGGCAAAGTTTAAACTTACCGGAGGGAACCTGGCGTTGTATTTCTTCTTTTTGCTGGGCATAATTATATTACCTGGATGTCTAACCTTAAAATAAAAGTGGAATATATTCTGGAATAGTGATCTATATCATACATAAAGCGCCTTTCACCGCCGCCGCACACACACACTGTAGATAGCGTTAGCTACGCTGCTAACCCGTTAGCACGTCGTCACTCGTTCCCCCCCTGTTGCTCGGCAGGTCGGCTCCGGGGTGTCCGCAGGGTCCCAGCGCCGTCATGTATAGAGCAACTTTGTACATGGGAGTATAATGTAAAATTAACTTTTTGAGCCCTTAAAGGTCCCATATTGTAAAAAAGTGACATTTTCATGGCTTTTATATTATAGAGCAGGTTTAAGTTGTATATAAATACTGTGAAAGTATCAAAACGCTCAATCCACAGAGAAACACACACAGCCCGTATTCAGAAACTGAGCTTTTGAAACAAGCCGTCAGGATTTCTGTCCCATTTGTGATGTCACAAATCTACAATATTTAGACCATTTCAAAGTTTTAAACATTCTAAATGGGTCCCGGTTTATTTCCTGTTGCAGTGTATGTGAATGACATCAGCTGACAGGAAGTAAACATGGACCCAAGCTGTTTCCTAGCAACGCAATTCTGTTGCAATTCCATTGTAATGTACTAAAACGGAGCGTTTCAGACAGAGGGTGAATACAGGTATATTCAGACAGACAGTATGAGAAAAATAATGTGTTTTTTGAACAATAAAGCATGTAAATATGTTCTAGTAGAAACCCAAAATACAAACATTGTAAGTTCCGATGCATTTTTGTTTTTCATGACTTTAAGGGCTTTTATGTAACAAAGAAACTCAGAGTGAAACATATTAAACCTAGGTTTCACTTTCATATACTTGGATTTGTGCAAATCAAATTTTCCAAGAATATGAGAACGTTATTCACCAGAAAGTCATCTTTGTTATTGTCCATGAAAAGTCCATAAACAATGTCCTTTTGAGAGAAGTTTTTTGGGATGGAGTTTTGTCACATCGCACTAAGATAGAATTCATTGCACTGGTACCGTAATTGCACGAATAGAACTGCAACCCAAATAACCTCCAAATTTGCACAGGAGTTTAATGTAAAAAAAAGTTATTTTTTTGAGCCAACAATGTAAGACTGTTGCATTTCATAACTACACAAAATGACATATTATATGCATATTTGCTGATGCACACAACCCGAGGAACTTGGTAGATTGTTAGACGTCATTAAACCGAACTACTATATTAAAGTACATCAATTAAACCTCGTTCGACAGCCGGAATATATTGTATTTTTTTTTATATAACAAGGCAGCTTTACTATTTTATTTGCACGCCGAATTTATCACAAAAAAACAAGTTTAATTTCAGAGGTACTTGATTCAAACATTTATCAATAGGAAAGGCAAGGAAATACAGTTTAACTGTAAGTAATTTGTATGGAGTTTTTCAAACCGCACTCTGGTGCAGAGGATTGTGATTTGCACCGGTACCGTAACTGTAAAAAAAATAGGCGCACGACAGAATTTCAAGCTTGCTTTCACCATCTGCAGTGCGGAAGAACACCGGACAACACATCCAAACATCCACTCAGGTAGGTTTAAACCTCAAGGTGCATAGTTTGCAACCAATATGAGATATAGTCCACAAGTATGCCTGTTATAACAGCAGGTGTGATTAGTAGTTTGCTGTAAATAACCTGCAAATTTGAAGAAGAAGAAGAAGAACAGCTGGTAAGATAGCTAGTTAGCTGACTAGCTACACTTAAACTAAAGGAACCAAGCCACTATACATCTTTGTGTTTAGTTACACCTCTAGATGATGCACAAATTAAATGTATAGCATCTTATTTTTGTGAAAGAATAGGTGTTGGACAGCTGTTATGAGCTAGTGAACAAGTGTTGCTAATGTAGCATGCTAACGTTAGCAGCATTAGTAAACATGCAGCTGTCCTCATTTTTTGCCTTGATTAGGAAGTACTGCAAGTTAACAGTGTTTTTTTTTTTTTAACTTTATTTATTCAGAGGGGGAGGTTCACTGAGAGCAATGCTCTCTTTTGATCACATTCACACAGTTACACATTCACACCTGAAAGCTGCTCAGTACAACCACAGTCTGATCTGCTGGCCACTGCAGATTTTGCAGTATTGCAATATTTTGACTTAGTATCATTTTTTTGACTTAGTATCAATATTTTGACTTAGTATCTCATTATTTTGTCTTAGTATCTCCAATTTTTTTTACTTAGTATCTCAAAGTTTTGACTTACTATCTCATTATTTTGACTTAGTATCTCATTATTTTGACTTAGTATCTCACTATTTTGACTTAGTATCTCAAAGTTTTGACTTACTATCTCAATATTTTGACTCAGTATCTCAATATTTTGACTTACTATCTCATTATTTTGACTCAGTACCTCAATATTTTACTCAGTATCTCAATATTTTCACTTACTATCTCATTATTTTGACTCAGTATCTCAATATTTTGTCAATGCTCTCTTTTTTTCAGGAACGCTCTGATAACATTCACACCTGGAAGCTGCTCAGTACAACCACAGTCTGATCTGTTGGCCACTGAGCAGCTCCACTGGAGCCAGTTGGGGTTAAGTGCCTTGCTCAAGGGCACCTCAGTGGTGGTAATGAGGGAGGGGCAAGCGCTGCTTTTCACTTTCTCCACCCAGATTTATCCTGCAGCTCCGGGGGATGAACCGGCGACCCTCCGGTACAGTGTGGTTTGAATATACATTTTAATACATAACATTTCATTCCTCTCATTTTAACAGGGCCAGGGCTTCTTCAGTTGCCTCACACTGACATCATTATGGAGGAGGAAGGGGCCCCCCCTGTGGATGCTGAGGTGCAGCAGACCCCCTTTGCTGCGGAGACCTACGCAGCTGAGGCCATGGCTGCAGACATGGACCCCTGGATTGTGTTCGACTCCAGAAGAACTCCCAGATCCGAGTTCGACGCCTGGCTGGAGAGCAACGGGCCCTCGCAGGTGTACAGATTTGGAGACGAGGAAGGTGGCGTCAGCCCCGTGGGGTGGATCGCCGTGCTGGGCCTGAACCACTGCCCCAGCGTTGGGGATGTCGTGGGCCTCCAGGAGAGCTGGGAGAAACTTTTGGCCAGTGGCCGGCCCGTCAGCTTCCAGACGGTGAAGGAGCTGGCCCTGAACCACGGGGTGCTCACGGGCAAATGGCTGATGCACTTGGACTCTGGTTTCAAGTTGGACCACGCCTGGGAGTGCGTGGCCCGGGCAGCACTGGATGGCAAGATCTCTCTAGTTAAAGTCAGCCCCCATAATCCCAAAGGAGAGGGCAAGCAGGTCATTTGTGCCTATAACCAGAACTTTACTGACGAGAGCGAGGTCATAAAGCTGGACGGGGTCATCCGCGCCACGGGGATCAAATGCCCCCTCACCTACAAGCCGGACGTGTACACATACCTGGGAATCTACCGAAACAACCGCTGGAAACTGTGTCCAACCATATACGAGAGCAAATTTGACCTGGAGTGCGTGCCCCGGCGTTCCCACATTATCAACAAAGTCAACAATCTTGAAGTATCATAAGCCTGTCGGAACAAGAGGATTAAGATGTGGGTTAATGAAGAGGCACTTGGTGATCATCTCACTGACTAAAATGGTTTTTGAAAGTCAGTGTTTGAGTTTCAAGTTCTTCCTTTTGGCAAATCTCATTTCAGTCCGTAATATTTCCTAAGTGACCTGGACTGACACATATTTTTTTATTGATTATATTGCATCCATAAGTAAGAGTATTTGTATTCATGATGTTCTGTTTGTAACGCACTAACACTTACCTGATGGAAAGGGTAGCTGAAGAAATCCTTGATTTGTATGCACAGAGGAAATTTTCTTTTTTTTTTTTTTACAATATCCATTTGTCTCATTTTATTTTTTTTTCGGTTTGCACTGAACCACGAGTTGCCAAATAAAAACTACTTTTGAAGACCATCTTAATATGTTGTGTTTTTTATTGCCAAGAAAAGTGTTTTTTTGACAGAATTAAATCATTCATTACAGCGAAAAAGGCAAATAGTATAATCTGCTTACATCATACCGGTTTAAAACAGCATCAGTTTATCTCAAAGCATCTTTTACTAAAGCGAGTTGACCTGCAGGTCTGAAACATTGGAGTTAAACTGCAGCCATTATTCATGAAATAACTGTAGAGAAACTGATAAGAGACCAGAGGAAATTATTAGGGATGCACCGATACCGGATCGGGCCGATACTGACTCAAATAGCTGTTTATATACCATATATATTATATACTGGCATTTTAATTCCTGTTTTTGTTGCTGCATTAAAAATGTTTACACTTGAATTGTAATTCCTGTTAATTTTGAATATTTTTGACCAAGTTGCTGGTGTTTGATTTATTATTTTATTAATAAATAATTCAGTAAATGTATATCTTAGGGCTGCACAATTAATCGCGATCACAATTTTAGTTTCCCACAATTAAAGGAACATGATCGCCTGCGATACTGACCTTTAAAATGTGTGTTCTGCTCATAGAAAACATATCAAATCAAGCGCTTCCTAAACTAACAGCTGGTGATCGCAACCAATATGTTTATGATTAAATTGAGAGCATAAAATTGTTTATCTAGCTCTTATTGTTGCTAATTTTGCTCTGAAAGTGCACCACATTGAAGCATTTAACTTTAAAATGTAGCTAACAAAAGAGTCGGGTGAATATTCCTGTATTTTTCATATTGCAATATTTATAGCAGAAAAAATCTATTGCAATGTCAGTTTTTTTCCAACATGGTGCAGCCCTAATTTGTACAATAACAGGGATGTAGCACAGCATGGAAGTGAGAACAGTGCTCCGTTTATTTTAATGTGAAAGTGCAATAAAAATATGTAATAATAAAGCCCAGATGTCGGTATCGGGACTGAAAAAGTCGGATCGGTGCATCCCTACAAATTATATCGGCAGACACAAAAACAACTTCTGATACAGCTCCACGAGTGTGAGCTTCTCTGCTATAAGCATGTACTGATAATTATTCATATGTAGACCTTCATTTGGTTCGTAACACATTTACTACATTTTGTTGAGACTCAACAAAGGCACCTGTATGAGAAAACATTCGATTAAAGTAATACATGGGGATATTTCATTACAATGGGCATAATTTGCATAGACTCGGATACTGACAATACCTCCCTACCTCCCGCTTTGCTTACAATAAAAAGGCAGACCAAACTTACACATTTCAAAGTGATAATCACATTAACACTGACCAGAGCTACCAAAACAGAAACATGCTTAACATGATCCACAGTTTGAACAGATGCCTTCAGCGGCTCATCTGAGGCCTGTACTACGAAGAGAGTTCAACATACCCTCTTTCAGCTGTGTCCCTGTCTCTGGTGGTGTAAAACGGACTTGAAAACAAGTAAAATAATAAATATAAAAACATAATTCAAAGCGGTAAACACCCACAGCACACAGCCAGCTGTCCTTCCTGCATTTTGTCAGTTTAAACTGTGTTGTTTTTAGCCTGAATTATGACTCAAACTTCTTTGTATTTGTGTAATATTATCATCCGATCTGCTCTCTTATCTGGAACATAACCTGCTCCGGAGCCGGTCAGGTGTTCAGCATCAGTTGCCATGGCGATATACGTGGCGGTAAGAAGAAGTGAACCACCGTCGTAGGATGGTAAACCCTGAAGTTACCTCGCTAACCCCCAAATCCTGCTTCGTAGTACCGGCCTCTGATCCGATTGTCTTTATAAAACAAAGTTTATGATTGATGCTAAACAAGGGCGATGAAATCTGAATATGCTCAGTCTTTCTAGGTCAAACTGTATATAGACGGGTTTCTTGTATACAAACGTTACTGGGTGCGCATTCAGGGGGCAAAACCGCTTTTCCAGCCGGCTGTAATCAACGTAGATTTTGCGTTATCTGTACATTCTTGTTGACTATACTAGAGCCCTGCAGATACCATCATCATATGACGTATTCGTATGAGATTTGTTATGATTATTATGTTATGAGATGGGTAACGTTAGATCAGACAGAAGTGTGATTTGACTTTGGGGAGCAGCGTCTGCTGGTTGATATTCCAGTTGGCGTTCAAGTTACGTAGCCGCTCTTGATGGACGCCGCCAGACACTTTTTCCTTAGTGATTCCTCAACATGTATAACGTTAATATAAAACTGGAGATTTTGGTCTTGTTATTAGTCCAACCAGTCAGACAGCAGCTCTTTGTATGTCGGGCAGGAGAACATTAACCTTATTAAATTTAACGTTACGGCATACCGGAGTGAGCTTTCCCCCGCGGTAGTCGCGTAACGTTACAACAATTTAGAGCCGTAACAAAGTCTTGCATCACTTTTAAGGCGTAGTCGCTAAATCTATATAAATATTTCCTTACAGTGTGGGTCGATTAGTTCATTTTTATTGATCTGTGGAGCATGACAGCTCCCCATGACCACCACGCTGTGTGACTAGAATGCTTTTACCCATCAGGTCCTTCTGTTTTTAGCAAAGACACTTGATCCTCTCGAAATATTAAACATTTTAAATCCATGTTTTCTGCGGTTTACTGCACAACAACTCCTGGTCATCTCTGCTTTAGAGCTCCGCTAGACACGACGCCGTGCTTTCTGCCCCCCTAGCTGCGCCGCATCTCTGTGATGACGTCGCCCAGAAACCCGTCTATAAAGGCCCGGTAAAACCCACTAATTGAATACCATGAAGAGTCCTTGCATGTCCACAGTGAGCAGTTCTGCTACATTCTGTCTCTTACAGTCCTATTGCATCCGCCTTGTTTCTTTTAAAAAGGTTAAAAGGGCAGATGCAAGCGGTCTATGTAAATATGTCCGTAAAAAAAATGACACGGACAAAGTTTAAGTCGGGTGTCCTGACACGAACCCAGCTCGGCTTCAGCTATCGAAAATGGAAATGAGACGATCCTCGTCAGCAGACGTCAACTCGTCAAACTCATCCAGCACGCAGAGCCGGTGGTTGCCGTTGTTGGACGTGATGTCAATCATGCCCTCGTTCTGGAGCAAGTTGACGATGCTGTTGGGGTAATTCATCCAGGTGCTCCCTGGGAGGCTGGCGGCGTCAGAATGGTTCTGGGATGCTGCGATGTGGGCAGCGGATATAGAGCTGGGAGCGGCGGCTTGTTGGCACGAAGCTTGAGCCAATATCAAGGCGCCGTTTCCACTCTCGTTCATGAGGGCGGGGTTCAGAAGGTCCTCAAAGTCATCCATGTTTAGGTTGTCCAGAACGCCCGGAGCCTGGGCTTCGGAAAAGCTAGGGAACTCTGGGATGTCGTCGTCCACCCGGAACTGAGAGCTCTGGAGGGCGAAGGAGCCGCCGGCCTGCGAGGAGGCCGCGTTCCCCTGAGACGCTGCCGACTCCTGGGCCATGGCCGAGGAGATGTTGGGGAAGAACTCGTGAAGGTCTGCCATGTTGACCGTCGGGTAATCCTGGTTGGAAATGCTGGTGGAGGAACAGGAGGACGGCACCTGGCTCATTGTGAAGTTTGGCACCGGGGTGGCTTTGGGCTGCGGACCCAGGTTCAGAGTCTCCATGATCCTCCACGTTTGGTTTGTAGTCGCAGCAGAGATGGAGGGGGAGGCCTCGACCTTGGGCTGGACTGAGAACATCTGGCCTGGTTGATATGAGTAGGAAGGCTGGGCTTTAGCTCCGCTGGCAGCAGGAGGCACCACAGCTGCTGGAGACACACACACACACACACACACACACACAACACATGAGAGCTCAGTTTAAGGTAGTTTTTAAATCAGCTTTGTTGCTACGCAGATTCAGTTTCCACCTCTACAGTATGTCTTTAAGACTCACTTTGTGCATTCATTGATGGATGCTTGGGTGTGCCTGTTCTCCTTGCCTGGCTTATGTGCCGTCTATCTTGTGGAATGGACACTGAAATAACAACAGACGTGATTATATTACATTGCAACTACAAATCTCATTATATATATATATATATATATACAGTAAATAGCAGTGAGAGTGATAGAAAAAAATCTCATCAACGTACCACTCGACAGCATGGGCCCGAGCTTCAGGTTCTGGAACATATCCCCGGTACGCTTCCTCTTCTCACTCAGCCTGTATTCATCTACGGGGGTCATTAAATAAACAGTTAGATCAGCGGTTCCCAACCTGCGGTCCGGGCCCCCCTCAGGGGAACGCACAAAGATCACAGGCGGTGCGCCAGGATTTGTCTGCTCTGAGGTTGTCAAAATTATATTTACACAGGTATAACTAAAATCCTAATTACTGGATAATTTATACAAAAGTCTGTATATAAAACTTAAAAAGATGTATTTTTTTGCTACTACGTGGGCCACGTAGAATTAGATTCCAGCATTGTAAAGTCCAAAAGTCAAAATTTATTGAAAAAAGATACATGTAATCATTTCCAAATTCACAACATTTTTAAATTAACGAAATATTCTGCTTCAATTAATTTTTGTTGGCATTTAGCCTTTCAAAAACAACATTTTCACTGCTCTCCCGCTTCAGGAAAAGTTCTCATTAGTAACTTATGTGTCATCATATGGAAAAATGGGCGTCTTACCTGGGTCAGCGGGCAGGTACTGGAAGTCCATCGGCTCGCTGACCTCGCGGTCAGAGGGCCGGCGGAGCTGCATTTTGATTCTAATGGGCTCGGTGAGGTTAGTGTCGCGGTACGGCGGCGTGCGGAACACAATGGCCACCTGCCTGTGGACGTCAGCCTGGGAGAAAGTGCCCTTTCCCTCCCAGGAGTCCTGGAAGAAACGCACCTCAATGTCCTCTACAGGGGGAACAGACAATGGAAATGTCAGGAGATACTAAAGCTGAGGATGTGAACTCCAGCCACGATCAAACTACTGCAAATAACTGAGGGGAAAATACGTCTTTTATAATTTTCCTCGCCAAACTTTAGCCCAAATTTGGAGCGTTATTTAGCTTCCTTCCCGACATGGTTGGTATCAATTGATTCCTTTGGTTTTCTAGTTTCATATGATATCTGTGTCTTTACTGTAGCCCTAAAACTGAACCCACTAGAGCCTCTGAAAGACAGTAAAGTCAGTCGGGTCTCGGGGGGTTAACCGAGTGTTTATTAGAGAGAGAAAATGCAAAGAAATGAAACAGAAGAAGAGAAAGAAACTGAGTTCATGAGGTGCAGGGAGGCTGAAAGTTTTAAGAGTTTCAATTCAGCATCACATCGCCCACGCAGGAAATCCTTCTGATGCGAACCTCATCATAAACTGCAAAACTCGTGGAATTTAGCAGGAGCAGAACCACAGTGGGAAGCAGTTAATTATCAGTTTACACATAAGACATGTTAGTAATTTATTAGAAAATAGAAAAAATGAGAAGTAGCCATCGGAATAGAGGAAGAAAGCTTTTGGTTCGTGATTGAAGTCACTCACACGTAACGCGACTGCTTTGCATTACACACATCAGATACTGTAGCAGGCAACGAAACCTCACATGTTGCAACATTGGCGGCGGCCAAAAATATCCCTTCATAGTGGGTGTATTGAAGGTGCGTTATCTGAGAGCAGAGGCTTTTGAAATGTATACTTAAAGCTGCAGTCTTTTTTTTTTTTTGGCCACAGCATCAAGCTGAAAACACATTTACATCATTACCATATAAAGTTATGTTAGCAAACGCTAGTGGCTAACTTAGCCTGCTGTTTGCTGCTGGACAGGTAGCAGACAGTAAGTTTTTAGAGCTTTTTTTCTGCTGAAAACAGCTTCCTGAGAGCAGGAAAACCAAAACAAAGAGCTAAAAGAGGCTATTTCATCATCTTCACTGACGTAACATAGGAACCCACTGTGAACATGAAGCTAATCACCAAATGTATTACACCATTATGAGATTCAGGGTTCTGTTTCTCAGCACACAATAAATACTTAATGTCAGTATTTCTGACAGAAACACACAGAGTACAGGCAGATTGTACCTTTTTGTACTTTGTCACACAGCAGAAAGATCTCATCTCCTCCTTTGCAGCTTCCAGCGTTGCTGTTGACTCGGCAGATCTTCAGCTCAGCTGTGTTTGGGGCCCCTTTAAGACACAAAAAGGCATTTATGAATACATATATAGATAGAAATAATAAATAGATAAACACCAAGGCTACTTGAAGCGGTTTATATTGTTTCTTATAATTTTTGATTATGTAGCTACTCATATTTTAATTTCACCTCAGGGAAGCAAATTGCTCAATTTTCCTACTGTATATCATTCACAAGAATGATAATTTTATATATTATGACTGCTGCTCAATTTGAAAAATAAAATATAAATAGTTGATATCACATTTTAGAAAGTGAAACAAAACCAAAAGGGAAACAATTATTCATACTAACGATTTGGAGCAACTGACAAGAGCTAAGTATTAGAGCCTGAACTGAGATAAAGCAACGTGGAGACTCCTGACACAACGCACGACCTCACTAATCTCAATCATCTCCTGTGAGAAAAACGTGTGCTAAGAACGAACAATATTTATTGTGCAAAACGTGCAAATGTCTTGATGAGACACTAAACACATTTAAACTGCATGAGAACGTACAGAGAATTTCAAAATGTTTTGGTGAACATATTTCACATTAAACCTGCAGTAAGCAACAATATGTTTGGCATCATTGGGCAGCTTTAATTTAATTACAATTTATATTTTAACATTATATTTTGAAAATTACTTCTTCCCAGGCAATTTATGACAACAAGACAGCCTAAATTCTCTATACATGCTCTATCTCTATATAGAGCTGTGTATTGGGTAAGGCTTTGAGTTAAGAAAGGCTCAGCAACTGAATAAGAATTAAGATACTATTACGACTGAGACTAATTCGTGTAAACACCTTCAGGCTGACAAGAAAAGAGGAACAAAGAGTGTCTGAGGGAGATGTATAGGTTGTGAACTCGCTTACACAGACTGGTATTTTATAAAATCCAAAATAAATCAGCTTACCCTGACGAAAAATCCTGGCAAAGCACTGAACTCGTGTGATTTTTGGGCAATATGTGAATAAAAAAATTCATATTAAATAGAATAGAATAAATGTGTGCTTGTGTGTTGCCCACTCACTGTTGTCATAGATGGGCTGCGATACCATGGGCTCCAGCGCAATCAGCTCCCCCGAGGACAGAGTGATGGATGCCTGGAAGCAAAGCCGGACCGAGTTCAGGTCAAACTCCTCCTCCCACACCTTCGCCTCGGGAACTGCAGCCAAGACACAGCAGGGAGAGGAGGGTGGCGTTCACAATCAGGCCAACACAGCAAGTCTGGCACAGCACTGATATCCTGTCATGTGTTGGCTATCAGTTTAAAGATCGGTCGTGGTAACAAATTACACTTCCTGTTATCGTAACTGGATATATACACTTTCTTTTTGCTCAAAATACAAACTGATTTTTTTAAGTACTATCATTGATTTATCTCTATTTTGTGTTAAGCGACCACTGTAGTGGAGACCAGACTATACTATGGTTGCTACCACTGCTAATGCTAAATACCCAGTATTCTCGACACACCGAAGGTAGTAACACCGAAAGTGCTCTGTGTCGCACACTGTGTGTCTTTCGGCACGACCACTTACTGTTGAAGGGGTTATTATTGGTCTGCAGCCTACAAGTGATGGCCTCGTTCACATCCTTCTTCTTCACACACTGTATGCCGAGGTTCTGAAAACTGAAAGCAAACACCGTCTCAGACCGAAACCAAAAGACAGAAACCACTGAAGCATACGTGCACTTTCTATTCTGATATTATGAATTCTTAAAACAAGTAACTGTGGCCAAATGCATGATGTGAGCTCCATTAAAGGGATAGTTTGGATTTTTTTGAAGTGGGGATGTATGAGGTACTGATCCATAGTCAGTGTATTACCTACAGTAGATGGCGTTGGGAAGCAGCAAAATGTATTTTAGACACCTAAAAAAAACGATATCAGTTTAAGTGTACGCTATATTTAGATTATTTTCACCACTTTACCTTGCTGTCAGATAACCCTTTCTGACGGGAAGTCGTTATCTATGCTCTCTTCAAAGCCACCAGACTCCATTGATAAAAACAGTAATTTTACCTCGCAGAACACAGTGGTTGCCGGTCTACAGCTGCCTCGATCGGTTAGTTTGTTGGTGTTATTGTGTGATTTTGGTGAATCCCAACAAACCCTTTAAAACACCAAAGTCACACAATAACACCAACAAACTAACCGATCGAGGCAGCGGTAGACCAGCAACTCCTGTGTTCTGCAGCGTAAAACTACTGTTTTTGTAAATGGAGTCTGGTGGCTTAAAGACAGCATGGTACAGCTGTGAAAATATTTTAAATATAGCATACAGTTAAACTGATATTGACTTTTTTTTAAGTGGCTAAAATACGCTTTGCTCCCGTGCTGGTACTCTTGTCTGTTTCTCCAAACTGGGGGCGTACCGACCTCCATCTACTGTAGGTAACACACTGACTATGGATGAGTACCTCATACAACCCCACTTCAAAACACCCAAACGATCCCTTTAACCTCCAGTTTTAATCTGCTTTCCACCTCCAATTTGGACACTTTTGCTCCCATAAAAGCCACATAATAATTAAAATAATAAATCATCCTCATCATGGGTCACTGACCACATCCGCTAGTTGGGAGGACAGTTTAATGAAGTGTGAGTGGAAAAATACTTGACTTCAAGTGCACTACCCATAGATGAAGATATTTTAGACATTTAATAATATAAACTTGTTCACTAATTTTCTATTTTATTAGATCTGTTTTATGTGAAATATATATAAACCTATGGTAAGCACAATAATAAATCATATTTTCTCCCCATCCTCATCTACTATAATGTGTACTAGAAATCTTTGTCATTTAGACCACCATTTAGCTCTAGTCTAACTTTTTAATCATTAATGTATTAACTAATATAAACAAAGGCACTCTGTGTCCCAGTAGAGATCCAGTGAAGGGCAGTACACACTGTTTGTTTGAATTTCATCACACTCGTGATAAAGATAGACACAGTTCCCTCTGCCCAGATAGATAAATTACGTAATATTATGTTGAAACATTACGTAGTTAATTCAGTCACTGTCGTTGCACTTTCTTCTAATACTTCTTTACTCATTTTGAGGAGAGATTTTCACACAGGATACTAGAGTAGGCAGCAAAGCAGAGGTGAACTCGACCTGTCGTCAGGTGGTTTATTCTGTTAATGTTTCATCTCCAAGGCGACATTAAACACGTCACCTCCCACGAATAATGTGGTGCTTATCTAGGGCGATCTCTAACAAATGTTTGATGTGGAACTGCCAGTTTCCTCCGAGGCAATTCAGTGTAATTTTGAACCCCGGCAAAAAAGTGGCATCATTTCCTCAAGTTTCTCTTGAAGTGCGTGTGAGACGCAGAGATACGTTAGCCACACATTCACCCTCCTCCGGTCTACCTGTGTATCCGTCTCTCCTGCAGGTCCGCCTCGTAGTAGCCATGCTTGCAGTCTTTCCCGACCAGCTCGTGGGGGTGAGGCTTGTGCGGCACGTTCTTCGTCACCAATGAGATGCGGACACGCAGCGGCCCGCTGTAGTTGTGCACCTGTAGGAGGAATAAGTCATATTTAATGATTCCAAAGGGGAATTTTAAAGGCTTTTGGGCAGAGTGGATGCCTGCTTACAGTCAAACTTCATATATCAGCTCACAAGTTCTGTTATGTAACCATTAGGGCCGACCCAAATGCTTCGAAGCTTCAACCGTTGCCATGATAATAGACCTCCAAAACACTAGAGCTGTCCCGCATACCATTTGCGGACATGTTCTTCAGTCTGTCTCCGTCTCCCCCGTTTCAGCGCCGCTGCTGCACTAGTGTAAACCCACACAACCCTCTACACACAACAAACAGCGATATCTGTCTGAGAATAACTAATAATTATTTCTGTTGAATATGAATAATGAATAATGTTGTGGGATTATTCCTTATTTCATGGGATATTTGGGGATTTATACATTATTATCACATATTTTGGGGGATTTATCCTATAATTATCATTATTTTCAATGTGTACTTTATTTTTTTGTTTTATTTTAATTCATTATTTTTTTTTACTTTTTTAATTTAATTTAACTTCGTTTTTTGTTCTTTATCCTTTTTGCATCGGCAATGGGTGAGGGTTGGGTGGGATGGAGCTTTGGGGGAAAAATATCAAAATATGGAGGGACAATCATTTACATTTGTGCTCTATTAGTATATTTCTGTACAGCTGTTGTTACTCCCAATAAAATATTACTTTAAAAAAAATATTAAACACATATATATAGAAAAATAAAATAAAAAGCATTCAAATAGTGATTCGGAGGTCGATTATCATGGCAATGGTCGGAGCTTCGAAGCATTTGGGTCAGCCCTAAAAATCACTATTTTTTTGTATAATTTAGCCTGCTCTGCTACTAGCTGGTATGACTTGGTTGGTACTAATGGATTCGTTAGGTTTTCTAGTTTCATATGATACCAGTATCTTCACTCTAGCTTCAAAACTGAGCCTGCTACAACCTAAAAATTGCCAGTTGCGTTAAAGAAATTAGTGGTGTTAAAACGGATTTACGTTACTATCACGATAACTTTGACAGCCCTAAAGAAACCTTATTATTTATAATTCCCAAGAGAAAATGTTAAGCTATACTTTAACAATATTCTAACCTCCTTGAGTGTCACTACGTATAGTTATTGTGCAAAATCTGAAGTTTTTAACAAAGATGTTCCAGTTTTCAACCAGTAATTATGGTAGAGTAGTGTTGTACTATAGTAGCAGTATGGTAAAAGTAAGGATATCATGAGCCATACCCCCCTTTTTTTTTTTACCCAAACTTGGTGCAAAAAAGTGGATTATTATATAATCTGAAATACATTAAAGCCAGAAAACATGCTCAACAAGTGGCACCATCTCACCTTGATGGCTGGGTGGGTCTTAGTGGTGTCGTTGCTCTTCTCTCCGGGGATGCTGCCGGCTGAACGGCCCTCACACTTATACCTAAACCTCATCCCCCGCTGCTTTGGCTGCTCGATGATCTCTATGAAGGGGTTCGCTGCTTGGACTGATGGCGAGAGGAAGAAGAATGTCACTTAAATGCAGCGTCACTGTACTTTGGAAATACAAAAACACACGTCTATGTTTATATATATATGTCTATGGGTTCATATAGAGCAGTGATAATTTACAGGAAATAGCTTCTTACCTGGGTTGAGCGGGGTCATGCCCCATCCATACACACCTGTGGTGGACAGAAAACAAGAAAAGACATGGCAACCACTTGTTAGTCAAAGTCTTAAGGGCCATTAGCGGTTTACCATCCACAGTAAATGACACACAGCGTTACAGTGGCAGCCCCGATGACAAAAACCAAAAGCTGCTTTCAGCACATATTTGTGGTTTAGTAAGAGTTTGTCATTTGCAGCTGCGGTCAGGGTGGAAATCTACCAGACAGCGCAGCGTCCAAAGAGGTCAAAGGGTGCCGAGATACAAGGGCTTCCCAGCTCAATATAATTACTCGCCTGCCAAGAGCAGAAAAGAAGAAGAAGTGCAGAATAAAGCAAACAATGACGACAGGCAGGGGTGTAATATCGGTGTCAGATTACCCGCCTTGTTTTGCGAGGAGCCTTTATTGTAAGGGAAGAGCAGCGCTCTAGTTTCAGGTGCTCGGTTAATGAATTGTCGAGATTCATAAAAAGAGGTGAGGGTGTGACACGAGATCAGGTGGTCAAAGCTCCACCCAGCAGCTAGTAGGACTTGTTTGAGGTGAAAGCATGTGGAGAGGATGCTTTTCCAAGTTGAAACACGCCTGCTGCTTCCCAGCCTCAGACCACACTCATATAATGGGGATAAAATGACAATCCGCTTTGTCTTTTAGTCATATTATACAAGATGAATGTGAATAAATATGGATCTCTGAATTAGACAAAGCACGAAGGCCAATAAGTGTGTGCAATAATTACACTTTACACTGTATTAACACAATATTTATGTTTTAATTTGCTTCTTTGTTTATTTATCTTTGTATTAATTCCCTTGTTTATTTACTCTTCTGTTTAATTTTCCCTTTTATTTATTTATGTATTTAATTTTATAATTTTTTTTACATTTATTTATTTTTTATTTTGGTGCTTCACATAGGAAAAAACAAAACAAAACTTTGCTAAAAGAGACTAGAAAAGATGAAAAATTACAACACAATAAAATGTTAAAAATCAATAGATATAAGTCAATACAATACAATTAAATAAAATCTACTGGAGACATCCCTGCCTATTTATTGAGCCTGATGTTGTAAAAGTGAAAGTAAATGTCTACCACAAGTTGGCCCTCATAAATCACTAAATTAATATTAATATCAACACCTGACCTTTGCATATAGACATTTTATTTTATTATCGTTATTATTATTTTACTGCTGGTCATTATTGTCCCTAGCTGTTATTTCTATTCTATGTAAGTTCATTGAGAGAGCTGCAATAATAATAATAATTGAATAAATCTGGCCTCATTGCTTCCACATATTGTTGACTTTTTGTGATATGGATTTATTAATACATATTATTAATTGTACTGTCTTCTTCCTATCCATATCATAGACACTGATAAATCATGTCTATCAACAACGTCAATCTATTTTGGTAGGTCAGGACTGTGGGGAAAAACCTAACAATGTATGAAAAACCATTCTCCATTATAAAAATGTGCTATTTAATACTCTTTGGCTTGCAGGTACATGTTTAAGTGGCATAAAGTTGGAAACATGGGCAGGTTTTGAATCATCACCAGCTACTCTTCTCATCGGCATACATTATGTCTCACTACAGACCGCAACTTGCACGAAATTATAGTGTGCCAGTTCCATAATTTCCATCCAGTAAAGCTGAGGTGGGCGAGCAGCGAGGACCAATCATAATAGGACAGATTTTTAATTGAGACCAATGCTACCTATATGTTAGCCGAATTTAAGATTATTTATTAATAATGACAGACATTAATTATTTATCATAATATTTCAATAAATAGACAGATGACTAATAAATTGACAGATTTTTTAATAATTATTTATTAATAATGAAAGATATTCATATTTATCATGATATTTCAATAAATAGACAGATGACTAATAAATTGATAGATTTTTTAATAATTATTTATTAATAATGACAGATATTCATTATTTATCATAATATTTCAATAAATAGACAGATGACCAATAAATTGATAGATTTTTTTAATAATGAAAGATATTCATTATTTATCATAATATTTCAATAAATAGACAGATGACCAATAAATTGATAGATTTTTTTAATAATGAAAGATATTCATTATTTATCATAATATTTCAATAAATAGACAGATGACTAATAAATTGATAGATTTTTTAATAATGAAAGATATTCATTATTTATCATAACATTTCAATAAATAGACAGATGACCAATAAATTGATAGATTTTTTAATAATGAAAGATATTCATTATTTATCATAATATTTCAATAAATAGACAGATGACCAATAAATTGATAGATTTTTTAATAATGAAAGATATTCATTATTTATCATAATATTTCAATAAATAGACAGATGACTAATAAATTGATAGATTTTTTAATAATGAAAGATATTCATTATTTATCATAATATTTCAATAAATAGACAGATGACCAATAAATTGATAGATTTTTTAATAATGAAAGATATTCATTATTTATCATAATATTTCAATAAATAGACAGATGACTAATAAATTGATAGATTTTTTAATAATAATGACAGATATTCATTATTTATCATAATATTTCAATAAATAGACAGATGACCAATAAATTGATAGATTTTTTAAAGAGGTTTGGTAGACACTATGGGGAAATCCATGAGGTGGACTAAACCCAACAGGCCTCTTTGGCACCTCGACACTGTTTGGCTCACTTTGTGCCAGGTGAGTTAGCCACACATAAGAGGGATAAATACAGTCAATGTCATGTCAACTTTCATTCGGATATGGTAGGTAATAAAAGGCATGTCAAAGTTCCTACTGTAGGTTAGTTTAGTAGCCTGGAAACAGTGGACTCCCACTGTGAGCGCACTGATATGCGGGGCTTTCCCTTGTGCGTAAAAACAACTCCCTGTACAGTTTCACCTCCAGAGGCCAAACTTGTTCCCACTTACCGTCCATGGCTGTGTTTGTCCCCGAGTTTTCTTCCGTCGATACCTCTTATTTATCTGTTGTTTTTGTTTGTTATTTCAGCTTTAAAAGAAGCTGCATACGCGACAGTGCGGGCTCGAGAAACTTCTTGACATTGCTGTTCTCGTTCTGTCGCCTCCTTTCGCTCCACCCACAGCTGTGTACGACAGTGTACAGAACAGAGAGTAAAGCTGGACAATGCAAGGCTTCCGGTAAGAACAGGGCACAAATAGTGCAACTTGTTTGCGTAATGCAATGTCAACATGGTGACTGCACTGTTTACAAGAATGTCTAAAGTACATGAAAAGTCCACTTCATTGTCTTCATCAAAATGTCTCTTTCACACTCATAAAATTGCTTCAGTGCATTCATTTATTTTTTTCTATTCTATTTAATTTTTAATTTTTATTTATTTTATTATATGCTAGAATACAGAAATAAATAAGTTTGGGGTAATAGATAAGGAAAATCGTGCATAAATACATAAATATATATATTTAAAAATAAATAATTAAAAAATTAATAAAAATAAATACACTAAAAAATAAAGGGGAAAATTGCATTTAAAAATAAACATAAAAGAAATAAAAAATAAGTGCAAAAATGATTAAATAAATAAAAAAAATGAATAAATTATAGATAAAAAAAAAAACATGCAACAAAAAAATAATAAAAATAATTACACAAATAAATAAAGGGGAAAACAACATTTAAAAATAAACATAAAAGAAATAAAAAATAAGTGCATAAATGAATAAAAATACATTTAAAAAAAAATAATACATTATTTTTAAAAAAATGCAATAAAAAAATAATAAGAATAATTACACAAATAAATAAAGGGGGAAATTAATTAGAGAGTAAATAAATAAGGGAATTAATACAAAGATAAATAAATAAAGAAGAAAATTAAGTCAGAAATATCAATTAATGTCACATTTTTAACTAATTGCTACATTTATTTTTTACATTATTTTTGCTACATTTAATGACATATTTATTTATTTATTCATTCATTTATTTGTAATAATTATAACAATAATTACAACAACAACAATAATAATAATAATAATAATAATAATAATAATAATGAAAAACTGGATTTAAATTTTTCAATTAGGATATAAGTTGTCACAGTCTACAAAAATCACATCACAATATAAAGAGTGCAATTTCAATTAAAATAAATTACAAAAAGCAAAACAAAACAAAACTAATGACTTTATAATATTTTTGCTACATTTAATATATTATTTAAATTATATATTTATTTAATATATTATTATAATATACATATTTATTTATCGAGTCATTTATTTATCTATATAATTAAAAAAATCGATGCCCTTTATGTACTAGTTTAAAATGCTTTTTAACTATATTAAAAACATATTTCTTATGACTTATAAAATATCAATGCCAATCCCTTAAAAAATGGTTTGATTCTTAATTGAGAAAGGATATTAAAGTATTTTACTACTGATTATAAAATATTTTCCACCAAAATATAGAAAAGAAAAGAATAATGGTAACGATAGTGTTCAGGAAACCACAAAAAATATTTAAGTAACACTGATATTAATTTAGCAATTAACCTATATTTATGCTACACATATACATAATGATGGTAACTTATATAGCTAGAGTAAATTTTCAATTAAATAGTTAATTAAAGTACTGATGAAATAATAATGGTTGCACATGTTTTGACAGCTCTTATTTTGAAGGAAAGAGTCGTCTGTTTCCGGTGTTTTCCTGTGGGTTGCCTGATGCAGCTGCACCCTGAGCCTTTCCTCTGCAGTGCAACTTGCCACCACCCACTGAAAACAGTGCGGAAATACCCAGATGACGCACTTGAAAGGAGCAGAAAAATAAGGTTGTGAGTGGGAGAGGCAATAACATAACTTATGGCTTTAGTCATAACCTGGAGAGAGAGTTAGACTGGATCCACTCTGCTAAGATCTCTGTTCCAGGCCTTGACATTGGCAAAGCAGTGCCAATAAACATGTAGGGCTCCTATTTCTCTTTATTAATTATTATTTGTTCTTTACTTTATTTGTTCCACTGATTTAAATCATAAAATAGTCATAAACACACTGTTTTATCAAGGGACTTCCCACTCATAAAATTCACATTCTGACCAGAAGAGGGGGATGTAAGTGAATAAATCATCTCCTCACATCATTACCAGCACTGTGCATTTGTTTCCCCTGATAATATTTAGTGACTGGACCTTAAATATATCTCTTTTTTGTTAGCTTCTCCACTTCATTTCAAGCTTACTTCTGTGTCAATACAAGTGGCTCATGAACACCAAGAATATCTGAGTCAGATTATTATTTTTGTTTTTTTACAAATGACAAGAAATTAAAGAGGCTGAGATATTCAAGTGTTGCAAAAGTTGTCAACTTTATATATATATATATAATATTATTTTAATTATATTTAAATATCACAGTAACCTGTTGCAAAGGCCATGTCTATACTTATTCTTATTATATTTAAATATCACAGTAACCTGTTGCAAAGGCCCTGTCTATACTGATGCCTTCAGGTACTGTCGGAAATCACAGTTACGAATTGAGAAAACAACAACAAAGTGCAATGAAGAAGGTGGGAATTGTCCATTACATTTTTTTTGAGTGTCAATGTTATCCTCCTGTTTGCATGGAAGTCGTTTTTACACACTAGAATGTAGTGTTAATAACTGATATTAAATAAGCCTATACACTTGAACATCCACAAATTTCTTTATATTTCAAAGCTTGTAGCCTATTTGAATCTGTTCCTATGCGAAATGTCAAATTAATTAATCTGTATGTATGTTTTATTTTATTAAATTTAAAGAAAAATTAAATTAAATAAATTAAATAATAAAATTAAATAATAAATTAAATTTTAAAAATTAAATAATAAATTAAATTTTATTAAATTTACGAGAATAAAGTCGTAACTTTACGAGAAAAAAGTCGTAATATTACGACTTTTTTTCTCGTAAAGTTATGACTTTATTCACGTAATATTACGACTTTTTTTCTCCTAAAGTTATGACTTTATTCTCGTAATATTACGACTTTTTTTCTCGTAAAACCACGACTTTATCCTCGTAATTTTACGACTTATTTCTCGTAAAACTACGACTTTATTCTCGTAATTTTACGACTTTTTTCTCGTAAAACTACGACTTTATCTTCGTAATTTTACGACTTATTTCTCGTAAAACTACGACTTTATTCTCGTAATTTTACGACTTTTTTCTCGTAAAACTACGACTTTATTCTCGTAATTTTACGACTTTATTCTCGTAATTTTACGACTTTTTTTCTCGTAAAATTACGTCTTTATTCTCGTAATTTTACGACTTTTTTTCTTGTAAAACTACGACTTTATTCTCGTAATTCTACGACTTTTTTTCTCGTAAAACTACGACTTTATTCTCGTAATTTTACGACTTTTTTTCTCGTAAAATTACGACTTTATTCTCGTAATATTATGACTTTATTCTCGAAATCTCCGATTTTTTTTTTTCTTCAATCTGGCCCTAATACTCGTCGTCGTAAATTACAATATTTGTTCTTAAATAAAAAAAATAACTGAGGTAGTAAATAGCTGGCTGCTAATTAGAAAATCTCCCTACTCTTCTCCTTTCTATGATGGAAGCTAGAGTATCCGAGGGGACCTTGAATGCACCATAGTGTTCCTGAACGGGCTGCCTGTGAGTGGGAGGAGGTTGGCGGTGCGTTTGTGTGCAGTGAGGCGGTGCTCTCCTCTGGCTGCTCCAGACTGCGGCGGGCTGAGCTGTTTGCTACAGAAATGGCGGAGGGGGAGTTGGACGTAGACTCGCTGATTTCCAGGCTTTTGGAGGGTGAGTTCTCCACCTATACTACATTCACATTATCCTGCTGTTTGCTGCTTTAATCCTCCAGGATTATTTTGGTTTCGTTTTGACAAGAGGCCTGTATTTACACCATTATTGGTGTCATCACTTTGGCATGCAGCATATAAAACACCAGCTAAGAAGCTTTTACTTACTAATCATAAAAACGACTCTCCTTATATCTCCTCAAGCTTTTCACAATAAAATACACAGTGGTGGTGGGCGGTAGCTGGTGGTGCATATCAGTCCCAAAAAGTTGACATTTCTTTCAAAATAAAGTTCAGCTTGGGGAATTAAGTATGCCGAATTTTTCACCACAACTGTCTGGTCTCTGAGGACAACTAAAATCTTGGTTCTAGTATGAATATATATCATTTGACCACAATCATAAGAAAAAATGTCAAGTTTTCCAATGGGATTTGGTGTAAGGATTTCAAGAGAAGGCAGGGTTATGGTGTTTATATGGGAATATTGCTGTAATGTTTACACAAGCCTTGGTGATATTCCACGTTAAATAGACCTGGACAGTTTGTACCCTGTAAACATACTAAGTTTGTAACTCTATGTATTTTGTAATTCCATAAGCCAGTGTTTGGGAAAGATTCATCTATGAATTAAACTCTTTAAAAGTTGCCATTATTTCTGTTATACACAACAGTGGATAGATTTGAGCTGTTTTCCTTCAAAGGTTTTAAAGGAACTTTATTATCATGAAGAAAAAACACATTTTATCATCATAAATAAGTGATAAAATAAGAAGTTTTCCCCTGTAGCTGTGGATGGATCTAACATTTTATCATCATAAATCAGTGATAAAATGAGAAGTTTTCCCCATCAGCTGTGGATGGATCTAATACGCATGTTTGGATATCATTTGGGTTATTTGAGACTGCACAAAAGTAACTTTCAGTACTTTGGAAGAAAGCGTTGTCGCTCCATTGTTATGCGTTGGGTATCAGTGGGTTCTTAGCGATGCTAAATAAGGAATCCTGACATCAGTGAGCCTTTGGTTCTCTAGAGAACGCAGACAGTGTTCCCCTGTGTCTTCAGTGAAAACTTGTGGACAGACGAGGCAGCGGTGAACCAACATCCATGATGGATCGTCAGTCCCACGCACTGATTCAGTATGCTGAAAATCACACAGAAACGTACACAGTTTGCTAACGAATGAGTGGATCAACGTGTCAGTACAACCTAATCATCTGGATTGATTGGAGCTGGTTACATAATAGTGCTTGTTGTGTGTGTCAGCTGTAAAGTAACAGCAGTGTGAGCCTGTATTGTCAGCTGGGCAAGGCTACATATTTAGTTGCTTTTTTATGCAGCGACTAGGAAACCTCAGCGGAGGAAATTGGAGGGATCTGGCCCCTAAAGGCTTCCAGATGTGAGCTGTGGATATATCCGACCATCCATCTCCTTTCAGGCACTTTCTCTTTCTGTCTACAGCTAGTTTGTATCCGGCTGGCTCATTTTTTGGTGTGAAAATACCAGCTAAGAGGCTCAACACTTCCCTTTGTCAAAGAAATATAGACGTTTTACTGTGAAGGTTCTTAAATGCTAAATGTCGTCTCAACACAAGTCGTACAAGAACTTTGCCAAATAAAATGTTATAAAACTGGGACAAGTAGTTGACAGAATGATCTAGAGCTTTTGAGTCTATATATATGTATATAGACTTTATTAATTATTATTATTAATGATCCAAATATACGTTGGTGTATTAGGGCCATTTTAGATAAAAAGTTTATAAATTACGAAGCCGAGGTAGGGGGTAAATCTTTTAGAAAAAAAACTTGGATATTCTCTGAGATTAAAGAAAATTCAAGACTTTATAATCTCAGATATTATTCAAGTTTTAAATGTAAATGTTTGAGAAAAAACTCTGAATTTACGAGAAAAAAACTTGGATATTCTCTGAGATTAAAGAAAATTTAAGAGACTATTCAAATGTTTAAAAAAATTTACGAGAAAACGCCGTAAATTTATGAGAAAAAGTCGTAAATTTACAACTTTAATCTCGGAAATTTAGTTTTTTTTCTCAGCATATTACCCCCCCTCCCCCGGCTCCATAATTTATAAATTTTTACCTACAATGGCCCTAATACACCAATATATATTTGGATCACACACAGGCAGAAATACACACTGTCCCTAGTGTATCAGTTTGTCTTCATAGGGGCTGTAATTTATTTAAAGACTTGACCTTTTAACATCACAACAATCTCTCACAGGCTGTTCCTTACTGGCTAAACCTTGATATCCATCATGTTAGTGTACTTAACCACATCTACAGCCTGCTTTCATTTAGGACTTTTACTAAATGGCCTGTCAGTGGCTTTTCTCCTGGTATTCACATCAAGAAGCTCAGAAGGATTTCACTTTGCCTCCCTAGGGAGTCATTTTTGGAGCTTTTCCTTGATGTAGGACAGGAGTTCCTTAGACACTTTAGTTGATCTCTTTTTCAATGAGCTCTGGTGCCAGTCGGGAATCTACGGACACACATATGGAGAGCTCTCTGATCTCCTATTAAATGTCAACAGGCCCAGCTGTCCCTGGTAGAAATTAACTTACCCTTTTGGTGACACACACAGAGTGTAAGACAGGCTGTACAGTAATACAGGAGATTTTCAGCTCCTCTCTCTAATGTTGTCTTTTAATATTCAACACTGATGATGTGAAGTGGCATTTTAAACTTAGCAAATCATTACCAGTGATCAAATGGGGTCGTGTTTACCATCTTCTTCTTCTGTTATTATGCCTTTGCATTTCCTGCATTATGTTACCCACTTGCTATGCTAAATTGTTAGCCTCTGTGGCTTCTAGACGCTGACATTAATGTTAATATTGCCGTTGCTTAGCAGCGGTGTTCTCGCGACCACTTGAACGCCAGCAATAATCGTGTACACGACTTCCCACGTTGTAAACACGAGCTCGCGAGTTTCATTTGAAAGCACCAGTATACACGTAGATGCCGCATTGGCCTTTGGATCGTGTGTCAATGTCGCCGCCATATTGGGGAGGTCAGGACTGGCCTGTAAACACATACAAGTGAATTGTAAAGCTGACGTTTTTCTGGATAAAAAGCACTATAACGTCTACCTTTCTCAACCAGTTTCAATGAGTCATTTTTATATTCAAGGGTTTTGATCTCCGTGGTGTCTTAATGTGGTATTTTGGAGGGATTATTGGTCATTTTTATCAATTCTCGAGTGGAAAAAAATGGTTAAATTCAGCACCAAATCTGTGTAACAAATGGTACCAACCCAAAATTTGCTGCAAGAAATTAATCTTCAGGTTCTCAGCTTTCAGATGATGTACACCACTTCTATGGGACATCTACTGTTGACTTGCCATCTCCCCCTAAAGACCCCCTGTAAGAATCTAAAGCGTAGCAGCTGTGGTTTGAGCTAAATGCTATCGTCGGAATGTTTGCAATGCTAACTCCCTGCGGGTGTCATATTTACCATGTTCGTCATTTTGATTTCGCATGTTAGCATGCTAACATCTGCTAATTAAAACTCAAAGCTAATGCTGATGGGAATAGTAGTGTGGACATCCAAAGACACACATACAGTGTGCACGTGTCCTCCAGCCGTTTGGTGGAGGGTTGACAGGCGTCGCATGGCCGACAGGCTAAACCTGATCAGCTGACAACATGGTTTACAATCACTGAAGCCTCGTCGGAGGCCTCGGCGTGCAGGTATTCTGGCCTCTCTGGTTTCCTTCGTCACTCTGAATACAATGACTTTGGTCTTGTGACCAGTCTTGTGAGTCAGTTGTTAAGGTAAGCAGCAACACGATTGTGATGCCTGTGTGTTGGAAATTTTATTTTTTTGTCCACCTGTCACTGTGGCTGGTGGATTCCAAAACCTACCAGTCACTCGATAGACTACCATTGTTTTTTTTTGGCTGGTGAGTGAAGCAAATCTAGCAGCCACTTGCATATTTTACCAGCATTTGGCTGGTGGCTGGTGCTAATTTCCAACCCTGGTGTATGTTAATATTATTATATTATAATTATGATTATTAGTGGCTACACTTGTTGGCTACACAGTGGACTCTAACATAGTCTGGGTACACTTATAGCTGGGATAGTTACAGCATTAAAGCAGAAGTAGGCAGGTTGGAGCAAATATATCACTATATCCTGACAGTAGTACATGAGAAAGGTAATCTGAGAAAAAAAATCATGTGCCTCTGGTTCCTCCGGTGTGTTGATTATGAAAACATATTAACACATAAGGTGTCTAATCACCGGGGTGTGATGATCTGTCACTGCGGTGACGAACTGTTAATACCGTCACAGCCACATTATTACACAGCGTTGCACGGCACTGTGGGAAATCAATCTGTTGTGTTAGTACAACTCTCGGCAGCACGTTTCAGATTTCACAGCAGAGTCACTACAGTTGGTTACGGCACGTTTGAGCTGACGCTGCAGTTTTCACCGGTATTCATAGAAACCCTTCAGTTGTCTGTACACAGCGGACAGCAGCAGCATGCCTCAGCAGGACGGCCCTGTTTCCCTCCTTTCTCCTTTTGTTTGATGAGTTCTCCATAGCAGGTCCCAACTTCTCCTCCTCATTAGTGTTTACTGGTGTTTCTATGTGCTTTCCCAACATGCCCACGCTAAGCCCACACTGGCCCCGGCTTTAGCGACAACAGGCCCTCTGTCTGGCACAGGTGGCTTTATGTGGCACAATCAACACCACGGCCCCATACATCAGCCAGCGAGAGCGGGGGGGGGGGGGAGGTGGGATGGAAAGAAGCATTTTAGAGCCGTTTTAGTTTATGAGCAAAGACGCCAGCCAAGTTGTAGCCCAGTATGGGAACATGAAATCTCTCTAAAGGGCATTTCTCTGTTCAGGTTGTGTTTATTTCCTGAAATGGAATCATCACTGACTGTTGAACTGCTCAGTTTTTTGACAATCTGCATCTATTTTCCACCTACTTTATGTAATAAATCATCGATCAATACATGATAAAGGCTTAGGTATATGAAATTAGCACTCGCTACCGACAGCTTACGACTGCTTTCCGACAGTTACGCACGCACAATGATGCATACGCACGCTGTATCATGTTTCAGTTTGTTTGGGGCCGGAGAGAAAAAAATGCTCAAAAGCATGGCGTTACTAAACCTGAGGGGACGCACCCTGTTTTTTCCCTGATAAAGCTTCACTGTGGACAACAAATCTGTGTTGAAATCAGCAGGAGGAGAGTTAGTAACGTTACCTGTTAACAGCCGGTGGGCAGCACAGTCCTGCTTGGTAAATTAACGGAGCTACTAACGTTAACCGAGGTGCCATTGAGTTATTATTATGAGGCGTTCAAGCTCTGCTCAGTTAAATGAGTATTGGGCGAAGGTAAAATACGACGTTATCGTGATGTGTTCAAATGTAATCTCGTAAAATTCAGTTTTTGGCGAGAAACTAGAATAAATCCATTATTTAATTAATAGATATTAGAGAGGGAATTATGACCTGTTTAACTTCTAACAGCTTGCAAAGATTTTTTTTAATTAAAGCAAATATTTAAATAATCATAATCATTTGAATTGTGTGTTTTTATGTAAATAACCACTATAGATACAATAACAAAGTACAGTACTGTGTACAGTACCCTCCCAACCCCCAAAAATAGGGCTCCCCCAGAAGCTACGGTGTAATTCAAACACTGTAATTTACCATGTATATAATGTTTTTTTATGTAAAATATATCAAACATTGAATTACATAAGATCTAAAATGTTATTCCTTCAATTAGCGCAGAGCTTTCGAAAGTGGCAGATAAAAATAATACTGAAAAAAGTTAATTTCAGACCCTGATCAGCTGACATTAGCCATCATAAACTACGGGTCATACCAGACCCGGTAAGGCTGTCGCAGTAAATTAATTTTATTGCATTTTTAAGAGTTAGATTGTGTTACATAGTCTTGCTTTAATAGAAAGTGCACAGTCATGTGTCCCAGAGTTTTTGCCATGCAGTAGACATCCTGAACACTCTGATTGGTCAAGATTTCTCAACTTTTTTCTGATCTGTGATGCCACTTTTAGGAGCTTTTCAGCGCTGCTGCAAGTAAGACGTCATCGGCTGAACTGAAAGAGTTATTCTGCTCTCTCATAATTCATTGTGCGTTGGCGACGCCCTCCTTGTTTTGGTCGGACGTGGCGGACTGCTGCTGCGTTGCGTGGTGCTCCGGCTGCTGGCGTGGCATTCTGTTATGGAAACAACAATGGTGGAGCCTGTGTGGCGGGGAGCGTTCACCCCCTGGCACCAAACGTGGCACAGAAGAGCTCACCCGGGCTTTTAAGCTGCCCGGCTAGGCTTCCCAATAAGCCCTCCCTCCCCCCCTTCTCCTTCTATTCACCACTCAAGCTTCACTTTCTCCCGTTTTCTCCCACTTTCCTGTTTTATTTCTCCCCCCAAGTCTCTCCTCTCAATTTCATCCTTTCTTTTGCCCCACAAAGACGGCCATTCACCCGTGGCACTTAAAGGGCGAACAAAACAGTCCTCTGAAAATGCGAAACCCGCACAGAAAAATGCCATCGCAGTCGGGATTTCTTCCTTGAGATTCGCTCCCCGCTCTCCTCGCCAGAGTTGCTTTGTGTTTGTCGTTCACTGAGGGGTCAGTGTTTTCCATCGGGTCTGTGTGGGAGAGGGTTTAGATGAGAGGAGAGGAGAGGAGGGGAGCTGGCTGCTGGCTTCATGCCCGGTTGGAAAGAATGGAGGTGGAGAGCTAAAAAAGGTCTGACGGGGCATCTCTATTGGTGCAGCAGTCACTAAAACACACCTGATTTAAATTCAAGCCTCTGCTTGACCCATTAGAAGTTCTTTTGCTTATGTTTGTTTGGAGAAAAGGAAAAATCATGTTGTTCTTAACTTTCCACTTCAAGTAAAAAATATTAAAGCTGCACTAATTCATATTTTTATATGTACAATGGTAAAAATGACTACATGTGTTGTGAAAAGTGACAAACCCACAGGGACTTTCTCTCTGACTCTACAGTAGGGATGTTCATAACGACTAATTTCCCTGAAGTTTAAACAAAGTTTAAGCTCTAAGTTTAAACTTAGACTAGTCTAATAGTAAGACAACGCTCAGAAAAAAAGTCAAAATTGATCATAATTTAATCTATAAGGTTGTCCGAAAAGATATTGAGTCTATTATAAGAGCCTTTTGAAATCGTTAATAAAAATATAGGAATAAAATACAATATTATATCAAATATAATACTGGTAAACTGTTGCACAGTAATAGTAAAATGAGTCCTGGTCTGAGCCCGGTTACAACAACAAAGCTCCCTCCTCTTCGTCCTGACTGACTCGCTCACTTCCTCCTTCCTCCATACAGTAGCGCCCATATATGGTAATGCCTTCAAGAAGCAATCTGTCTTGTAATTCACTTATCTGTCTCTCTCTCTTTGGCTTTAACACACACTGTTCACGTAAACTCTGCTCTTTTTAAATAAACGGACCAACAGTTGACCTCCTTGACCTTTAGCAAGTAGTTTGCTATCAGTGAAGCAGAAAGAGTTCACTTAAATCTGAAGTTAGTTTGTGTCTAAACAACTCCGGTGTGGTTCAACACGCAGCACAATGGTGGGTTGGGCAGTAACCAAGACATCCTCCCAAATATTTAGTGAATTAACTTGGCAACGGGTAGCTTGACTTTAACTCAGGGAACACTGGCTCATTTATACCTAGAAAGATCAACCACTGTGACCCAGGTTAGTGCGCAGTGTTGGGCGGTAGACTGTAATAACAAGCTATTACTGCTTCCATGGAGTATTAAATTACCTTCTGAAACTAGTCCTTTTAGAGCCGAAACAATTAGTCATGTCTCAGGAAATCGGCAACTGTTGTCTGTTATTTTTCAACATTACATTCTGTGATTACAGCTTTTCCAATGTGACAATAAGGGATGCACGATCTAATTTTGGGATCATTCTCATATGTGTAAGGCAACATAAGGCTTGATTTAAAAAAAAATCTTCAAAATTAACAGAATTTTTATTTATTATTAAAATAATAAATGGTACACCAGCAACTTGGTAAACAATCTTCAAAATTAACAGAATTTTTATTTATTATTAAAATAATAAATCGTACACCAGCAACTTGGTAAAAAAAATCTTCAAAATTAACAGAATTTTTATTTTATTATTAAAATAATAAATCGTACACCAGCAACTTGGTAAAAAATCTTCAAAATTAACAGAATTTTCATTTATTATTAAAATAATAAATCATAAAAAATTTAAAAAAATTTAAAAATAAATACTTGACTTTAAACAAGGTTTAAAAAGTCAAATTAAATGCAGTCTTAGTGTCGATCTTTGTGGTTTCCTTGTGCATGCTTTCCCAGTAAGGTATCATGTTAGTCATAGTCCTATATATTATATTTCTTTTTAAACATATTTTTAAACTTGTTAGATTGTGATGCATCTTGCAGATGCCCTAAACAGTGTGTATGCCAGTACAGCCAGAGCTGTTTAGGTCTGAGTTGTCTGTGATCTGTCTGGAATGCAATAACAACTATGGGAGGCAGACGTCAGCACGGTTCATAAAGGCGAGGCGGAGGGGGACGATGACCCACGAGTTCAGCCTCAGCCAAGAGTACAACTTAACAATAAATAGATGAAGAGGTGAAGGAGGTCTGGACAAGAGAAAATAGAGAGAACAGTTGCTTGCAGTGCTGTGATCTAGCTAGAGAAAGCACACAGTCTGAAGAGGTCAGAGGTCAACCAGACCCAAACCTGAACGCTTTTGCACCTGACCAAATTAGGAGAGATGAACATAGAGAGCTTTCTCAAAGAAGAGATCTTCACTAATCTGTCTTAAGAAGCAGCTGGGAAACACTAGTGGAACATCAGTCTCCCAGCAGCCCATGAAGGATAGCTCAGCAGCTGTTACAGCCAAGAACATGATTCATTCTCACTGCTGCTGCTGCTGCTGCTGCTGCTGAGAAAACACTGACTGCTGAACGCTGTGCATCTGTTTGGGTTGTCTGTCATTGTGTGAGTCTCTAAGGCTTGTGTTTACATGCATGTGACTGTTGGTATGCCCGGGTGCATCTGAACCATTGTTCTCAGGAGAGTACAGCACAGCACAGATTTTCAGAAAATCTTTTATATTATTGCATATTAGCATTTTTACAAGAAGAAACATTTGTCATCGTGCCAGAAAAACTTTCATTTTGCACTAAATTGTATGCCATTAAAAAAAAAATTCCAAACTACACCACCCTAACATTTAGATGGAAGCAGTTTTCACTTTTCACTTTTAAAACAGCAGCCTTCACTGTGCTGTCGCTCTGGATGTATCATGGCTGCCACTGGGTACTACTGTTTTTAGAGCAGCGAAGAAGAACCGATTGCAGGTAGTTTGTCACGTGACGGTAGCAAACAACAACAGTGCGGTGCTGGTGGAGAATGTAACGGCGATATTTCACAGTGGGAAATCCAACAAGTAAATGTATGTATTTGTTCATGTTTTACAAAGAGTTTAACCTGAGCCAGGTCATACAAGAAAGATTATAATCATATCACATCTATACATGGTCAGTAAACAGCTGCTAAATAATAATAATAACTATATATAGGGCAAGTAGTGTAATCAGTGTGTGCCTGAACACAGTGTAACACCGACTAGCGCGGCAAGCCTAGTGTGTGGTGAAGGACAAAATGATCAGTATGCGTCCTGTTAGTGTACCGTGGCAATGTCACTGTTAAAAGACATTCTTAATAGTAATATTAAACCTTTAATTATAATAATTACCAGACGCGACAGCATGTGACTGCTATTATTTCCACGTTGTGAGTCTGTGTGTGTGTCATCGAGGCAAAATGTCCTGGAGACACCTATCATAGCGGGAACTACCACAGAGGAGGTCAGGAGAACTTTGCCAGGTGTTATATATTTCTGTCAGTCTGTGGACAGATTTTATCACCGTGATAGCGTCGCAACCATGGCTCTAAACCAACGTTTTTCCACCGTCCTCCCAGAATCATCCCGAAATAGAATAGTTAATCATTCAAAGTGACCTTTAACATAAATTGAAGATCAAAAGTGATTTGGTCATTTTTCCAAAATCCGTCCCAAAATAACTTTCATCCTCCTCGATCTCATTTTTTTTTTCAACCGTGCGAGATGCAGTCATGAAACTTTACAGTAGTGTAGTTGAGATCAAAATGGGGGGTACTAGGAAGTGGGGAAGGGGCCATTGGGCCCCCCCATTTTAGGCCCTTGGCCTGATTTGGCGTCCCGGTTGGATCCTCTAGTGTCTTCTGTGCATGTGGCCTCTTGTAGTGTTTCCTCCACTGTTGTCAGATGCGCTACGTGTTAGTATGCAGGGCGTGGGTTGGTGGAGATGCCACTTTATCTGCAAATCACCCCCCCCCCCACCCAGCAGCAGATACAGCAGCAGCTCTGCTCACCAACACCTTCCAGGCTGGAAATTGGTCTTGCTGGGTTGCCATGGTGACCACATGTGGGTACCACCTCCCGTTCCATCTCTTTGTCGGCATCTCTCGCTCCCTCTCTTTCTCTTGGCTGAGGAAGCTGCAGTGCAGTGGTGGTTGACAGAGTAGAGGATGCTGGGATACCTCGCCACGAGCCCGTAGTGATACGATCCAAAGTCAAGGTCACTTCATCACTCTGTGTGTGTGCTTGTGTGTGTGTGTGTGTGTGTTTTCCCGGCTCTGTCTTAACTTTACCATATGACGAAAGGGGATCCTCCCAGGCAAGTGAGACTAGTGGTGCTGTGTGTGTGTGTGTGTGTGTGTGTGTGTGTGTGTGTGTGTGTGTGTGTGTGTGTGTGTGTGTGTGTGTGTGTGTGTGTGTGTGTGTGTGTGTGTCCTATATTAGGCCTCCCTGCCTGTCAGCTGAGCCAGCACAGACCTGCAAACGCGTCATCACAGAGCTGAAAGGGAGGGGTGTGAAATCACGCTCTCGACAGTCGACACACACAGTTCAGCGGACACACACACACACACACACACACACACACACACACACACACACACACACACACACACACACAGACACTCCCAGCCTGTGTGTTGTGCTCACTGTGTGGGACATGTTGTTGTGTACTAAGACCAACAATGCTAGGTGTTTGTATTTTAAGGGCGTGATGACTCTGAGTTTTGCAGCACGATTTTGGCTCAGGATGAATGTTTTTGTTTATTTTAACTCGTGAAATGCTACCTTTGCACAATCTAAATATAGCCCCAATGTGACTGGGATGTACCGAAGCAGGCTGGACAGGGCCAGGCCCTAAAGCCCAATTCAGAGATAACGGGTACCAGGACGGTGGTTATCGATGGTCTTTGTTAGGCCAAACTTTCTTCCTCATATAACGATAATTGATATTACATCAAAAATTAGGGCTGTCAATCGATTACAAATATTTAATATTGGCTCGATACTGACTCTAATAGCTGGATCGGGTATCGCTGACAAAGGGGACGATCTGTTAAATTCAATTCTATGTTTATATACTATAAACATTATATACTGGAATTTTAATTCCTGTTTAAGTTTTGACCTGTTTGCTGCTGCATTTAAAAGGTTTACACCTGAATTGTAATTCTTGTTAATTTTGAAGATTTTTTAAACCAATTTGTTGGTGTACAATTTATTATTTTAATGATAAATAAAAAATATGTTAAATTTGAAGAGTTTTTACCAAGTCGCTGATGTACAATTTATTATTTAAATAATAAATAAAAAATTCTGTCAATTTTGAAGATTTTTTACCAAGTCGCTGATGTACAATTTATTATTTCAATAATAAATAAAAATTGTTAATTTTGAAGATTATTTACCAAGTTGCTGATGTACGATTTATTATTTCAATAATCAATAAAACATTATGTTCATTTTGACAATTTTTTTACCAAGTTGCTAGTGTACAATTTATTATTTTAATAATAAATAAAGATTCTGTTAATTTTGAAGATTTTTTACCAAGTTGCTGATGTGCGATTTATTATTTTAATAATAATTACAAATTCTGTTAATTTTGAAGACTTTTTACCAAGTTGCTTTTGTACAATTTATTATTTTAATAATAAATAAAAATTATGTTAATTTTGAAGATTTTTTTACCTAGTTGCTGGTGTACAGTTTATCATTTTAATAATAAATAACAATTGGAGGAGACGGACAGACAGAGCGAGTGTCTTATCTAAGGTCTCCAGGCAGAAATAGCTGGCTCATGTTGCACATGTACACACTCTGTTGTCCTTAAAAACTGGATTTAAAATACCTTCAGAGCTGCACGGTGCAGACGGGAGGAGTCACCTGACAGAGTCACACACCACCTTTCACACACTCTCTCTCTCTCTCTCTCTCTCTCTCTCTCTCTCGCATATTTCACTCATTGTCCTTCTAAACCAAACTCCTGTGGCTGTGGAGCTGCAGGACTCCTCTCAGCCCGTCTGCTTGATTTACCTATTAAAATGCGTTTGACGGCTGCTAAGATTCCCATCGTGTTGCTGTGGTGTCATCTGACAGCAGCGGCCTTTAGTCAGCGCTGTCCCACTTCTGTGGTTCACCAGGCAGCAGGAAAACGCTGCTATTCATCTACGCACACTGTGATTATATATATACTGTAGGGCAGAACATGGAAATAGTGCAGGGAATGATAAAAAGGCAGCTCTACGGGGTTGTTGTCAGTGCTGGTTTGAATTTATCATTTCCAGAGGCCATTAAGTGACCGACTAGCAGGAGTATTGTTCATAAATACTGCTTTTTTTTTCTTTATATTAAATCTAGGGTTGCAACTAATGATTAGTTTCATTATCGAATAATTTTCTGGATTAATTTATCATTTTTTTAATTCTATAAAATGTCGGAAAATAAGAGAAAATGCTGTTATAATTTAATTAAGCCCAAGGTGACCTCTTAAAAATGTCATCTTTTGCCAAAATTCAATTTACTATCTCATAAGACAAATAAAAGCAGCAAATCCTCACATTTAAGAAGCTGAAACCAGAGAACATATTTAGCTTTTTTTGCTTGAAAACTGACTTTAACGATGAATTGATTGTCGAAATAGTTGCCGATTTGTTTTCTGCCACTTCAGTTCTAATACACTTCATAAATTAGTCCAACTTTGATATTTTTTGGCTTCTGACTGAAATGTTTTTTGTGCGTCTGAATGTTGATAGTCTTGTTTACTTCTTCTTTAATTGGGTATTTCCTGATTTAAAAACTTTTATTTTTGCCAATTTCATACTGTAGTTTTTTTAGGCAAAGTTCTTGTTTTGTATTTAGACCAAATTAAACATTGGTGAGTTGATGTTTTGTGTTAAAAAAAGTTTCCTTTAAAGTAAACTATTGAAAATATAATTGTGGTAGGGGGAATGTAATCCCATCCGTGTACAGTGATCTACATGCTCCTTGTCACAGTGACTCCTGCCTTCTCTTCGCCTTGGTTACACAACAGGAAGTCGTCTCCAAAACACTCCCGACAACATCAACAATGCCCCGCACGGGCTATTTCCATCCTCTGCCTGTTGACTAAACTCTGCCACCCATATTTAGTCTGAAGTCACCCTGTGACTGGGAGATGATGTGTGCAGTTAGTAAGGGTGCACCCAGCCGACTTTTTCAGTCCCGATACCGATAGCTCAAAATGAACAGGAATTCAAGTGTAAACCTTTTTAATGCAGCTATAACAGACTAAACACTCTCACCGGAACTGCTTATGCCTGAAAGCCTGGCTGTTATTGATGCTCTCTCCAAAACACTCACACATACACAGTTATTCTTTAACCCTATCCCGTCTCTCCACCAGTGCGAGGATGTCGTCCAGGGAAGATCGTCCAGATGACGGAGGCCGAGGTGCGCGGCCTCTGCATCAAGTCCCGGGAGATCTTCCTCAGTCAGCCAATCCTCCTGGAGCTGGAGGCTCCGCTCAAAATCTGTGGTCAGTAACCTCCCGTTCAGCCTTCTAATTCATTATCTCCTCCATCTCCATCCACTGATCGCCGCCCTCCTCTCCGTCCTCCCAGGTGATATCCACGGACAGTACACAGACCTGCTGAGGCTCTTCGAGTACGGCGGCTTCCCTCCAGAGGCCAACTACCTGTTCCTGGGCGACTACGTGGACAGAGGGAAGCAGTCTCTGGAGACCATCTGCCTGCTGCTGGCCTACAAGATCAAATACCCCGAGAACTTCTTCCTGCTCCGGGGCAACCACGAGTGTGCCTCCATCAACCGCATCTACGGCTTCTACGACGAGTGTGAGTGCTCTCGTGCAGCGATGCCGAAGTGGAGCGGGTTTCGTTTTCACTTCCCCCTCAAGTCTAGTCTAGTTCCATTATGTTCGACTTAGCACACAAACCCGTGAGCAGAGCAATACAGCCTCCTGTCTTATTGATTCTGCAGGTAAACGCAGATTCAACATCAAGCTGTGGAAGACGTTCACCGACTGCTTCAACTGCCTGCCCATCGCTGCCATAGTGGACGAGAAGATCTTCTGCTGTCACGGAGGTATTTCACGTTGACATTTGTGTTGTTCATGTTTTGCTATTTGCAGCTTTAATCTGGATTTGAAGTTGGTGTCCTTGATGTTTGGATGTTGTGTCCTCAGGGCATCACTGTTAGAGCTGTCTGTCTAAACCTCATTCCCATCTTTGTTTACATGAGATGTATGAGAAGATAAAGTTCACGAACCTTTTATAAGCTCTCAGTATTTTCAGGTTGACTAATCTGATGTTCAGTAAATGGATCAGAGTGAGTTTATAGCTTCACTGATATGGGTTTAATACGTGCCGAGGCACAGGTGGAGGTTTAGAAAGAGATTTACACCGTTCACTGTGTCGCCCCACAGGTCTCTCTCCCGACCTGCAGTCTATGGAGCAGATCAGACGCATCATGAGACCAACAGACGTGCCTGACACAGGTACGTCAGCACACACACACACACACACACACACACACACACTGGATGCCAGACTGTTTCTTTCACAACAATGACCCGCTAGCTGTACATTATCTCGCTTATTACACAGCTACTTATTTAAAAAATCAATATTTTGACACAAAAACGGTCCGCCAGAGTCCGCCATCAGAACTGTGCCCATAGCAACGGTCTGCTATATATAGCAACGGTCTGCTATACATAGCAACGGTCTGTTATACATAGCAACGGTCTGCTATACATAGCAACGGTCTGTTATAAAGAAATAACAGACCGTAGAACGCCGTGATTGACCAATCAGAATTGAGTATTCAACACAGCCGTGTAATGTAAATGTAAATAATAAAATTATTATTCAACTAGCTATAGTAAGTTTTGTCTTTAAGCTTTTTTTAGAGTTATCTATAGTAAAAAATAATGGTCCAAAATTATGTGAATTTGCAAAGTTTTAAGTCAAATCTTCTTGGGGGAGGAACCCAATATCTCCTAGTATCTTTTATTCAGTGTATAAATTCAGTGTCTCTGTATAATATGTAGGAGCATCCTAACAGGGACATGAATAACACTCTACTATAGGCTACAAATACCACAGGAAAACACTTTAAAGCTGCAGTATGCGATATTGGCGCAAATATGATTTAAAAAAGTTATTTTTAGAAAACGGCCGCTATATCGTGACAGTAGTACATGAAACAGGTAACCTGAAAAAAATCCTGTTCCTCTGTGTCCTACTGTGTCCTCCGGTGCTCCTAACGGCATCTGAAGGATTTCACTTACCGGAGGAAAACAAGGTCCGCTGTCCAGCTGCAGTCTATGAGAGCCGGCTGTCAATCACTCGCCAACTCCGACCAAACGGTCAAACTAGGCAGCGCTGATCAGATATGAATCAATATTCTGTTACTGTAATGACTATTTCTCTCCTCAGATGTTCTCAGAATCATCTTGTACTTACTGTTTAGCTGTAAAATGAGAAAGTTTGTGACCCGGCCGGCATTGTCAAATCTGTTGAAGGAAGCCAAGTTCTGGTCACATGACCGGAGCACAGCCAATAGGAACGCTCTCTCTCTCTCTGAAATGACCTGTGATTGGTCAAAATCTGCCGTCACGGGCTAGATTTTATCTAAAGCCTGAAAACAGAGACATGAGGAGGAGCAGAAGTCTAGTTTTCTCTCAGAACACTTGAATTACAATATGCTGAAAGGTTATTATGGGATTTTTGCCAAATTATGCCAACAAATTGTTGCCTACTGCCACGTTAAAGAAATAATGAATAAATAGGAATAAAAAAAAATAAAAAAAACTTTTTTTTTTTAATAATATTTGCTCTAATCTGCCTACTGCTGCTTTAAGTCCAGGTAAAGTTAGTTTAACATCCATCGTGTCAGCGCTGAACTTACCCTGTTGTTGGCCGGCGTAGGTGCTCTGACGTCCGGATGTCTGCTGCCTGTTGTCCAGGTAACACTCCGGAAGCTCCGGAGCTGATGTGTTGTTTAGACGTTTGCTCCGAACAAACGACAGTTATCCAATACTTTATAAAAAAAATGGCTCTTATTTACCCATCAGTGTCCGTCACTTCTAATAAGTTATAATCTCTTCACACGACGTCCTTTGTTACACACAAAATAACCTCAAACGAAACACAATAGAGCACAAAACAAAGGCCCGAACTGTTAGCTTCTCCTAATTAGAAGCACCTGTGCTAACCGGCGCTAACTGGCGTCACGCCGCATTTGACGCTTCAGCCGTTGCGGCGTTACGTCAACGTGGGCGCCATATTGGACCGGGCAAGACTGGCCTGAAACCCTATACAAGTGAACGGGGAGCTGCTCTTTTTCTGGATGAAAAGCACTATAACGTCAAGATTTCTCAACCGATTTCAATGAGTCCTTATTATATTAACCCTCTGAGACCCACAATAGATTCAAGATTCAAGATGTTTATTGTCACGCCGGTTATACAGGTACAATCGTGTGAAATACTTTTTGCTGGGAAGCTCCATTAAGAAAAGAAACAGTAGGTTAAGTAGCAAAGAATAACATAATAAAATAAAGTAAAAATAAAATAAAAATAATAGTGTATTTACAATAATATACAGTATAATAATAATAATAATAATAATAATAATAATAAAGGAAATATTGGTGTATGGTAAATATATACAAGTATTGCACAGGCATTTTTGTTTTTATATTGCACAGAGGTATGTAATGAAGTATTGCTTTTTTTATTGCACTTATTTACTGCACATAGTGAGAGAGAGGGTGTTTGGGGGTGCGATTATCGATTTAAGAGTCTGATGGCCTGGGGGAAGAAACTGTAAACAATAGAGATTTTTGTCTTTTTTTAAGGGGGGAATTGTGGGGAGAGAGAAGTGGATCCGAAATGGTGACGCAAAAACATATGATTGGTCGCTGCTTCACCGAGTCATTGGAGCGCTGAAAAAGTTGAGGCCAGCTAAGCTTTGATTTTTTTAAGTGTCTGGCGTCAGTTTGTAGCTTCATGTCACCATTCGAACTGACAAAACCAATCTGGGCCCATATCTCTCAAGCTTCTCAGGGTCAGGAAGTCGGTCCTGACTGGCCCAAACTTCTCAGTGACGCAGGGTTTGGTCCTATTTTTGGCCCTTAGGAGTAAAAGCTATTTATCAACTTTCTTAACTCAGGAAATGACTCCTATATCTGCTGATATTTAGGACATGCAACATCTTTCCCCCCCACAAAATATGTGAGGGGAGATGTTTATTTATGACAATGAGGTTAGATTCCATTCCTTGTAACCTCAGCTGATGCTCTTCTGTAAGTCCTAGTAAACCAGTGGAAGTGCCCCCTCTTCACTAAACCTGGTTGTTCTTGTCCTTATAAGGCCGCCAGTGTTCAGACCGTAGCGGCCGCCGTCTCTCAGATCCTCTTATGGTCTTTCAGGGAGACTCAGAGTGTCTGAAGGTGAAGAAAGTGTTTATATACAATAGGGCAGCCATGGCGTTTTAATACCTGACACACTATAAAGGTGACTTCCAGCAGCGTGAGAAAGGCTGAGCACATTGTTTTATGCTGTGACCCAGAGTGTGTAATTAATATTAGGTATTTATTCCTCCCAGGCCTCCTGTGTGATCTGCTGTGGTCCGACCCCGACAAGGACGTCCAGGGCTGGGGAGAGAACGACCGCGGCGTCTCCTTCACCTTCGGAGCTGACGTGGTCAGCAAGTTCCTCAACCGCCACGACCTGGACCTCATCTGCAGAGCCCACCAGGTACAACACACACATCCTCTCACTATGTAACCATCTAAATACGCAGAACCGTCTTCCCTAACCACAACAGAACTGATTTATCAGTTGTGGTTTAACACCGCCACGTCTTATCTGTTTACATATTGGCATTGAGTGCATCACTGCTGAAAGAAATCCTGTTCTTTCACTGAGTAATGGTCCTGTGTGTCCGACGCCCCCAGGTGGTAGAAGACGGTTATGAGTTCTTTGCCAAGCGGCAGCTGGTGACTCTGTTCTCCGCTCCCAACTACTGCGGGGAGTTCGACAACGCCGGCGGCATGATGAGCGTGGATGAAACCCTGATGTGCTCCTTCCAGGTATGAAGTTACCACAAAGTACTGACATGATTGTGCTCAAGTAATCATGCAGAAGTTTTGGCCAGTTAGGAGTGATTTCCTCTGAGAAGCTTGGTGACACAACTACAATCCTGAGCCTAACAGATTGTTATTGTATCATTTAAAATCTATCTGTTATTCCTGTGTGTGTGTGTTCCCAGATCCTGAAGCCATCTGAGAAGAAAGCCAAGTACCAGTATGGAGGGATGAACTCCGGTCGGCCCATCACTCCTCCCCGCACAGCCCAACCTCCAAAGAAACGATGAAGACGGACGGATGGAGGGAGGGAGGAAGAGACGCAGAGAACGAGAGATGAGATTGTCAAAGATTGTTGGCTTTTCACAACACAAAATAAGTAAAAGCAACACTTGGCAGAGAGGGAAAGCAGACGAACACAACTATTTTAAAAGACACACCTAAACCTGTCTTTCATTTTCTTTCTTATCTCCCTCTGAGCTGCTGTCACACTCTCTTCTTCTTCTTCCTCAATGCTTTTTTTTTCTCTGCATCTGTGTAACATTTTTAAAAATTAAAAGAAATACGAGGGTGTCATTCTGTAGCATATCAGAGTGTTTTTTCTTTTGTCTTTTTGTCTTTTGCCTTTTATTTTCTTGACAACAGAATGACTAGTTTATTTTACCACCTTACCCCCCCCACCCGCCTGTACAGGACACAACAGGTATTAATAATGACGACTGCTGGGTTTTCAATAAATAATACAGGAAATGAATCTGTTTGAATCTTCTGTGTGGTTCTTCAAGTTAAAGCTACGGAAGCCCTGAGAGGCAAGTGAGAATCAGGAAGCAGGATTTGGGGTTAGCGAGGTAACTTCAGGGTTAACCCTTCAGGGTTTTCCGTCCTACTACGGTGGATCACGTCTTACCGGGGTAGATCGCCATGGTAACTGATGCTGAACAGCCTCCGGTGCAGGTTATGTTCCAGATAAGAGATCAACTCGTATAAAAGCACCGCATAAAACAACACAGTTTAAACTGACAAGTGTAGAAAGCACAGCTGGCTGTATGAAAGTAAGCCTGTTTACCGCTATATGTTATATTATATATGTTATATTTTTCCTGGCAAAGGAACTGAAGCTCTGAAGGGCTCATAAGGTCTTTTTGTGGTCATTTTGCGTCTCTTTGTGGTAGTTGTGTGTCACTTTGTGGTAGTTTTAGGTCTTTTTTGTGGTAGTTTTAGGTCTTTTTGTGGTAGTTTTGCGTCTCTTTGTGGTAGTTTAAAGTCTCTGTGGTAGTTTTAGGTCTTTTTGTGGTAGTTTTGCTTCTCTTTGTGGTAGTTTTAAGTCTTTTTGTGGTAGTTTTGTGTACAAAGAACAGTGCTACAGTAAAGTGGGGCCATCCCAGTTGACACTTATACAAATAACCATTTCCAACAACCACAGCTAGATGAAACCATCCATTTATTGACAGTCAAATCTATACAGATACATTATGCACATGCATAGGCATGAATTCCCTTTAACTCAAGAGACACGATCTGGTCCGTTCAATAAAGATCCTCTGTGTCTGTGTGTGTGTTTGTGTCTGCCAGCATCCGTTTGTTTGGAGCACATAATGGATCACATTAAGTATTAATGCTGTGGCCGCACCTTACCAGAGAAAACACAACAGTAGGACATGTCGGGAGCTTTGAATGCGGTTTAGTCTGGTTGTTGCTAATGAAGGATCCCCTGCTGTCCTGTGCTCCGTGTTGACACATCTGCAATCAGCAGCACAAGCACAGACTAATTACCACGAGGAGGCAGACGGCAGTATTTACAGTCAATCCAATATGATGTGAACACGACTTTTAAACTGGGTTTCATTATTATTAAGGCTGAATATGACTGTTTGAACACCTGTAACCATAGACATACAGTATATACATAGACGCCGCATTGGACGCTTCGGCCCGTTGCAGCGATGCGTCAATGTGGGCTCCATATTGGACAGGGCAAAACTGACCTGTAACCCTATACAAGTGATTATAAAGATCAGAAACCTTTTAACATAATACCGACTCATTGAAGTCGGTTGAGAAATGTAGACGTTATAGTGCTTTTTATCCAGAAAAACGGCAGCTCCCCCGTTCACTTGTATAGGGTCAGAGGCCAGTCTTGCCAGGTCCAATATGGCGCTAACATTGACGTACGATCCAGGAGTCAATGCGGCGTCTATGTACCAAGTACTGCGCACTGCCTGAGAACTACCCAGACCCACAATCTTTATACAAGACGTTTAAAAGTAGAAAGAAAATGTGAAATAAACAATACAGAGTTTGCATTCTTCTGACCCGCATCGGTTTCCTGATCTTGAAGCGTGACATTGAATTACACACATAAGGATCTCGGTGTTAAAATCGCTGCAACATGGCCTGAGCTCTTCATCCCCATTACTGATGCTGCATTGACATTCTGCAGGAAATATGGTTCATTTCAGCATCCTACTGAAAATACATTGTTCAGGTTTAAGCATCAACTACATTTGAACTCCACAAGGTTTTAAAATAGACAAATATTTTTTTGTCTATTTTTGGCCATATTTTGTTTGTTGTAAACCATCAACTCAAATAAATAAATACACGTTTGTTCAGTTCAGATTGGAAAATTCCCACTAGAATGGAATGCAGCACAAATCAAGTAAAGAATAAGTCCCATTAAATATCACTCCCTTCATTAGGACCCAGCCCTTGGTGCATTTGAAGCAGCAGCTGTCACAACACCTCATAAAGTAAACCACTCGTGAATCTTTTCATTTACAGATTCAGTAAATAAAAATGAATGTTAAGTGTATAAATCAGGGCTTATTGAGCACTTAAGCAAAAAAAAATGTTGTGATGCTGATCATAAACAAACAAATATATCTGGAAGTCAGTTCCTATACATGTGAAGATGTCTCACAATCCCAACAAAACAAATGATTTACGTCATTGGAGCTTGGCACATTGGTAGCAATGTCTAAACAAATCCAATACTGTTTGACGGTTAAATTTGTACAATACAACACTCATAGTATAGTATGTCGAAAAAAAAGTCATAGTATAGTATGTCGAAAAAAAAAAAAAAAGTCATAGAATAGTATGTCGAAAAAACAAAAAAAAAAAGGTTATAGTATAGTATGTCGAAAATAAAAAAAAAGTCATTAGTATAGTATGTTGAAAAAAAAAAAAAAAATGTCATAATATAGTATGTTGGAAATAAAAAAAAAGTCATAGAATAGTGTGTCGAAAATAAAAAAAAAAGTCATAGTATAGAGTGTCAAATAAAAAAGAAGTCATAGAATAGTATCTCGAAAAAAAAAAAAAAAAAAAAAAAGTCAGTATAGTATGTCGAAAATGAAAAAAAGACATACTATAATATGTTGAAAAAGAAAAAAAAAAAGTCATAGTATAGTATGTAAAAAAAAAAAAAAAAAAAAGTCATAGTATAGTATCTCGGAAAAATTTCAACATGATTAGACATGATTTTTTGTAAATGGCTTACAGCAACAGCAGCATCACTACATCGGTACATTTAGTAACAAAACAGCAGCTGCCAGCTGTTCTCAGCAGAAGTTTAAAGATTTAAATGAACTAAAAGTAAACCTACTTCATGTATTGAGCCAAGAGCTCCATCGTAGCTTCAGTGCCAGTAGAAGAATGTGGTCATACTGATATAACCTGTTAACCTGAACTCTGGCATGTGGCACCAAAAACCACCAGGTGCTGTAAACTCCATTTCCTGTCCGTCGGTAGCATCCTGTGACCTCTCAATGTCACAACCGTCTTTCATGTCTTTGACCAGTAGATGGCAGTAGGAGTCTTGATGCTGCAGAGAGACACAACTGATGCTGCAGCTTTGTGTTGCTGCACTGGAGAGAAGGCCGGGAGGTGAAGACAAACAGGAAGTGGCTAAATGTCCCATGAGCATGGACGAATTATAAAACAACAGGCTCCTGGGGGCCGACGTGTTAAAGGCCCCCCACCTCTCCTACAAAGAAGCAAGACCCCCAGACTGAGAGAGACACAAAACGACTACAATCAACTACAAACGGTTTGCGTCCATCTGTGGTAACTTTGCGTCTCTTTGTGGTAGTTTTAGGTCTTTTTGTGGTAGTTTTTAGGTCTTTTTGTGGTAGTTTTTAGGTCTGTTTGTGGTAATTTTGAGCCCCTTATTGTAGTTGTGTCTTTTTGTGGTAATTTGGCGTCTGTGGTAGTTGTGTCTATTTGTGGTCACTTTGTGTCTTTTTGTGGTCATTTTGTTTCACTTTATGGTAGTTTAGCGTCTCTTTGTGGTAGTTTTAGGTCTTTTTGTGGTCATTTTGAGTCTCTGTAGGGTAGTTTTGTGTCCGTTTGTGGTAATTTTGCATCTCTTTGTTGTAGTTTTACGTCTTTGTGGTAATTTTTACGTGTTTTATGGTCATTTTTCATCTCTGTGGTCATTTTGTGTCTCTTTGTGGTAGTTTTGTGTCTCTTTGTGGTATTTTTGTGTCAATTTGTGGTAGTTTTGCATCTCTTTGTGGTAGTTTGCGTCAATTTGTGGTAGTTCTGCGTCTCTGTGTGGTAATTTTGCGTCTCTTTGTGGTAGTTTTGCATTAATTTGTGGTAGTTTTACGTCTCTTTGTGGTAGTTTTGCATTCATTTGTGATAGTTTTGCACCTCTGTGTGGTAATTTTGCGTCTCTTTGTGATAGTTTTGCATTAATTTGTGGTCGTTTCGTGTCTCTTTGTGGTAGTTTTGAAACTCTTTGTGGTCGTTTCGTGTCTCTTTGTGGTAGTTTTGCAACTCTTTGTGGTCCTTTCGTGTCTCTTTGTGGTCGTTTTGCATCTCTTTGTGGTCGTTTCGCGTCTCTTTGTGTAGTTTGTGTGTCTATATGGTAATTTGATTGACTTTCCAACAAGAAATATAATCCCTACATACCCATGAGGCAGGTCAATAAAACTTTTTGCTTGTTCTACTTCTGTAACAAACTATTTCATTAGAAAATACCAAACAATCTTAGGAAGAAAAGTACATCAAATTATCTAATGTAATTAATCCAACAAAACGTAATCATTCCAGCCATCAATCAAATAATAAAAAAGAAATACAGGATAATGCCCTTAATCTACTTAGAACAAACCTAAATTAAACATAAATAAATCTAAAAATGTGTAGAGACACAACCGTCAACATAAAAAAAATCCAACAGAATCAATTGGATGAGAACTGCGCAGAGAGGAAATCTTTTCCAACCTGTGTGTTCAGGTTAGCAGCAGGTAACAGAACCAGCAGTCATTCAGAGGAACATACACTATTTCCCTTATTCCTACTGTGAAAGGGAACCTTGTCAGTCATTTATGAACAATACCACTTCATGAGCTGCGTTCTTACAGCGTCACCCGGGGTGCTTGGTTGTCGAGGCTCGTCATGCCACGACACACGCAGCACCTGACAGAAAACAAACCCAGAAGGTCGTCCAGGAGGGGCAGACTGACAAAAAAAACACATATATCATATTTCCCCCTCCAAGTGTGTGTGAAAGTATTCTACAGTGTCGATGCAGTGCCGTATGTGTGTGTGTGTGACTAGACCAGAGCTCGGAGAGGGAAGGATATGGCGGCTCCTATGGACAGACCCAGGGCTAAGAAGAAGGTCATCAGGGCTCCGGTGGTCTCGGCGTCCTTCGGCTCCACCAACCTGAGGAGAGAGCAGGTGGGAACAGAAGGTCAACGACCACGTCCGTGCTTTTGTTAAGTCTCGGCTAGTGTTTGTGTCACGGTTACGCAAAGTTGCCATGGTGATCCAGCTAGAACAATGGGGTGATTTTTGAACACACCTTGTTGGTGCGTTCAAGGACACTCAGAGATTCAAGAGTTGGTGTAGCATAGTATTCATGACATACATATATTTAAAAGGTACAGTTCATCCCTAAATCATAAATACATATTTTCCCTCTTACCTGTAGTGCTATTTGCCGAGTGCTGGAGATACATATATAATATAATATTAACGACTACAAGCAACTACAAACGTTTTTCGTCTTTGTGGTAATTTGATATCTCTTTGTGGTAGTTTTATGTCTCTTTGTGGTAGTTTTGCGTCTTTTTGTGGTCATTTTGCGTCTATTTGCGGTAGTTTTCTGTCTATTTGTGGTCATTTTGCGTCATAAATACACATTTTTCCTCTTACCTGTAGTACAATTTATCAATCGAGATAGATTTGCTGAGTATTGGAGTTATCGGCCGTAGAGATGTCTGTCTTCTCTCCAGTATAATGGAACTAGATGGCGCTCAGCTTGTGGTTCTCAAAGCGCCAAAAAATCACTTTGAAAAACTCAACAGCGACGTCTCTTTCCAGAAATCATGAGCCGATTACTCGAGATAATCCACAGACCTTGTTGTGAGCAGTTTCATGGAGGAACTATTTTCTTTCTACCGAACTACACCCTCCAACCGCATCACCGCGCAGAAGGAAACATGCATCTATACTGCTAGCTCACCTAGCAACACTGAGCTAGCTAACGTTACAGCTCAGCCGAGGAGGACGCCATTATTGTTTACATCTCACGGATCCAACGCTTAAAGTCAACGCTGACTTTTGGTTTCACACGGGACACGAACACCAGTCTCCTGTTAAAGTCCTGCAGTTGTCATTGTGGAGTGATACTGACACATGATATGTTGTCACATCTATTAAGCATCAGTGATGAACTTGTTTGAACTCACTGCGGTGCGTAGGACATGGAGAGGGAGACGAAGTAGCCACTGGACCCCGAGAAGAGACTCATGATGGTGGCGAAAACAGCATCGTGGCTGAAGTAGACGGGAAGGAAGGAGCGATTCTGGACGTTACAGAGCATCAGCAGGGGGATGAACACCACCCTGGAGACAACTAGCGCCGGGAACAGACGGGACTCTTTACGAGGCTGCAGAGGAGAAAGGGGGACGATATATGGAGGGAATGAGGGGAGTGAAAGCATTTAATGACATCAGGTAGAAAGAGAAGTGGATTTGGAACAGGTAGGGATATAAAAAACAACAGAGTAGAAGGCAAAAATGTAAAGCACAAAGGGTAATGTAAATGAATCAAACAATAATAATTATAGATATATAAAAAGTAGATGTAGAAATGATCTTATCAGATACTCACCCAACGTATAAAGGTGGTGATGGTCCGGCCGAACCAATCGTTGAGGTTGAAAATCAAGAAGCAGCACACTGAGATAAAGAAGCGCTCTGAAAGGAGGATTACACAAGTTTACACGAGAGAGATATACTGTATATATACTGTATGTTGAATGCAGCACTGATGTAATCATTAACTGGAACTGAGGCGAGGTCATACCCCATTTTCCTGGGAACAAGGTCCTGACATCTGCAGTGACGGCAGGGAAGACGGACAGAGTGACCGTGAACACAAACGTCACGCAGAACGCCATCACCCAGATCTAAAAATGAAAGAAAACTATTAAATATTTTAGATATTTAATGGGACTAAAATGCTCTTATTTTTAAAGGGATAGTTTGGGTGTTTTGAAGTGGTGTTGTATGAGGTATTTATCCATAGTCAGTGTATTACCTACAGGAGTTGACGGTCGGCACGTCCCCAGTTTGGAGAAATGGGAGCAAAGTAATGTACTGCTGTGGACGGGGGCAGCAGCAAAGATTTTAGACACCTAAAAAAATGACTGGGAACTGAAGCCGTTATCTATGCTCTCTTCAAAGCCACCAGACTCCATTGACAAAAGCAGTGATTTTACCTCACAGAACACAGGAGTTGCTGGTCTACCACTGACTCGATCAGTTAGTTTGTTTGTGTTATTATGTGACTTCGGTGTTTTAAAGGGTTAGTTCAGATTCACCAAAGTCACACAATAACACAAACAAACTAACCAATCAAAGCAGCGGTAGACCAGCAACTCCTTTGTTCTGCAAGGTAAAATTACCATTTTTTTTCAATGGAGTCTGGTGGCTTTGAAGAGAGCATAGATAACGGCTTCGGTTCCCCGTCGGAAAATGCTGTCTCACAGCAAGGTAAAGCGGTGAAAATATTCTAAACATAGCATACACTTAAACTGATATTGATTTTTTTAAAGTGTGTAAAATCCGTGTTGAAGCTGCCTCCGTCCACAGCAGTACATTTTACTTTGCTCCCGTGCTGGTACTCCTGTCTGTTTCTCCAAACTGGGAGTGTGACGATACATCTACTGTAGGTAAAAAAAAATCCAAACTATCCCTTAAAGTAAATGACTAATTACCAAAATGCAAGTCACATCTATCACATAACATCGTGTATGTAAACTATCGTAGCAACATCCAGCCACTGGCTTCACCTTTTTGAAGACCTCTATGACCGAGAGCTTAGCTTGTCCCTTCTCGATCTGCTCCAGGGACAGGAAGGCCTGCTTAGGCCCGTCTGGACTGGGGTTCACCTCAGCCTCAGCTACCTCAGCTGCACTGCCACCCTTGGGCGTGCTGCTGGCCACTGTGCCGTTAGCGTGGCCGTTCAGCTTGCCGTTCTCCACCGTGCTGCTCTCTGCAATAAGACACGTACAAATTATTCCAAAGAGAGTCTGAGGCCCAATTGCTGTATAGACTGGTATTGGGCCTGAGTCTGTGTGGGCCTCTTAGAGTCTAACAGGCTCTGTCTTTGTCTGGGCACTGCCAGGACGCTAACTGGATAAATAGAGGGTCAACTCACTTAACGAGATAATGTTCCACTAAATTGATTTGATTTAACCAGACATTGAGGAACAGAATTGTGGAAAAGCAAACAGATGTTCTCTCGCTGTCAGACAAAATGTTTGATGATCTATAAAATGTTAAAGAGCTCTCACTAACGTCTCCCTGTTCTGAGACAAATGACATTAATTCGTGTGAAAAGGAATTTGTTGAAGCCAAAATCCCACCTTTCAGCAACTCGTCCTGGGTGTCTGCCTCATACTTGCTGCTTTTCTTCAGGTAATACTGGGCAAACTCCTGCGTGGAAACACCAGACAACACAAATCAGCTGAAATACAACAAGTAAACTAATAAAAATAGGACTTATGCGATCGGGCTCTGTAGCCTAGATCAATATGGAGTTTAGTGAGTATTTTTCTTGACTAACTCGGACAAAAGCGAACGAGTAAATTCACATATAATTTAGTAGGACTGTCAAAGTTAACGCGATAATAACGCATCGACAAAGAGATGATGCTCTAGTTTAGTTTGAGGCTGAATGGATTATGGGTAATGTAGTTACTGACCAGGCGGTGCAGCAGCACGTAGCTGAAGAGTGTGACCAGCGTCCCCACACACGGCGTGATGAAGTAGCTCAACGCTGCCGTCTCAGATTCTGCATCACCTGAGTGACAAACACATAGTTAGTTAGTTAGTGAGCTAATTCTGGGAGAGAGGACGTATCAGATGAATGAAAACACCGTTCAAAACATGACCCGTGTCTTTGAAATGGAGTGTGTTGTGCGGCGTCATGCTGATCTGACTAGTCCACTTTTTGAATGTCCTCTGTTACTAGGCAACTGGGGATTAGGCACCCGGCTGCGTTTTGTGTGTATGTGGGTGGCTCACTGGCTATGGCTAGCAGCATGGCGATGGCAGCGAAGGTCCCGGCGAGGCCCTGGCCGCTCATGAAGACGCTGCTGTACTTCTGAGGCAGCAGACCCACCAGGCCAAACAGACTTCCCTGCAGCACGGCACCAAACGCTGGGGAGAAGGAGCATCTTTTCATTAAACTGACTACGGATCAGTAGCTCATACAACCCCACTTCAAAACATCCCTTCAACTCACATTTACACACATATGTACACTCCTCTCTGCCTCTCTTTGTTTCAGACAGTCACACTGACTTACAGTTGATGAACCAGATAGTAGCCATGGTGACGGAGAAGAAGCGGTCTGCCTCCATAGGCACTTTGACCAGCACTGCTGTGAGGATGAAGAGCAGCAGGACAAAAATCAGGCTACCTGCGATCCGCATTGCCTCCGATATCCTGAAACAAGAAACACACACATCAGTCATTTAACCAAGAACGCACTCTACAACAAACTGGACAAGATGTACACCTATCTACTGATTCAATACTATCACGATACTTGGGTGCTGATTCGATATGTATTGCGATTCGATATTGCGATTTTTGTTAACTTTTTTAACACTAGACCATGGGGAAAAGTTGAATCATACACTTCTAGAGACTTTTACTTTGGAAAATATCTAAATTAATACAGTAGAAATGTTTGATTTTTAGCATGTATGTAATCAGAGATGTCCTGAAGTCAAATATATCAGTCATTGTAAGACATTATTTATTTAAGTTTTTCCAGCAACCCAAAAATCAAAGACATTTCCCTCACAAATAAGTGGTATTTTCTTTTTAATTTATAAGGGACATGTAATGTTTTATACTTCTGGTGAATATAATCCAATCAATCTTATTTCCATAGATGTATTTTGTATATACAGCTCCCTTTGTTAACACCTTATTTTGAAAACCAGACTTAGTCACACGTGTATAATTCCTCTAACTTCGCCAAGACCATCTCTAGCTCTCCCGTCAGCTCCGTTCTCTTTATCCATCCATGGTCAGCTCCATCGGGGCCGTTTCAATGCATTTAACATAAATGTCAGTATATGGGTGCTCTACAGTTGTAGCGTCGGCCCATTTGACCACGGAGATGAGAGCGACGGCCGGCTCGACCGCCACGTTACCGCGATACGATAACGTTTCCTGTCCGTGACAGAGTTAGCATGCAGCTTTAGCCGTGATGTCTAGCTCTGCTTTTCCTGCAATGTTTGAAACCCAAAGTGTTTCCATACTTTACTGGATGTGTAGTGTTTACCACGTTGGATTTAAAATGTGAGGGTGCAGGTCATATCCACACTTCCTTCTACCTCCGCATACACTCAAATGAAGCAAATATATCATTTGGCATGATATATCTGGCATTAAAAAAATCTATTTCAAAATCGTGATATAAGGTGAATCGATTTTTTTCCCACCCCTACTATTTACATTCATTACTTTTGGGTAAATTTGACATCCTCCTGTGCGATATGAACATCCTCTGACGCTGAATTAACGTGTAACCCGGTCACTGACCTCTGGTAGAGGAAGGAGTTGAGCAGGGTGAACAGCAGCAGGGGCAGCTGGGATAGCAGGGTCATCCAGTTGTTGAAGTAGTACTCCTTGCGGACCACCGTGGTGCCGTTGCTCCATTCTGTTGAATTTAGGCGACCTTGGAAATACTGCAAACCCAGAGCAAACAAGACAGATTATCACATATCTGCACATACATCTTTACACGCAAACATATACTATATTAACCAACGCTGGGAAATAAGTCATTGTTTTCAGTGTCACCTTCACGCTCCATTCTCTCTTTCAAGTTCAGTTTACATTGTTTGTTTGTTCCCCAGTTGGGCTGAGCGGTATCCCACATTCAGAGTGAACTCCCAGAATCCTCTGGTCTAATAACCAGCAGGATATACTTCTGCTTTTTTTTTTATCTGTAATTTTTTTAAAACAAGAACAGGAATAGTTAAATCCTTGATCATTTTAACACTACACATCCAGCACCAAACATCAGACAAAGTTAGCAACTAGCTGGTGAACATAGTGAAGCATTTAGCAGCTAAAGAGACACATAGTTCCCTCAGGAGTTGCTGGTGGCAAACTCAAACATGTGGATCATGTGTTCGGGTGCGCTGACGGATAAACCCAAAGTCATATGATAGACTGTGTGGGTTTATGGGTCCCCATGAGTCATTACAATTTAACACCCTACACAAAAGTCTGCATAACACATTAACAAATTACTTCAACCACTCGCTGCAAAACACTCATTTGACTAATCCAATCCATCATGTACACTTACTGTATGTTACATACTATACTTTTCTAGATGTTTTCTTGCATTACATAAACAGCTTATTGTCCATGAGACCATTATCATCCGATCCATGCATCCAGCATGTGACTCTTTAAGAGGTTTAAGTAGTGAGCCACCGGACCAACAGGTTCCTTCATCTGCCTGGGAAAATTATGAGATACGACCATACATTGGTTCCAACCAGGTCATACTAGCTTGTCTTGAAGGAGGTTAAATAACGCTCCAAACTTGTGCTAAATTTTGGCGAGGAAAAACTGGCATGACCATTTTCAAAGGGGTCCCTTGACCTCTGACCTCAAGATATGTGAATGAAAATGGGTTCTATGGGTACGCACGAGTCTCTGTGGTGACCTCTAGGATAATCACAGCTCATGAAACTTTACAGCCACAAACTAGTGACCTAGAGCATTCAGAGGATGGATGGCTTTCCTAAGTATGTTGACAATAAGGGGGTTTCTGAGCAGTTTACACAACAGAAGCGCTCGCCATCCAATCGCCGAAAAATGCAGTTCTTGCAGAAATCTTAAAAAATGTCAAAAGTTTTTGATACCAAATCACAGCATGACTTTTTCTATGGTGTTCCTCAAGGTCTTGGTGTCTTAATGTGGTATTTTGGAGGGATTATTGATCATTTTTATCAATTCTCGAGTGGTAAAAAATGGTTAAATTTAGCTCCGAATCTGTGTAACAAATGGTATCAACCCCAAAATTGCTGCAACAACTTATGAGACATAATAGAGCATGGAGATGACCATCATGTACTTCTATCATAATGTTCTAAACCCTTATACACTAGAACACTTTATTTTAATTAATTAATGTTTATTTCTGATTTATGACTAGAACAACTTGACACACAGTGCTGAGCTGCATCTCAAATTAATCTTCAGGTTCTCAGCTTTCAGATGATGTACACCACTTCTATGTGACATCTACTGTTGACCTGCTATCTCCCCCTAAAGACCCCCTGTACCCCCCTAAAAAAAAAAGACAAAAACGGGTCTAATATTGGTCTCGGAGGGTTAAGTAATTGCCATGTTTTTACCAATGAGGCCGTCATGAAGAAGTTCCATGGTAGCAACGTTCCCAGGCCCAGAATGAAGAAACAGATCCCCACCAGGTAGCCCCTGTAGATGGGAAGTAAAGGGTGTTACATGAAAAAGGGTTTACAGTATACAGCGAGGACACTGCAGCCATTTCATGTATTTACATTCTGTAATCACCTCTATGTACAGTAGTTTTCCCAAGCTGGGTTTCAGCTGCCTTCATATATACAGGAGATTGAGACGTTAAACAGCACTACTCTTTGTAATTTGATCCCATTGATATCAGCCTCACTGTTTACTGTCCACCCCCCCACAGCTGTAACAGGCAGGCTCGGAGGGAAATACATGGAACGACATTACGTAATTAGGATGCAAAGAAAAGGTAGTCCGTTACAGGAAAAAGGACGTAATCAGATTACAGATACGTTTAGTACTAATGGGGATTATTAGCAGAATTACAATATATTTTAAAAGAAAGAACGATATACTAACATGCACGACACAAGTCTCACACAATGGCCTGTTAAGAGGAAAAAAATGCTTTCAAAGGGTGGAAATTTCGCCATTATTTTGTACGTAAAGCAGAAAAAAACATCACAGTACAGTGCAAATTATCGCAAAGCAGGATGGTCTGAGCTAGGGCTGACCCAAATGCTTCCAAGCTTCAACCATTGCCATGATAACCGACCTCCTAATCACTATTCGAATGCTTCAGGGGTTTTTTTGTGGGGTTTTGTTGGTATATATATGCATGTAATCATTTTTTTTTAAGTAATAACTTATTGGGAGTAACAACAGGTGTACAGAAATATACAAATACATCACAAATATAAAGGATTGTCCCTCCATATTTTGATATTTTCCCCCCAAAGCCCCCTCCCACCCAACCCTCACCCATTGCCGATGCAAAAAGGATAAAGAACCAAAATACAATAAGAAAATAAGAAGTAAAAAAAAAAAATGAATTAAAATAAAACAAATAATAATAATAATAAAGTACACATTGACAGTAATGATAATTATAGGATAAATACCCAATGGTATGTAATAATAATGAATAAATCCCCAAATATCCCATGAAATAAGGAATAATCCCACAACATTATTCATTATTCAACATAAATTGTTATTCTCAGACAGATATCGCCGTTTGTTTTTTTAATTTTTTTTCATTTCTCACCGAAGCTTCGAAACCCAAAAAACAGGTATTCGTGACAGCTCTAGTCTGATAGTAGGATTATTCTTTTTGTCGAGGCATCCCAGCGTGAAAAGACGGTTTGCAGGAAATGAGCAAACGGCTTCGAATCGCTGGTCCAGCAAACATAATACAAGACAAACTGGATTCATTTAATTGGTGTACTGCCAGGAGAAAACTGGGACTGAGATTCAGCCCAGAGCTTTGAGATGGAGAGTATAGCAAGCCGTTTTAATATTTAATAGCTAGACAGGATATTCATTAGAGATATCTGCAATGTCATTTTGCCTAGTTAAAAGTCTAATTCAAGATATCCCTAATTCTATTTCGACTTGGCTAAACTTTAATTTTAGATATTTGTAATTATATTCTAGTATGATTCAAACTACTTTTGCCCTTCATGTTTATGGGGTGTCTCATTGGAGATATCCACAATTCAGCTCTCCTGGTACCGGCCGCAGGCTGATGACTTTAAATCCTGTTTAAATGTGTGCGTAGTTGATGACAACTTCCACTTGTACAAATATAGAACAGCTTCAGATAGGACAGTGGCGGGTTGTTTTGTTTAATAACTCATGTTTGATTGTGCGAGTGTGCTTAAACCTGACTAATATTTACCTGTGATTACGTGTCTCATGATTGCCTTCAGCTACCAACATCTCTGAAACTGCTCATTCTGCAGACAACCATGTTAGTGTTGTCACTATACTGGAATTTCTATCTTCGATACAAAACCTTGAAACACATCGATATGATCAACATTGAGGGATTTGATTTTTATTAAAAGATAAATAGTGGTGTGTGTGTGTGAGTCAACTCGCTGTTGGAGAGAAGAGAGAGCAGAAAGGGTCCTAAAACCTGGAAATGAGTTAGCATTTTAGCACTTCGTGTTCCCTCGTCTGGAAGTCTATGGGTTTTTTGAATGGGTTTTTAGTTAGATGCCTGAAATAAGGTCTGTGGTTAACACACGCTAAAGAGATTTTAACGTTTTGTTCTACGATATAAAACACGTCTGTAAATATCCCACTCGGCGATGCTAACTTCCTGGTTGGCCTACAACAACACGTCATCCCTGGAGCACTTTATTGGTGTCCTTACCAATTTTGAGACCAAACCTACGCCCTTGTTGTGGTAGAAAGAGAACGGGATGATGCTAAAGACCTTCAAGACACTTTGGGATGTCTTGCTGACACCTTGTAAGCACCGAAGTTACTGTTAAACAAAACAACCCACCACTATCCATCTGCAGCTGTTGTGTATTTCTACTGGTGGAAAGTTGGCGACCCAACACACACTTAGCAGGAAAGTGCTACTGCTCTGGCAACACTGATGTGCCAAATGATTCGAGTCCTTGGATGATGACAGCATTTTTACAGCTGGAAGTCGTGGCAACTTGCACTGTGCTGTGATGTTGTTCCACCTTTCTGCTTTACTTACAAAATAATGGCCAAATGTCATCTTTATTGTCTTTATTTGTATTTTTGATATTGAGGAAATCCAAAAGTAACGTCAAGTTACGTTACTTTAATATTGTGATACAGGGAATTAGTAATTGTAAATTATAGTAACCCTCCTAACCCTGGTAACAGAGCTATATGAAGCTACTGCTAAACTCAACATGTCCTACCGCTGCTGCTTCACATTAAAAGCATTCAACTAGTGGAGTTTATTGTGTAGCAGACACAGGAAACACAAAGTATTTATTGCCTGTCAGGAACTTAAAAAAACAACAACACAGAAACTGTGGTCGAGAGCAAAACATCTCTGAGGAACTGTGGTCGAGAGCGAATAGTGGGAAGTGAGAGTTTCTAACTCACCGGTCCTGAGGAGCATCTGTCCGTTCCTTCATCCTGATGTAGGAAGTTCTGGTGAAACTGTGAAGGCAACAGGAGAGAACAAAGGTCAGCGGCATCTTCAAAGATAACAGAGCGAGTAGTTTCTCTTCTAGACGCCCCTCTGCCAGCGTTTCACTACTTAGAGATGCAGGAATCCGTTTACAGTCTGGCAAGAGGCTGTGAAAAAACACAGTGTCCAAAGAAGTACTACGGTACAGCGGTCGGATATGCGTCTGGGAATTATGGAGGTATGTTCCATAAACCTTTAAGTATAAGCCCTTTTCACAGCAGCCATCAGGGTTAACACATGTGTAATTAATAACATTAATTGTGGACCTGTTCCACTGAGGTGTAACAGGACCCTGGTGTTGTGCACGCTGGCCAAAGAACGTATATTACCAAGAAGTGAAAGTCAATTGTTCGTCGCCTAGCAGCAGAGCTACGCTTCCGCCATTTTGGACTGAAAGCGACTACCGGACGCCAGTAAAACATTCGCCTACAGGTGTTTAATTCTCAGGGAAGAAAACTGAATAATTCACCCCGTGAACTTGTGTGAATCTCTGGCATTTTTTGCTCCTGCTTGAGTATTTCTTTCTCTTAGGACTCTCCATTTCTCTCTCTTTCTCTCACTCACTGAAGGCCCTTTTAGACAAGACGCAATAACGCCACCACTGCAATCTGAAACCCGTTATTTCCAATAACTTGCGCCACGCCACGACGGATTTTCACTGCGTCCAGCAAAGCCCAAAATCGGGAGAAAAACGGGAGTCTCCCGGGAAAATCGGGAGGGTCGGCAAGTATGTCAACTTAGTAGTTTAATGTGAGTAAGCCATTGGGAACAGTAGGAGGGTATAGGCACAATCAAATAACCCGACTAAGTGCAGTTTCAAAGACTTTCCATTGAGGCTTTGGCACTGGAACCAGCACCCTGAGGCTGGGAACAAATTGTTCCTCTCTAATGTTCTGAGAGTCCACTCCCTGTGTTCACACCGCAGGACTGGAAAGGTACTGACCTACTCACTAGCAAAGCTATTTTTCCCCACTCACAGTATTGCCACTGGCAGTATACGGTGTGGCTGCTTCGCTTGTTTTGACTTGTTGAGAGGGTCAAGCTTAACGGAGCTATAGACTCACATTTACCCTGGAGTCACTAGTTCCTAAATACAGCTCATAAAACACGCAACTAATCTTACACAACATCGGAGTACATAATGAATCTGTGTGTGATTTGTAGCTGAGGAGGAGGATGTGGCTGCACAATTCTTTTTTCCACTGACTCCACCAATTTTTTTTCGCACGGAGGGTTTTTGGTTTCCATTTGTTTGTCAGCGTAAGGTCTACTTCCCTATACCTGTCAACCAACACCTCCTTCTTCCTACACACAAAGGCAGGTGTGACACAGACGTCGGTAACCTGACACACACACACACACAGCTGCGTCATTCTCAGAGGACACTATATAACGGCACATGCTGTGAAATTATACAAATTCAGTTAAAGAGTCAATTCATCATTTTCCATGGATCACAGTGCATGCATAATGTCACCACCTTGGAGAGCCAAGTTAAAATAAAAGCCTGTTTTTCTCTCCCTGGTGAGATGGTTGGTTGCACAGCTACGCTTCCGCCATTTTGGACTGAAAGCGACCACCGGACGTCAGTAAAACGTCCGTCTATAAAGTGCCATACAAGAGTAAACAAAATTATTTCTATTCCAGTTTTATATTCTACCGAAATGGCCTGTGTTGAACAATAAAATATTATAAATATAACGAGCGTTTTCAATGCAATTACATGTGAGAAAGGGCCTATTAGAACTAAAGGATACGGAAGGAAGGGATACGACTCCGATGGTTACAGTGCTTGGCTACGATTCAATTAGAACTAACTGCCTGCTGCTTCAAAGCTCTCCTAATATAGCTTTGTTCCTCGGACTAAAACGAGTCTGTGTTGTGGACAAAAACACTCTGCACATATCCCAACTGATATAGTCAATCAAATGACTAGCGGGATCTGGCTTCTGTGTGTTTGTAACAAGGATGCACTGAAGTCAACATGGCAAACACCCAAGGGGTCGGCTAAGTTCACAACTTAAACAGACATAACAGAGTCACAAGGGTTCTTTAAAGCTCCGCTGTGTCAACAGGAATGTCAGCTGGTATAATCTCACTAAGAGCCTGATATGAGCTACATTAAATATGTATATAACCAGAAGTGTCCATTCTTTGGAAACACTACTGAACCACATTTCAGTCTCTTTTTTTTACTGTTTTTGTAGCTGGGTGGGATAAACCTTTATCGATCACCAGAGGAGAACTTTGGCTTTTGCAGCAGCAGCACAGGGTCACAATAAGTACAGATAAATAAAGAAAGTGGTGACGTCACAAAACCACGCTGGTGGCTGCAGAAACTTTCCCCACTACAACCGATGAATGTGCACAGTGAAGCTGAAACAAGTGAGGTAACAATACGCAAAACAATGGAGGGGGGACTTTAACATTCAAGTCCTTCTCTCCATTTTCTTTAAGTCTTTCCAGCACCTCTTTCAGCACCAAAATATACAGGACAGACATGATAATGGTTTCATTGTTCCATGTGTGATACAACTACTTCAGCTTTAAGAGAAACGTGCAAATCGCGGGAAGCGTGGGTGTCTAGTAGAAAGCATTTTCTTTCCTGTGCGTTTCCACTGGTGGCATTGAAAAACTCTACCTCCGATGTTAGAAGAATGCAGGGGAACAACATGCAGACGGCAGAAAACATCAATATATACTAATTATCCTCCGTCTACACGCACACACCAACAGGTAGCTGCTTGTGAGCAGAACCAATCTCTCCAAGTAAAATGGTGTCATTTGAGAGAGTCAGACCTGTGTCTAAGTGACTAATGGGGGCAACACTTTTTGAAATTGGTCCAGTATTGAGGGAGAACGCTGCAGCCACTAAACAAGCTGTAATGTAATCATTTGGTATTTTTGCTATTATAAATGTCTGACAACAAAGAACCCTACAGGGAAATAAAAATGTTTTTCTTATCTTTCGCTTCCTGTTTGGCATTGTGTCAGGTGTCTTGTCACACAAAAACATGGGAAAATAGGGTCCAGATTGAAAAAGTTATCCTTTAAGTAGACGTGGTCGAGGAAGGTTAACAGAAAGTGAACGTGCACCAAAAACTTAATGGATTGATATCTATGGGTACCCACGAGTCTCCCCTTTACAGACATGCCCACTTTATGATAATCACATGCAGTTTTTTGCAGTATAAATGTGTTATTTTTGCGTATTCTAAAATTATGTTAAATATTTCTGCATACTGGGGTCCCTAAACAGTCTTGAATTACATAAATTGGGTATCACTGTAAAGCTGAGACTCTTGTGGATCCAATGAGTCCAACTGTATTCATGTGTGATGATGTTAGTCCCCATAGTAGCCGTTTCATTGTAGTGAGATCATTTTTACCATGTTTACACAACAGTAAAAGTGCTCGTCATCCAATCGCCGAAAAATGCAATTCTTGCAGAAATCTTATAAAGTGTCAAAAGTTTTTGATACCAAATCACAGCATGGCTTTTTCTATGGTGTTCCTCAAGGTGTCTTAATGTGGTATTTTGGAGGGATTATTGATAATTTTTAGTCATTCTCAAGTGGTAAAAAATGGTTAAATTTAGCATCAAATCTGTGTAACAAATGGTATCAACCCCCAAATTGCTGCAACAACTTATGAGACATAACAGAGCATGGGGATGACCATCATATAGTTCTAAAAAGTTAGACATTTTTAATATTTATTTAAAATAATAAATGCATGTTTATTTCTGATTTATGACTAGAACAACTTGACACACAGTGCTGAGCTGCATCTCAAATTAATCTTCAGGTTCCCAGCTTTCAGATGACTTACACCACTTCTATTTGACATCTACTGTTGATCTGCTATCTCCCCCTAAAGACCCCCTGTACCCCCCTAAAAAAATACAGTCTATTGTGGGTAGGAAAACAAGGTCCGCTGCCAGCTGCAGTCTATTAGAGCCGGCTGTCAGTCACTCGCCAACTCCGACCAAACGGTCAAACTAGGCAGCGCTGATCAAATATGAATCAATATTCTGTTACTGTAATGCCTATTTCTCACCTCAGATGTTCTCAGAATCATCTTGTAGTTACTGTTTAGCTGTAAAATGAGAAAGTTTGTGACTCCATTATATAATCTTTTGATGGAAGCCAATTTCCGGTCACATGACCGGAGCACAGCCAATAGGAACGCTCTCTCTCTGAAATGACCTGTGATTGGTCAAAATCTGCCGTCACGGGGCTAGATTTGTTCTAAAGCCTTAAAAACAGAGCCATGAGGAGGAGCAGAAGTCTAGTTTTCTCTCAGAACACTTGACTTACAATATGCTGAAAGGTTATTATGGAATTTTTGCCAAATTATGCCAAAAAATTGTTGCCTACTGCCGCTTTAAGTGTGTTATTAAAAGCACTGTGGTTGAACTAGCTAGGCTTATGGTGCAGTTTACACTCACTACGACATCAACATCTAACGTTGGGAGGAAACCACAGCCCTGTTAGTCGACAGTGAAGTAACCACTTACTTCTTAACATTTCATTATTATAAATACACGACGTTAACAATGTAAAACACTGCTATCTGTTAACATAAGGCTAACGTACAGATACACTCACCTTGGAAAACCGTTGGTCGCGTCACTGTATTTTCATAACGTTCTAAACGGTTAACTGATATATTCAAACGGTCCGAAAATGATGCAGCAAAATAAATCGCTACATGTGTGTTCGTCGCCCCCCATGCACGTGGCGGGAATGTACAAATGGTTGCTACGCTAGTTTATAAATCAGCTCGGTGAGCTGTTCTTTTTACGTAGCGTCATCGTCGTCATCAAAGCTCATTGGAGTGTATTAAAGCTCACGGCAGTCTCCCAAAAAAGGGCACAGAGCACTTCCGGTGTGGTGTCAGATTTGGTTCCCATCGACTGTTTAGTGTTCCCTCTTCGCGGGCATTTGACAGCAGGTTGGCGGGCAAAACTGATTACAATGACAAAAGAGAGTATTTCCCATCTATTCTTTTACTGTATACACACAAGAGAATGTTCTGGATGGATGTACCCATATATAAATCTGATATATCACAAAATATATAAACTATACAGTATATATAGTGTCATATATGTTGCACACATATGCGTATAGATGTGATGTAAATATAAGTCACCATATATGTCAGATATATTTTAAAATATAGCAAAAATGGCCACTTTCATATATCTTTTATAAATATTTTTTTTTCATATATATACAAATATATTATTTGGATAAAATTAAAAAAATAAAATAAAGAAGTGTCTTACCATTATTGATATATAATAAAGATATAAATAAATCTGTTTATTTTTTATATACACAACCTGTGGAAACTGGTTTCGCATAAAAATATATTGTATCGAAATATTAATATGTTAACTACATCTTTTTTAAATTAAATAATTGACTATATATGACAAAATAAAAAAATATAGGCCACTTTCATATATGTTTCATATATTTTTCCAGATATACACATATATATAATAAATATATGTGTATAAATGTTAATATGTGATTCGGTTATATATGAAACTCATATTAGGGATCCAAATATATTATTTGGATAAAATTTAAAACAATAAATAAATAAAGAAGTGTCTTACCATTATTGATATATACAATAAAGATATAAATAAATCTGTATATTTTTTATATATACAACCTGTGGAAACTGGTTTGCATAAAAATATATTGTATGAAAATATTAATATGTTAACTACATATTTTTTAAATTAAATAATTGACTATATCTGACAAATGACTGTTGCTCTGTGCCCTCTGCTGGTACAATCTGGGAACTGAACATTCAGTATCATGACTTGTGCAGGGGCCCAAATGCTTCCTCTGAGTCACTGGTAACTGGGACTAGTGTAAAACGTGCAAAAATTTAGCTCCATATTATACACAGATGCCAAGTTATAATTATAATGGGAGTGAATGGGATGCCATAGATTTTAAATATTATGTAACTCGTGTTCATGTAATCATAATGAAATTATATACAGTTGATCAGTGTGCAGAGCAGATTATTTTTGAAATATCCATGGAGTTTTACTGTATACAATGTCCAAGGTATAAATAAAATGGATGTCAATGGGATTAGGCCTATGTCATATTGTATTAACCATCTGGGGTCTAAGCCATTTTTTGCTATTTTTGGTCCGCCTGGTCTCCTTTTGTAAAATGTGCTCTAGAATCTCAACACTGTAATGCACAATAATGACAATTACATATGTTTTTTTCAGGACAAACTGCGCCCATAAGCGTTCCGGAGATATTCTAAAAAGAGTAACTAAAGTACCGTACTCGACCCCAGGGGGTTAATAATATGCAAATTCATGCAAACTTTGTAAAAGCGCAGGAAACTAAAGTTACGCACATATGGATATATGAGCAGTTTACGTAGCATAAATTAATTTTAAGTTACAGGAGAGCAACAAAAAAATCATGAAATAATAATAATAAGTATGCAAGTCATTGCTGCTACACAGCAAAAGACCCAACGTTACAATATTGAGGTTAAAGGGAACAACCAGGACAAACATAATTAAGATGTTTGGCTAATTAGCAGTGATAGAAATCGTTTCTTTATCTGTTTACTACATGTCACAAACTAGAAGACCTCAGGGCTGCAATACGACGGGTGTGAAGACTTAACATTCAGCAGTTTGTGGTTGAGGGTCTCTTCCTGTTTTTCTCTATCATCTTACTGACAGTCCAAACCCACCTCTGTTTAGTAGACCTTATAGATAAAATGCCACATAAATGAGGCTGACTGTATCACGCAAACTGCCATCTCTAAATAAATCATTTGTCTTGTGAATTGTGTACTGCTTAAATGCCCCTTAGCAAATCCAGAGGTGATATAAGGCAACAAACACTGGCATCCAATTGCCTAATTGTGTCCACAACTGTTGTATTATTATGTTTACATTCATATTTTAGCATTCACTTACATTTTGAATTTTTTTTTTAATATCAATATAGCAAGGCTTTTTAAAATACATCGGTTTGACCCATAGTATAATGTTTCCTAACAAGAAAAGTAGAAATAAATTATCAAAATGTGATCCAAAATAAGTCATAAAAAGTACAGACAATACAATAAATGTGCCAATAGTATTTTCCTGTTATGAATTTTTCATACTTATATAAATTCCTTAATTTTCCTCTCCTCTGTAATGTTATAATGATAAAGAATTTAATGAAATCCAACCCCATTTTTGATGCTATTTATGGCCGGCATTTCTTTTAAGCAATAGCCATCCAGTGTATACATTCTGTAATTACCTATATAGTAGCATAGACTGTATGTAAGAAGTGGACGTAGTCACCCGTTGGTTTGTTGACTGCCGTTTTGAAGCCTCGAGATTGGCATTTTTGCCGTCGCCATCTTGGTTTTTGGCCGTCGCCATCTTGGTTATTTGCAACCAGAAGTGACACGAGAGGGCGGAGCTAAGTCCAACCGAACGCTGAATAAGACATTTTTAGGCGACCCAAAAATGTTACAATTAAGTTTCATGAACTGAAAACACAGTGTGAAAAAGTTAAAGACGAAAACAACGCCGTGGTAGCGACCTGTCAATCACAAGGTAGCCACGCCCTAAAGCATCCTCTGCTTTATGGTCTATTTGACTCTAAATGGGACCATAATTTACTAAATGAACATCATGCTGTATTGAAGAAGACTTGTAACTAGCGATTGAGACCATAAACTCATGTTTACAATGTTTACTGAGGTAATAAATCAAGTGAGAAGTAGGCTCATTTTCTCATAGACTTCTATACAATCAGACTTCTTTTTTGCAACCAGAGGAGTCGCCCCCTGCTGGCTGTTAGAGAGAATGCAGGTTTAAGGCCTTTCAGCATTGGCTTCACTTTTCAGACCCCAGTATTGCCCACTGTGTAGGCTAGTTTTTATTGGTAGTGGCGGAGTCCACCATTAAACTCAAGCATTAAACCTTCCTTGGGATGGGTTTGTTATTGAGGATATGAGTGCAAACTGGGTCAGAGTATAAATGAAGGCTAAATTTAGACTCACAGCGGATGCTAAATGTATCACCTAAAAGAGCTGAGAACTAAACGGTCTGAAAATTAGAAAATGTTTTCAATGAAAAGATGATTTGTCAAATCCATCTGCATTACATTATTTGGCTTCTAATCTGCAGGGGAAACAACTATAGTTTTGTTTTATGACATATTTTATGACATAGACCAGAAGACAGTACTTCTTCCGGCTTCACGGAGAGAACTACATTGTGAATATCTATTAAATATCGCTGCCTTCAACTCATCTGGAGGGGAAGGAACAGAGGTTGTGGTTTTATACATTTATCTTGAAAAATCTTTGAACAACCTCCAAATGAGGACGATGCCTGGTATGTGCAGTATTGTGTGTGTGTGTGTGTGTGTGTGTGTGTGTGTGTGTGTGTGTGTGTGTGTGTGTGTGTGTGTTAGATATGAGGGGCACTAAAGAGATGAGTATCAGTATTCAGTGGTGAATCGGTGTGAAAGGATGAAGCTTCTACTGCACAGTCTGTTACTCGCCTCTCTCTGTGCCGTCTCATCTTGGAGTAAGTAAAAAACACCTAGTCTGCAATGATATTCAGGACTTTATTACAGTATATTAAGTTATTTAAGAGTGAATCATTACATTTGAGTTTTTGCCTTTTGGCAATTAAAAAATAGATCATCAAGTCACTATATTGAAGTTACTGTGTGGGACAACACATATACGACTAATATAACATTTAATGTAACTCTACAGACATGAACAACAAGAATTATAAATACCATGGACATACCAGTGGACTCTTCATTAAGTCGAATACAGTAAAAGTGAAAGATTTAGATTGAATGGAAGTTCTTTGTGTCAAGATTGGGTAGTAATGATTGTAGAAGAAAATGTCATTTCAATGATGATGTTAAATCATAGTAGTTGTTTTTGTATGATGTCATTTGAGAAAATCTACTGAGGTCAAATATTTGGATCATATGAACTTAATAAGTACTACTGATGTTTTGTCGATGTGTAAATAAGCAGCCCTTTGATAACACGTTAGCCGAAACACTCTTTAAGGTCAAAACTATGACAACAAATGTCGGTAACACTTCATTTTACAGGTCCGCAAATTTCATGGTAATCAGGTGATAATTAGGAAGTAACCTATTTGAAGTTTCTTTGGAATTACTGCCAAATTACCCTAATATTTACCTCTAATTAGTTTTGTTTGACGGCGTGCCAAACTAGCCGCTATAGGCAAAATGTGTTACTTGGTGACATCACCACTTTATTTGGTCGTAGACTGAAAATCTGATTAAATCACTATAATCTATTTTAGTTTCTGAAATGATGCATTATGTACGGAGCTGTGATGAACTACCGAGTCATGTATCACTCCGTCTCTTCATAGGTGTTTCATCTACACCTGTTGTTACCCAGAGTCCTGATGTCTCCGTCACGGAGGGAGAGACAGTCAACATCACCTGCTGCTGGACGCTGCAGTTTGAACAGATGACACTTAACTGGTTGAAAAATGAAACAAAAATAGATTTTTTCATCTTGAAGAATCACTCTCAAGGTCTGCAGAATGAAACATCTGGCTGCTCAAATTTGACCTTTACGAATGTCACAAGAGAGGATTCAGGGAGATACATCTGCGAGGTGGCAGTGGACATACCAAGTTTTACTGTGGTTAAAGGAAGCGGTACCGTCATCACAGTTACGGCCAGAAACAACACAACGGACAACACAGCAGAAGGTAGGCCATAGCTGCCCCTACTTTTCAAAATGAAACTTTTTTACAGCACTTCAAAATGTGTAATGGTCAATCTCAGGCTATTTTATTTTATTTATTTTACATGGATTTTCTAAATGGAAGATAAAGTAACAGGAGTGTTTAGCATAACATTAGCAAATACATGAAATGTACATGACATTAATGCTAATAGCAAGAGAACACTACCAAAAAAAATATATAACATAACATCAAAGAAATAATTTAGGTAACAGGACCGAATGTTGAGATTCTCATATGATATGATCAAAAATACAGAAAATGGAGTGAGCGAACTTGCTTTTGGTCTTCCTATGGTCTTCATGAGACGCAAATGATGGCGTTTCCTGTTGATAATGTGACTTCCTGATTGTGTTAGGGTAACAGGACTGAGTGAAAACCTGGGGACACGACTAAAATGTGTGTTTTAATCTAACATATTATAAATTTCTGATGAAAGAATGTATTTGTGTGTCTAAATTGGAAATAGAGTCACACAATAATACAAAAATAAAATAAAATGAAGGATTCTAATCATTATATTTCATGGTGAAGTGCAGTGGGGACGGGTTCTTTTTTATTAAGGTGTTACATGACGCATCTTCAAATTGCAATTAGGGCAAAGTACAGGACACTTTGCTCTATAATATAATGTATTATACAGATACTTTTCATGCATATTTATGCGTCATGGGGACAGAAAAAGTCTAATCATGTTCCCACTGTGGGTGAATTTCAGGTTCTCACTTAAAGGAAGTGCTCATTTTTGTCCTGAGGTGCCTGCCCATCGTTGCTCTCGTCATAACCTTCTTCTTCATCAACTATTTAGGGAAAAAAGCTCAGCAACGTACCAGGTACAATACAACTTTCACTCCATTTTGATGAAATGGTGGCTATTCATTAGCAGCATTTATGTTACAGCACATTAATCCATCAGTGCATTAATGTTTCAGCTCCTGGAAGAATGGAAGAAAACCAAGAAGAAGAGGAAGGAGATGAGACGGAAATAGAGGCAGAGTGATAATAACAAAAAGATGTCTCGATTAGGACACAAATTGGAGTTGCTGATATTTGGGATAGAAGAAAATAAATCTGCACTGTGAGATGCTTTTATTTTGAAGTATTAGCCAACTAGACTAGTCAGCTGCCTGTATTTGCTTTTATTACAGCTGTGTTCTTAAATGCATGTCATTAAAAAAAAAACAATGTCAAAACGGTTATAGGACAACTATCATTTTCATCCTACTTTAAAAAATGTAATTTACTGTATTAATGCAGCACTTCTGTAACATGAAGGGACAATTCACCATTTGGTCTAAAGGTGGACCCCTTGAGGTAAGTTAGAGTCCTTCTGTGAAGGATCTGAAAGTTTACACTATGAGGACTCCTAGTGGTAGTACTACAAAATACACTATAACAGACAGCAATTCATGATTCATTTATAACCTCCCACTACCTGGATCTGACCCCCCCAGGACACAGAGGAATGGTACAACCCATCTACAAACAAGAACTCATACGTACACATGGGGGATTTAACCAAAACTAAAGCTACAAAGTCCAGTGTATTACACTTTATGAATGCTCCAGTGCTGGTATTTAACTTACTATAAAGAAACTAAAATATATCAGGTAAACTAAGAACTAAGGTGATGGTTGTGACCGTGATTTAAAACAACACTTTGTTACAACTAAAAGTCTTGCATTCAAAATCTTACTTAAAGGTCGACTCCATCTGTGATCTTTTCTGGGTTTTTTTCAAATGGAAACGCCCGCTCAGCCCTTAAAAAGCTGTTAGGAAATTTGGAAATAACTGAAAGGGTTAGTTTGAATTTTTCCGAAGTGGGGTTGTGTGTATACTCCTGTGTCCTGTGAGGTAAAATTACTGTTTTTGTGAATGGAGTCTGGTGGCTTTGAAGAGAGCGATATAAAGGCTTCAGTTCCCCAAATACACATTATAGGTTTTTATTACACGGCTTTATTGAATACTCTATTCTGATTGGTCAATCACGGCGTTCTGTGGTCTGTTATTTCTTTATAACAAACTGTTGCTATGTATAACAGACCGTTGCTATGTATAACAGACCGTTGCTATGTATAACAGACCGTTGCTATGGGCGCAGTTATGATGTCGGACTCTGGCGGACCGTTTTTGTGTCAAATTATTGATTTCTTAAGTAAGTAGCCGTGTAATAAGCGGGATAATGTACAGCTAGCGGGTCATTGTTGTGACCTGCCAGGGTTTATTTCACAACAATGACAGGCTCGCTGTACATTATCCCTTATACTTAAAATCTTCACCTGCAATGTAACTGGTAACTAAAGTCATCAAATGTAGTGGAGTAAAAAGTACAATATTTCCCTCTGAAATGCAGTGGAGTATAACTCAAAAGTACTCAAAATTTTACTTGAGTAAATGTACTTAATTACTTACTTTCTACAACTGGTCGGTGTCAGTATTTGTGTGTCAGAGTCAAATGGACATTTATCTTCAAACTGCATTGTGAGAACAGAGAAGATTATCGCTGCCTTCTATCTGAAGGAGGAAGCAACAAAAGCTGTGGTTTTTCACACTTCTCTGCAGAAAATACAGAGGAAAGGATGATGCCCAGCGTGTGTGTGTGTGTGTGTGTGTGTGTGTGTGTGCGTGTGTGTGTGTGTGTGGGAACCATGTAGAGTAGCAGTGAAGAGATGAGCGTCAGTTGTCGGTGGTGAATCAGAGTGGAAAGATGAAGCTTCTACTCAGCGGTCTGCTGCTCTCCTCTCTCTGTGCCCTCTCATCTTGGAGTGAGTAGAAACAACTTTAACATCTGCTTCATAGACACATAAGATGGTTTAAATCTCTGCTCAAAATGACAAAAATATGACTTTTCTGATACTGTATTTATCGATAATGTCAATGATCAAACAAGTAAATGTACGTATAGAGTGCTTGGGTATATTATAAGCAGTGGAAATATGTTTCTCACTATACGTCCCCAAAATAATAATAACAGTGCCATAATTGTCCTGTTTCAAAGAGATGTTGATATAACATCATGGCATATTGATTTGTAAATGATATATAGGCTATTAGAAGACGGTCTAGATGCTTCCTCATAAATACCTAATAGTAAATAATGTTAAGGAAGTGTCCCTCAAAATTATAATATAATAATAATAATATAACCCTGTCAATCACGACATGCAGAAATTAAAAAAAGACATAAAGACCTTTGCAGATTTGTCATTGATTATATTTTTAAAAACATTATTATTATTATTATAACTTTTTTTATTTATTTATTTATTTATTTATTTATTTATTTATTTACTTATTTATTTATTTATTTATTTTTCATTTATTTATTTTTTATTTAATTTCTTTTCTACCTATTTTTCATTATTTTTATTTTTTTTTAATAATTTCTAACGCTGATGTTGTTTTTATTTTGTGTACATCTTGTTTTGTGTCTTTGTTCGTTTCTAAGCTTTACTTAAAAGTTTGTTTATAAACTTTTGTAAGTATGAACTGTAAATTGCATATATTAAAAAACAATCTAAAAAAAAATAAAGTATAAAAAAACCCAAAACAATATTTTCTTAGAATAAATTTAATATTTTAATCTTTTATTCATTAATATAATTTAACAATAAATACCTTATTTTGTTGGATGTTGAGCAATATGTGAAACCACTTTCTAATTAAGAAAAAGGCTGTTAAGACACTCAATATATGTAGGTTTTAATATTTCTGTTTAGTGCGATATACCATTTGTTATTGTTATACTGAATGTGAATTATGTTCTGTTGTTTAATAAAGAAAGAAAGTAAAGATAAAAATAACATGACGCCGTGGGTCGGTTTTCCTCCTGTCCTGCCACTGATTATAAGTATATGATAACATTAGCATTTGGAATATCTTATGATTTAAACATGTTTTAACGGTTTAAATATTTCACATATTCCACACACTGATAAAAGTGTAACGAGAAATGGAAATTAGCGACAAAAAAGTGATTGTTGGTGTGGCATTACCTCTTTATTTGGTATCTATTTTAACGCATATCCTGTGATTTTGTGCCAAAAACTCACTAGTTTCTGGTTTAGCTTATGTACGGAGCTGTGATGACCTACCAAATCATGTATCACTCCGTCTCTTCACAGGTGTTTCATCTACACCTGTTGTTACCCAGAGTCCTGATGTCTCCGTCACGGAGGGGGAGACAGTCAACATCACCTGCTGCTGGACGCTGCAGTTTGAACAGATGACACTTAACTGGTTGAAAAATGAAACAAAAATAGATTTTTTCATCTTGAAGAATCACTCTCAAGGTCTGCAGAATGAAACATCTGGCTGCTCAAACTTGACCTTTACGAATGTCACAATAGAGGATTCAGGGAGATACATCTGCAGGGTGACAGTGGAGATACCAGTTTTTAATGAGGTTGAAGGAAACGGTACCGTCATCACAGTTACGGCCAGAGACAACACAACGGACAACACAGCAGAAGGTAGGTGACAAAAACTGCATGTGATTATCATAAAGTGGGCATGTCTGTAAAGGGGAGACTCGTGGGTACCCATTGATCCCATTTTCATTCACTTATCTTGAGGTCAGAGGTCAAGGGACCCCTTTGAAAATGACCACAGCAGTTTTTCCTCGCCAAAATTTAGCGCAAGTTTGGAGCGTTATTTAACCTCCTTTGTGACAAGTTACTATGACATGGTTGGTGGATTATTTAGTTTCATATGATGCCAGATATCTTCACTCTAGCTTTAAAAATTTGTGGCGTTAAAAATAATTTGCGTTACTTTTGACAGCCCTAAAAAAAAAATAAAAGTTTTTCTCATAGAGCAACTTTTTCAAAATCCTTTCTAACTCATACAAATCACATTTTCTGTAAAAAAAAAAAGAAAAAAAAAAAAAGAAGAGAAAAATAGAATAAAATAAAGAGAAAAATGGCAATCCTGATATTTTCTTTGTAATAATTGTGTTTTATTTTAATTTTAGGATCCAGTCCTCTCCAGTCTCCCGTGATAATCTGCCTGGCTGTGGTGGCTCCACTGCTGCTCATCACTCTCTCACTCTGTTTCTGCTCTCTGCGAAGGAGACGAGGTACAAAGAAAAATATATTATATTATATACCATATTATTCAAGCATCAGAAGCTCAATTGATTGCAGATTAAATGGTTGGTTCAACTAAATTACAAAAACACATTTTCTCACTTATCTCTAGTGGTACCTCTATAGTTTTTGCTCCATTTGATTCTCCTCCTCACAAAATAAAATGGAGGTGAATAGGATTTATTTTGTGTTTTGTAGAAAAAAATGACATTTAAAAAAGCATTTATGTAGTTAAATGTAATTAATTTGATGTATTTTTTTGAGACAACACAATTAACACAATAAATCATAAGCAACGGTGTGTTTTAAGCAACTTTAAGCTAGCTGTCACGGCAGTTCGTGGAGCTTCTACTCCGAAAACGTTGCAGCAAATGTTCGATTCAATATTCAAAATCTACACAGTTGATTTCTTGCCTGAAAAATGTTCAGAAGTGAATTTAGTGATGAAATAGGTACGAAATTTTTTTTTAAAAATGAGCCGTTTTTGGCTGCTGTTGTAACCGTAGCCGGTACCGTTCCAGCGCTTTGCATTGTGGGATGTATTTATGTATACAGCCTGGGTTTAATTTTGTACAATAATCCATTAATCATGTGTGTGTGTGTGTTCAGCACGAGCAGCCAGGGTGATCTACGAGGTTCCCCACATCGACTCTGAGGAGGTAGAGATGGACAAACACAGCACCAGCTCCTCCAGAGGTTCTTCTCAGTGGGTGAGTCCGATATAAAAGGCATCAGGTCTACAGAGACACTAACGTTGCGTGTAGAGAAACAAGAAAAACAATGGTAGCGCTCAGTGTGGTGAATGAGGTATCAAGTAGTGTGAGGAGAAGGGGAAGCCACCTTTTGATGTGATCCTGTTATGTACTTGTGTACAGAGAGCACACACACATACGGCAACCTTTGTTTGTTTTAGTGGGTACATTGTATGGTTATCAAATCAAATTCAGCCTCATTGTCAGTCTGTCTCTGTCTTATATTGTTCAGTCTTCAGTCAACCTACTAAAAGTTTCCAACCTCTTTCCAATATTGCTTTGCATGAAGGGTTTATATATATATATATATTTATATAATGTGTGTGAGCTGAAGTGTGAGACATGCAGGCGATGTGGTGAATAGTGTGAAATTTGTAGATCCGCTCTCTAAAGACACAAAACTATACAGATCAGAACGGCACATATGGGTACTTTGCAAAAAGACAATGCCAAAGATCTCATAGACTTCAACGCAATTTGACGTATGTTTGTATTGTAATTCTGAGAAGTTTGTATGCGTTCATCTCCTCTTAGAAAAACGTTTGTTTTATGCACGTCTCATAATTATTTTGCGATCTTGCCTGAACCTGAGCGTTCGCGATACCTTAATAAATTAAGGTTGATCACCGCCACGTCCCTTCAGTCTTAAATCTCCCTTTAAGGTACATTTTGAACGGATAAAAAAATGTGTGATTAATCACAGACAATCATGCATTTTTTTCCACCCTATTGGTATATAAGGAGCAATATGATGCGGTAAAGCAACAACACAATCTACAGGCTTGATACACTGCAATTTAAATTAAAAAAAAGTACATGTTTCATTGTGGTAACATGTAATACGCAACTGCTGTATTGTATTTTCTAGTCTCTCTGTATGAAATGTCATTTTGTTTTACAGCTTTACTTAAAACAGGGACTTCCAGTGTTGAGACATTATTATGAAATATAACTGACATCCTGTTTCTGACTAATTGTTTCTATTGCTGACGCCTACTCAGTTTTTTTATTGTACATATTAGCGAAGGTCTTCTGCTTTATTGCACTGATGCAGTATAATGTGTACTTGCAATGCATTAACTGTGTTTATGTCTCTGTCTTCTTTCAGTGTCAAGTACCAGTGTACGAATCCTTCGATTACTTTGAACGCGTCCAGACCAAAGAGAGTGGATGAGTTTCTGCTGCTCAGGGGTTCAAGTTCCTCATCTTCTCAGTATTTTCTACTTTTCAACATGTATATATAAAACACACATTCATTTACTTACTTTTACCTGAAAATGTTTTGAGTGTAAAATACTTTATATTTTTCTATAAACTCAGTTTCATCCATCTTTTGTGGTCTGAGCTCTTTTCAATGATGACAAGGTTTAACTTGCACGGCTGCGTATTATTCGGTGGTCTGTAGCAGAGATGCAGGTTTCACAGCGACATCAGATCACAAGAAGGACGCTGAGTGGAAACTGCGGTTCGCTGCACAATAGGTCAATGACAGGAAGTGGAAACAGCTTCTGTTTCTGGCCTTGTTGTGTGCATTTCATGACACAAACTGCTTCTAAAATGGTAAATACCCAGTCGCTGACTCTTACTGTAAATGCATTTTCGCTGAGACAATGACTTCATTTTACAGGTCTGCAAATTTTTGGGGAATTACTGCCAAATTACCCCCAATATTTACCTCAAAATTTACAAGTGCCTTCTATTAGTTTTGGTTTTCCACCTCCGATGAAGCCGCTTCTCAAGCCTGAGGGCCCTATTTTAACCATTATATGCTATTTTAGCATATAATTATTGAATAATGTTTATAATAATGTAATTTTCGATCAATTATGAGATAAATACTGGGGTAATTTGGCAGTTAACCACAGACCTTATTTCAGGCATCTAACTAAAAACCCATTAAACTTCCAGACGAGGGAACAGGAAGTGCTAAAAACTCATTCCTGTAGCACTTCATACTGGATAGTAGTAACCTATAACCTGTGGGACACATGCAGGTGATTTCAGTGTCACGTTTCTTCAATAAAACTTGTGCTCATGACTAATACGTTAATGAATACTATAGCCTAACAGGCGCCCATAGATTGGCGTTTGTAGATACAAAGACACTTTACCCAGTGAGTCACTTTCAGACTGATAAAGAGTGTTAATGGCAACAGAAAGACACTCCTTCATTCATGGGAACAAACTAAACTAGCACCACCTCTTACCTGCATATGTCCATATAGCCTATACAGTAACCTGCAAAAGGTGTTAACCACCACACGATGCGACTGTATAGCTTTCTCATGCTTTGCTTCTTTCGCTTGCAAACATTCACCCTTGTACATCCAAGTTCATCACATCAGAGGGACACACAGTAATACTATTACAGTAATACTTTTAGTAGTTTTAATAGTTTAGAACATTATGATAGAAGTATATGATGGTCATCCCCATGCTCTATTATATCAGTAGTTGTTGCAGCAATTTTTGGGGTTGATATCATTTGTTATACAGATTTGGTGCTAAATTTAACTATTTTTTACCACTCGAGAATTGATAAAAATGATCAATAATCCCTCCAAAATACCACATTAAGACACCAAGACCTTGAGGAACACCATAGAAAAAAGGCATGCTGTGATCTTGGATCAAAAACTTTGGACATTTTTTAAAGATTTCTGCAAGAATTGCATTTTTCGGCGATTGGATGGCGAGCACTTCTGTTGTGTAAACTGATCAGAAACCCCCTTATTGTCAATCTAGCTAGGAAAGCCATCCATCCTCTGAATGCTCTAGGTCTCTAGTTTATGGCTGTAAAGTTTCATGAGGCTCTGATTATCCTGTTATACCATTTTCATTCACATATCTTGAGGTCAGAGGTCAAGGGACCCCTTTGAAAATGGGCATGAATGTTGGTACCAATGGGAAAATGGGCATGGTTGGTACCAATGGATTCAGTAGGTTTTTCTAGTTTCATATGACATCTGTCGCTTCACTAGCTCTAAAACTGAACCTGCTACACCCTCTGAAAGACAGTAAAGTCGGTCGGGAGGGTTAAATGCATCCTGCAATAATATATTGGATATGAGGGGCTTTTTTACTTTCTCATTTTGTTTGACGTGATCTATTGCAGCCAGTGCTGCAACTGAGTTGTTGGTCGTGACCAGATGAATGCTTCTATACGGTATATATATTCTGTAAAAGAGCATCTGTTTCCAGGAAACCTTTTCGAACTTGTCCACCTTTACACAGCAGCACAGACAACCACCAACCACAGGGCATGCAGTGACAGGTTTTTAAATATGTTTCCGTGTCATCTACAGCAGCGATAAGAACCAGCACACGGTTTATACTTTGCATAATAAAATGATGATAATTTACTTAAACAAATCATACAATCTATGGTGGTTTAGTTGATGAAGAAACCCCACCTTAAAATCAACAAAATGACCAAAGCCCTGTCTCCATCTGTGAGGCAATGTGTACACTGGGCGTTGTCGGACTGAAGTTGTGTAGACACAGTTGTAGCCACCGCCTGTATGAAACACTTAAACCGGTATTAGCTGGAGTTTTGAAACCCAAATTTTTCCAAAGGTATAAAGAGAGTTCCTCCCCCTCCAGTCCCGACACATCTACTGCTCTGTCGATCGGTGTCGGTCCTCCATTTTTCCTCTTTACCGTGTTAACCAGCTCTTAAACAGCAACCATGACTGAGCTACAGACAGCCATTTGCCTCCTGATGAAGACCTTTGATACGTACGCTGCCGGCGAGGGTAAAAAGGACACCCTAACCAACAAGGAGGTGAAGACTTTGATGGAGAAGGAGTTGCCTGGACTGCTGAAGGTACCGTATAACCCTGATTAAAATATTTAATCGTGTAATTGTCCATAGTTAATCGCGATTCATTTTATCAGTTCAAAATGTACCTTAAAGGGAGATTTGTCAAGTATTTAATGCTCTTATCAATATGGGAGTGGACAAATATGCTGCTTAATGGATCAAGGGTCAAGTTGAAAATGGCCATGCCAGTTTTTCCTCGCCAAAATTTAGCGTAAGTTTGGACGTTATTTACCCTCCTTCTTGACAAGCTAGTATGACATGGTTGGTACCAATGGATTCTTAGGTTTTCTAGTTTCATATGATACCAGTATCTTCACTCTAGCTTTAAAACTGAGCCTGCTACAACCAAAAAATTGCGTTAATGCGTTAGAGAAATAAGTGGCGTTAAAACGAATTTGCTTTAACGCGTTATTATTAACTTTGACCGCCCTAGTTAATACGTTTAATAAGAAATTACGTTCTTAGTCTAGAAATGTTTGTGACCAACAGTTGGTGTTGGTTAAAAAAAAATTTCGGACGATAAAATATGACAGATTAATGAACAATTTCCAGCCACATCTTTGAAAATGATATTTTGCAGCTGCCCAGTGTTAGATGTTTTTCAAGAGAGTTTTATTCAAGCTCTTTGGGCGCAGAGATGGCAATAAGTTCATGTTGAGGCAAGTCTACTTATGGCTGGAAAAAAGGCGTTCCCTCTTGCATAGTATAACGTAGTATTTTAACTACATTCAACAATGTTTGTTTTGTTGGTCTGTGCAGGGAGCAAAGAGCCAAGAAGAGGTGGACAAGCTGATTAAAAGTCTGGACTTTAACGGAGACTCTGAGGTCGACTTCAGTGAATTCATGGTGATGGTAGCTGCCCTCACCTGCGCCTTCCACGGCCGCCCTGTCAAGAAGTGAGCAGGGCGACCGCACCCTGGGGTGGAGCTACATACAAAGCCCTGTAATGACTGTAACCTGTAACAACTAAATAAAATGATTTATTTACCTTTGAATGGCGTGTGTGCATGTATTGTGTGACCAACATGAAATTACCAAATGACCACGTAGACCAATAATGCCGTTGGAAGTGGCAAGAGTAAGAAAACTACGATATAGATAACAAAGCAAATTGTGCTTTGTGAAATTGAATAAGTAAAGGATAATGTACAGTGAGCCGAATTAATTAATTATTTAAAATAAATTGTGAAAGTGTATAAGGGTTTAGAACATGATGATAGAAGTATATGATGGTCATCCCCATGCTCTATTATCTCTCCTAAGTTTTTGCAGCAATTTTTGGGGTTGATACCATTTGTTACACAGATTTGGTGCTAAATTTAACAATTTTTTACCACTCGAGAATTGATAAAAATGATCAATAATCCCTCCAAAATACCACATTAAGACACCAAGACCTTGAGGAACACCATAGAAAAAGCCATGCTGTGATTTGGGATCAAAAACTTTTGAAATTTTTGGAGATTTCTGCAAGAATTACATTTTTTCGGCGATTGGATGGCGAGCGCTTCTGTTGTGTAAACTGCTCAGAAACCCCCTTATTGTCAATCTAGCTAGGAAAGCCATCCATCCTCTGAATGCTCTAGGTCTCTAGTTTGTGGCTGTAAAGTTTCATGAGGCTGTGATTATCCTAGAGGTCACCACAGGTCAGTGAGGTCAAGTTTCAAAAAATTGTCTCACTACAATGAAATGGCTCCTATGGGGATTAACATCATCACACATGAATACAGTTGGGCTCATTGGATCCACAAGAGTCTCAGCTTTACAGTGATACCCAATTTATGTAATTCCAATACTATTTAGGGACCCCAGTATGCAGAAATATTCAAATACACCATTTTAGAATAGACGAAAATAACATATTTATACTGCATGAAAAAAACTGCATGATTTTTGCCCCAATTGCATGTGATTATCATAAAGTGGGCATGTCTGTAAAGGGGAGACTCGTGGGTATCCATAGAACCTGTTTTCATTCACATATCTTGAGGTCAGAGGTCAAGGGACCCCTTTGAAAATGACCATGTCAGTTTTTCCTCACTAAAAATTAGCCCGACTTTGGAGTGTTCGTTTTCTAGTTTCATATGATACCTGTAGCTTCACTCTAGTCCTTAAACTAGACTGTAATTTACTTTTGCACTTTTTACACATAATAAATGGTGACACTTCATGCGGGAGATGGTGTGCAACAGGAAATGGTTTTCAAAGCGCTGCAACAGGTGGTCAAATAGCCGCAATCATGTTTTAACGATCACCAGACTTCCTGTCTAACTAGGACACAGTGTGCTTTATAGCCTAGAGATGAGAATCTCACTTCACCTGAAGGGTTAGTGCGTTTATCGGTTGTTAAAATACTCCCAGTCTTGTTATGATGAAACCATCTCGAGCTTAAAACAGATGAAATAGTGTGGAGAAGGGTTTCCACACACAGCTGACTCACTGGGGATCATCCAGCGTGCAGCGATCTCAAGCGAGCGGTCAGAGCAGTGGCTTTGTATCTGATGCAAAGCACGCCGTTGCTTGCAGACATCTTAGCGCTCGCACGCACATCTATTTCTGACTCATAGGGACTAAAAGTCAACACAAAAAACAACAACTGGAGCTTTATAAAGACTGCAAGTAGAGGAGACACTGGGGGATTACGCAACAGTTGATATTTGGCCTGTTTTGTATTTACACCTGAGGCAGTGGTGGAATGTAACTAAGTACATTTACTTAAGTACTGCACCTAAAGGTGCTATATATAGGATTCAGAGCATTAACCCTCTGAGACCCACAATAGACCAGTTTTTGTCTTCTTTAGGGGGTCTTTAGAGGGGGGGAAATCAGGTCAGCAGTAGAAGTGGTGTACATGATCTGAAAGCTGAAGATTAATTTAATTTGTGTGTCATCTAGTCATAAATCAGAAATAAACATGAATTAATTAATTAATTAAAATAAATTGTAAAAGTGTATAAGAGCTTAGAACATTATGATAGAAGTATATGATGGTCATCCCCATGCTCTCTTATATTTGGGTTGATACCATTTGTTACACAGATTTGGTGATAAATTTAACAATTTTTTTACCACTCGAGAATTGATAAAAATGATCAATAATCCCGCCAAAATACCACATTAAGACACCAAGACCTTGAGGAACACCGTAGAAAAAGCCATGCTGTGATTTGGGATCAAAAACTTTTGAGATTTCTGCAAGAATTGCATTTTTTCGGCGATTGGATGGCGAGCGCTTCTGAGCACTTTTAAGTACAAATTGGAGGTATTGTAATTTACTTGAGTATTTTTCTTCTCCTGCTACTCTATACTTGTACTCCACTACATCTCAGAGGGAAATATTGTACTTTTTTACTCACACTACAATTAAAACGATAAGTTGATTAAACGAAAATCAATTGTCATTTTTCATGTAAAAATATGTCATGCTTTTCCTTTTATTCCGTTTTTTCAATTATTTTGAGGTTTGTAATATTGGTTGGACAAAACAATGCATTACTTAATATTTTCTGAATTTTTACAAATCAAGTAATCAATCAATTAATGAATGAAAATAGCAGCAGATCAGCAGATTAATCCATAATGAAAATAATCACTATTTGGTGCAGTAAAACCCTGCTTTTACATGAATGCATGAGTAAGAATAATCTAATTATATCATATGTAATACTATAATACCATAGTAAAGGATCTGAGTGCTTCCTCCACCACTGGTGTGAGGAAATCCCCCGTCTATGTGTCTGTAGGTCAGGTCAGCTCTCTATTAGCCCACCAGGGAGCACTGGCCAAGTGACACACTTTCTCCAGCCTCCAGTAATTACACAACCTGCCTGTGCTGCCCTCTAGTGGCACATTAATTCTCCCTTTAAGGGCACATGTACAAGAACAAGTGCAAGAGGTTCATCATTATCCTTATCCTTATGGCTGTATCTGGGTTCATGACCGCCCTGTTCTATAGTGGATTTTATTTGAGGCCTCATCACTGGGCTGTTTGTGGAACGTGGCCGGCCTGTAATCGGCTTGCAAGGTCATTAAGCTCAGACTCTCCTCTCTCCATTTCCTCTCTCTCTCTCTCTCTCTCTCTCTCTCTCTCTCTCTCTCTCTCTGTCCGGGGCATTATAAAGGCTTATGGGGATTAGGTATCCAGATTGGAGGAGGATGTAGCTCTGGAGTCAGGAGGTTCAGGTGGGATGAAGAAGTGTTTTGGTAACACCTCATTTTACATGTCTGCAAATTTCATGGCAGTTAGGTGATAATTAGCAAGTATTTGAAATTTCTTTGGAATTACTGCCAAATTACCCCAATATTTACCTAAAAAGATAAATAAAAAATTACTTTATTATAAAAATTATTTAATAATTATATTACGCTATTTCCCAAATAGCTGGTCATTTATTTAATACATTTCCAAGAAAAGAATACAAAGTTAATTGCTTTATTTCCATGTCTGCTGATAAATAGATAATAATTTGCATCTTTGAAATTTCTTTAAAAAACTCCATGAATCATTACATCAGCTACCAGGTTACATTTGTGTAGACAATAAGTCACAATGGTGAGATTTGTGCCTGATCAGAAGTGTCTTCTATTAGTTTTCCACCTCCGATGAAGAGCAGCTGCTTCTCAAGCCTAAGGGCACTATTTTAACCATTATATGCTATTTTAGCATATAATTATTAAATAATGTTTATAATAAGGTAATTTTTGATCATTTTTGAGGTAAATATTGGGATAATTTGGCAGTAATTCCAAAGAAATTGCAAAGAGGTTACTTGCTAATTATCACCTAATTACCTTGAAATTTGCGGACTGTTATCAGTCCATTAAATAGGCGTTATCAGTCGCTATAAGCACCATAGATGTAGGTCATTAGGGGCCTACTACACCTACTACGTTGTAAAAGTGAAACTTAAAAGCAACACTTTCTAACATGTTGTAAACCTGAATGAAACGTCACGTTTTGAACAAAAAGGCTTCTTTATGTTTAGACAAAAAACTACAACTTCTTTAGGTTTAGGCAAAAAAACAAAAAAAAGTTAAGTTTAGGGGAAAACAGTGTGTTTTGGGTTAAAATAACTACAAACACAAAGACAAGTAAACATTGTTGGTTTTACCCGCATTGTCTATACTACAGCGCCTGACTTCCACTTCTGCTCCTGTCATAATTACTACGGTCGCTAGTGGTCGTTGTCGTGCTCTTTTATTCCTTTTTTCGGTGATCTACCATGTGAATAGATGATAAAACCTACTAGTGTGTAGTAGGCCCCTACTGACCCACATCTTTGGTGCTTAAAGCGACTGATAACGCCTTTTTAATAGCCTGATAACAGTCTAATCTGCTGGAAGGACACAGAGGCACATGATTTTTTTTCAGATTACCGGTCTCGTGCACTATTGTCAGGATATAGCGACCGTTTTATAAAAATTACTTTTTGCTCCAATTCTACCCACTGCAGCTTTAATTGTTAATAAATCCACTACTGACTCATTAGTCTTCCCATTAGGCTTCAATCTCAAACCGTGTGTCAGAGCGAGACATTAGTGGTTAGAGGTTTACACCGCACACACACTGCTTAGCCGGGTCCACGTGAGGACGTATGAAGCAGTTATGAATACCTCATTCTGTGTTAAAGCCACACATCTCTGGTCATATGAGCTGCCGGGGTGTCCGGCTCATCTCGTGGGCTGACGTTCAGCAGGAGAAACACCATAAACACACTGCTGCTCTTTGTCTCTAAACAAGCTGAACTGAACTGGTGTCATCAATGGAGAAGTTGGTGGCGACCAAAACCAGAGCTAAAGCGAGAGTGAATATTGGACTTACATTCATCAAGTCACATGAAACATGAAATGATCAACTGTGTGCAAACACGTTTACTACTGTATATCAATTTTATAAGGCTTGTTTCTGCTGCTCCCAAGTGGCTAAAAAAAGACATTAATACAGGTTTAACTGTACATACACATATATGTGAAGCCATTATTCTTTGTTGATTTACTTTGATATATCAGTTTAATTAAATGTGGACTGTGCAAAAGGAGCTCAGTAATACCAAAGGTGGTATAAGGAAGGAGGTAGAATAAAACCATAGACTGTATATAAGAAGTGGACGTAGTCACTGTGACGTCACCCATTGGTTTGTGGACTGCCGTTTTGAAGCCTCTATTTTGGCAAATAAATACATATATTTAAAAATAAATAAAAAATAAATTAATAAATAAATAAAAAATAAAAAATAAATTAATACATAAAAAAATTAAGAATAATGAATACATAAATAAATAAAAGGGAAAACAGAAGTGTAAATCAATAGAGAATTAATACAAACATAAATAAATAAAGAAGCAAATTAAACAGAAATATGAATTTATGTCACATTTTATCAATTAATTAATGGCCAAATTTATTATAAATATTATTTTTGCTACATTTAATGACATATTTATTTATTTGTTTATTTATTTATTTATTTATTTTTGATTTTGGCAGGTTCCATCCACCATACCAAACTCCATCATCAGGTGGACGTTGGTGTAGTTTTATAACAGACGAATAAGCCTTAAAATAAATATAAAAATATAAAGATTAATTTAAAAATTAATACAAATAAATACATAAATAAATAAAAGGGAAAATTAAATATAAGTAAATGAATAGGGAAGTAATACAAAGATAAATAAATAAAGAAGCAAATTAAAACATTTTATCAATTGATTAATGGCTACATTTATTTTTAATATTATTTTTGTTACATTTAATGACATTTATTTATCGAGTCATTTATTTCTTTATTTATTATTTGGCAGGTTTCATCCTCCATACCAAACTCCATCATCAGGTGGACGTTGGTGTAGTTTTATAACAGACCAATAAGCCTGAAACTCTGTTAAATGGCCCTTTAAATTACGGCAGTCGAAACCATGGGATACGTCTCTTAATCCCATGAATAGTTGCTGAGTGAGTCTTTCTATTTATGCATGACTCGAATGACTTATGCGTAAATTTTGCATTGCAAAAGAGGAGAACATGCAGGGTTCATTTGCCAAACAAAGGCCATGCTAATGATCTTTAAAAAACCTGTCTCCCAAGAACGCCCTGTTGTCTGTATGCGGAGTGGAGGTTTGTGTAACAGCTGATAAACAGGGCTTATACAACGCTGCCTCCCATACCACACATTCCTTTCAAATTAGTGTCGCAGAGGCCATTTCTGTCTGTCTCTGCACAGGATGCTGGTATCCGTGTGCTTTCAAGTCCCGTCTCCGCTGATGAATTCTGACTTCTGAACTCAGCACCTCCAGATAGATGACTTCTTAAACAATACTTCCTGATAAGATTCCTTGTGTTGTCTTTATCATCACGAGCGAGAAGCTCTAAAAGGCTCTGATAGTGAGGGGAAAGAAAAAACCCTCATTCATACCAGACGGTAGTGTTAACACTGTGACCTTTGACCTACACACATGATAAGCAGGCTTATCGTGACAACTTTTTTGTTGAAATAATAATGATTTTACTCTGTAGCCCAAGGTTCGACTGCCTTATTTGATCCCTTGAGATGTCGAGGAGAAGTTAAAAAGAAGAGCATGTGACACTGGAGCTGATCTGTGTAATGTTGATTTTCACAGCTGAGCGCTGAGTTGAAACCATAAGGACTAGAATAGAAGTTTAATGACTAAATTTAGCTCTGTTCGGTTCACTTAGTAGTCATAAAGACAAACAAATACCAACAGCTTCAGCATAAACAAAAAATGATTATACTGCTCCTCAGTTAATTTACATCAATTCATAGCTAGTAGCACAAATTTACCTCATATATTCATGTGTAAAAAGGAGCAAACTTGACTTTTAACAACTCCAAAGCGTTTGAACAAGAGGCAAACTAAAGCCAAATGCTTCTCCAAAGATATCCAAAGAGTCTGTTAAGCACGCTCTGATCGAATTACGGAGAAAAAGAAACAATCAGTAATCATTCATTGCTGCAGACGTGCAGACAGCAGACGGGTTCACAGAGGGCTGTGAAGGCCATGCTATTTGCATTGAGAGCACATTCATGCCTGTGCTGTGCTGATAACAGCTCCTCTGTGGATAGACTGTGACCGCATGATGTAATCCACGTTTTCCTGCTTTTACAGCCACTTGCCGGTGACGTAAGTAAAACGAGCAATGTCTGTGCACTGTCCTGATGCACACAGGCAAACTCTGTCTTACTCTCTTATTCACTCACTCACACAGTGAAACACATGACAAGGAGACTTTGTCCTTCTGTATCGTTAGCAGCCTTAGAAAAGTCCTTCAGCACAGACACATTTACACATTGTCAGAGCTATCTCGACCTTACATACCCATTTTCACATATCTTGAGGTCAGAGGTCAAGGGACCCCTTTGAAAATGGCCATAACAGTTTTTCCTCGCCACAATGTACCGTAAGTTTGCAGCGTTATGTAGCCTGTTTTGTGACAAGCTATGGTTGATACCAATGGATTCCATACTGACTCTAAAGGAGCCCGCTACAACCCCCGAAAGACTGATTGCGTTAAAGAGTGGTGTTAAAAACAAATTTGCGTTAACGCCCTAGTAATTACAGGAAGAAACCAACGACCCTAAGCCACCAGACTGACTGATCAGTATCGACTGACCTGCTGATCGATCTCTCTGCTGGAGCAATCATTGAGTCACGGGTGCAAATCAGCCTCTTTAGATCGTGTGCTAATGAGTTCCTCAGAACAAAGATAAAGAAGATCCACACGTTTACCAATGGTGATGACCTTTTGCACGAGTGCAGCCGGCAGACAAAGAATGTTGTCAGGCTGAAAACAGTCACCTACTGCAGAATGAACTCACTGACCTACTGTAGAAGTATGTGCTGCGGCTGCTGCTGCAACAAACTGTACTGCTGGTTATTCATGTCACAGAAACATGGGAAATATCTAATTAGCATTGCCAAGACCACAAAGGGGTGAAAGAGATCCTGTTGATCAAAATGATATGAGTGAAACAGAAAACATACAATGTACCCCTCCACCAGACACATGGTAGCAAATAAGTGAAGAAATGCAAAGGAATGCATCAAAATCAACAACAACTGTTATATTTAACATTATTACAACTGAGCTAATGAACAAAACTAAAGTTAGCTTGCTAATATGGCTTGTTTAGGTAACAGAAGTAGCTAAATAGAATATGGTCTATGTGTAACTGCCAGAATTTGTCCGCCCTGAAGTTGGCAAAATTAGATTTGCACATGTATAACTCAAACACATGTTTTAATATTTTAGCCTGGTTTTCTCTGCAAGACGCAGCATGACTACAGTAACAAGTAATAAAAGAGGAGGGGAGCAGATTGTCAGCACTACAGATAAAACATTATGTTCAGAAGATCTCCAGTTTGCTTTCAGTATCTTCCTGAATGGCCTGAGGTGAGGTATGGTATACTGGCTGACTGGCTGAGTGCCAGTGGAAGCGTTGCGCAACTATGAAAGCACAGGAAACAAAACATCACTCAGTCTCTGTTACATCAGTCTGTGTGAGAGCACATACGAGTGCATGTTTGGTATCAGGCATGCAGACAGAGTCCAGACAGAGAGCAGGCTGCGGTGAACAGCCTTGGAGACAAGAAAGAGGAACCAGTCATATGGCTTTTGTTCGGGGCGTGATTTGTTTCTCCCTCAAAGATCCTGATTGGTCTCTTTGATTAATGCCCCGAGCTGCGATTGATCTCATCATAGGCACGTATTTGAATTCAGTAAAAGAATTAGTGTCGTGAGAAGTGTGTCAACTTTAATAGGAATTGTTTGAATCCTGACTGTCTGATGATGATGAATAAGTTTCATGAGTTCAGTCAAAAGATCATCGTGATTAACTTTTATTATCTGAAATAAACTCTTACTAGAAAAACAGACAAATGCATGACTGATAGGAAGTGTACATCGACTCATGGACGAGAGGCTGCTCGTGTATGACGGGTGGAAGTAACACAAATTAATAGCAGTTAAGTTTAATATATATTCTTCATTTTGGAAGTTGTGCTATAGCTGACGTTAGCTAAGTTTTAATGGTGCGGCCAGCTTTAGAAAATCGTGAAACAAGTTAATTGTTTTGATGAATTTGGCAAAGAATTTACACACAGTAGGAACGAATTTACGAATAGCTGGTAAAACCTAATCCTGTAACTCTAGATTAGATTCCATTATGTTTTTCTTAGTGTGACCTCACGTATTCAAATTGATGTTAATTGGCCCTTGTGGGCAAAAACAGTAGAAAAAAAAAATGACAGTATGAAAATGAGGTTATGTCAGGACACGGTGACAATGTAAACAAGTCGGTTTGTACAGTAAACCACATCTCTATTTATCTAGATCGTGAGCTGTGACTAATAAAGGATTCACCTCAGTGACCCAAACTGTGCATGATAACCGGTTTCACCTCAGATAGCACTGTGAACTCGCCGTTAAGGTGGAAGCAAAGCTTTGTGGGTACACATTTGTCTCTCCCAACCTTGCAGTGAAATCACCCAGAGACCTCTCACCCCCCCCCACCTCTCTAACCCCCTTCCTGGGAGAGGGTTACGGGGCATCTTTTAACTGCGCCATCTGCTCCAAATTGACTTTCAGTTAAACGCTGGCAAATGAGAAAGCTGTCAGCGCAAAGAGCAGTGCAGATTTAGATGTCTCTGTGTGAATGTTAAGTCGTTGCTGTGCTCGCGGTTCGTTTGAGATTTTTATCAGTTGGCGGGATGATGGTGGAAACCGGCACAACTTCCTCATCGATCAGGCCCCGCGGTGTTGCAGAGGGTCAATTTGTGTTTGCCCTTTGGCTACACAGCTCTGGCTTCAGATAAAGATCAAAAGCCGAACTCAATATTAGTCTGCTGAATGGCCCTCGGGGACTCTGGGAACTGTAGTAAAATTACAGATAGTGCCTCACCGCCACACTTCTATATTCCCTTTCTTTAGTTTTTGCTCTCATGTGCACAAACTCCTGTCATCATCTCTTTTGCTCTCTCTCTGCACTCACTTAAAGCACTATACACTTAAAGATAAGGCGAGATAATACAGCAAGGAGGCAATGAAGCATTGATGCCAGGAGTTCAAACAGCTGGTCAATAGGCCACGACTCATCTCGTCCCAGAGGTCGTGACCCCAGGGCCAGAGGGCACATGAAGTGTGCCACACAATAAACCCTTGATTGAGGGCAGGTGGTCAATCTAAAGAATAAGCACCACCCCCAACATACATACACACTGTGTTTAGTGGCAACTAGGGCTGTAAAGTTAACGCAATAGTAACCCGTTAACGCAAATTCGTTTTAACAACACTGATTTCTTTAATGCAACTTGCGTGTTTTAGCTAGAGTGAAGATACTGGCATCATATTAAACTAGAGTACATTTCCAACAGGGGTTCAGGTGATTGTATTTGTTCATCTGTCTGATATGTAACAGGAATCTAAACTCAAATGATATAAATTAATAAATTTAAGTGTAATGTAATAAATCAGTGTATGTATGGTTGCTTTGTCAAAACTATAACTGAAAAAAGTGGCATTTTCTAAGGACTATAATTACTGGTTCAGTTCCTTCAAGAGGTCGAACAAACTCAAAGCTACAGCAATACAAATTGCAAAATTGCAAAGAAAAAGTAATCACAAAGCAATAAAATAAAATAAAATAAAATAAAATAAAATAAAATAAATCAAATTAAATTTAAATAAAATAAGATACATTTAAAACCAGTGTATGTATGGTTGCTTTGTCAAAACTATAACTGAAAAAAAGTGGCATTTTCTAAGGACTATCTAAGGTATTTCTGTTGTGGTTTAATATTGCTGACTGTTGATTATGTAAGCACTCTGTGTAATAAAGCATAACTAACATTATATGAAAATACCATCATAAACACAGTGTAGAGTAAATAAAAATGACAGTAAATAAACTATTTTTTGATAAACTGTAACCATATTGTATTGTGTATATTGTGTCTTCAGTGTATGTGTGTTTTTTTTTTTTACAAATTCCTCAAACCTAAACCCAAGAGATTAAATTAAATCACTTATTTGATTTTCATTGTTGAGTTTAATCTGCTCAGCAGTGTTATCCATCATGTGACTTTAGCTTGAGTGCAGATGATAGGAGCACTAGTTCGGGCTTCTGATGCAATACCCCCCCAGCGGAGGTATAAAAACCTACACGGCAGAGGTTCGCCTTGTTGCCTAGATACCAACGCAGAGGGGTGGGCGCATTCAGGGGAGCTCCATTCTCTTGAATGAAACTGACTCTCCCGTAGCGGACATTGTGGCTCCGGGTGTTGAGCGTCATCGAAGGAATGACCTTCCTCCTCGCTTGAGCCGGAATGTCGCCGGTTTCCTTGATGAAGCAGAAGCGCTGGATGTGAAACAACACACACACACGCAGCGCCATTTCTGTCGGCGTCCATGATACGCGATGCTACCGCAGCGGATTCCAGAGCTCCAGCTCGGATCGGCAGCGGTGGAAGAGTAGCCGCTCCCCCTTTCAGCTGCTCCTCTCTGCTTCAGCCCAACGGCAGGTAAGGTTAAGAACCAGAGAGCTTTCTTTATGTGGTGTGTTTTGGTGTTTAGTGAGCTTACTCTGTTCGCTGTGTGACGATATGGCGGATACATTTTGAGGGGGAAAAACGTCTGACAGTCCTCTGAGCCTACCGGGGGAAGCCGCTCCTCCTCCGCCTCGGTCACAACAACAAGCGGTACGTGAAGGCTAACGGCAAGCTAACGTTAGCTTAACGTTAGCTGCGTTAGCTTCATGTTAAGCTAACGTTAGCAACAGTTAAGCTAACGTTAGCTAACGTGAAGCTAACGTAGCTAACGTGAAGCTAACGTAGCTAACGTTAAGCTAATGTTAAGCTAATGTATCTAACGTTCGAAACGGTTGAACTAACGTTCGATTCAATTTAAATCGACTGTAATGGATCTCACGGGAATGATGCATGTTGGGTAATTAACTTTACGTTAGCTACATTAGCTACGTAGCTACATTAGCTACGTAGCTAACGTTGCTAACGTTGAGCTAACGGTAGCTAACGTTGAGCCAACGGTTAATCGAACGTTAAGCTAACGTTCTAAATTTAAATTTAAATCGACTGCAATGTATCTCACGTGAATGATGCATTTTGGGTAATTAACTTTAAACGAAAAAATAATAATAAACAACAACAAGCGTAACAAGCTAACGTTAAGCTAACGTCAAACTAATGTAGCTAACGTTAGCTTAATGGTTAAACTAACGTTCGATTACATTTAAATCGACTGCAGTGTATCTCACGGGAATGATGCATGTTGGGTAATTAACTTTAAAAGGGGAAAAAAATAAATGATAATAAACCGCCTAATGACACGAGACGAGCAGCTCTCGGTTTGCTATTACTAACTTGGCTAACTATAAGTTAGCTCATTAGCTAACGGTTAAAGGTCGGCTAACCTTGCCTGCAAAGAGACGCCAGCTAACCGACCACAAGTCAGTTTACACTTCCTATTCTGCGGTATATCATCATAACAATGACACCGATGACGTTGCTTTATGTTAAATGTGGTTTCTGTAGTTGCATTGCCGCACTCCATAGAGCAACCATGTAACGTTAATGTCCGTATACATATTTACACAGCGTTTCAATGCAGCAGAAGTAGCTTACTCGCTAGTAAACACTGCACAAATTGCATTGTTTTGTTCCCTTTTCGTGTCAGAGAAACTGCCTTAAATAGTCGGTATGTGGGGCAGTGCAGTGCAAGAGCTAACGTTAGCTGCCGGGGCTAAGTGTGCACACAAGAAACAGCTGGGTTGCAGACACTGGTCAGCCATGTTTAGCATTAGCAACTATCCATATGAAGCTGGCTAACCTTTCAGCTGTCGTGCATGTTTATTTAACTGCTCTTCTACGAAAGGGTGCTGACATAGCACGGTTGCATACTGCAAAACTTCTTATATTGCCCCCTTTTGATGGCTCTATAACCCATATTATTCCCCACTGTTGAGTGACGACCGGACCAGCCAATCAAATCGGCGCAGCCTCCATTTGCTCTTCACGTCGGTCCCCTTAATCCGCTGCTGCACATATGAAACACATGCACTTGCACAGCAAATTGTGCAGTCATACTCAACTGCTGGGGTTTTTGCTTGTTTTTTGTTGTTTTTGTTGTCGTCATGAGCACTAATCCAGGACATATTTGTTTGTATTACTCACAACTGAAACTATGCAGCTGTTGTTTTGTGATTGTAATGAAGGGAATAACATGCAAAGTGGTGAGTCCTGTTTTAGGAGTTTTACCAAGCCTTGCTGTAATCCAGGTGTTTCAAAATGACCACTTCTCCTGTTACTTAGGCTGTAATCGAAACCGCATACTATACTAGTAGTAGGTACTGATCTGGCCAAAGTGTAGCATGTAGTAGGCGAACAAAAGAAAAATCTACAGTATGCCAAAAATACCCGGATGTCATACTGATTTGGAAAAAATCTCCAGTATGCATCGGACCAGCCTACCTTGCCTACTGTTTCCCACAATGCAATACGCTGGAACAGTACAGGCTACGGTTACAACGCACGCGGGCATACTACTGAGGAACGTAGTACGCAATATGTACTGTATTCTGCATACTGCGTTCCTCGGTAGTATGTAGTAGGCTGTTTCGAATACAGCCTTGTGTTACATTGCATTTCCTTAACAGGAGGGTCATTATACATACAAACTTTAATAACTCTGATGTTTGAGATACTTTCACATTAATGTGAGAGGTTACTTTGTATTGTGCTGTATTTTGAGGAAAATACACATCCCCTTGTTTACCTGTTTTTCACTAAAGAGGGCTTACCACCATAATAAGTGATCAGGATTGTGACTGCTGTCTGCATTATTTAAAGAGCTCATGCTCTCTCAGGAGCCCATTAGCTTGCTGGTAAGCAAGGATGTGAACAGTCAGACTACATCCTTTGGGAGAAGGAACACGATTTATATGCTGTGTAGTATCTGTCATAACATTTGTCTCCCTGTTTCTTTCCCCTTTTTAAAATCAAGGAAATATTTCCATTCCTAAAACAGTGACCTCATCCCTTCATGCATTTTTTTTTTTAAATATAAAAGCCTTGATTCTTGGTGTTTGGCTCTGTGGTGGGGATGTGAATAAGGTCTTTGACTATATCTTTGTTTTTTTAAACGCTTGCATTGAACGTTGAGAAACTGATGCACGTTTGCTCTATTTCAGGTTGTGCCGGTGAAGTAAGACGTAGCCCCAAAATGGACCCCTCCGACTGAGACGCAAACACGTCCTGTGTTTTGCTCAGCAGCTGAGATCTATCAGCAGCATAAGCCATGCCTGACGAGTAAAATCCCCATTTTGCTCAAAGCAATAATAAAAAAAAAACCTCCTACATGCCTCCCCATGTAGAGCCCCTTCAGTGCGTCCTGCTGGAGTGACTGCCCCCCTCTTCCCAAGGTTCTGCCTCGTCCTCTCTCTGTACCCTTCTCCACCGACCACCCTACAGTAACTACCCATCACAATGCTGCTTCACCTGAGAATGGCCAACACCTGAGGTCCCATGCGTCCAGTGAGCACCGATTCAGACGGTCCTGCTCCTCCTGAAAACCTCTCTTGCCCCTACCCCCTCGTGGGCCCCCTGCCTGCCTCAGAGATGTCCCTGCTCCAGTCGCTGGGTCCAGTACAAAGCTGGCTCGGCCAGGAGCTTGAGAAGTGCGGGATTGATGCCATGATTTACACCCGCTACGTCCTCAGCCTTCTCCTGCATGACAGTTATGACTATGACCTGCAGGACCAGGTAGGCTTCTACAACCTTTAAAGAAATATTCCTAGTCAAGACAAAAAGCTTAGAAAATATTTTTTTATGTTTTGCATTGTCAAATGAGCGGGCTGTGGGCTTTACTCAGGAAGGGAAGTTAGTGTGTGAATATAATGGCCTCGTTAGAGGAAGACATCAATTTGCCAGGAGAGGTTAACAATGGGGCTTTTCTTTCACATCATGGCACTTGTACCACTCACTAAACTGACATAAGACCCCTTTCACACAGGGGCTATATGCAGTTTGCCGTGCTTGTGTGCTAATAGTTATGGTATATATGCCTGTATAGAAATGTTTATACACATTTTCCATGGTTTTTAAAAGGGTTGTTTCACTGTTTAACACTAGTTTGTCCTTTGTGACTGACTTTTCTCCGTTTGTTGTGAAAGGAAAACGACATCTTCTTGGGCTGGGAGAAGGGAACTGGGAAGAAATGGGGCAAGAGCAAGAAGAAAGGAGGGACCGACCTGAGTCTTGAGGAAATGAAGAAGCAAGCCGCTGTGCAATGCCTCCGCTCTGCATCTGATGAAGTAAGCATCATTTTCATTCAGCCTGACTGTTGTAATGTTGACTGTTTTTTTTCTGTAGTGTTAAATAATCATTAACTTAAATCACTTTAGCTTTGGAGGAATGCAAACAAGCCATTACAGGAAGCAGGAACTGTTTCGTCTTATATTAAACTTTTGAATGAAAAGCGTTCTGAACACAGAAGGCATTTCAGCAATGTGTTACAGTAGTATTACTCGTTTGTCAAGGTGCAGTCATGCAGATATTAATTGCATAAATCACGGTGAATAGACACTGAATAAAGCTATGTCAGTGTGGGGGTGCTAAAGCATTGAACAAGGGAAGATCTTCATTGTGCATGCATCGTCACCTCGTTTGCCTGGGTGGCCACACCTTAAGTTCATTGGAAAGGTTATATTAAGGTCAGTTGTTTAAAGTTGTTCCTTGTGTCATATGCATGTAATAGGGGTGTAACGGTAGTTTTTACAACGATACGATACGTATCACTTTCCATGGTTCTGATACGATTCAATGAAATTGAATACAGTAACTTTTTTTGCCCAAAATTCAATCAGTGTGTCTATGAAATAAAAAGCTGGATATTGGACAGTGCAGGTCAGGATTCCTCAAAGTTTTTCTTGTGAGGGAATCAGGGATAAATTAATTATGGATATAAACAAGTAAACACAGCGATTAATGGCAAATACTTACACCTTTTATTTTTAAAATAATAAAAAGTGCAACTTCAGGACCCGCCGCTTCAGTTCTCAAGATACAAGGCAGTGCAATATTTAACAAAAGATAAAATAAACCAACTTCTATTCAAGTTAAATGAACAGCGGTTTAACCTGCAGCTTCTGTTCTCGTTTTCAAAGCAAAAGGTAGAACAATAATATTTAACAAACAATAAAATGCCACCAACTTCTCCTCAGGGCGAATGAACAGTGGTTTAACCTCCTGCTTCGGTTCTCATTTTCAATATAAACGCTAGAGCAATAATATTGGCGTCTCAGTAGGTGCGTGGAAAGATTGGTTGTGTTGCCGTTGTATTTTATCTGGCCTTTGCATATTCTGCAAACAGTGATCGTTTTATCAAGGACTCCCTTTTTTGCAAAAGCCAAAATGTTTCCACGCGCTGGACCCCGCTGTCGTCTTTCTGAGATGCGCTGTTGGCGCATGTCGATGACGTTATTCACAGGAAGAGTGAACATTTAACATTTCTTTACTATTAAACGTGCTAAAAAAATACATCCATATAATGTTCGTCATGCCTAAATACAAGGTGCAAATTCTTAGTATCAATACAATAGATAATGTTCCTTGCAAATCGATTTTAGATCTATATACGCCCCCCTGTGAAGGACAACTTGCTGAGTACCTAACGGTGTAGTTGGATCGTAGGAATATAAATCAATACATCGATGTAGTAGATTAATCCTTACACCCCTAGCATGTAAGCATATATCCTAGAAGTATATTCATTTTCTTCCATACCCTTTGTGTGATTGAAAAAGTGGCGGAGCGACTTGCTGACATTTTCGTCAGTGGCCAGCAGTAGTAAGGGAGGTGTGATTTAGTTGAGAATGACACAACATAAAGCTGGAGGGAGGGTAAGGGGGAAGGGTCTGCAAGGCAAGAGAGGAGGAGTGTTGAGCTCGTCTCTGGGGACTGGATTCTGCAGTCTATTTTTTAACCAGCACACGCTGCACAGGATTGCAGCAGTGAGCAGCGAGTGAGTCGGTCGGCTTGTCAGCTGACCGGCATTAGCACAATGATGCAAGAGGAAACACGGGGCAGGAGAAAACTTTGCTTTTCATGAGGTGTCATGGTGAGGAGTATTATTTTCTGGTAGAGTGAGCAGGAAACGAGCGAGCTGAAGCGTGCGGCTGAACTGGTGCTGAGGAGCAGCTGTGTTGTGATTTGTTTGAGGCTTCGACTACTTCATCTACGCTTGTTTATTCCAAAAACATGTTGTTTGTATGTTTTTCATACTTAACGTGAGAAGGCGGTACGCTTAACAGGATATGTAGTAAATGTTCAGTGTCTCAGAACATAGTGAGGCAATCATTTGCACTGTTGCTTAGCCCCTTTATTTTTTTATATTTTGAAAGCATTTCTGCACCATAGCTAAATATAGCACAGTCATGGCAGAGCAAGCTCTCACAAGTCAGCTGGCTTGACTTGTGTCAACCTCATGCCTTTCATTCTTTCTTTTGGGTCACATTAGGGGTCATGGTAGCTTCTGGGAGCTCTTCATTCTTACCTAGATCTATTGGATCTTGTCAGTCATGTTTTGCAGTAAGAACAAAGAAATTCTTCTGTGTTTAAGTCATCGCTTGTTTTTTTTGCATCTTTTGTGTCAGATTCTAGGGCTGGTACTCAGTGTCTCCCTTAAAATCCCTGGGCAGGATTTTGTTTAGTCAACTGATCTCTACAATGTAACAATGTAGTATCAGTAACCATGATATTGACTTTGTCATCAGTCATTCCTGTTCTATAGTAAGGTGTAACAGGTCCGCCATTTCATTAGACAAAGTCTTCAGATGACAACTTTTGCCAAACATGTTAGTATGTTTGAATGTGCTCAGACCAATCCCAACTATTGTTCAAGCTCAAAGTTTTGTGAGTAAAAGTACTCAAATTATATGAGTGCATCACGTGATGAAATTCATATACGTAATTCTCAAAAATCTGTTTCTTGTCTTTCTCATTTGTGCAGAACTCTGGAATTGAGAGCCTGGTTGAAGAGCTTTGCTCTAAACTAAAGGACATCCAAAACAAACAGAAAGGTTTGTCTGATACCCTTTATTATCATATTTAGAACTTTTTGATTTAAAAAAAAAATAGAAAGAAGTTGAACAATAATTGCTTTGATAAGGTGTCTTAATGTTCTATTCTTTTTTTACAGAGGAAAAACAGATTCAAAAGAAATCTGATGGCTCTCAGTCTCCGGAGCGAGCTGAGTCCCCCTCTTCAAAGGACCAGGTGGAAATGTAAGCTACAGTGGATCTATGAATATGTGTATTTACTAGGGCTGTCAATCGATTAAAATATTTAATTGCGATTAATCGCCCATTTTTTCATCTGTTCAAAATGTACCTTAAAGAGAGATTTGCTAAATATTTAATACTCTTATCAACATGGGAGTGGACAAATATTCTTTATGCAAATGTATGTATATATTTATTATTGGAAATCAATTAACAACACAAAACAATAAAAAATATTGTCCAGAAACCCTAACCCATAGAACCCATTTTCATTCACATATCTTGAGGTCAGAGGTCAAGGGACCCCTTTGAAAATGGACATGCCAGTTTTTCCTCGCCAAAATTTAGTGAAAGTTTAGAGAGTTATTTAGCCTCCTCTGCTACGAGCTAGTATGACATTTTCTAGTTTCATGTGATACCAGTATTTTCACTCTCGCTTTAAAACTGAGCCCGCTACAACCTAAAAATATCAAGTTGCGTTAATGTGTTAAAGAAATTAGTGGTGTTAAAACAAATTTGTGTTAACGCGTTATTATCACGTTAACTTCGACAGCCCTGGTATTTACAAAAAGTGTCTGCAGAACACACCCACATTCACACATTGAACTCTACGGTTATGAGTGCCTTTAAATCAAGTTTTCTCTCTGTTTGTTGTGACTGCAGGTATTATGAAGCCTTTCCTCCTTTGTCAGAGAAACCTGTTTGTCTCCAAGAGATCATGACGGTGTGGAACAAGGCTAAAGCCCTCGCATACTCAAGCTCATCATCCTCTGCAGCCCCACAGACCAGCACAGATACCTCTTCCCCAAAAGATTGCAACAGTGAAGGTGAGGCTGCAAAGGAGCGAAACCTCGAAGCATGCGGTACCATCACTACTGTGACCAACGAGAGAGGCCAGCAACGACGAAGCAAGAAGGAGAAAGAGAATCGATACCATGGTGGCGCAGCGGCGGAGGAGAAATCTACCGTCCACTCGAAGAGACAGACGAGACACAGATCTGAGGGCAAATACAGACCCAGGTCCTGGTCTTCTGGCTCTAGTGAGGCGGGCTCAAGCTCAAGTGGGAACCAGGGTGATGTGAAGTCATCCAGAAGCAAGGCAGTTAGAATAAGGCACAAATCCAGAGAGGCTGCTAAGACTAAGAGAACACGCAACAGCGGGCAGGTGAAGCTGCAGGTGAAGGTAATCGACAAAGAGGAGCGAAGAATCACAGGAGGGAGCAGTAGCAGCGCCACTGGAGGCGCTGCCAAACAACCACAGCTTTACAAAAAGGGGAAGAGACCTCTGAAGGAGATTCGTAAAGATCCAGGCTGGAAGGAGGCGAAAGAGTCGGGAGGCGAGGCCGCAAACAAAAAGGAATACATGGAGGAGCCACTTTGGTACACTGAGCCCATCACAGAGTATTTTGTACCTTTCAGCAGCAGACAAAGCAAGCTGGAAACAAAATACCGAAACAAGGTGGACTCTCCTGATGGCTTTGCTTTGTCAACCGACATGGAGAGGCTGCCGGAGAGGATCCAGGGAATCTGCATTGCCAATGAGAGCTACCAGAGAGCATACCTAGCGGCGGGCTCGTTTGTGGACGGGCACTTTGTGGAAGGGCCTGGCGACGCAGAAGATGAAACTGTTGAACTCACTGGGACCTCAAGCTGCCCTCAGCCAGAGGATGGTAGAGATTTAGATGACAAGCATCTGTCTGAATTCACTCACTTCTATGAAGTTGACATTTATCAATCCATATTGGATACTAGTGCCTCAGACTCTATACAAGAGAGTCGGATCTTAAGCATGATTCGACAAAAAAGCAAAGAGCAAAGAGACGTTGAGGCAGAATGTTGTTTAGTGTTAGATGGCCTTGAGCAGCAAGGGAAAAGTGCAATACGGGCAGACTCGCAGGAAGCTCCGGGATCTGTTGGATTCTTGATGGAGGATCTTGAAAACATGGCTCAAGTTTGGGGATGTTATTCACCATCTACTTCAGAAGATATAGACGGAGAAAGCTTCATAGGAGACTCTCCGATCCGACTCTCCCCCCTCCTCGACAGTGTTTCGTTCACCCTGAGCAAACTATCTGGCAATCTGGAGGAGCCGCCTGTCCCTGAAGCCACCAGTGAACCATCCGGTTTGAACTCATCCTGCTTCTCTCTTTTCGAGCTGCAGTATGACAGCCCCACTTTTCCTTTTCCCCGCGACTCACTCACTGTTGGTCACGAAAACAACACCGATTCTAGTAGCTGTCTCGACCCACATTCTAATAAACAGTCTCGTTTGCTAATATGGACCAAAAATAGTGCCTTTGACGAAACTGAACACTGTTCTAACCTTTCAACACGAACTTGCAGTCCGTGGTCTCATTCGGAGGAGACTCGTTCAGACAACGAGCAGGGAAATGTCCCGACAGAGGATGCTGCTCAAATTGGCAACGAAGAGATTGATTGTATAATCCCTCCTCTCTCTGGTACATATCTGGAGGATGAGATCTTGGATTTTTTGCAAGCAGACCCTGGCCGTAAGTGTGAGGAGGTCAGCGTTAGTACAGCATCCAATCAGACCTTCACCAAAAAATCTAAATTGGAGTCCATTTGTGGCATAGCATTGGAAGTGGACGAGAGTAAACAGTACAGCATTGGCATGTTTTCGGACAACACAAACCAACACAGTGATGACTACAGCTCAGGGATAATAAAGGACATTTGGACTGCAATAGGAGATGAGAAATCTGTAACGTCAAAGCAAGGAGCAGAGAAACCAAGCGAGGGGCTATTCTCCGATGAGTCGGGCGGTTACTGCTGCAGCTGTCTGGAGGTGCAGGCAAAAGGAGTTCCACTTCAGGGGCCTCAGAAAAAAGCAGTGCAGCGGTCAGAGTATCACCTTTGGGAAGGCAAGAAACAAGACCAGGACTTAGCCAAAAACAAACTCTCCAAGGTAGATGGTGCTGGGGATTACATGACTCCGTCCAAGCCCTGGGACTTGAACTCTGACAAGGAGAACACTTCGTTCATCCTCGGAGGGGTGTATGGAGAGTTGAAGACACTAAGTGGCGATAAGAATTGGGCTGTCGTGCCGCCAAGTGACACCCAAGATAGCCTGCTACAGTGTGCCGCTGCAGCTGCATCTGCTTCCAGCTCCGACATGCTCACCATCACTGGCACAGATGTGTTCATGAACACTGGCAGCTGCTTTGCCCCCGGACACAGGCCCCTGTGGAGGCCTCTGGTGTCATTTGGGCAGAGTGACCAGGCCATTAAAGGAGGCGGAGATGGATTGAATAAGGGATTTTCTTTCATCTTCCATGAAGATTTGCTTGGATCGTACGGTGGCTTGCACAGCGAAGAGCAAGGTTTAGAATACCCGTTCGCATCCTTCAACCTGAACAATCCCTTCTCTCAAGTCCTCCATGTTGAGTGTTCCTTTGAGCCCGAGGACATGGCTTCGTTCAGTCCGGGGTTCAAGCCCAAATCTATCCTGTGCTCGGACTCTGAGAACGAAGCCTTCCACCCACGAATATATGGCATCAACCGGACGCAGTACAGGGCCATTCGCATTTCCCCCAGGACTCATTTCCGACCAATATCGGCTTCCGAGTTATCTCCCGGTGGAGTGAGTGATTCAGAGGCCGAGACTGACAAAGAGGAGATGAGTTTTCCCGTCCCGGCGCCGGTGGACGTCTTCGATGATCCTCAGGCAGATCTCAAACCTCTGGAGGAGGATGCAGAATGCGAGGGCCCTTATTACGGGAAGTCAGAACTGGAATCTGGTAAATTCTTACCCAGATTAAAGAAGTCTGGCATGGAGAAGAGTGCCCAGACCTCTCTGGATTCACAGGAGGGCTCCAGTACCCTCCTGCCAATTGCTGAGCAAGAGATTTGCTTGGACTGCAAAACGGCAGCAGCTGCATCGACTGCAGGTGGACAGACCGACGTCTCTGTCGGCGAGATTCAAGAGGAGGAATCTTCAGAAGAGAAGCAGTCCTGCTTATCTGCACCAGAAGGTCAGATCCCCAAGTGTGGGATTGCTTATGACTTTGTTGGAGATGTGCCAGAGGTGAGAGGATTTCTTAAAATCATCTCCTAAGATTATCAATTCTTTTTGTGATCAGTGAGCTCGAGAATTTGAACTAAAGTGTTGTCCTTAACCGCACATCGTGTTTCATAATCCGTCATCAGCTGCAAAATGTGTTCTACCTGCAACACGCTAACCACTTCTCTTTTGTCTCGTTTAGTTCCCTCTGTTAAATATAAGTGGACAGGGAGGAACTGGCAACCAGCAAGACGAGTGCTGGTGGCAGAACACACTCTGTTCCCCCCTTTTCCCCGGATCTCAGTGTACAGGTAAACCCAATTTCGAAAAACATATTTAATGCTGGTGGCTAGTAGTGTACAGGTCTGTCTCCAGGATCTTAAAGGGACAGTCTGGGTGTTTTTGAAGTGGGCTTGTATGAGGTACTTGTCCATAGTCAGTGTATTACCTACAGTAGATGGAGTTTGGAGAAACAGACAGGAGTACGAGCACGGGAGCAAAGTAATCAGCCAGACTCCATTGACAAAAACAGTAATTTTACCTCATAGAACACGGGAGTTGCTGGGCTAGCGCTGCCTCGATCGTTTAGTTAGTTTGTGTTATTGTGTGACTTTGGTGTTTTTAAAGGGTTAGTTTGGATTCACCAAAGTGTCTTCTGTACAGTAGCGGTCCAACAGCGTGACTCTACGCTGGATATTTTCAAACTTTCTCTTCATGTGGGTTAAGATGTAAAAGGCTATGTCAGCTTTCAGTTTCTTCAAAGATGTAAATTCTTTTAAATGTAATGTAATTCCCAGTTGTGGAAATGTGGAAATATTTTTTTCTAAATATTCTTTATTGTTGAGATCCAGCTACAGTTCACTCACAACTGAAAACAACAGCATTACTGTTATTATTAACTCTGAATGAATCACATTACATTTACATTTATGGGGCAGGTTACTCCTCCCAAAAAACTTGTTTTCAATTTGGAGCCAATAAACACATCTGTTATTAAAAAAATATGTTTTCTTTGTTAAGATATGTCCCCTTATATTGCCAATAGAAAGAAAAGACGTAGAATCATGTTTTGAGTGGAGTATCCCTTTTAATTTTGTAATACCGTCACCGCAAAGACCAAAAGAAATACTGTGATTGGTCATATCGCCCAGCCCTAGCAGGAGGTAAAGAAAGCAACGGTACAGTGAAGAGTCAGGTGCAGCGTGGATAGTTTAACTAATCATTTTTCCTGACTTCTTTCTCCAGGGAGCAGCAACATTTGACTACTCCAGTTTTGCAGAGGACGCCTGTCGGAGAGAGGAAACCCTCCTCTCCTTTTGTGACTGGACCTCTACCAGCAAAGATTCAGGGTCATCTCAGAGCTGGAAAACCTAATGTAGGCTAATTTTCTGACACACCCCTCCAAAATACAAAACCCCCCACACATAACCCTGCTGGTTTTCATTTACTAACTTAAAAAACCTTGTGTAATCAACAATCAGATCAACAAAAAGTGAGAGAAAATAGGAAAACTCAAAAAATATGTTCTGTCTTTGAGTGATGCGATGTGCAGACATGCATTTTAGGCATTTTAGAATTTGTTTCATTTGATTCTTCTGTACACTGGTCCTCATTCAAAGTCTCACAGTTAGGTAGTAGGGACAATCTTTTGTTCTATCCTCGTCAGTTTTGTTCCCACCGTTTTGCTTTTTGAGCTCGGATACTGGCAGTTGGTGGTATCTGAATGGTTGTGCATGTACGTTCGTCCAGCCAGTCTCACTCCTCTTTTTCTAGTTGTGTGAAACGACTGCTCTCGCGTCCTCTACTTTCCATCTTGTGTTCAGAAAGATAATATAAGGATGTTGAGATTTTTTTTGAGTTGTGTAAGAATTTGAGAGTTTAATTTAAATAGTTTGTTTGGATGACTTTCTGAATGTGAAGTAGAGAATGTGTGAAGCTTTCTTCTCAAAAATATCCCCGAAATTCCCCATGTGTGAAAAGTTATCATAAAATGAGTCTGATTTTTTTGAATGGTGATAGTCTTACAAAAGCTAGACGTAGACATAGTATGGTTTGTGAGGCTAAAATAATAAAAACTTAAAAAATAAAAAACAGGAAATCAAAAGGAGTTTTGTTGGAAAAAATACTAATAATCTACTTGAAATGCAATGCTGTAAAAGAATTTGGGAAAAAAAGAAAAGAGAAAAAAAAAGTTTGTGTTTTGGGGTAAAGACCCATCATGAAAAAGACTACAGCCATTTCTGCAAACACCTGTGTGTGTTGCAACCGAATTGTTTTAATTTTTTTTGTAATTTCTATGGTACAGACTATTTGGTGCTATAAATATGTTCAAAACTATTTTGAAGTTGCAGTTCCATAATAATGGCTGTGTCAAGTAGATGGCATAGTTTTGTTTGTAGTCCAGACAGTCAGACTCCATGAATACCTTTTTGCGGAAAAATTGTGAAAAGAAGGAAAAAAAAAAAAAAAAAAAAGTTTCGCCTGATCGCGGCTCTTGCTTAATGTGGCTTGGTTTTTATTTTAAGGTAACCTCTTAGTTGTCAGGCCTGTAACAGAGATACTTGCAGGTATTAAACACACATATATTCAGTTACTCGTCCCCAAGCAGGAAAGACAAAATCAGCATTGACTGATTGTCCGTGCTGCAAACTAAACAAAAACATAACAAGTGGCGGGGTGGTCAAACCAAAAACATGGCATCATTACACTAAGGTACAAATGCTTTTTTTTTTTTCCATATGAGGTGTGTTTTTATTTTGTTTTTGGTTTACAATATATCTTGTTGAAATATTGAGTAATGTCTCACTCTCTGTGTGTGTGTGTGTGTGTAAGTGTGCGTGTTGGCAGCAGAACTTGTGAAGGTTCAGAATGAGTGTACTAGACCTTTATCTCAGAGAAACGTGAATGTATGCAGAGACAAACGTTCACAAAAAAATGCAAACGCGTTATCGAACCCGTAAATTTGAAACACACCCCGAACAAATTAGCTATAAATACGTCGGTGGTGTGGTCGGACTGGTCCTTCTTTACGACGGAGTGTTAGGGCCACATTGACGGAAAATATAAATCTGAGATCTCGAGAATAAAGTCGTAATATTACGAGAATAAAGTCGAGGTTTACGAGAAAAAGTTGTAATATTATGAGAATAAAGTCAGAAGTTTACGAGAAAAAAAGTCGTAGTATTACGAGAATAAAGTCATAATATTATAAAGTAATAATTTTATGTGTTGTGAAAATGAGGAATGTGGAGCATCTTGTGAAGTTATACTTTAGTTTAGGTTTCACAAATAACCAAATACTTCATCTTTTGGCACATCAGCAGCACATTATCATCAGTATCAGGACCTTGAAAAGATTGTGCAAGAAACTGAGTTTATACCGAAGAAAACCACACGGACCTGATGGGGAAACTGACTCTTTTGTGGAGGAGGAAATTATTTCTTTTCTCGTAAAGTTATGACTTTATTCTCACTAAATTACGACTTTTTTCTCGTAATATTATGACTTTATTCTTGGAATCTCAGACATTTTTTTCCCATCAATGTGGCCCTAATACTCCGTCGTACTTCTCAACACCTGTGCTGCTGTTTTTTTTTCCTTTCAATTTAAATTTTTCAAACCGGTTATGAGGACACACACCGTGAAACCGAAGCACAGATAACTAAAATCCTCCCTCCATTAACGGAGTGTGAGCAGACTCTGTAATGCACTGTCGCAGGTGACGGCGTCTCTATTGCGGGCATGGCTTTGCGAATGGCTTCCTCATTTAAAAAAAAAAAAAATGCAAAGATTGTATGCACGGGCCCACGGTTTGTTCAATCCAACGCCACTTCAATTTAAAATAAAAAAGGACCCCCAAGTAGCTGAATGAAAGGTACTCCAACTTCAGGGTCTTGTCACCTTTCTTTGACAGTCATCAGACACTCAGGAATTTTTTAATATAAGCATACTGCATCATAATCTACACTCAGACCTGTGACAGTGCATCGATGCATTAATGTCATCTTGGATTGTAGAGCAGAAATTATTGACAAGAGTTCTTTCCAAGCGAACTGTCATTAACTTAAAGCTATAGTTTTAGGGGGCAAAAAGAAGTAAGCCATTGTAGATTGCATAAGCAATGCGGAGGGGACTTCACGAGCCCTGAGTCCTATGCAATACCTTGGCGCATGTAAACATTCAAGAATATATGGAGAAAAGTCATTCAGTTAATTTTGCATGTTACTTTTGAGTGAGGGACACCTGAGAAAAACACTCTAAAAAAAAAAAAACGCAGCATGCAAACATCACACTTTATGTTGGATTTAACAAAATATTTTTGGTTTTAAGAAACAGAGAAAAAAAATAGGAGGTTAAATCAGTGAAAGAATGTTACGTGTGAATCGGTGAGTGAATGCGTGCAAGAGTCACAAAAGGCCCTTACATGGGAGTTGAAAGGAATGCATCACACCTTTCTCCATTTAATTCTTCCATTTTGATAGGCTGTTTAAAAAAACAACAACAACAAAACAATGTATGACGAGAAAATGCATTCAGTGAGGGTATATGCATTTGGAAGGACACCGACAGGGGGTCGCTGAGGTTCGATTGCGCTGTGTGGTCTGAAGAACATATCCTGCACTGAAAACTTGAGTTTTCCTCGTCTTTTCATTCCCACCTAGACGCTCCTTCACCTTTCCCCCCTTCCTCCTTGTTCCTAGAGCCCATCTGTCCCGAGTAGCTGTGTTGTTCTAATTTCATGTACACCCTGAGTAAATTATTTTGTTTCATTGTGGATTTTCTTAACATCTAATAAAGGAATAAACCAAACCTCAGCCCATGAATTTCCCTGTGTGATTTTTTTTATTTAGTGTATTTGCTCAAGTGGTGAGACAGGAAGCAAAATCCACGACATCATGGTGACACTAGAGGGCAGGGTGACACAGCCAGCTCATTAATCATATCAGGCTCTAGTCATTACTTTCATATATATATCTATATATATATATATATGATGGATGCTGTGGTGTCCACCAAACAGAATATTGAGATTTTTTGAGTGACAAACTACAACTAAAAAATGATTTTCAATGGATATTTATTAAAATGTTTGAAGCTTTCACAAAAATATTAAGCATAAACAATAAAAAAGATATAAAATACAAATAACAGAAAAAAGAAAATACAAAAAGAAAAATATATTATATTTATATAATACATATAATATTATATATATATAATAGGTATTATTTATCTATTATATTAATATAATAATGTATTTTCTTTTTCTTTTATTATATAAATATAACAAATATATAATATTATATATAATATATGTATTATATAAATATAATAATATAATATTTACTATTTTTTTTTCTATTTTCTTTTTCTGTTATTTTTATTTTATTTTATCTTTTTGTTTAATATTTTAGTGAAAGCTTCACACATTTTAAGAAATATCCATTGAAAATCATATTTCAATATTTTGTTTGGTGGACACTAAAGCATCCATCCAATATAGGTTGTATTAAAATAATATTACCATCTTTTTTTTATTATTATTATTATTATTATTGGGCTATACTTAATATTTTTAGACCAAATTTTGTAGCAATGAAAAAAGGATTAGGAATAGGGTTATATATCTGACATATCTTGATATAATGTGTTGACATACTGTAAATTAAATTTGACATATTTTGTGGAGATCTGGCATTAATTATTGTAACAAGATAAGTATTTATTGCTTTGAAATGTCCTATACATCATTTTGTATACTTTTTTTTTCAAAATTTCAAAGTTGACTAATATTATCTTATACAGTATCTAAATATGGCAATTTTACCACCCAATAAAGTATATTTAGGCAGAATATTCCTAATATCTAAGCAGAAAACACTATTTTGAAGCCTGAAAAATGGATATTATATAAATAAAATTAAAATATTTTTAACCTTTAAGACAGTTAACATGTTGAAAATGTGAAATATAACAATTGTAATTCTGTGGAATCTACTTTTCCTACCAAAAACTCTTCATAATAGGAGAGTGGTGCGTTCTCGAGATCGATTAGTAATGCCTTCCATTCCAGACAGGTGAATCTAATCGACGGTGAGCATTCTTCACTCGATTGCACCGCACTCACGGTACAAGTTTGTTTTTAAAATGGCTGCGGAAGCGTCAAAAAAAACAGGTATGAAATGTTACCGGATAAACTTGTGAGATGTGTATTCATCTCCCTGAGCTGATTCTTAATGTGATTGTCCCCAACAAGATGACCTCACCCTGGTGCTGTTTGTGTGCTCTCAGCTGCGGTGAGGAGGCAGTGAGTTGAGTTGAGGGGGGTTCAGCAGCAGCAGCAGCAGCAGCAGGTACAGCAGCATCATGGACCGGCAGCAGCTACCTGCCACACACCTGTAGCATCCACCGGCAGCATGGCGACCCGCGGTAACCAGGAGCGGAGCAGCCGCCGCTGCGGTAGGTTACCATGACGACCTCCTGTAGAATGAACTGTAACATTCCAAATGGAACTTTGACCTCATCATGTTTATGTGCGGCTCATTCCAGGTTCACGCCAAACTCCATTCTAAAATTGTTTAATTCAAATTCAACCTCGATTATTGTACATTTACACAGTCGATAAACAATGACATTTTGCATTTTGTGAATTAATTAAAGCCAGGCTTTAATTCGGCATACATTTAATCCACCAAATGCCACTTTCTGAGATAAAATGTTTAACTTTTAACCATCCAGTTAATATACTTTGACTCTAGTTGTTTGAAGCCAGTCATTAATTGGTATTCAGTTCGGCGTATATTTAAAGTATTTTAGTAAGCCTTGACTATTAACTCTCTGTGAATTGTTAAAGGCAGTCTTCAATTCGGCATGTTAATTTACCATTTGAACTTATATCTAATAGGATTTGTTCATATAGTTCACAACCATCCTGCAAGATGTATTTGTAAGGCTGTGGTAAGGAAGTGGTTGTGATCATTTAAAAATGCCACAAAATTACATTTTAACACAAATAAAATAATATGCACATGACTAGTCCCATCGGTTTTCCAGCCTCTATGCCTCCTTTTAAATTCAGCCGTATTATAGGCATATAGTGCTGGAGAAACCAGGGCCGTGTCATGTGCCCTGTATTATATGCATCACACTGTGCATTCCAATCCTCTGGCTTGAAGGAGCGCTACTTAGAAATTTGTATACTGCGTCTTAACCCCAAACGGAGAACCGCTTTCTCAGAAAAAGACTCTGCCCATATTTCAGGATTTGTGATGTTAAGTTGAAAAGTGACTCTAGTGATGATGATGATGTCATGACTCGCAGAACAAGATTAGTGTGTGTGTCTGTGTAATCATATGGGTGTTTCTGTTAAGTAGACAACACCTTTGTTTTTAAGACTCATAAAAATAGTGCCTGTGTTGGTGTGGCCTCGCAGTTCAGCTGCTATTAAATTTTAATGCTTCATGAGTAACGTTGCATTTAAATTAAGGCTGTCAAAGTTAATAACGCAATATTTTGGCCAGGAAAAACCGGCATGTCCATTTTCAAAGGGGTCCCTTGACCTCTGACCTCCAGATATGTGAATGAAAATGGGTTCTATGGGTACCCACGAGTCTCCCCTTTACAGACATGCCCACTTTATGATAATCACATGCAGTTTTGGGGGCAAGTCATAGCTTGAGGTTGCCATGTTATGATTTGAGCATATTGTTTTATGCTAAATGCAGTACCTGTGAGGGTTTCTGGACAATATCTGTCATAGTTTTGTGTTGTTAGATGATTTCTAATAATAAATATACACATATATTTGCATAAAGCAGCATATTTGCCCACTCCCATGTTGATAAGAGTATTAAATACTTGATAAATCAATCTAATTTATATTTAAATAGCCAGTTTTTCAGCATGGTAATGATAATGAGTTTGTACAGATACTGATTTTTTTTCGGTGACCTCTGGTTGTAGATTATTTCCACGGTGGCACAGGACCAACCTGTTGCTCTGTTTTGGGACAAAGTCTACCAGAACTCATGTGACAACCTGCGGTTCAGGGTTTAGAGCTCGGGCTTTATGCGTCAACCATTTGAAAAAACACAAGGCCCTGTTGACTTTAAAAAGTGTCCTATTTTCCCTATGTATTTTACCGTCTTTATAAAAAAGTGTGTGTGCTTTCAAGGCCCACAGACGGTACTTCCTGTTGAAAAACAAACACACAGCTACAACACTGTGATGCTCGTGTGCTGTCACATGTAACCGAAGCGACGGGGATTCATGAAATTCTGAGTGTGAAACAGGAGGGATACTCTGACTGACACGCTAGCTTTTAGCTTAGCTTCCCAGCTGGTGTTTAAAGTGATGATGTAGCCCTACTGGAGGCCTCCGTTCACATTACAGCACCGACTCCAGTTACAGCCTGGTTACTGTGGGATTGGTTTTCACCTCTCGAAGGCTTCCACGCCCATTTCCTCTGGTGCCCTGGTCAATCAGGAGAAACTAGTTGCCACACTATTAGCCTTGATCACAGTTTCCCCAGAGCCCAAGGTGACGTCTTCCAATGACTTGAAACTGAGGAAGCAGCATGTATCTTCACATTTGATAATATGTTTGACCTTTTTGGTTGATAAATGACAATTAATCAATGATTTAAATAGTTGATCGACCAACTAATGTACTGTGCTTCAAAGTAAATATGAGGGAACCCTCTGAGACCCGACTTTACTGTCTTTCAAAGGCTGTAGTAGGTTCAGGTTTTAGAGCTAGAGTGAAGATACTGTATCATATGAAACCAGAAAACCTAATGAATCCATCGGTACCAACCATGTAATCGTAGCTTGTCAGGAATGAGGCTAAATAACGCTCCAAACTTGGGCTAAATTTTTTGCGAGGAAAAACTGGCATGGCCATTTTCAAAGGGGTCCCTTGACCTCTGACCTCAAGATATGTGAATGTAAATGGGTTCTATGGGTACCCACGAGTCTCCCCTTTACAGACATGCCCACTTTATGATAATCACATGCAGTTTTTTTCTTGAAATTGCATAAATTGTCACTTTAAAGCTTCAAAGACCTCATCCACATTGACAAAATCATCATCATTTCAGACTTCTTGAGTCGAGACTCTTGCCGTAATGTTATCAGACTCTTATAATAACAATCAGAGCCTGTCATGGCAAAAAAATGATTAATGAAATACTGGTTAGTAAAAGCTGGTGTCTAAAAATCAAACTAATATAATCTGGTATTTCTTTTTGAAGTTGTGTCTGGAGAAGCCGTAGTGGAGAACGGCTGCGTAGCGACCGACCCGACGGCCTCCGACCTCCACGATCACACCAACCACCATGAGTCCAGCATCACCCCGTCCTGTTCCTCCGACCCCATCTACTACTGCAGCCCCCAGAAGAGCTACTCGGACCTGAACCAGGACAACCACAGCCTGACCTCGCAGGACTCGGGTATCCCGACCCTGGAGATAAACCCTCCGGAGCCCATCCTCCACGGCCACCATCGCCAAGGCGACGGAGGCTTCCTCTCCGACTCTTTATCTCCCGCCACTTTGACGTTGGACGATGACCCCGCCGACGGCAACAGCATCCGCAAATCCTCCACCTTCCCCCGCAGCGGTTACGACTCCATCCGCCTCTTTAGCCCCGCCCTCAGATTATCCTCCAGCGCGGGTCTCGGGGGCGGAGCTTTGAACCGCAGCGACGACATCTCCGTGTGCAGCGTGTCCAGCATGAGCACCGAGCTGTCGGTGTCCAACGAGGACATCCTGGACTTCACCGTCACTTCTGACTCCAGCGCCATTGTTACCATGGCGACGGATGACGGCGACGGCGCTCATTTCTCAGACGCGACGCTGACGTCGTCGCCGGGGAACCACAGAGACTTATGGAGTCCAGTACGACCGCAGCCGGGACAGGAAGAGGATGGACGACAAAAGAAACTGGGACCTCTGGCGAGCTTATTCAACAGGTATGTTCACATAAATGACAACTCATATTTTATTTAGACGGATTTCATCTTAAATATGTCCTATTAAACGTTGATGTAGTGTTTATAAATGCTAAATTTAGGGGGGTTAAAGTAAATTTAACTAGCTGACGTTCATAGAGAACGATCCAGAGCAATCTTTTAAGCAAGAAATATGACACTTTTTTAAATATATATCTCACATAAACATTTGTCTTCATCTGCATATCACATCTGGTTACAACAAGAGAGAACAGTATAGATCATCCTTCATGTTTTGGTGCCATTAGTGGCCCAAGAATAGAAAAAGCAGCATTGAAGGCAGCCTCAGCGAGATAAAGATCCGTTCTGAACTTCCTCTCATGACGGACTCTTTGTCGAAAGCCTTAGAGAAGTAAGCATTGCTCAAAGTGGCTTTACAAACCTTGCTTTAGTCAACACATCCCTCACCCCTCCCAGAATGTAAACCCCCCATTTTGCATAGTTTTGCTGCCGTATCACTTCAGTGAACTTCTCGCTAAGACGTCTCAAAGAAAAGACAAGAAGTTTAATAATAACAGAGACCAACACACCAACAAAACCTGGTTGATGAAACCAAAGTGATTTATTCTTTTAAGGAAAAACAGCTGGACTTTTATACATCAGAAGTCGCCCATCATGTCCCAATACCCCAAATCCACCATCGTCATCTCGGCTGATGAATTTCCTCACAATTTCCTCCGCTACAGATTTAGTTTAGACATTACAGATTGGCCCATAGAGAGGCTTCATCATTCACACTGCTGCTGCTGCTGTTTGTAAAGAGGATACCGTCATGCTGTTGCATCTTAAGCATTACTTCTCCATTCTGTACGTGTATGATTGGGAGTGTGGTGTTCCTTCCTCTTAGATAGGTACATGTATATTGCAGACGTAGCAGCTGGGGGAACAGTATTATTTTACCTCTCAGATATTGATACTGCAGCACTTCATCCTGTCTGTGATTACCTTAGTGTTTCTGCCAGCTGTGGCCCAGCCAGTGTTTTGAAATATATCTACCAGAAGGGCAGGAGCATTATGCATAACACCACACACTTTAATTTGTTCATCTCTCTTCACTCTGTGATTTTCAGTTGATTCTATAATGTATTTTGTAGGGCTGAAACGAAAATGAATGCAACCATTTTATTTGTTCTGCAAAGTTACAAAGCCCAAAGTCCACGCCAAAGGGAGTTACTCTCCCCCACAGAAACACTGCTCCTGAAACTGCCTGAAACACCTCGCTTGAAGTCCCGCCCATTTCCTCTGTAACGTGGTGATGTCACCAAGTAACACGTTTGCGTTTCAGACAGAGGGTGAAAGGAGGTGCTGCAGCACAGCCGGAATGAGAAAAGTGAAGTGTTTTTTGAACATTAAAGCATGTAAACATGTTCTAGTAGAAACCCAAAGTACGAGTATGCATCTTAAAATGAGCATGATAGGTCCTCTTTAAGTTGTTGTCGTTGTGTCTGAGCAGACTTTCTGCATTTGACAAATAAATGTTTTTATTCTTTAATGTTTGGGTTGCTGGGGAAAAAAGGGACATCTGTGACTGCATACAGACTCAAAATCAAGCATTTTTACTTTATCAATTTAGAGATATGCAATGTCTTTTTATAGCACCTCAAGTATTCAAGGAACTCAGAAAATTTCTGATTTTTGTCCTGCAAATGTATGACTTTATAATCTCAGAATATTCAAGTTTTTTCTCCTAAATTTGTGAGTTTTTTCCATAAATTCACCACTTTAATCTCAGAGAATGTCGGAGATTATTTTCTCCTAAATTTACGACTCTAAACTTGGAAATTCTGAGTTATTTCTCGGACCATTACCCCCCTCCCCCAGCTCCATATATATATTTTTTTTTTCTACCTACAATGGCCGTCATACAAGAGAGCCTTCATCAGATAAACGAGAACAAAAATAGAAGAAGAAACCCAGCTACATTCAGCGTTTTAAGTCAAAATACTGTAAAATAAAAGTCTAGAAGTTTGAAAGAAAATTTAATTTGGAAAAAAATGAAAAGAAACCGTAGTAAGCACCCCAAAAAACAATCAGCCAGAGCGGCGAGCTACGAGGTCATAAATCAACCTATTGAAAGTGATCGCAAGATCCTTCATTAGCAGTTTCTATTCACCCAGTTTCTACGTCTCTTCTTTTATTAATTTACATACAGCGGTTCTGAGCTTTGCTCTGTTGATGATGAGTTTATAGTAGATGTTGAATTTGTATTGAAAAGTTAGTTTTGAAGTTCCTTGACGTGGTTCTAAAGTTGGTTTCACACTCGTTGGCCTTGATCACATGCAGCCATTAATCAGTGAGTGGTCGTCCTCTCACTGATTTAACACATTCCACTTTCTATTGAGTTTTTCTTGAATGAACAGGAAGGAGGATTTTACAACACCTAGTTCTTGCTGACCCAAGAATTGAGACAGGTGCATCGTCCCAGTGAATAAATGAACGTGATCCATCATGTGTTAAACGTCAGTTATCTCTCTCCGTCGTCCCTCCTTCCTTCCTTCCTCACGAGGAGAAGTTACTCATTCCCTCGGTGCCCTTCAGACTCCTTCTCCTCCCCTCCCATTTGTTAAGTCAGTCCTCTCGTTGCGTTGTTCCTCCAAAACCTCACTCTGCCTCAACGTCGTGGCTGCGTGGGACTTTTTTTTCTCTTCCTCTGAAACTAAAAATATGCACAGCGTGGGCCTCCTTTATTTACTTCTTTGAGCGCTCTCGTTTCTCTCTGGAGGAGGATTTTGAATCAGTGTTTTGCGGTGTGACAGAGCAGGATGGCAACCCCATCTCTTCTTCTGTACATTGACAGGTAGGATACCAGCAGATGACAGTTTGTTAACCACTGTGGTTGTTCAGGTGTTTTTTTTTGTATGCAAGCAAGATCAAAAGTTGTGGTTTTTGTTCTAGACAAGCCTGTTTTCTGTTGGACTAAATACACACTGGTGTCTGGATTTTAGTATGTTCTGTTTGACTGTTATAAAACAAAAGTTGGAGCAGCTCCAGCTTCCTGCTCACTGTACTTTCCCTCTTCTTCTTGTACTAACTTGTTCGGTATTTCCATCCCTGCATAGTCTGTTCATTGTTAGTTGAAGCGTAAGAACCATCGGGGACACCTTATCACCTTATTTGAACAAACACTCAACACTGAAATCCTAACGTTCTTGGGAGACTTGGCCTCCCACAAACTGGTGCAGTGCAAAGCCTCAGCTCGAATTCAACATACAAACAAGCACCTCTGCCATGTTTTTTAGCCGTTCCACTTGAGCAGTGGACCGTAGCCGCAGCCACTCAGCGCTCACGTCGAGGCGTACTTGGCCCGGACTGAATGCAAATCATGTTCCTGCTTTGTGAACGTTTGTTTGGTGGCATACACGAAAGCTGGAAACATGATGTTCTGATGAACTGTACATTCAAATCTGATGCTGAGACTTAAAGGTGTCACTCAGTTGACCTCTGCACCTCGATCTGTGCAGCATTGTTTTACGGTGGCACACGAGGTTACTCAAGTTCACGACTCCCCACAGTGCAAAGCCTGGTTACAGTTTAATTTTTCCACCTCAGCAAAGCAGGGCTTAGCTGATATTTTTGGATGATATGCAGTTCTATTAAAAGTAGGGCTGTCCATCGATTAAAATATTTCATCGCAAATTAATCACATTTATTTATCTGTCCAAAATGTACCTTAAAGGGAGATTTGTCAAGTATTTAATACTCTTATCAACATGGGAGTGGACAAATATGCTGCTTTATGCAAATGTATGTATATATTTATTATTGGAAATCAATTAACACAAAACAATGACAGATATTGTCCAGAAACCCTCACAGGTACTGTATTTAGCATAAAACAATATGCTCAAGTCATAACATGGCAAACTGCAGCCCAACAGGCAACAACAGCTGTCAGTGTGTCAGTGTGCTGACTTGACTATGACTTGCCCCAAACTGCATGTGATTATCATAAAGTGGGCATGTCTGTAAAGGGGAGACTCGTGGGTACCCATAGAACCCATTTTCATTCACATATCTTGAGGTCAGAGGTCAAGGGACCCCTTTGAAAATGGCAATGCCAGATTTCCTCGCCAAAATTTAGCGTAAGTTTGGAGCGTTATTTAACCTCCTTCTCGACTAGCTAGTATGACATGGTTGGTACCGATGGATTCATCAGGTTTTCTAGTTTCATATGATACAAGTATCTTCACTCTAGAAGCTTTAAAACTGAGTCCGCTACAACCTAAAAAATCGCAAATTGTGTTAAAGAAATTTGCGTTAACGCGTTATCGTGTTAACTTTGAAATTTTTTTATTGCACTGTTAAAGAATAATTCACTGATTGATCTTGAAAGTTCGTTATTGACCTTGGAAACAAAAATTTAAAAAAGTCTTGACACAAAGGTCAAGCTTTTTCCAGAGCTTTCAACCGTGTTTAATGATCTTTTTCAGTAGATGGCAGTTTGCTCAGTTGTCATCACAAGAATCAAACTTTGGTCTCATTACAGCAGGTGATAACAAGAGCATGGGGTCATGATGAACGTATATAAACTGATGAAGGCGGTGAGAAGTGGAGTTAAACACTCCAATAAAAGCCAGTAAGCGGACCTTGAGTCACTTCACTAGTTGTTATTGCTCTTCTTTCTATTATCACCCTCTCTTTAGATCAGATTTTCAGATCTTCTTTGTGAACTAACAGCTGATGCTTCCTTCCGTTTTATTGTCTCCGGGAGGAAGGCTTTCCACGGTAGTAGAACATAATTCAACGTGCTGGCCTTTTAATATCCGTGTTGTCATTCAACTCCTTCATTAAAGCCTTGAGGCGCCCTCACAATGAGGAAATACTTTCCACCGCTTGCGTTATCTCCTGTGTACTACTGTACAGTATCGGTAAGCAGAGTGGAAAGAAATGCAAGACTGATGTGAAGAGGGAGGTGTTACCGCTGGAATGTAAATAAAGTTAAAGGTGCCGTGCTGGCTCTCATTGACTGTGAACATGCATACCTAGATTCGGTCATGGTTATGTAGGACTTGTCACTAGTTATGGAATAGTTGGGGGACAGAAAAGACCACAATCACTATAATGGTTATTAATATGGAAACGGATGGATGGATCATAGACACAAACACAGACGCCAGCAGCAGACACGGTCAGCGAACAGTGAATGAAGCCTCCGGCCTGTCGCTGTGTCAGCTCAGTGTTTACTGTACTTCCTGTCCTCACTCACTACCCAGAGAGGTCGGGACACACTGTGTAGCAGTCAGCGGGTAAAAGGTCAGATTTATCCAACTGAGATAAGTTGTGTCGTCAGACCTCCTTTCCACCTCTCCAGGGTCCACCGCGTTAGGGCCGAGTGGTGTTTTATCTGTTCAAAATGTACCTTAAAGGGAGATTTGTCAAGTATTTAATACTCTTATCAGCATGGGAGTGGGCAAATATGCTGCTTTATGCAAATGTATGTATATATTTATTATTGGAAATCAATTAACAACAGAAAACAATGACAAATATTGTCCAGAAACCCTCACAGGTACTCCATTTAGCATAAAAAAATACTTGAGGTGCCTCTTGATGAGATGCAACCTAGTCAAACACACTGACTCTGTGATGTTAGAGCTCTGTACTCTGCCTGTTATGGTCAAAAGAGGCTTTTTATTTCACCACTTTATTCACGTCTTTTCACAGCTAGGCTCCATTCAGGCTTTTTAATTAAAGCCCCCGCTAACAGCTCTGTGGAACCGCAGTGATGCGGGGGAAATGAAAGGAATAGCTGGCTAAATGATAGAGTGAGAAAGAGGAAGGCTTTTCAGACACTTTGCATGTGGTGGTTAAACAGCAGGTAGATGGAAACTAAACACGGCGTTCAACGTTCGAGCATTCAGGGGATTTTTTAGTTTTGAGTGTAGAGTAGACGGTCAAGTGGTTAGTTGAAGTGGAGCGATCACATTCTGCTATGAAAGCAGCAAAGATGCCTTTTTAATCACATTTTTAGCAGCAATATAGGGGTGGGAATCACCAGAGGCCCAACGATACGGTATCATCACGAGTATTTTGATAAGATATATTGCGATTTATTACTTTTTTTCAACTGCAAATTATGCAGTTTCTCAACATCTATTTTATCTAATAAGATACAGTTTTCACTCTCAGAGTTTTCATTCACATATCTAGAGGTCAGAGGTCAAGGGACCCCTTTGAAAATGGCCATGCCAGTTTTTCCTCGCCAAAATTTAGCGTAAGTTTGAAGCGTTATTTAGCGATCTTCCCGTTAAGCTAGCATGACATGGTTGGTACCAATGAATTCCTTGTGTTGTCTAGTTTCATGTGATACCAGTATCTTCACTCTAGCTTTAAAAGCCCGCTACAACCTCTGAAAGACAGAATAGCGGCCAGACCCGTGGTATTGTTAAGAGGTTAATATTTATATAATAAAAGATCGATACTTGACGTCCGTGTATCGATAGAATATTGCCACGCAAAATATCGCACTATGCTGTATTAATTTTTTCCCCGTGTTGAAATCAGCAGGAGGAGAGTTAGTAACGTTAGCTGTTAGCAGCCGGTGGGCAGAACAGTCTTGCTTGGTTAAATAACGGAGCTCACTAACGTTAACGGAGGTGCCATTGAGTTATTATTATGAGGCGTTCAAGCTCTGCTCAGTAAAGGGCAAAGGTAAATTACAACGTTACTATGATGTGTTCAAATGTAATCTCGTAAAAGTCACATGCTGGTGTCTCCAAATGCTGCTGTGTCCCCGGCTCCAAGTCTAGTTTTATTAGTCCTATGACCGTGACCAGCCTGCCAGCTCACATGGTGTCACATAGCTTGTTAAAATGCTCTGTGGGTGGCCTGTACGCTTTTGATCTTAAATCCACAGATTCCTTCTGTGAGCTTATCTCAGTCATGGCGAGGACACACAGTGACCCAGTTAAGACCACGATCTTAGTTTCACTCTTGTGTCATAATGACCTAATTTGTCTCTCCGATCTAATTCGTCTCTCAGGAGCCTGTTTGCCAGGAGGTCGAAGGACAGTCGGCCAGTGGAGCAGAGGGATCCGGGGTGGAAGCTGTTTGGGAAAGTCCCACCACGGGAAGAAGGCCCCATCAAGGACCCGAAGAAGATACAGAAGGTAGACTCTTCATTTTTGGGATCATACTGTCTTGTTGTTTACGTAGCAACATCTGAAGCTCCGCTCTGCGGCGTTTTGTGTCCCCGTCCTCGAGTAGATATTAGTCACATGAACCAACAATAGGTTTGTTTGCTTCACAGACCCATTTGTTTGGTTTTTCTGTGTATTTAGTTTGAGTTCAGCACAGAGAACATGGAGTTGTCTCCTCAAGGCTGCTGATCTCTGATCTGTGGTACAAAAGAAATCTATTACTAGAGAATCCAACATATAAAAAGCCCTTTAAAATTCTACTCAATTACCTTTTTAATAGTCAATAAACAAGCCCTCCACCTGCATCATATGAGTGTGGTTTATCTGGCCTGGTTTATGGTGCTGCGGTGCAAAATGTACAGCTGGCTGACACACATTTAAACCACCTGTGCTATGCTGAGAAACTGTAAAGCAGGCTGCAAGTTAAATGAATGGCTAAGTTCTTGCAGCTATTTTTAAACAGTCGTTTTAAGCTTGTTTGGCCAGTTTTATTTTGTATTTTTATTGTTATTCATTTCAGAGCTAGATAAGTGTCAAACTGAATATCTGAAGTGTTAAATTTACTTCCTGAAACCCCCAGATATTGAATATCTTAGATGAATATTAGTTAAATTGTATAAATTTAAAGTCTTCAACATTTGTAGTACTCCACTGCAGCAGCTGTTGTTCAAGGGTCAAATGGATGAGCAACTATCTTTTGATGCAATAATGCCTTTTAGCAGAGCTTATCACTGCATCATGGGACAATACAGAGCGATGAGTACTCTCTATACCAACATTATGACTCATGATAACCTACCAACTGATGGACTCTGTTATGTAAATGCCCAGGGCTTTAAAAGAGGTCTAAAATATCAGGAACATGCTATAACTAGAGTACAATCTCTGTAGTGTTCTTGAATACCAGGAGCACAATACCCTGAGCAAACAACATTCCCCATCTCTGACATTTAGGTTCTCCGGCTATTTTTAGAGCGCCGCATGCTGGAAAGCAAACAACAACTCACAGTTCTTAGCAAAGTAATCGAAAGGACACTAGCTGAATGTTTATGAAACCCCAATGGATCTTTGGAAGAAGGATACTTTACAATAAACCATTAATTAGGGTAGTCTGATTAGGATAACGTAGTGAGAAGCAATTTTTTTTAAAACTTGACCTCACTGTATAAAATGACCTCTGGTGACCTCTAGGATAATCACATCCTCATGAAACTTTACAGCCACAAACTAGAGACCTAGAGCATTCAGAGGATGGATGGCTTTCCTAGCTAGATTGACAATAAGGGGGTTTCTGAGCAGTTTACACAACAGAAGCGCTCGCCATACAAACGCCAAAAAATGCAATTCTTGCAGAAATCTCCAAATGTCGAAATGTTTTTTTATCCCAAATCACAGCATGACTATTTCTATGGTGTTCCTCAAGGTCTTGGTGTCTTAATGTGGTATTTTGGAGGGATTATTGATCATTTTTATCAATTCTCGAGTGGTCAAATTTTTTTAAATTTAGCACCAAATCTGTGTAGCAACCCCAAAAAATGCTGCACCAACTTATGAGCATTGATTAATTAATGTTTATTTCTGATTTATGACTAGAAGAACTCGACACACAGTGCTGAGCTGCATCTCAAATTAACCTTCAGGTTCCCAGCTTTCAGATGATGAACACCACTTCTATGTGACATCTACTGTTGACCTGCTATCTCCCCCTAAAGACCCCCTGTAGTAGAAGAATAATTGTTTGACATACACAAAACAGTCAAAATACAATGAAAAGATCCATGTGTATATGTTGTATTTGCTAAAATGGATTACTTGCCACTTATTGCTTTCTTTTTTAAACATGAAACTGATAAGAATCCTGCTATTTTTTCTGTGCCTTGCTTAGTGTCGCAGGAACACGCCACGTGCATTTGGTGTTTGTGTTGCGCAGCTCGTTGAAATTTAAAATGTCAAGGTCTTTGAGAGCACTTTGTTAGATAGCCAGCTGGTTGACTGAACACTCGTAATTTCCCACCGCCGTTCAAAAAGCAGACGGGGGGGAGAGGTGTCTCAGGGCCGATTAAAGAGCACAACGTCGCCCTGATGGTGAAATAAACCAAAGAACATGATGGCAGCTTGTAATTAGAGCCTGTAAGAAGCACTGTAAGAGCCTGTAAGAAGCCTGTTATTGTGCTGCCGTAGACCCAGTGTGTGCTCTTTGTGCTGGTTGAAAGGCCTGTTAATATGCAGTTTAAATACCTTGTTAATGTTGACTATCTCGATTAGAAATTAAACCCTCTATCTGACTCATGCACACACCCACGTGTGCTTCATATCTGAATCTCCTCTGTGGTTGTAACCTTATATTGAACCTCAGGAATCGGTTAGCAAGGCTCCGTTTTCAAGCTTTTGTTCTGCCTCTGACGCTGCTGTTCAAAGGCGGGGTCAGTAAACTGTGTGTGTGTGTAATGCTTTATTTGCCAAGGTCATTGTTCAGCTGCTACGAGACACACCGTGTGTTATTTCCACCAGCAACGTTTCCCCCCTTTGAGAACAACACTGTGAATCAAGTTTTTACGTTTTAATTTACACCACCTCAGTCTGGGGACTTGGATATATCTGGAGGCCTCGGTACAACGTCTGGTCTGGTCACAGTGAATCGCTGCCTGCTGGACAAAGTAATTGTTCTGTTACCTGCTGAGCCTCTAAATCACATTGTGTGGCAGCCCAGTCTGAGTTACTGAGATATGGGGAAGGGGCTGAATTGAAATTGGACTCAGCAGGAGTTTTAATTTCACCTACTGTATGTATCTTTACGATTTTGAAATAGATTTTTTTCGATATCGATATATTTGCTTCATCTGAGTCTATGTGGAGGTAGAAGGAAGTTACCGCTTTTATTGTTGTAGTCTGAGTAATGTGAAGTCATATCCGTTCCGTATCCGTCAACCAAAACAAACCGCAGCGAGAAAGTATAAAGCGTTAGAGGGTCTGCGTGGATACGACCTGCACCCTCACATGTTAAATCCAACGTGGTAAACACTACACATCCAGTAAAGGATGGAAACACTTTGGGTTTCACACATTACCAGGAAAAGCAGAGCTAGACATCACGTCTAAAGCTGCATGCTAACTCTGTCAGGGACAGGAAACGTTATCGTCGCGGTAACGTGGCGGTCGAGCCGGCCGTCGCTCTCATCTCCGTGGTCAAATGGGCCGACGCTACAACTGTAGAGCACCCATATACTGACATTTATGTTAAATGCATTCAAACGACCCCGATGGAGCTGACCATGGATGGATAAAGAGAACGGAGCTGACGGGAGAGCTAGAGACGGACTTGGAGAAGTTAGAGGAAGTGGGACTACGTCCGGTTTTCAAAATAAGGTGTTAACAAAGGGAACTGTTTATACAAAATACATATAAGGAAATAAGATTGACTGGATTATATTCACCAGAAGTATAAAACATTACATGTCCCTTATAAATTAAAAGAAAATACCACTAATTTTTGAGGGAAATGTCGTTGCTGGAAAAAACTGTAATAAATAGTTCCTGACAATGACTGATGACTTCAGCACATCTCTGACTACATACATGCTGAAAATCAAACATTCTTACTTTATTAATTTAGATATTTTCCTAAGTAAAAGACCCTAGAAGTGTATGATTCAACTTTTCCCCATGGTCTAGTGTTAAAAAAGTTAACTAAAATCGCAATAAATCGCAATACATATCGAATCGGCACCCAAGTATCGTGATAGTATCGAATCAGGAGACAGGTGTATCATCAGCCCTAGTTGCTAGGCAACCATTGCATCGATGTGTATAGTGAGAATCATCCAGTTAGCAGGAAACAAGATGTGTAACTTTTATCAGCACTCTTGAGCTGTTTGTTCAGTCCTGACTGGATTAAAGAGAGCAGAAGACTGAGTGGCTGAAACCAGATCCGTTTTCTCTGGGATTGATTAGAACGGGCTGGCGGGGGCACAGCAGAGCGCAGAGCTCCTCTTCGGCGCAGTGATGGTGACTAACAACACACGGCGGTGCTGATTTGCTGACACACACACAGCAGCAGCAGAAGCAGCTATAGACCTGATGCAGAGCTGAGTGTAGCGTCACAGAGAGAGAGAGAGAGAGAGGAGGTATCATGCTGCTGCTGCATCGCCTCCAACGCGGGGTGTGTCCCTCCGCTGGCAGCTTGACTGTCCCTCTGCCCTCCTTTCTGATCTCCTCCTCCTCCTCCTCGTCTCCTCGCTCCTGGGTGTCTCATTGCCAGGAGTGAGCAACCCCCCTCCCCAAGAGCAGCGATGACGCTTGGCTAAGGTTTTAGTAAACGAAACCCCCCCACCGGAGGACTGTAAGGAACAGCAGCGTTCATGGTGAGTGAGCATTTGCACTGGACGAGGACAAGCGGTGACCCGCCGTCTCTCTCTCTCTCTCTCTCCTTGTCTGGCAGAATCAGAGGGCATTCGTAGTCAGAGCGTGAAAGAGACGCAGCGGAGGAAGAGGATGATCTCGGGTTTCCCATAATAGCCTCTTTCAGCTTGTCGTAGCTCTCCGGTGCTCCGATAGTCAGGATGTCTCCAGAAAGATGTGTCACCCAGGAGATGACCATCGTCAACGTATAGCCTTCGACTTAGTGCAACAAAAGCACGTGTGCGTCTTTTTTCTATTTTGGCTTTTTTTGAAGCATGTCAAAGGGATTCATTGAGACTCATTTGAATCAGTGGGACATGCTTGGATAAAAAGAAAAAGCACTGGATTGTATGTGAGCGTTTGGTGCCGGTGCTCACGGCTCCATCTGTTTGTCTGGATATTGTTCTTGATTTCTGTCTCAACGAAAAAGCTGCCAGATCATTCAAGCCTTTCTAACAGACTCCTCAGCTCCCCCGTGGTTAACTGTAATTCAGCTGTTAGTGTTTCAGCTGCTGTGTTGCCAAGAAATACTATGAAATCATTCATTCAGATTATATTTGATTACCTCAGTTGTTCTATTAGCGCTTTTCTGTTTACTATGAATAACCAGATAATGTGATAAAAGCCTTTGCACAGACTACGTCGAATGGTTGATAATGAGGTTAATTTCAGTGAGAATGCATGAATCTGAGAGTTACTGTGATGGAACTACGGCTGTTGACTGTCACAGACCGATGAGTAAGCAACGCCTCACAGATAGAAAAGTGCCTCTGAGACCCACAATAGACCCGTTTTGTCTCTTTTTTATTAGGGGGGTACAGGGGGTCTTTAGGGGGAGATAGCAGGTCAGCAGTAGATGTCACATAGAAGTGGTGTGCATAATCTGAAAGCTGGGAACCTGAAGATTAATATGAGATGCAGCACTGTGTTAAATATTTCTAGTCATAAATCAGAAATAAACATGAATTAATCATTGCTCACTTGTGTTGCATAAGTTGGTGCAGCATTTTTGGGGGTTGCTACACAGATTTTGTGCTAAATTTAACCACTTTTTTTACCACTCGAGAATTGATAAAAAATTATCAATAATCCCTCCAAAATACCACATTAAGACACCAAGACCTTGAGGAACACCATAGAAAAAAACATGCTGTGATTTGGTATCAAAAACTTTTGACATTTTTTAAGATTTCTGCAAGAATTGCATTCTTTGGCGATTGGATGGCGAGCGCTTCTGTTGTGTAAACTGCTCAGAAACCCCCTTATTGTCAATCTAGCTAGGAAAGCCATCCATCCTCTGAATGCTCTAGGTCTGTAGTTTGTGGCTGTAAAGTTTCATGAGGCTGTGATTATCCTAGAGGTCACCACAGATCATTTTATACAGTGAGGTCAAGTTTTAAAAAAAAAAAATGGTCTCACTACAATGAAATGTCTCCTATGGGGACTAACATCATCAAACATGAATACAGTTGAGCTCATTGGATCCACAAGAGTCTCAGCTTTACAGTGATACCAAATCCATGTAATTCCAAGACTGTTTATGGACCCCAGTATTCACAAATATTCAAATACACCATTTTAGAATAGGAGAAAATAACACATTTATACTGCATGAAAAAAAACTGCATGTGATTATCATAAAGTGGGCATGTCTGTAAAGAGGAGACTCGTGGGTACCCAGAGAACCCATTTTCATTCACATATCTTGAGGTCAGAGGTCATGACATGAACTAAACCTGCTCCAGCCTCTGAAAGACGGTAGAGTTGGTCGCGATCGCCCGTAATACTTTTTAACTATTTTTAATGTAATCATCTGTAAGACAAAATCAGTGGAATCGATGTGTTGAATTTGAGCTCTGATTAGTGAACCTGTCCCGCAGTAGCTGGCAAACAAACACACCTCCTCCTCACTGCCAACCACACAGACGCCGTCTGACGCATTCACACGTTGTTCTGTTGCTTGATGGGCTTTGGAAACGGCTCGAGGCGGCCGTCCCAGTTATAGCGGCCTGTTTGGCACGTAGTGAAACCAGGTCAAGCACCCTGCTGTTGGCTTTTCATCTCACAGCTCACACTGAGAGAGCCAGTAGTGATTTCATGAGGATGTAATGCATAAAGGTACCAATCCAAGGACGTTTGAAGTGTCTTTTCAAGCCCACTTTGCTCCTTTTTAGAAGGAACTTGCATAACATAACATGCACTTACCCAAGTAGTACTTGAGTACTTGATGTCATCTTCAGAGTGCTGCTTCCTTATAATTTTTATAGCGTAAAGGCCATTAGCAGCCATCCAGGCACCCACAGAGCTCTTACACCACTACCAGGAAATTGGAGAACAACAGAAAGCCGGCGTGACAAAGCCGGTTGCCCTAGCGGCAGGTTATCATGGGATACAGTCGCTATTCCAGCAGCTAAAAGCTACGACACAGAGAGTAAAGCTGCACCCTAGAAGTGGAGGGGATAGGAGGAGTTGAAATATATAACATAAGACATACTTCATTTGTGTTGCCTGATAGTAATTTACAGGTATTTAACTCAATTCAGCAACGTGAAACGCTGAAGAAGGATCCAGAAGGTCAGTCACATTTTGTCCCGTGATGCGCTGCCCTCCTAAATCTAATTAAATGTATTTGTCCCCCAGGCTCGGTCACAACACAAAGACAGATTAATGACATCACAAACAGTCCTACATGCACGCTCACGCGCTCCTATCGTAGGAATAGATTTTCCTGCCTATTGTGGCCTGTGCTGATCAATGTGAACGTCCCTGTGGCAGCGTTGTTGTTAAGCTGATTGCTTGCAGTCCTCAGCCTGCATTATTAACCAGCGCAACGCACACTGGAGGCCATTTTGGACACACAGCGGGGTGTGTGTGTGTGTGTGTGTGTGTGTGTGTGTGTGCTCGTGTTGCACTTGCCCTATTTACAGTAGCTTCCTAATTAACTAGAAAGGCAATATCTTCCAACAGTTTCCTCTGATGGTCTTCGCTAATTCTGGATTCAAGCTCAAAGCTGCTACAACACATACACACATTATAACCTTGTGTTAAACTGCTCTCTGAGAGTCACATGACCTCCTCTTTCTATAGACCCGTATCATACTCCCGGTGTTGGAGCAGAAAACGCACACTCATTAGACACCAGCTGACAAATGCTCAGAGGCCAAAAGAGCGTTGTCACAATGCTGTTAAGACATTTCTCAGTGTTTCTGTGTGACTTCATATAAGTCCGCTCTCTTCTCCTTTCTTTTTCCTCTCCCCCATCCATTAAATCCTAGCGGTCTGTGTCCGACCACGACATTAGTTTCGAGGTCAGCTGTGACCTTTGGAGCCACATGCATGTCCTATTCGTACTTAACTTAACCACTAAACAACCACTAACAACACTCAAAGACCATGTAGTAGCTTTTCTGGAGCTTTCATTCATATTGCATCTAGGCGAATGTCATTTCTTTACATCTGAAGCTTCTATTGAGGTTTGTGATGCCATTATCACCCTAAAAAAATAGATTGTTTTGTTAATTCGTGGTGTTGTTAGATTGCTGCTACACCACCCCGTTAATACGGGTGCGTTGCCTCCTTTTGTGGGAGAGCAAACAGTTGTTTGACTGCAGTGAAAATGTCATTTTTGAAAGGCTAAACGCCAACAAATATGGTTTGAAGCAGAATATTTCGTTACATAAAAACATGTTGTGAATTTTGGAAATGATAATAATTATAGTTTTTAGTTTCTGTGTCTAAATGTGTGTTTTTCTTGTCAGGAATATGAAACAAAGAGTGGCAGAGCTGGACCTGGCAACTCGACGTCTCCCAGGCAAGGTGTGAGGAAAAACCTGGACTTTGAGCCTCTCTCCACCACCGCACTTATACTGGAGGACAGACCCGCGTATGTAAACACACACTGTCTTCAGACTGTCCCACAATTTTTTCTTTCTCACTCACTGCATACTGGAGTTTTCCCATCAGACAATAAAGCCACGTCTGTTGTCTTTCTATCTTTGTCTTCCCCTCATTCCTCCTTTATCAGTCCTCCTTCCTCCTGTCATCAGACTCCATTCAGTATTGTTCCAGCTCCCTGTTCTGTGTCCCTGTTTGTATCACAGACGGTAAAAGAGAGGTGCTGCTGAAAGTTTAATGACCTTCCCTCAGCCTGGCTCCATTACCTTCAGCTTTTTACATTTAGCTAACATACATCCAGGCACACAGACAGACGCTGGGCCTCATGTTTCATTCAGTGTTGCTGCTCAGCCACGAGATTACTTCACTTCTTCTCTGGGAACACGGTGAACACAAACAATAGTATAATTTAGCCTGATTTCCTGTGTGAACACAAGGAAGTTTATTCTGACACACCATGACTGGCAAAACTGTGAGTTCAGCTGCTGCACGCAACCTCCCACCTCTTTTCCTTCTTTACTGTCATCCCCTGCTGGTAAAACACATCTAGAGAAGTTTCACCATCTATCTATACTTGAAGAAGAGTAGTTTATTTTATATATATTAAGTATTTCACACTGAGGTTTAGCATGCTGAAGCAGAAAACACCCTTAAAACACATGATAAGACCCAATAAAACAATCCCTTGCTTCAAGAAGTGCAGGTAGATCATATTTGCAGTAAAAAAACAACAATTAAAATACATTGCTATGACCTAAATTTACGTAATGAGCATGTTATAAAAGAAAAAAACTAAAATCCATGTCCATTTACTCACTTTTTCTGGAGCTTTCAACCACATCTTGGTGTTCATCAGCAGATGGAGTTAACAATGTGCTTGAAAGCTCCAGAAAAATCTAGCAAAAGCACCTTGAGTTCTTTTAATTGCTGTTTGACAAAGGTCATTTTAGTAGCTGTTCTGGACCTTTCACTCATATGTCATGATTTTCACTTGTCTTAGAATGTAGATTTTTATATTTCCATTCGTCCTGAACACATTAGGGATGCAATAAGGGAATTTTTTTGTTGTTTTTGCATGTTTATTCATTCTATTTAAACCGGGTATTTCTGCACAGTCGCAGATAAAGATCAGGCTACGCTAATATTGTTAATATTATGCTATTTGTAGAATTAGATTCCAAAACTCACAACATGTTTTTAACTAACGATATATTCTGCTTCCATCCATACAGTATGTGTTGGAATTTAGCCTTTCAAAAACAGCATTTTTACAGCAGTCGAACAACTGTTTGAGTCAACGCACCTGTATTAACGGGGCGGTCTAGCAGCAATCACCACGAATTAACAAAAAAACAATTTTTTTAGGGGGATAATGGTGTCACAAACATTCAGAGCTTCATTCAAAAACCTCAATAGAAGCTTCGGATGCAAAGAAATGACATTCGCCTAGATGCAATTTGATTGAAAGCTCCAGAAAACCTACTAAATGGACCTTGAGTGTGTGCGCCACTCAAGCTTGCTCAACATGAATAATGCAGGTTGAGCTCAGAGAACACATAGTCGCTGATCCATTTCCTTTTTGCGTTGATGTGTTGCAGTAATCTGCCTGCCAAGCCAGCCGAGGAGTCCCAGAAACACAGACAGCAGTATGAAGAGATGGTGGCCCAGGCCAAGAAGAGAGGTGAGAAATCATTGGTTTCCCTTTACTATCTTGTTCCAGAGCCTCAGACCTCTGTTTTGTATCTATAACCATCTCTCTCTCCACTCTGGTGTCGAGTAGAGCTGAAGGAGGCTCAGAAGAGAAAGAAGCAGCTGGAGGATCGGTGTAAGCTCGAGGAGAGCATCGGCACAGCCGCCCAGACCTGGAACCAGGAGATCTTACCTAACTGGAGTACGATGTGAGCACAAACAACCACTAAGTATTTTTTCTTTGTACCGAGAAGGGAATTACAAGTACAAACGGTGGTGAAACTTTTGAAAAGCACAAAGATTTAACCCTCTGAGACCCACAATAGACCCGTTTTTTTTTTTTTTATGGGGGTCTTTAGGGGGAGATAGCAGCTCAACAGTAAATGTCTCATAGAAGTGGTGTACATCATCTGAAAGCTGGGAACCTGAAGATTAATTTGAGATGCAGCTCAGCACTGTGTGTCAAGTCATAAATCAGAAATAAACATGAATTAAAACTGTATAAGGGTTTAGAACATCAAAGTATATGATGGCTATTCCCATGCTCTATTATGTCTTAGCCCAACTTTGGAGCGTTATTTAACCTCCTTCCTGACATGGTTGGTACCAATGAATTCCTTAGGTTTTCTAGTTTCATATGATACCTTAAGCTTCACACTAGCCCTAAAACTTAACCTACTAGAGCCTCTGAAAGACAGTAAAGTCAGTCAAATACCGCCACTCCTATAGGTGTAATACCTCGGTATAAAAGATGGTTTCCTCTATGAAACACTATTATTAAGCCGCCTCTGGTGTGCTGAACTTTCCCTCCAACATTTAACCCACATTCAACCTTCCTCCAGGTGCACATCTCGACGAGTGAGAGACCTCTGGTGGCAAGGCATCCCCCCCAGCGTGAGAGGCAAAGTGTGGAGCCTGGCCGTGGGCAACGACCTCAACATCACACATGGTACGTCGGAGCGAGTGTGTGTCTGAGAGTGTGTGTTATTTATAGCACAACACACCTGTATGTACGCACACACACATACCGTACACACAGATGGGTGTAGCTCTTTGTCTCAGTGTTAATTGAATAAGTGGCAGTGAGATGAATAGAAGAGGAAGGAGGAGTGTGTTCATTAAGAAGGAACGTGGTCCAGTGATTCCCTCAGTACAAGAGGGAACAAGGAGCATCTCAATAAGCCTAACACTACACACAAGTTTGGAGCGTTATTTAGCCTCCTTCCAAACAAGCTAGTATGACATACCAATAGATTCCTTAGGTTTTCTAGTTTCATATGATACCAGTATCTTCACTCTAGCTCTAAAACTGAGTCTGATACAGCCTAAAGATCGCAAGTTGCGTTAAGAAATTAGTGGCGTTAAAACAATTTTGAGAAGTAAGACAAAGAACAATAATAATAATAATAGGAGTAACAACAACCAGTTCAGTCAATATAACAACAATATAACATAAAAAAAATATTAGGATATCTATGTGAATTCCAGCATGGCCTGTAGTCGCCATGTTCTGCCGTCAATATGAATTAATATTCATTAATTTGAAATTTCTTTGGAATTACTGCCAAATTACCCAAATATTTACCTAAAAATTTATAAAAAAATGACTTTATTATAAACATTATTTAATAATTATATTCCACTATTTCCAGGAAAATAATATTAAGTTAATTGGCATTAATAGTAACAAATCACATGCCCTTGACTGAACTAGAGGAACGTGTCAAATTAGCTCCGTGACAGATTGGTAGTGATGGTTGTGGTCAATTTCTCTGAATTTCCACATCACTGCTGCAGCTCTCATGAAGCCTTAAACGCATCATCACAGTGTCCAGCGTGAAACTCTCTGATTATCTAGTGGCGTTAACAAAGTGATGGATGTTCTTTGATGCTGTTCTCTTATATTGAGCTCATGTTTGCACATCTGTAATTCTTCAAAGCCACATTGTGCCTGTAAACGCTGCGGTTTGCCTCGCTGCTCCTCACTGCAGTCCCACGCTGTGTGTACTTATGTAGAAATGACTGTGACTTCCTGCACTGACCCCAACCCATCTATGCATTCACCTCTGTGCAGGTTTTTATGTTGTGCATCTGTCTGTGTCAGCATTTCATCTCTCTCCATCTTAATATCCAGACTGAAGCTCAACTATTTTAAATCAGATTAAATAAATCGCTTTAAATTAGCAGCATAGTCGATGAGGGCCGAGTGCGAAACTCCCCCTGTAGCAGGTGTGAACTGTGTCTATTCTCTGCCCTCGCTTTCAGAGACGAAAGGCAAAGTTCACGTTTCATGATAACACCTTTTCATACGTACAAACCCGCAGTACGACCACAGTTATTTTCTGTTTTGCGTGTGTGTTTCTAGGTGCAGGGAATGTCGTTCATCGCAGCAGTGCTGATCCTGAACCTGGACACAGCCGATGCCTTCATAGCTTTTGCCAACCTGCTCAACAAGCCCTGTCAGATGGCCTTCTTCAGAGTCGACCACAGCCTTGTCAGTAAACACACACAGACTTTTACAGATTTCCACCATCAAAACGTGCACATACAATGCATGTAAACACACACCCATGCCTTTTAGAATCATTACAGCTTGTAACTTGTTGCTGTTTATATTTTACATTTCATGAGAAAGTTTATTCCTGACCTTGGAAGCTTTAAGCAGAAAGGTAGTTGTGTAAATGCCCCGTCATATATTTAGGTAGTTAAAGGGAAAATTCTATTTTTATTTTTTATTTAATATTAATTCATTTTTTTTTATTTCTTTATTTATTTTGACTGACTATTTTTTTCTTCCCCAGATATTTTTCACATATTTTTTGGATATTTTTCACTAGTTGTTCTCGACATATTTCACTTATAATTTTCAGATATTTTGCGGATATTTTTCACTTATATTTTTCACAAATTTTTCAGACATTTTCACTTATATTTTTTACATATTTTACAAATATTTTTCGGGTCTTTTCGCAAATATTTTTGGGATATTTAAAAAAAAAAAAAAATTGGATGTTTATCTGATTTTTATCCCCCAGATATTTTTCGGATATTTTTTGTATTTTTCACATATTTTTCACAAGTTGTTTTCCACATATTCCCCATATAATTTCAGATATTTTGAGGACATTTCTCACTTATTTTTTTCACATATTTTACTAATATTTTTTCGGACATTTTCACGAGTATTTTTTGATATTTACTAATATTTTTATCACCTTTTCCGACCTCAACACATATAAACTTTGGCGTTTCACTTCTTCCACTTCCTCAGACTGCTTATTAAACACAACGATGTGGTTTTTGTATCTCTCTGTAAGGCCACCTTCTCCTCTCTCTACAGATGTTGACTTACTTTGCGGCATTTGAAGTGTTCTTTGAAGAAAACCTACCAAAGCTCTTTGCACATTTCCAGAAAAACAGCTTGACCCCCGATATTTATTTAATCGACTGGTGAGTTTCATCCTTTTATTTTACGTTCTGTGTTGTTTCCTCATCTCTGCCTCATTTCTCCATCTCGTGAACTGTGTTGTATTGACTTTTCCTCTCCGCCCCTCCAGGATCTTCACCCTGTACAGCAAGTCTCTGCCGTTGGACCTGGCGTGCCGGGTGTGGGACGTGTTCTGCAGGGACAACGAGGAGTTCCTGTTCCGCACGGCGCTGGGCCTGCTGCGTCTCTACCAGGACGTCCTGACCACCATGGACTTCATCCACATGGCTCAGTTCCTCACCCGGCTGCCCGACCTCCTCCCCGCCGAGCAGCTCTTCCAGCAAATCGCCGCCGTTCACATGAACAGCCGCAACAGGAAGTGGGCGCAGGTAGGATGTCACGGCAGTTTTTAGGCTGGTAGTAGGGCTGTCAATCGATTAAAATAGTTAATCGCACATTATTTATCTGCTCAAAATGTACCTTAAAGGGAGATTTGTCAAGTGTTTAATACTCTTATCAACATGGGAGTGGACAAATATGACACCTCCCTGCATCTCCTCAGGTTCTGCAGGTGTTACAGAAGGATCCGGAGCGAGGCAGCCCGGTGCTGAAGCGCTGAGCTGAGAACCATCACACATCACCGGACTCAACCAGTTCCCCTCCACCTCTCCGGGGGGGGGGAACTGGACTCTCAGCAGGCCGGATTGGACCTGAGAAAGACCTTTTAACCTCAGCGGGACAAATCTGGTTGTATCCGCTGTGATAAACCTCTACCTGAGTCACACTGCTCTAAAACTGGAACCAGGACCCTGGAGGGGGTGAAAAGGAATACGAGGCCTTATTTCTCCCCAGCGGCGGACTGGAAAGTGTAGCTGGCCGAGGCTGAAGAATGTATCACACACTCCCACATGCAGCAGGCTGATCCAGAGGGAACCACAGAGATACCGGTTACTAATCAAATCCTCCACGTAGATTTGAGTCAACGCTCTTTGTAGCTACAGTTCCACTTGTCTGTTCTTTAAATGTGGCTGTTTTTATGACAGAAACAAACTCCCCAATCTTTAAAAGATTCGTACAGGGAAAGAAATAGTCTCCAGAGTCCAATATGTGACTGACGGTGTTGAAGTGGAACCTCAGCTTTTATTCCCCTCAGAACTTCAGTCATTCCTTCGGTTTGATTTTGTGCTTTTCATATTTGTGTGTTTTTCCTGAACCATTCCATGAAGTCAAATCCCACCAAACCTTCACACTGAAGACATATCTGGTGTCTCTGAGAGCGCCACGTTGTTACATTTGTTTTTGAAGAGGTCATTACGCTGCCTGTAAAACTGAGTTTTACAGTATATTTATGTCAGTGAAACTGGAGTAAACAACGCTGCTGTTAGACACACACACAACATCCGTCCCCCTGGCCTTAATGTTTGAGGTACATTTCAGCTTGTTAGTGATTCCTGATGTCTTGGTGTGATGTCTGTAAATGTATTTATTTAATATTTATCATAAATGAAGGGTTGTTGCTGAGCCTCTCCCCGCCCGAGCACATATGTTGGTTTAAACAACACAACATGTGCACGCAAGCAAAGTAAAAGCAAGTACATGCTGTACAGCAACTTGACAATCAGCTGTCGGGAGCTGCACGCGGCTTCTGTTGAGTATCTGTGGCCGAGCGTTGTTTGTGTGGCGTCTGTCCTTCAACACAATCTGTCCGACTGGTTGTTCAGCTTTGCAAATTAGCGATTTCGCCCATTTCGTACGGTTTTCTCGAGCAAAAGAGGCCACAGTTTGTTTGTTTGTTTGCAAATTTATTAGTTAAAACTCAAATCACTGCGTTTTCTTCTGAATAGGCCCAACTCACAGCAAAGTCCGGATGCCTACGATAATTTGGTGATTCTGGGCTAAAAAAACAAATATTTCCTTCTTGCTAAATCAGATTGCACAGTGTAATTTGTTTAGGTCGTCCACTGCAAGCATAATACACGGCTCCAACCTATAACCCCCTCCCCCGGGAATGTAGTTATTATTTATTTGGTACCTACAATGGCCCTGATATAGTTGATCCCATACAGGAATATTGCACATATTTTGCACAGACCTGTTCATCAAATGAACTAAAAGTTGAGAAGTGCAGAAATCTCTTAATGTCTGTGAAGAGTAATCAGCTCTTCTCAGGCAACAATCTTGAAACTAAAGACACCGTAACTGTCGTGTTATTGGTTGTGAAGCTGCTTCATCCGATGTGTTGTGCTGCTGATCTGTTTATGGTGGACTTCCTTTTGTGTACTCGTTTGACCTTTAATGAAGCCAGAAACCTCTGGACCACAGCTGAAGTTTAAAAACAGGAAGCGCCTTTCATTTCACGCAGCACACCTTCTGATCGCTCTTCTCGATGCACTTTCCCCCCCAGTGTGGTGACACACCGCAGGACTGCAATAAAGCTTTTTGCACATACATGTAAGCCTTTGAGTTGTGCCTCCTCGCATCATCACTTTGTGTCGCAGGTTTAAACGCTGGAAGTGTGTGTTTCATGTTGTTAAGTGGCGTTTGCAGAATGAGATCTGTTAGTTACTAGTTCGTTGTTACATTAAAAGGCCGGCCTGTGTACGAATCGACCCTCCCGGCTCTACCAACACTACCTGCAGCTCTGTATGATCCACATACACGGACACAAAATTGAAGATTTGAATAAAAATATGCTGTAGTTTGTTTTGCATTGCCTGTTTTTTTTTTTTCCTCAAGAGACCTGTTGTACTGTAGAGGACTGATGGACATCCACGGAGACAGCAGAGCAGGGTTACCATGCAACTTTATCTCACTTGAACTGTATATAAACAACGGTTTTATTAAAATAAAGAGCTGTACATATTCAAGGAGCATTTCCGTGTGTCTTGTAACTCATTTTGCACATTTTGCCTCATCAACTTGCAAGTGCTTTCCTACGTTTCCAGCTCCATGCAGCAGGTATATGAACATATTATTGAGTTAGGGGCTGCAGCACTTTGAGCTACATCTCTGGGTCGACCACAACTGCATTTCCTGTAATCTACCTCAACCTTTTTAAAAAGCTGAGTGGAAAGTTTCTGTCACAACTTCAGTCGCCTTGAAACCACAACTGCCCCCCCCCCCTCCTCCTCCTCCTCCTCCTCACTACACTGACACCTTTTTTGATCTTGATAAACGTGACATCGCAACCAGCTTTTGTTTAGAAGCCCTTCGCTGCAGATAAAGAACAGTTGTGGTATTAATCTCCAACATCACATCACATCCATCCATCATGAAGTCCAGTTACATCCTCCTGCTGAGCATCCTGGGACTTGCTCTGCTCTCCTCAGTGATCTGCAACAGTAAGATAACCTTAGATTTTATCATTCACACATGTTCTGTGTTACTGATAATACATAACTTTTTTTTTTCTTCAGATGGAACCGGTCCTGACCACTGCTGCTTCACACCTTACCCGAGAAGATTTAACAAAAAACTTGTCCGCTCGTATTACATGACTGATCACCGATGCCCCCAGACTGGAGTCATGTAAGTTTACCTCCTATTATATTTGTATAATTCAATGACCTTTAATAAGCATAATGAATATAACAATTAATGCACATTTTAAAAAAAAATAAAGTGCACATTTCATTCTCATTTACTCTCTCGTTAAATATACAGTATATTGCATACAATTTTATATATTTTTTTATAATTAATTTTTTGATAATAAATCATAATTTTGGTCCCCCTTTCTTACTGTCTATTTAATTTCTTCTGTTCTTTTTGTCTATATTGTCAACCATTTAAATTATATTGACATTTATTTATTTATTTATTTTTCTTTCAGTCTGGTTACAAAAAAGTCTTGTCACATATAAATATATATGTATATATGTATACAGTATATGTATAAACATATATATACATATATATTTATATGTGACAAGACTTTTTTGTAACCATATATATTATTTATATTTTTTTATAATTAAGTTCTGATAACAAATCATAATTTTGGTCCCTTTCCTACTTTCTATTTGATTTCTTCTGTTTTTTTGTCTATATTGTCCACCATTAAAATGATATTGACATTTATTTATTTATTTATTTATTTATTTTTTTTTTATTCACTCACTTATTCACTTATTTACTCACTTATTTATTTATTTCAGTCTGGTTACGTTAAAGTCTCGTCACATCTGCGCGGATCCGCGTCTCTCCTGGGTCGTGGGCATCATGAAAAGTGTGGACGAGAGCAGCTTTTGATCCGGCTGCCTGCTCATCCTTCTTTTAAATTACTGCGGCTTTTGCTGCTTCATCAAATGGCATACTATAAAAATGCATGTTGCAATGTGGTCATGATTTTGGTATTAATGTGGAAATCTGTTGTAAGTAATTCAAGATTTTGCCTCCAAATGGAGTCATGTTGAGCTTGCTTTGGCACCAACTTATCCAGTGGTTTTGTTATTTCTTTTGGATGCTTTGTCACTTCATATAAATACAGTGAATAGTGTGAAAGCTTTGCCTCGTCTCTTCTCTTCTGTTTTTTGGTGTAAATACAAAGCAGCGGTGAGTTTAACAGGTGGTACAACAATGATAAGAACAATAGAGAAATACCCCAGAGAAGACTGAGAAAACAAGGTGACATACAGAGTTTTACATGATACATAACAAACATAACAAAACCAAAAAAAGAGGATATAATAATAGTCTTAATATTTAGTAATAACATCTTAAATGAATTAAAAATAAAAAGATAACAATCATTAAAAATGATAATATTCATATTTCTGAAAAGATTATATATATAATTTATATATATATATATATATATATATATATATATATATATATATGTATATATATATATATATATATATATATATATATATATATATATATATATAAATATATATATATATATATATATATATATATATATATATATTATATATATATATATATATATATATATATATATATATATATATATATATAATATATATTATATATTATATATATATATATATATATATATATATATATATATATATATATATATATATATATATATATATATATATATATATATATATATATATATTATATATATATATATAATATATATATATATATTATATATATATATATAATATATATATATATATATTATATATATTATATATTATATATATATATAATATAGGAAATGTTTTCTAGTTTCCTGTTTTATGCCATATACTTGATAAAAACATATTAATATAAAGTAAATCATAAGAACAGTCTGGAGCAGATGTTCTGTATGTTTGGTTAATCAAATAAAACCAAGCAAAACTCACAACCACACAAACAAAGATGAATCTATTATAAAATCTTTAATATTAAAAAAATAAAAAAAGTGAGTCTTGCACTGCGCAGGCGGAAGCGTTGTGTGGTTTTAAGTGATAACGGAGTGAAACGTATTGCAGATTTAAACATGGGGTGGACTGTCCAGGTCACTGTGGCTCTCCTGAACATTGCATGGATTATCTTCTTTTTATCACCCGAACCGTTCTCAGGTAAGCTGTTTCGCAAATTATTATCATCAGCAATAATAAAAGCCATTGTGTTTTAGTATTTGAGGTCATTACCTCAATCAGCCTGAGGTTTGTGTTGATTTACAGTGTTTGTGCAGAGAAGAAGCACTAATGAGGAGAAGCTGTATTCAGACTTTTGTATTGAGCTTCCACCTGTCGAAATCCCCTCCAATAAAACCAACAACACCAAAACAACATTTCAAGGTAAGGATGTAAAGTACGTTAGTATTAGCTAGTATTTTATACATTCAGCTGGTATATTGGATTGATTTATATTTTCATGTTTTATTACTCTAAGTCATACTTTTTACTGTCAACTCCAGGTAGTCCTCCTGAACAGGAACGGACGACTCCGGGTAGTCCTCCAGGTAGTCCTCCAGGTAGTCCTCCAGGTAGTCCTCCTGAACAGGAACGGACGACTCCGGGTAGTCCTCCAGGTAGTCCTCCGGGTAGTCCTCCAGGTAGTCCTCCTGAACAGGAACGGACGACTCCAGATAGTCCTCCTGAACAGGAACTGACGACTCCAGATAGTCCTCCAGGTGATCCTCCTGAACAGGAACTGACGACTCCAGATAGTCCTCCTGAACAGGAACTGACGACTCCAGGTAGTCCTCCAGGTGATCCTCCTGAACAGGAAGTGACGACTCCGGGTAGTCCTCCTGAACAGGAAGTGAAGAATCTAGGTAGTTCTCAATGCTGCTTTCGATTTAGCCGCAGCAGAGTACCTCTAAAAAGTATAAAGGGATACAGAAAAACACACCCCATGTGCCCTATGAAAGCCATTATGTAAGTAAAAGCTGCTAAAAATTCATCTTATTAGCATAACTGGCATGATACATTCCACAAACCTTTATTCGTTGATAAATAAACACGAGCCCAAATATAAAATGCGTCATTATATTTTATTGTAACAGCAATGGTTATTATGACTAACACGCATTAATAACAAACGCCTTTGTGTTATTTTCTCTCAACAGACTAGTTACAATCGAAGGCCACCAGATCTGTGTTAATCCAGGTGATCAATGGGTTATGAAACTTCTGAGAACCATTGATGGAGATGGAATAAAAATTCATTAGTTGAAGACTACTGAATGGAGGCAGGTTCTGACATTTCATGGTTTGGGATTATTGAAAATATTGTTCTGTTGTGGATTTAAAAAAATGTGATTGGAGTGTTTTACGTATCAAAAATAGCATCAAAGATAGTCACAACTATAGTGTGGAAGAAAAAAAAAAACATAGTATAGGCCAGAAAATATAAACATACATTTTTGCTTATCTTTTAGTTATTCGATCAATTGTTTTGTTGCTCACATATGTGTTTCTTTTTCCTTTTCTTTCAGATATTTGGGGCAGAGATTGACTTCATACAGTTTGAGCTGCAGGTGCTTCAGCCAGTACGTTATTTCATTGTAATAGAAGCTCAAAAATTTAGACTGCATAACACTGTTGCATCAGTGTGCCTGAGCCTTTGCTAATTCTAATGTGAATGTGGTATCAGATCAGATGTAAATAAAGACAAAATGTTGTATTTGTACCTTCAGGTATTATATATAATAGTATATATAATAAGATATCATCTGCATAGAGGCTTACTTTATGTTGAAGGTTTGTGGTGTGAATTCCTTTAATGCTATTTTTGTGCTGTATAGCTCCATCAACTGGCTCATGCATTATGGGCTATAATCTATAGTACAGATGTACGATGGAGTATTAGGGCCACATTGAGGGAAAAAAAAGTCGTAATATTATGAGAATAAAGTCATAATATTATAAAGTAGTAATTTTACGTGTTATTTTAGAGGGGAAATAGAGCAGCTGTGTGTGAAAATGAGGAACGTGGAGCATCTTGTGAAGTTATACTTTAGTTTAGGTTTCAGAAATAACCAAATACTTCAACTTTTGGCACATCAGCACCACATTATCATCAGTATCAGGACCTTGAAAAGATTATGCAAGAAACTACGTTTATTCTGAAGAAAGAACCACACGGACCTGATGGGGAAACTGACTCTTTTGTGGAGGAGGAAATTACTTTTTTTCTCGTAAAGTTATGACTTTATTCTCGTTATATTACGACTTTTTTTTCTCGTAAAGTTATGACATTATTCTCGTAATATTACGCCTTTTTTTTTCTTGAAATAGTTTGACTTTATTCTCATTAAATTACTACTTTTTTCCTCGTAATATTATGACTTTATTCTCGAAATCTCCAATTTTTTCCCCCCTCAATGTGTCCCTAATACTCCGTCATGTAGATGAGATATAAACAGATAAACATAAATATACTCATCGAACACACTGTATTGCAAATGGTTAGATTTTGACTCATTCACTTTTTTAAGCAGCTGTTTATCAAATAAAAAAATATATTTTCATCATGTCGGTCATACATTATTTTCTAAATTACTGCATTTCAGCAAGAAAATAGCAAAACAAATTGCACACACTGTCAGTTTGTCACAATATTCTACCCTGTGCTGCTACATTAAATATTCTGGCTTTAGTTTTATGCTGCCACCTTCTGGTACAGCAGTTCTCCACAACTCATGAAAAATAAGCTTCAGAATGCTCAAAATAAGCCGATCAGGGTTTTTATCCAAATTACTTCCCTGATTTAGACCTGGTACATTTTCAAAATCTCAATTTTCTTACAGTGGGAAGAAGAATTGCTCAAATTAAATTAGTAAATTCCACTTACAAAATTGTTAAAAATACAGCTCCTCCCTATATATTTTAGTCTCATCAGAAATTGCCATAATAATGCAACAAGAGGTATTTCAATTGAAATTATTCATTTAAGATTCAGGGGTTTCATGGGCAAAAAACATGTATTTACTCCTGAGGTTGTACAGCGTTCCAGGATCTTCTTCCAGGACTTCCTTCCTGCTGCACTCACCCCCAAGTGCTCCGAGAGGCTGGTCCTGGCTCACCTCTCTAAAATAACATGTAAAATTGCACCTTTGTAATATTAAGACTTTTAATCTCATAATACTACGACTTTTTTCACATAAACTAATGACTTTATTCTCTTACTATTATGACGTTTTTTCTTGTAAATTTATGACTTCATTCATATAATATTACGACATTTTCTCGTAAACGTATGACCTTATTCTCATAATATTACGACTTTTCTATCGTAAACTTGGGACTTTATTCTCATAATATTATGACTTTTTTCAAATAATCTAATGACTTTATTCTCATAATATTATGACTTTTTTCTCGTAAACTTATGACTTTATTCTCATAATATTAAGTATTTTTTCTCGTAAATTTATGACTTTATTCTCATAATATTATGACTTTTTTTCTCTTAAACGTATGACTTTATTCTCATATTACGACTTTTTTTCTCGTAAACTTATGACTTTATTCTCATAATATTACGACATTTTTCTCGTAAAAATTGTGACTTTATTCTCATAATATTACGACTTTTTTTTCTCGTAAATTTATGACTTTATTCTCATAGTATCACGACTTTTTTCACATAAACTTATTACTTCATTCTTATAATATCACAACTTTTTTTTCTCTTAAACTTATGACTTTATTCTCATAATATTACGACTTTTTCACATAGACTTATGACTTTATTCTCATAATATTACCACTTTATTTCGCCCCAGCGGCGGACTGGAAAGTGTAGCTGGCCGAGGCTGAAGAATGTATCACACACTCCCACACGCAGCAGGCTGATCCAGAGGGAACCACAGAGATACCGGTTACTACTCAAATCCTCCACGTAGATTTGAGTCGACACTTTGTAGCTACAGTTCCACTTGTCTGTTCTTTAAATGTGACTGTTTTTATGACAGAAACAAACTCCCCAATCTTTAAAAGATTCGTTCAGGGAAAGAAATATTCCCCAGAGTCCGATCTGTGAATGACGGTGTTGAAGTGGAACCTCAGCTTGTGTTTTTCTGCACCTTTTATTCCCCTCAGAACTTCAGTCATGCCTTCGGTTTGATTTTGTGCTTTTCATATTCGTGTGTTTTTCCTGAACCATTCCATGAAGTCAAATCCCACCAAACCTTCACGCTGAAGACATATCTGGTGTCTCTGAGAGCGCCACGTTGTTACATTTGTTTTTGAAGAGGTCATTACGCTGCCTGTAAAACTGAGTTTTACAGTACACTGTAACAAATTGCTGTAAAAAAACAGCCAAATTCTGACAGTAACATACTGTGTACCATAATAACGGAACCATACAGTAGAAAACAATGCATTATGGGCAATATTTGCCGTTTCCAATTAAATACTGCAACATACTGTAAATAGCATTGCATTCTGGGGGTGATGTTTGAATCAACGGCAGAAAGCACCGCGAACACAGAACGCTACTGTATTTCAATGAGACTGATCGCTGAACAGGAGTGAAGCCAACTGACTTTCTTTTCGAGGATTATCCATCTGAATCCTGCACTTTATGAGCAAATCATACGGTAAATTGAAATATATTTAATCTGTCTGGCGATGTTTTCTTATCTACTAACGTTATCATCTCTAAACAAACTGTGACTGATCAGTAACGCAAGCTAGCTTTCAGCACTTCCATGTGGTCCTCTTCATTTGCCATGCTGTAACTAGAGAGTAAGGCAGTACACTTTATTGACTTTATTATACAATTATTATTATTGAGTAGGTAAGGCCGATTTAGTCATATTTGTTTCAGTTTGTTCGGTTGATTTGCGGCGAGAAGCATTATTGTGCTTATAGGTTTGGGATTTTGTCCTCTCTTGGCTAATGGCTAATTGTAGCTAGCTAACGTTAAAAGATTAACAAGCGAGCTAAAGCAAACTTTGAATCGTAAGTTTATATTGATGACATTAACGTTAAGACCGACAATTTTTTTTAAATTGATTTTTGGCACAAGTTTGATGTGTGCGGTGCAAACATTTATTGTCCGACATTGCGACTGGGGCGAGAGAGATTGTTCCAATAACAGAGCCAGTTGAGGCAGAGGTAATCAAGGTAACGTTAACGTTACAAGGACACATCACGGGCATATTTCAGTCTTCGGCGGAAGCGATTTTTTGTCTGTATTGATGCTATTGAGTCATGATATGACAAATTAAGCTAACAAAAATGTCCAAACTGTCCTCTCCCAGGGTGAGGAGCTGAAGTGGCTCTCCATGTTGTCCAGCTGCTGATGGCCCACTTCACAGAGACCACAGATGGGCTCAATCTTCTTGCAGATGTAAGTTTGTTTCTCTTCTTTTTTCATTTATATTGCATTGAATTGTTGCCATCTTAAAAATCATCTTATAATACTATTATTCTCACTACAGTTTTATTGTCTGTGCCCTACAGTTGTCTGCCACAGTGGCCGATGTCGAGAGGACCCTCACCCTACCCCTGACTCCGCATCTAATACTGCTCGGTATGTATATATATATATATTTATGTCAGTGAAACTGGAGTAAACGACGCTGCTGTTAGACACACACACAACATCCGTCCCCCTGGCCTTAATGTTTGAGGTAGATTTCAGCTTGTTAGTGATTCCTGATGTCTTGGTGTGATGTCTGTAAATGTATTTATTTAATATTTATCATAAATGAAGGGTTGTCGCTGAGCCTCTCCCCGCCCGAGCACATACTTGGTTTAAACAACACAACATGTGCACGCTAGCAAAGTAAAAGCAAGTACATGCTGTACAGCAACTTGACAATCAGCTGTCGGGAGCTGCACGCGGCTTCTGTTGAGTATCTGTGGCCGAGCGTTGTTTGTGTGGCGTCTTTCCTTCAACAGAATCTGTCCGACTGGTTGTTCAGCTTTGCAAATTAGCAATTTCGCCCATTTCGTACGGTTTTCTCGAGCAAAAGAGGCCACAGTTTGTTTGTTTGATTGCAGATTCTTACTTCCTGTCAGATGTCAGCGGTGAACCTGACCCTCGGGGTGTAACCGTGTTATCAGTCGAGCTTCGTGGCCGCGACGCCGTGTTCACACACTGTGGTTTATAATGTGTCGCTTCACCCTGACCAGCAGTGGGCGGGGCCAGTATTAACTTCACTGGTGGTTGAGGTTTTATTACCAGCATTGTTTTGATGAGTTAACGGAGGCTAGACGGTTAGTACGTGGCATTTCTTGATAACCAGCTAAAAAAAAAGAAGTGAAGGTACCATCTTACTGTTGATTACAACGGCGTATTAGGGCCATTGTAGTAAAGAATAAATTACAAAAAATATGGAGCCGGGGGAAAGGGGTAATATTCAGAGAATTTCTGAGATTAAAGTGGTTAATTTACAAGAAAAACAATCAAATCTACGAGAAAAAAACTTGAATATTCTCTGAGATTAAAGTGGTTAATTCACGAGAAAAACAATCAAATTTACGGTAAAAACAATAAAATTTATGAGAAAGAAACTTTGATATTCTCTGAGATTAAAGTGATAAATTTACAAGAAAAGAACTTGAATAATCTCTGAGAATAAAGTGGTTAATTCACGAAAAAAAAACTCACAAATTTACAAGAAAAAACTTGGATATTCTGAAATTAAAGTGGTAAATTTACAAGAAAAACAATAAAATTTATGAGAAAAGACAATAAAATTTACGAGAAAAGAACTTGAATATTCTCAGAGTAAAGTGATATATTTACGAGAAACAAATTCACAAATTTACCAGAAAAAACTTGGATATTCTCTGAGATTAAAGTGGTAAATTTACAAGAAAGACAATCAAATTTACGAGAAAAAACAATCAAATTTATGAGAAAGAAACTTTGATATTCTCTGAGATTAAAGTGATAAATTTACGAGAAAAAAACTAATATCAGTGGGTTGTTTTCTTCTGAATAGGCCCAACTCACAGCAAAGTCCGGATGCCTACGATAATTTGGTGATTCTGGGCTAAAAACACAAATATTTCCTTCTTGCTAAATCAGATTGCACAAGTATAATTTGTTTAGGTCGTCCACTGCAAGCATAATACACGGCAAATGGCGGCGTCGGTGGTATCATGAGGTTAATCCAACCTATAATCCCCTCCCCCGGGAATGTAATTATTATTTATTTGGTACCTACAATGGCCCTGATATAGTTGATCCCATACAGGAATATTGTACATATTTTGCACAGACCTGTTCTTCAAATGAACTAAAAGTTGAGAAGTGCAGAAATCTCTTAATGTCTGTGAAGAGTTATCAGCTTTTCTCAGGCAACAATCTTAAAACTAAAGACACCGTAACTGTCGTGTTATTGGTTGTGAAGCTGCTTCATCTGATGTGTTGTGCTGCTTATTTGTTTATGGTGGACTTCCTTTTGTGTACTGTTTAACAGCAAAGCTTTTTGCACATACATGTAAGCCTTTGAGTTGTGCCTCCTCACATCATCACTTTGTGTCGCAGGTTTAAACGCTGGAAATGTGTGTTTCATGTTGTTAAGTGGCGTTTGCAGAATGAGATCTGTTAGTTACTAGTTCGTTGTTACATTAAAAGGCCGGCCTGTGTACGAATCGACCCTCCCGGCTCTACCAACATTACCTGCAGCTCTGTATGATCCACATACACGGACACAAAATTGAAGATTTGAATAAAAATATGCTGTAGTTTGTTTTGCATTGCCTGTTTTTTGTTTTTCCTCAAGAGACCTGTTGTACTGTAGAGGACTGATGGACATCCACGGAGACAGCAGAGCAGGGTTACCATGCAACTTTATCTCACTTGAACTGTATATAAACAACGGTTTTATTAAAATAAAGAGCTGTACATATTCAAGGAGCATTTCCGTGTGTCTCGTGACTGATTTTGCACATTTTGCCTCATCAACTTGCAAGTGCTTTCCTACGTTTCCAGCTCCATGCAGCAGGTATATGAACATATTATTGAGTTAGGGGCTGCAGCACTTTGAGCTACATCTCTGGGTCGACCACAACTGCATTTCCTGTAATCTACCTCAACCTCTTTAAAAAGCTGAGTGGACAGTTTCTGTCACAACTTCAGTCGCCTTGAAACCACAACTGCCCCCCCTCCTCCTCCTCCTCCTCCTCCTCCTCCTCCTCCTCCTCCTCCTCCTCCTCACTACACTGACACCTTTTTTGATCTTGATAAACGTGACATCGCAACCAGCTTTTGTTTAGAAGCTCTTCGCTGCAGATAAAGAGCAGTTGTGGTATTAATCTCCAACATCACATCACATCACATCCATCATGAAGTCCAGTTACATCCTCCTGCTGAGCATCCTGGGACTTGCTCTGCTCTCCTCAGTGATCTGCAACAGTAAGATAACCTTAGATTTTATCATTCACACATGTTCTGTGTTACTGATAATACATAACTTTTTTTTTCTTCAGATGGAAGCGGTCCTGAGCGCTGCTGCTTCCCACCTTACCCGAGTAGATTTAACAAAACATTCGTCCGCTCGTATTACATGACTGATCACCGATGCACCAAGACTGGAGTCATGTAAGTTTACCTCCTATTATATTTGTATAATTCAATGACCTTTAATAAGCATAATGAATATAACAATTAATGCACATTTTAAAAAAAAAAAATAAAGTGCACATTTCATTCTCATTTACTCTCTCGTTAGATATACAGTATATTGCATACAATTTTATATATTTTTTTATAATTAATTTCTGATAATAAATCATAATTTTGGTCCCTTTCCTACTTTCGATTTGATTTCCTCTGTTTTTTTGTCTATATTGTCCACCATTAAAATGATATTGACATTTATTTATTTATTTTTCTTTCAGTCTGGTTACAAAAAAGTCTTGTCACATATAAATATATATGTATATATGTATACAGTATATGTATAAACATATATATACATATATATTTATATGTGACAAGACTTTTTTGTAAACATATATATTATTTATATTTTTTTATAATTAAGTTCTGATAACAAATCATAATTTTGGTCCCCCTTTCCTACTTTCTATTTGATTTCTTCTGTTTTTTTTGTCTATATTGTCCACCATTAAAATGATATTGACATTTATTTATTTATTTATTTATTTATTTATTTATTTATTTATTTATTTATTTATTTATTTATTTATTCACTTATTTACTCACTTATTTATTTATTTCAGTCTGGTTACGAAAAAGTCTCGTCACATCTGCGCGGATCCGGGTCTCTCCTGGGTCGCGGGCATCATGAAAAGTGTGGACGAGAGCAACTTTTGATCCGGCTGCCTGCTCATCCTTCTTTTAAATTACTGCAGCTTTTGCTGCTTCATCAAATGGCATACTATGAAAATGCATGTTGCAATGTGGTCATGATTTTGGTATTAATGTGGAAATCTGTTGTAAGTAATTCAAGATTTTGCCTCCAAATGGAGTCATGTTGAGCTTGCTTTGGCACCAACTTATCCAGTGGTTTTTTGTTATTTCTTTTGGATGCTTTGTCACTTCATACAAATACAGTGATTAGTGTGAAAGCTTTGCCTCGTCTCTTCTCTTCTGTTTTTTGGTGTAAATACAAAGCAGCGGTGAGTTTAACAGGTGGTACAACAATGATAAGAACAAGAGAGAAATACCCCAAAAAAGACTGAGAAAACAAGGTGACATACAAAGTTTGACATGATACATAACAAACATAACAAAACCAAAAAAGAGGATATAATAATAGTCTTAATAATTCTAATAACATCTTAAATAAATTAAAAATAAAAAGATAACAATCATAAAAAATTATAATATTCATATTTCTGAAAAGATTATATATATATATATATATATATATAAATAAATTACATATATATATATATAAATAAATTACATATTTATATATATATACAAATAAATTACATATTTATTTATTTATTTATATATATATATATATATATATATATATATATATATAAATATACACACAACATAATGCATTTAATACAAAAAAATATATAATCTTTTGTATGCACTATTAAACATAATATAATTAAATTATATAATTATAATTTGTAGTACTAGTAGTATTAGAAATTATAGCAGTAGTAGTAATAGCAGCACTGTAATAGCTGTCGTAAGAATAAATATAGTATTAGTACTAATAATAGCAGTAGCAGGTGAAACAGTAAAATTAGTATTACAGTACCAGTATTATATTAAGTAAACGTTCACAGTATATTACACAGGAGGCAGAGAATCCGCCCATGCTCAACATAAGTCTGCATGCAACAGGAAATGTTTTCTAGTTTCCTGATTTGTATGATAAAAACATATTAATATAAAGTAAATCATAAGAACAGTCTGGAGCAGATGCTCTGTATGTTTGGTTAATCAAATAAAACCAAGCAAAACTCACAACCACACAAACAAAGATGAATCTATTATAAAATCTTTAATATTAAAAAAATAAAAAAAGTGAGTCTTGCACTGCGCAGGCGGAAGCGTTGTGTGGTTTTCAGTGATAACGGAGTGAAACGTATTGCAGATTTAAACATGGGGTGGACTGTCCAGGTCACTGTGGCTCTCCTGAACATTGCATGGATTATCTTCTTTTTATCACCCGAACCGTTCTCAGGTAAGCTGTTTCGCAAATTATTATCATCAGCAATAATAAAAGCCATTGTGTCGTAGTATTTGAGGTCATTACCTCAATCACCCTGAGGTTTGTGTTGATTTACAGTGTTTGTACAGAGAAGAAGCACTAATGAGGAGAAGCTGTATTCAGACTTTTGTATTGAGCTTCCACCTGTCGAAATCCCCTCCAATAAAACCAACAACACCAAAACAACATTTCAAGGTAAGGATGTAAAGTACGTTAGTATTAGCTAGTATTTTATACATTCAGCTGGTATATTGGATTGATTTATATTTTCATGTTTTATTACTCTAAGTCATACTTTTTCCTGTCAACTCCAGGTGATCCTCCTGAACAGGAAGTGACGACTCCAGGTAGTCCTCCAGGTAGTCCTCCAGGTAGTCCTCCTGAACAGGAAGTGACGACTCCGGGAAGTCCTCCTGAACAGGAAGTGACGACTCCAGGTAGTCCTCCAGGTAGTCCTCCAGGTAGTCCTCCTGAACAGGAAGTGACGACTCCAGGTAGTCCTCCAGGTAGTCCTCCAGGTAGTCCTCTTGAACGGGAAGTGACGACTCCAGATAGTCTTCCTGAACAGGAAGTGACGACTCCGGGAAGTCCTCCTGAACAGGAAGTGACGACTCCAGGTAGTCCTCCAGGTAGTCCTCCAGGTAGTCCTCCAGGTAGTCCTCCAGGTAGTCCTCCTGAACTGGGACTGACAACTCCAGATAGTCTTCCTGAACAGGAAGTGACGACACCGGGAAGTCCTCTTGAACAGGAAGTGACAACTCCGGGAAGTCCTCCTGAACAGGAAGTGACGACTCCAGGTAGTCTTCCAGGTAGTCCTCCAGGTAGTGACGACTCCAGGTAGTCTTCCAGGTAGTCCTCCAGGTAGTCCTCCAGGTAGTCCTCCAGGTAGTCCTCCAGGTAGTCCTCCAGGTAGTCCTCCAGGTAGTCCTCCTGAACTGGGACTGACAACTCCAGATAGTCTTCCTGAACAGGAAGTGACGACACCGGGTAGTCCTCTTGAACAGGAAGTGACGACTCCAGATAGTCCTCTTGAACGGAAAGTGACGACTCCAGATAGTCTTCCTGAACAGGAAGTGACGACTCCAGGTAGTCCTCCAGGTAGTCCTCCTAAACAGGAAGTGACGACTCCGGGTGGTCCTCCTGAACAGGAAGTGACGACTCCAGGTAGTCCTCTTACCTCCAGATAGTCTTCCTGAACAGGAAGTGACGACTCCGGGAAGTCCTCCTGAACAGGAAGTGACGACTCCAGGTAGTCCTCCAGGTAGTCCTCCTAAACAGGAAGTGACGACTCCGGGTGGTCCTCTTGAACAGGAAGTGACGACTCCAGGTAGTCCTCTTGAACAGGAAGTGATGACAACAAGTAGTCCTCCTGAACTGGGACTGACCTCCACAGCCAACACTTTAAACTTTGGGTTGAATTTTCTCAGTTGCTGCTTTGGAGTTTCCACCAGTGAAGTACCTCCAGAAACGATAAAGGGATACAGAAAATCACACCCCATGTGCCGTATTGAAGCCATTATGTAAGTAAAACCTGCTAAAAATTCATCTTGTTACCATAACTGGCATGATACATTCCACAAACTTTTATTCGTTGATAAATAAACACGAGCCCAAATGTAAAACACGTCATTATATTTTATTGTAACAGCAATGGTTATGACTAACACGTAAGGGATAATGTACAGCGAGCCGGTCATTGTTGTGAAATAAAGCCCTGAAGGGGTTTATTTCACAACAATGACCCGCTAGCTGTACATTATCCTGCTTATTACTCAGCTACTTTCTTAAGAAATCAATTATTTGACACAAAATGATCCGCCAGAGTCCGACATCAGAGCTGCGCCCATAGCAACGGTCTGCTATACATAGCAACGGTCTGTTATATATAGCAACGCGCCGCTATACATAGCAACGGTCTGCTATACATAGCAACGGTCTGCTATACATAGCAACGGTCTCTTATACATAGCAACGCGCTGCTATACATAGCAACGGTCTGTTATAAAGAAATAACAGACCGCAGTACGCCGTGATTAACCAATCAGAATTGAGTATTCAACAACGCCGTGTAATAAACATTAATAACAAACGCCTTCATGTTATTTTCTCTCAACAGAATAGCTACAACCAAAGGCCGCCACATCTGTGCTAATCCAGACGATGAATGGGTTAAGAGCCTTCTGGAAATATCATTTCAAGGTAAGGATTTGCCTGTGCTGCCGATGTGCAGTACATGGTTAAGTAAAGTATGTTAGTATTTTATAAATTCAGCTGGTATTTTGGATAGATTTTTATTTTCATGTTTTATTAATCTAAGTCATACTTTTTCCTGACAACTCCAGGTAGTTCTAAAGAACTGGGACCGACGACTCGAGATAGTCCTCCTGAACTGGGACCGACGACTCCAGATATTCCTCCTGAACTGGGATTGACGACTCGAGATATTCCTCCTGGACTTAGACCGACCTCCACAAACAAAATTTCAGTCTTTGAGTTGAATTTTCACAGTTGCTGCTTTCAAGTTTACCCCAGAGCAGTACCTCTAAAAATTATAAAGGGATACAGAATAACAGACCCCGCGTGCCGTATTGAAGCTATTATGTAAGTAAAAGCTGCTAAAAATTCATCTTATTAGCATAACTGGCATGATACATTCCACAAACCTTTATTCGTTGATAAATAAACACAAGCCCAAATGTAAAACGCATCATTATATTTTATTTTAACATCAATGGTTATGACTAACACGCATTAATAACAAACGCCTTCGTGTTATTTTCTCTCAACAGACTAGTTACAACCAAAGGCCGCCAGATCTGTGTTAATCCAGGTGATAAATGGGTTATGAGACTTCTGAGAACCATTGATGAAATGGGAAAAAAATTCATTAGTTGAAGACTACTGAATGGAGGTAGGTTCTGACATTTTATGGTTTGGGATAATTGAAAATAATGTTCTGTTGTGGATTTAAAAAAATGTGATTGGAGTGTTTTACGTATCAAAAATAGCATCAAAGTTACTCACAACTATAGTGTGGAAGAAAAAAAAAAAATTGTATAGGCCAGAAAATATAAACATACATTTTTGCTTATCTTTTAGTTATTTGATCAATTGTTTTGTTGCTCACATATGTGTTTCTTTTTCCTTTTCTTTCAGATATTTGGGGCAGAGATTGACTTCATACAGTTTGAGCTGCAGGTGCTTCAGCCAGTACGTTATTTCATTGTAATAGAAGCTCAAAAATTTAGACTGCATAACACTGTTGCATCAGTGTGCCTGAGCCTTTGCTAATTCTAATGTGAATGTGTGATCAAGTGGTGTCAGATCAGATGTAAATAAAGACAAAATGTTGTATTTGTACCTTCAGGTATTATATATAATAGTATATATAATATGATATCATCTGCATAGAGGCTTACTTTATGTTGAAGGTTTGTGGTGTGAATTCCTTTAATGCTATTTTTGTGCTGTATAGCTGCATCAACTGGCTCATGCATTTCAGGCTATAATCTATAGTACAGATGTACGATGGAGTATTAGGGCCACATTGAGGGAAAAAAAAGTCGGAATATTATGAGAATAAAGTCATAATATTATAAAGTAGTAATTTTACGTGTTATTTTAGAGGGGAAATAGAGCAGCTGTGTGTGAAAATGAGGAACGTGGAGCATCTTGTGAAGTTATACTTTAGTTTAGGTTTCACAAATAACCAAATACTTCAACTTTTGGCACATCAGCACCACATTATCATCAGTATCAGGACCTTGAAAAGATTGTGCAAGAAACTGCGTTTATTCTGAAGAAAGAACCACACGGACCTGATGGGGAAACTGACTCTTTTGTGGAGGAGGAAATTACTTTTTTTCTCGTAAAGTTATGACTTTATTCTCGTTATATTACGACTTTTTTTTCTCGTAAAGTTATGACATTATTCTCGTAATATTACGACTTTTTTTTTCTTGAAATAGTTTGACTTTATTCTCATTAAATTACTACTTTTTTCCTCGTAATATTATGACTTTATTCTCGAAATCTCCAATTTTTTCCCCCCTCAATGTGTCCCTAATACTCCGTCATGTAGATGAGATATAAACAGATAAACATAAATATACTCATCGAACACACTGTATTGCAAATGGTTAGATTTTGACTCATTCACTTTTTTAAGCAGCTGTTTATCAAATAAAAAAATATATTTTCATCATGTCGGTCATACATTATTTTCTAAATTACTGCATTTCAGCAAGAAAATAGCAAAACAAATTGCATACACTGTCAGTTTGTCACAATATTCTACCCTGTGCTGCTACATTAAATATTCTGGGTTTAGTTTTATGCTGCCACCTTCTGGTACAGCAGTTCTCCACAACTCATGAAAAATAAGCTTCAGAATGCTCAAAATAAGCCGATCAGGGTTTTTATCCAAATTACCTCCCTGATTTAGACCTGGTACATTTTCAAAATCTCAATTTTCTTACAGTGGGAAGAAGAATTACTCAAATTAAATTAGTAAATCTCACTTACAAAATTGGTAAAAATACAGCTCCTCCCTATATATTTTAGTCTCATCAGAAATTGCCATAATTATGCAACAAGAGGTATTTCAATGGAAATTATTCATTTAAGATTCAGGGGTTTCATGGGCAAAAAACATGTATTCACTCCTGAGGTTGAACAGCGTTCCAGGATCTTCTTCCAGGACTTCCTTCCTGCTGCACTCACCCCCAAGTGCTCCGAGAGGCTGGTCCTGGCTCACCTCTCTAAAATAACATGTAAAATTACACCTTTGTAATATTAAGACTTTTAATCTCATAATAGTACGACTTTTTTCACATAAACTAATGACTTTATTCTCTTACTATTATGACGTTTTTTCTTGTAAATTTATGACTTCATTCATATAATATTACGACATTTTCTCGTAAACTTATGACTTTATTCTCATAATATTACAACTTTTTTCTCGTAAACGTATGACCTTATTCTCATAATATTACGACTTTTCTATCGTAAACTTAGGACTTTATTCTCATAATATTACGACTTTTTTCAAATAAACTAATGACTTTATTCTCATAATATTACGACTTTTTTCTCGTAAACTTATGACTTTATTCTCATAATATTAAGTATTTTTTCTCGTAAATTTATGACTTTATTCTCATAATATTACGACTTTTTTTCTCGTAAACGTATGACTTTATTCTCATAATATTACGACTTTTTTCTCGTAAAAATTATGACTTTATTCTCATAATATTACGACTTTTTTTCTCGTAAACTTATGACTTTATTCTCATAATATTACGACTTTTTTTCTCTTCAACTTATGACTTTATTCTCATAATATCACTACTTTCTTCACATAAACTTATGACTTCATTCTTATAATATCACGACTTTTTTTTCTCTTAAACTTATGACTTTATTCTCATAATATTACGACTTTTTCACATAGACTTATGACTTTATTCTCATAATATTACCACTTTATTTCGCCCCAGCGGCGGACTGGAAAGTGTAGCTGGCCGAGGCTGAAGAATGTATCACACACTCCCACATGCAGCAGGCTGATCCAGAGGGAACCACAGAGATACCGGTTACTACTCAAATCCTCCACGTAGATTTGAGTCGACACTTTGTAGCTACAGTTCCACTTGTCTGTTCTTTAAATGTGACTGTTTTTATGACAGAAACAAACTCCCCAATCTTTAAAAGATTCGTTCAGGGAAAGAAATATTCCCCAGAGTCCGATCTGTGACTGACGGTGTTGAAGTGGAACCTCAGCTTTTATTCCTCTCAGAACTTCAGTCATTCCTTCGGTTTGATTTTGTGCTTTTTATATTCGTGTGTTTTTCCTGAACCATTCCATGAAGTCAAATCCCACCAAACCTTCACGCTGAAGACATATCTGGTGTCTCTGAGAGCGCCACGTTGTTACATTTGTTTTTGAAGAGTGTCATGGTCTACATAGAGTGTTTCCTGTTTTATTTTGTAATTCGGTCCTCCTGTGTCTTGTCTAGTTTTGCTTCCTGCCTTTGTTTGTTTTCCCGCCTTTTTGTGATTGTTTGCCCCGCCCTGATTCGTTCCACCTGTGTGTAATCCCCTTGTGTATTTAAGCCTGTGTGTTTCCCCTCTGTCTTTGTCGGTTCGTCGTCGTTGCTTCCCTGTGTTGCGTGTCACCAGTTTTCACCAGTAAGTAGATATTCTAGTGTGTGTTTTGTATTTTCAAGTTTTGTTATTTTCAAGCTTTTTGTGGATGGCATGCCGGACCAGCTGCCTTTTTGTTTCGCTGTTAGTTTAATTAAATCTTTGAATGATACCTGCGTCATCTCCTCCTCTCTCTGCATTTGCGTCCACCACCCTAAAATCTTCCTGAAACCTGACAGTACGAACCGACCAAATAATGGACGCAGCAGAGAGTTTGTATGCATTTCTGGGAATCAGGCTTCGGCCTCCGCCTCAGTCCATGCCCCAGCAGCCAGCCAGGCCCAAGCCGGCTTCAGCCCCAAATCCATTCAGTGGAACCCGCCTTGCCCTGGGAGGTCCTCGGAGTTTTCAGTTTGCTTCTCGGCAGGCTAGCACCCAGCATGCTTCTAGCTTCCAGCCGGATTTCAGTCTAGGGGTTGGAGCCCCTAGAGGGAAGCGTGGGTCTAGGAGGTGGCGTCCTCCTAAGCTGTCCAGTGTCTCAGCCGACTCCAGGCTCACTCCTGTGTCAGTGGTCCTGACCGACTCCAGATCTGCTCCTGTGTCGGGGGTTCGGCCAACCCCTGTTCCATGTCTCCTGTCGGCGGTCCGACCGATTTCTGTTCCACGTGTCCTGTCGGCGGTCCTGCCGACTTCTGTTCCACGTGTCCTGTCGGGGGTCCCGCCGACTCCTGCTCCACGTGTCCTGTCGGCGGGTCGACCGACTCCTGCTCCGATCCGAGGGTCTCGTCGGGGGTCCGTCCGACTCCTGCTCCGAGGGTCTCGTCGGGGGTCCGTCCGACTCCTGCTCCGAGGGTCTCGTCGGGGGTCCGTCCGACCACTGCTCCGGTTGGGCCGCAACCACCTGCTTTTCCGGTTGGGCCGCAACCACCTTCTGCTCCGGTTGGGCCGCAACCACCTTCTGCTCCGGTTGGGCCGCAACCACCTTCTGCTCCGGTTGGGCCGCAACCACCTTCTGCTCCGGTTGGGCCGCAACCACCTGCTGTTCCGGTTGGGTCGCAACAACCTTCTGCTCCGGTTGGGGTTGAAGTGGAACCTCAGCTTTTATTCCTCTCAGAACTTCAGTCATTCCTTCGGTTTGATTTTGTGCTTTTCATATTCGTGTGTTTTTCCTGAACCATTCCATGAAGTCAAATCCCACATAACCTTCACGCTGAAGACATATCTGGTGTCTCTGAGAGCGCCACGTTGTTACATTTGTTTTTGAAGAGTGTCATGGTCTACATAGAGTGTTTCCTGTTTTATTTTGTAATTCGGTCCTCCTGTGTCTTGTCTAGTTTTGCTTCCTGCCATTGTTTGTTTTCCCACCTTTTTGTGATTGTTTGCCCCGCCCTGATTCGTTCCACCTGTGTGTAATCCCCTTGTGTATTTAAGCCTGTGTGTTTCCCCTCTGTCTTTGTCGGTTCGTCGTCGTTGCTTCCCTGTGTTGCGTGTCACCAGTTTTCACCAGTAAGTAGATATTCTAGTGTGTGTTTTGTATTTTCAAGTTTTGTTATTTTCAAGCTTTTTGTGAATGGCATGCCGGACCAGCTGCCTTTTTGTTTCGCTGTTAGTTTAATTAAATCTTTGAATGATACCTGCGTCATCTCCTCCTCTCTCTGCATTTGCGTCCACCACCCTAAAATCTTCCTGAAACCTGACAAAGAGGTCATTACGCTGCCTGTAAAACTGAGTTTTACAGTATATTTAGGTCAGTGAAACTGGAGTAAACAACGCTGCTGTTAGACACACACACAACATCCGTCCCCCTGGCCTTAATGTTTGAGGTACATTTCAGCTTGTTAGTGATTCCTGATGTCTTGGTGTGATGTCTGTAAATGTATTTATTTAATATTTATCATAAATGAAGGGTTGTCGCTGAGCTTCTCCCCGCCCGAGCACATACTTGGTTTAAACAACACAACATGTGCACGCTAGCAAAGTAAAAGCAAGTACATGCTGTACAGCAACTTGACAATCAGCTGTCGGGAGCTGCACGCGGCTTCTGTTGAGTATCTGTGGCCGAGCGTTGTTTGTGTGGCGTCTGTCCTTCAACACAATCTGTCCGACTGGTTGTTCAGCTTTGCAAATTAGCGATTTCGCCCATTTCGTACGGTTTTCTCGAGCAAAAGAGGCCACAGTTTGTTTGTTTGATTGCAGATTCTTACTTCCTGTCAGATGTCAGCGGTGACCTTGACCCTCGGGGTGTAACCGTGTTATCAGTCGAGCTTCGTGGCCGCGACGCCGTGTTCACACACTGTGGTTTATAATGTGTCGCTTCACCCTGACCAGCAGTGGGCGGGGCCAGTATTAACTTCACTGGTGGTTGAGGTTTTATTACCAGCATTGTTTTGATGAGTTAACGGAGGCTAGACGGTTAGTACGTGGCATTTCTTGATAATCAACTAAAAAAAAAGAAGTGAAGGTACCATCTTACTGTTGATTACAACGGCGTATTAGGGCCGTTGTAGTAAAGAATAAATTACAAGCCGGGGGAAAGGGGTAATATTCAGAGAATTTCTGAGATTAAAGTGGTAAATTCACGAGAAACAAACTCACAAATTTACGAGAAAAAAATTGGATATTCTCTGAGATTAAAGTCATAAATTTACAAGAAAAAAACTCAAATTCACGAGAAAATAAACTTTGATATTCTCTTAGAATAAAGTGGTAAATTTACAATAAAAGAACTTGAATAATCTCTGAGTTTAAAGTGGTTAATTCACGAGAAAAAAACTCACAAATTTACATGAAAAAACTTGGATATTCTGAAATTAAAGTGGTAAATTTACAAGAAAACAATAAAATTTATGAGAAAAAACAATAAAAATTTACGAGAAAATAACTTGAATATTCTCTGAGATTAAAGTGATAAATTTACGAGAAAAAAACTAATATCAGTGCGTTGTTTTCTTCTGAATAGGCCCAACTCACAGCAAAGTCCGGATGCCTCCGATAATTTGGTGATTCTGGGCTAAAAACACAAATATTTCCTTCTTGCTAAATCAGATTGCACAAGTATAATTTGTTTAGGTCATCCACTGCAAGCATAATACATGGCAAATGGTGGCGTCGGTGGTATCATGAGGTTAATCCAACCTATAACCCCCTCCCCCGGGAATGTAATTATTATTTATTTGGTACCTACAATGGCCCTGATATAGTTGATCCCATACAGGAATATTGCACATATTTTGCACAGACGTGTTCTTCAAATGAACTAAAAGTTGAGAAGTGCAGAAATCTCTTAATGTCTGTGAAGAGTAATCAGCTCTTCTGAGGCAACAACCTCGAAACTAAAGACACCGTAACTGTTGTGTTATTGGTTGAGAAGCTGCTTCATCTGATGTGTTGTGCTGCTGATCTGTTTATAGTGGACTTCCTTTTGTGTACTGTTTGACCTTTAATGAAGCCAGAAACCTCTGGACCACAGCTGAAGTTTAAAAACAGGAAGCGCCTTTCATTTCACGCAGCACACCTTCTGATCACTCTTCCCCCCCAGTGTGGTGACACACCGCAGGACTGCAATAAAGCTTTTTGCACATACATGTAAGCCTTTGAGTTGTGCCTCCTCGCATCATCACTTTGTGTTGCAGGTTTAAACGCTGGAAGTGTGTGTTTCATGTTGTTAAGTGGCGTTTGCAGAATGAGATCTGTTAGTTACTAGTTCGTTGTTACATTAAAAGGCCGGCCTGTGTACGAATCGACCCTCCCGGCTCTACCAACACTACCTGCAGCTCTGTATGATCCACATACACGGACACAAAATTGGAAGATTTGAATAAAAATATGCTGTAATTCCTTTTTTGTTTTGCATTGCCTGTTTTTTGTTTTTCCTCGAGAGACCTGTTGTACTGTAGAGGACTGATGGACATCCACGGAGACAGCAGAGCAGGGTTACCATACAACTTTATCTCACTTGAACTGTATATAAACAACAGTTTTATTAAAATAAAGAGCTGTACATATTCAAGGAGCATTTCCGTGTGTCTCGTGACTGATTTTGCACATTTTGCCTCATCAACTTGCAAGTGCTTTCCTACGTTTCCAGCTCCATGCAGCAGGTATATGAACATATTATTGAGTTAGGGGCTGCAGCACTTTGAGCTACATCTCTGGGTCGACCACAACTGCATTTCCTGTAATCTACCTCAACCTCTTTAAAAAGCTGAGTGGACAGTTTCTGTCACAACTTCAGTCGCCTTGAAACCACAACTGCCCCCCCTCCTCCTCCTCCTCCTCCTCTTCCTCCTCCTCCTCACTACACTGACACCTTTTTTGATCTTGATAAACGTGACATCGCAACCAGCTTTTGTTTAGAAGCCCTTCGCTGCAGATAAAGAACAGTTGTGGTATTAATCTCCAACATCACATCACATCCATCCATCATGAGGTCCAGTTACATCCTCCTGCTGAGCATCCTGGGACTTGCTCTGCTCTCCTCAGTGATCTGCAACAGTAAGATAACCTTAGATTTTATCATTCACACATGTTCTGTGTTACTGATAATACATAACTTCTTTTTTTCTTCAGATGGAACCGGTCCTGACCGCTGCTGCTTCACACCTTACCCGAGAAAATTTAGCAAAAAAATCGTCCGCTCGTATTACATGACTGATCACCGATGCCCCAAGACTGGAGTCATGTAAGTTTACCTCCTATTATATTTGTATAATTCAATGACCTTTAATAAGCATAATGAATATAACAATTAATGCACATTTAAAAAAAAAAATAAAGTGCACATTTCATTCTCATTTACTCTCTCGTTAGATATACAGTATATTGCATACAATTTTATATATTTTTTTATAATTAATTTCTGATAATAAATCATAATTTTGGTCCCTTTCCTACTTTCGATTTGATTTCTTCTGTTTTTTTGTCTATATTGTCCACCATTAAAATGATATTGACATTTATTTATTTAATTTTCTTTCAGTCTGGTTACAAAAAAGTCGTCACATATAAATATATATGTATATATGTATACAGTATATGTATAAACATATATATACATATATATTTATATGTGACAAGACTTTTTTGTAACCATATATATTATTTATATTTTTTTATAATTAAGTTCTGATAACAAATCATAATTTTGGTCCCCCTTTCCTACTTTCTATTTGATTTCTTCTGTTTTTTTGTCTATATTGTCCACCATTAAAATGATATTGACATTTATTTATTTATTTATTTATTTATTTATTTATTTATTTATTTATTTATTTATTCACTTATTCACTTATTTATTCACTTATTCACTTATTTACTCACTTATTTATTTATTTCAGTCTGGTTACGAAAAAGTATCATCACATCTGCGCGGATCCGCGTCTCTCCTGGGTCGTGGGCATCATGAAAAGTGTGGACAAGAGCAACTTTTGATCCGGCTGCCTGCTCATCCTTCTTTTAAATTACTGCGGCTTTTGCTGCTTCATCAAATGGCATACTATGAAAATGCATGTTGCAATGTGGTCATGATTTTGGTATTAATGTGGAAATCTGTTGTAAGTAATTCAAGATTTTGCCTCCAAATGGAGTCATGTTGAGCTTGCTTTGGCACCAACTTATCCAGTGGTTTTGTTATTTCTTTTGGATGCTTTGTCACTTCATATAAATACAGTGAATAGTGTGAAAGCTTTGCCTCGTCTCTTCTCTTCTGTTTTTTGGTGTAAATACAAAGCAGCGGTGAGTTTAACAGGTGGTACAACAATGATAAGAACAAGAGAGAAATACCCAAGAAAAGACTGAGAAAACAAGGTGACATACAGAGTTTGACATGATACATAACAAACATAACAAAACCAAAAAAAGAGGATATAATAATAGTCTTAATAATTCTAATAACATCTTAAATAAATTAAAAATAAATTAAATATGTGTATATATATAAATATATAAATAAATAATATATATATAGTATATATATATATAAATAAATAAATTATATATATATGTATATGTATATATATAAATATGTATATGTATATATATATATATATATATATATATATAAATGTATGTATGTATATGTATATATATATATATAATTTGTAGTACTAGTAGTATTATTATATATATGTATATGTATATATATAGGTATATATAAATACATGTATGTATATATATAGGTATATATAAATACATGTATGTATATATATATATATATATATGTATATGTATATGTATATGTATATATATATATATATATATATATGTGTATGTATATATATATATATATATATATATATATATGTATATGTATATGTATATGTATATATATATATATATATATATATAATTTGTAGTACTAGTAATATTAGAAATTATAGCAGTAGTAGTAATAGCAGCACTGTAATAGCTGTCGTAGGAATAATGGTAGTATTAGTACTAATAATAGCAGTAGCAGGTGAAACAGTAAATTTAGTATTAGTATTACAGTACCAGTATTATATTAAGTAAATGTGCACAGTATATTACACAGAAGGTGTAGAGGCAGATGTTCCAGTCTTGGGCCAGATGAGTCCAGAAACACCTGATCAACTTTCTATAAAAATCTGTTTCAAGTTGTTCAAACGACTGTTCAAGTTGTTCAAAGATGTCCATACAGGAAGCCCAATGAATCTCTGGAGAGGATCAAGTCAGTTGCAATAAGCAGAGTTTATTGTTTTAAAAGCAGCAAAACAACATAACCCGAGCTGCTCCGGTAACAGACTAACTCATACAGTGCAAAATGTGCTTTCTTTATACAGTTTCTGAGGGGCTAGTGCCCCTCCCATGGTTTTGACAAATCATCTTTGGTTCGATTTAAATGGTGGCAGGTGGTTTCGTATTTTATCATAGGGTTACAAATAGGAGCTTAATTGCCACCGGTATAATCGTTTATTGAACAGCTTTATTAAAACAGCGGAGTTATTATCTACCTGCATGTGGGTTCGTTGGCATGATTATTCTCCTGCCTGTGTGTGTGTGGCACAATTATTCACATGCTGGCTTTAGAATCATGTTTTAGTTGTGAGTGTGGCCTATGTAGGGGTATAGTGAGCTTCAATACTAAGTATATGCTTCAAACATGGTTATAGGACCCTTATTTCACACCTAATGATCAACATATAAGTATAGAAACATTACATATCGTTATTGATCACTATAGAATCATCACACATCACTATTGATTATTAAACTAAGATTTTTGCATCATCAGAGGCAGAGAATCCGCCCATGCTCAACATAAGTCTGCATGCAACAGGAAATGTTTTCTAGTTTCCTGTTTTATGCCATATATATGATAAAAACATATAAAGTAAATCATAAGAACAGTCTGGAGCAGATGTTCTGTATGTTTGGTTAATCAAATAAAACCAAGCAAAACTCACACAAACAAAGATTAATCTATTATAAAATCTTTAATATTAAAAAAATAAAAAAGTGAGTCTTGCACTGCGCAGGCGGAAGTGTTGTGTGGTTTTAAGTGCTAACGGAGTGAAACGTATTGCAGATTTATACATGGGGTGGACTGTCCAGGTCACTGTGGCTCTCCTGAACATTGCATGGATTATCTTCTTTTTAACACCCGAACCGTTCTCAGGTAAGCTGTTTCGCAAATTATTATCATCAGCAATAATAAAAGCCATTGCGTCGTAGTATTTGAGGTCATTACCTCAATCAGCCTGAGGTTTGTGTAGATTTACAGTGTTTGTGCAGAGAAGAAGCACTAATGAGGAGAAGCTGTATTCAGACTTCTGTATTGAGCTTCCAGCGGTCGAAATCCCCTCCAATAAAACCAACAACACCAAAACAACATTTCAAGGTAAGGATGTAAAGTACGTTAGTATTAGCTAGTATTTTATACATTCAGCTGGTATATTGGTTGATTTATATTTTCATGTTTTATTACTCTAAGTCATACTTTTTACTGTCAACTCCAGGTGATCCTCCTGAACAGGAAGTGACGACTCCGGGTAGTCCTCCTGAACAGGAAGTGACGACTCCAGGTAGTCCTCCTGAACAGGAAGTGACGACTCCAGGTAGTCCTCCAGGTAGTCCTCCAGGTAGTCCTCCAGGTAGTCCTCCAGGTAGTCCTCCTGAACAGGAAGTGACGACTCCTGGTAGTCCTCCTGAACATGAAGTGAAGAATCCAGGTAGTTCTCCTTGCTGCGTTCGATTTAGCCGCGGCAGAGTACCTCTAAAAAGGATAAAGGGATACAGAAACTCATACCTCATGTGCCGTCTTCGAGCCATTATGTAAGTAAAAGCTGATAAAAAATGAATCTTATTAGCATAACTGGCATGATACATTCCACAAACTTTTATTCACTGATAAATAAACACGAGCCCAAATGTAAAACACGTCATTATATTTTATTGTAACATCAATGGTTATGACTAACACGCATTAATAACACCTTCGTGTTATTTTCTCTCAACAGAATAGTTACAACCAAAGGCCTCCACTTCTGTGCTAATCCACATGATGAATGGGTTCTGAGAATGATTGTTGCAAATAGAAAAACAAAAAAAGACTACTGAATGGAGGCAGGTTCTGACATTTTATGGTTTGGGATTATTGAAAATATTGTTCTGTTGTGGATTTAAAAAATGTGATTGGAGTGTTTTACGTATCAAAAATAGCATCAAAGATAGTCACAACTATAGTGTGGAAGAAAAAAAAAAACATAGTATAGGCCAGAAAATATAAACATACATTTTTGCTTATCTTTTAGTTATTTGATCAATTGTTTTGTTGCTCACATATGTGTTTCTTTTTCCTTTTCTTTCAGATATTTGAGGCAGAGATTGACTTCATACAGTTTGAGCTGCAGGTGCTTCAGCCAGTACGTTATTTCATTGTAATAGAAGCTCAAAAATTTAGACTGCATAACACTGTTGCATCAGTGTGCCTGAGCCTTTGCTAATTCTAATGTGAATGTGTGATCAAGTGGTGTCAGATCAGATGTAAATAAAGACAAAGTGTTGTATTTGTACCTTCAGGTATTATATATAATAGTATATATAATATGATATCATCTGCATAGAGGCTTACTTTATGTTGAAGGTTTGTGGTGTGAATTCCTTTAATGCTATATTTGTGCTGTATAGCTGCATCAACTGGCTCATGCATTTCAGGCTATAATCTATAGTACAGATGTACGACGGAGTATTAGGGCCACATTGAGGGGAAAAAAAGTCGGAATATTATGAGAATAAAGTCATAATATTATAAAGTAGTAATTTTACGTGTTATTTTAGAGGGGAAATAGAGCAGCTGTGTGTGAAAATGAGGAACGTGGAGCATCTTTTGAAGTTATACTTTAGTTTAGGTTTCACAAATAACCAAATACTTCAACTATTGGCACATCAGCACCACATTATCATCAGTATCAGGACCTTGAAAAGATTGTGAAAGAAACTGCGTTTATTCTGAAGAAAGAACCACACGGACCTGATGGGGAAACTGACTCTTTTGTGGAGGAGGAAATTACTTTTTTTCTCGTAAAGTTATGACTTTATTCTCGTTATATTACGACTTTTTTTTCTCGTAAAGTTATGACATTATTCTCGTAATATACGACTTTTTTTTTCTTGAAATAGTTTGACTTTATTCTCATTAAATTACTACTTTTTTCCTCGTAATATTATGACTTTATTCTCGAAATCTCCAATTTTTTCCCCCCCTCAATGTGTCCCTAATACTCCGTCATGTAGATGAGATATAAACAGATAAACATAAATATACTCATCGAACACACTGTATTGTAAATGGTTAGATTTTGACTCATTCACTTTTTTAAGCAGCTGTTTATCAAATAAAAAAATATATTTTCATCATGTCGGTCATACATTATTTTCTAAATTACTGCAGTTCAGCAAGAAAATAGCAAAACAAATTGCATACACTGTCAGTTTGTCACAATATTCTACCCTGTGCTGCTACATTAAATATTCTGGGTTTAGTTTTATGCTGCCACCTTCTGGTACAGCAGTTCTCCACAACTCATGAAAAATAAGCTTCAGAATGCTCAAAATAAGCCGATCAGGGCTTTTATCCAAATTACCTCCCTGATTTAGACCTGGTACATTTTCAAAATCTCAATTTTCTTACAGTGGGAAGAAGAATTACTCAAATTAAATTAGTAAATGTCACTTACAAAATTGGTAAAAATACAGCTCCTCCCTATATATTTTAGTCTCATCAGAAATTGCCATAATTATGCAACAAGAGGTATTTCAATGGAAATTATTCATTTAAGATTCAGGGGTTTCATGGGCAAAAAACATGTATTCACTCCTGAGGTTGAACAGCGTTCCAGGATCTTCTTCCAGGACTTCCTTCCTGCTGCACTCACCCCCAAGTGCTCCGAGAGGCTGGTCGTGGCTCACCTCTCTAAAATAACACGTAAAATTACAACTTTGTAGTATTAAGACTTTTAATCTCATAATACTACGACTTTTTTTCACATAAACTTATGACTTTATTCACATAATATTACGATTTTTTTCTCATAAACGTATGACTTTATTCTCATAATATTACGACTTTCTTCACATAAACTTATGAATTTATTCTCATAACATTACGACTTTTTTTCTCGTAAACTTATGACTTTATTCACATAATATTACGACTTTTTTTCTCGTAAACTTATGACTTTATTCACATAATATTACGACTTTTTTCTCTTAAACTTATAACTTTATTCACATAATATTACGACTTTTTTCCTCGTAAACTTATGACTTTATTCTCATAATATTACGACTTTTTTCACATAAACTTATGACTTTATTCTCATAATATTATGACTTTTTTCTCGTAAAAATTATGACTTTATTCTCATAATATTACAACTTTTTTCCCATAAACTTATGACTTTATTCTCATAATATTACGACTTTTTTTCTCCTAAACTTATGACTTTATTCTCATAATAATACGACTTTTTTCACATAAACTTATGACTTTATTCTCATAATATTACAACTTTTTTTCTCGAAATCTTACATTTATTTAATTTTCCTCAACGTGGCCCTAACACGCCATCATATCATGGCATGAGGTAACTAAAATCAATTAAAAATCCAGCACTAATCTCTCCTCTCACTATTAGACATGAATCCAGATCATCAATTAAATATCTTGTGTGACATCATAGCTGCGCGACTGGACTTTTTTTTGTGTGTAGTTGACGCATCTCGGCGCATCTCTCGTGTCCTCACAGAGCTTTTTCTAATTGAAATAGCTTCATCCCGTCGATGCGGATCGTTCACTGTTAATCCAACGTGTTTATTAAGTATTTACAGTTATCTCTGAACCTGAAGACCTTAAAGAAATCTGACATCTGGCTCTCTTTCTGCACCTGACTTCATTGAATGAGGCTCAAAAACACCAAATTAGCTTTTGTTTTGGAAACTAAACACGCCCAAAACACTCAGCAGGAAGCAGCTTGACTCACATTCATATAAACCTGCAGGCTAAAGGTGAGCAAACAACAACAAAACCCAACTAAATAAAGAAAATATGGTTTTATTATGTTGCTAATCTAAGCTAACAACATGGCTAACTAGCCAGCTAGCATGTTAGCATAGCTACATAAACGGATTATTGTTGTATTCTGGTTATTTAAGATTGTTATTAATGGCTCTGCACATGCTTTGGGTATTCGTAGTTACTCACAAAATATTGTTTTAGTATTTAATAAGGTTTTTATTGGGTTTTAAGAGGTGAAAGTATGACGGGGATGCTAGTTAGCTTAGCGCTCAAAACGCGCCACAACCTAGCATTTGGGTATAGGGACTATTTCCTGCAACCCGGAGAGGATTGTTGTCATCTTAAAGCGGGTTTTTATCTCAACTAATGTCTCCTGCACAGCACTAAGGGTGCAGCATATTATTCACTATGTTAAATAGCCCATTTGTGGCCCGGTTGCAAGGTTATTCTCGCACCCAGGCTAACTAGCGAGCTAACTTTCATATCCGCTCACAAGGTGCACATGGTGACTGGAGAGCAGCTGAAAGGAAAACTGGAGAATAATCAAGCTTTGTGGTTTGCTTTATTTCTCTCCTTATTATCCAGCAAGAGCATTAAAGCTTCACCCATGTTTTTTGTGGATTAAAGTGGCAGTATGCAAACATTTTTTGTGCATAATTTGGCAAAAAATTCCATAAAAACCTTTCAGCATATTGTAATTCAAGTGTTCTGAGAGAAAACTAGACTTCTGCTCTACATCATGTCTCTGTTTTCAGGCTTTAGACAAATAAAATCTAGCCCCGTGACGGCAGATTTTGACCAATCACAGGTCATTTCAGAGAGAGAGAGCGTTCCTATTGGCGGTGCTCCGGTCATGTGACCAGAACTTGGCTTCCCTTCAACAGATTTTACAATGGCGGCTGCGTCACAAACTTTCTCATTTTAAGAAGAAGAAGAAAGGCACTTTATTAATCCCCGAGGGGAAATTCAATTCCATCACTCTGTTATTTTACATATACATATCACACACAGGCCCGAAATTCACACACATGCACAAACAGGACCTATATACATGCATTAATGGAGAGATGTCAGAGCGAGGGGGCTGCCCCTGACAGGCGCCCAGAGCAGTTGGGGGTTTGGTGCCTTGCTCAAGGGCAGTAACCAAGAGGCAAACTAGCATCTCTCCAGCTACCAGTTCACACTCAGTACTTGGTCCATGCGGGGAGTTGAACCGGCAACCCTCCGGTTCCCAAGCCAAGTCCTTTATGGACTGAGCTACTGCCGCCCTCAATTTTACATTTTTTCATTTTTTTCATTTTTAAATTTTATATTTTACAGCTAAACAGTACACTACAAGATGATTCTGAGAACATCTGAGGAGAGAAATAGGCATTACAGTAACAGAATATTGATTCATATTTGATCAGCGCTGCCTAGTTTGACCGTTTGGTCGGAGTTCGCGAGTGATTGACAGCCGGCTCTCATAGACTGCAGCTGGACAGCGAACCTTGTTTTCCTCCGGTAAGTGAAATCCTTCAGATGCCGTTTGGAGCACCGGAGGACACAGTAGGACTCAGAGGAACAGGATTTACCTGTTTCATGTACTACTGTCACGCTACAGCGGCCGTTTTCTAAAAATAACTTTTTAAAATCATATTTGCGCCAATATCGCATACTGCAGCTTTAACGCATATAAATGTTCCGTTGGAAGGTCATAGGTCATTACTACTGCCTGTTATACATTTCATTGTAAAGTGATGCCATTTGCAGCACTGTCATTATAAAGCACGAGTCGTGCTTTGAGCAGGTGGTTTGTATACCAACTGTGGACTGTGTAGCTCAGTGGGTAGAGCAAGATTACCTGATATCCAGCATCTTGCAAAAGGGACTTTCATGATCTCACAGTTGTTATTCGGCCCACTTAAATTAATATTTTTCACACACTGTGACACTCTACTTTTCTCTTCTTCTTCTTCTTCTTCGTGGGCATACGTTAACTCCAGGGCCGGGCTAGTGGCTGGCACAGTCTGTGGATATTTTGAATTTAAACATTGTCTTTGCCTTTGGGCAAACATGTTGTCGTACATCTGAGGATGTAATCCACTGCTGGATAACAGGTGAAATATTAGGGTTCACATTTCACCTACGGTTTGCAGTGGTCATAGATGGTGCAAAAACATTACTAGTGTCGGGGTGTCGTTTCCCAGGCTTTCACTCATACCATAAATTAATGCAGCTTGGTTAATGGTTTATAAGATGGCAGCTGATTTTAAATGATTTTCAGCTGACCTTTTGTTCAATTATATCTTGTTTGATTAGGGATGTGATGATATTTAAAGGTCTTATTGATAACATTTTTATATAGATAAAAAATAATTAGGGCTGCATGATTGTCCAATAGTAATTGCGATTAATCACAAATTAAACACACATATTTATATCTGTTCAAGATGTACCTTAAAGGGATATTTGTCAAGTTTTTAATACTCTTATCAACATGGGAGTGGGCAGATATGCTGCTTTATGCAAATGTAAAATGAATTTGCATTAATGCGCTTTTATCACGTTAACTTTGACAGCCCTAAAAATAATACATCCAAAGAGCTTTTTGAAAGGTGCCAAATAAAAGTATGGCTTTTCCTGGAAAAAAAAATGATGATGGTAAATAAATCATTTGAAGAATTTTGGCGGGTCCAAAATGAATGTTTGTTTATCTCTGTGGAAGGTATCTGACGTCTGGTTCCCACTTCTAACGAGGCTCGTGAGCCGATAGTAAAACGGTATCACGTGGTATCTCTGGGTCGTCAGTTAGTGTGTAAAAAAACGGATAGATGGTCGAGATTGACAGTAAGTGCCTGGCAATAACTTGTTGTGAAGTAAATGCAATGGAACGGGGGAGGGCGAATGCGACATCTAGTGGTTGAATGTTATCAATAGCACCTTTAATGGTACAGAAATTTGGTGATGCATATTAAGAAATATGGCAACAGAATCTTATAAATGTGGAACAGCTTTGTTCAAACTGTTCTCTCTCACTCCAAGATAAATAGCAAGCTGCGTTTCTATAGAAAGTAAAGTAGTTCTACCCTCCACTGTAGACTGTGTGTGTGTGTGTGTTGTTTGTAGGTGACGAGCTGGCGCAGGTCGTGGGTTGTCCGTGGATAATGCGAGACAGTGGCGGTAGCCTGGCCCAGAACCGCTGGCAGGGAGACCTCGGTCTGACCGCTGTGGGGCAGGACGACACAGGAGGAGGTAGGCATTTTACTTCTGGTGGTTGGAGTTTGATTATTAAATCTGAATCCAGTATTGATTTAGTATAAGGATAACATTTAGAGTTTTTGACGGTTGAAATGTAGCACAACATGGAAGTGAAAGCAGCGCTCTGTTTATTTAAATGTGAATTTAAAAATATGTTATTGATGAATATTGTTGTTATGAATATTTGTGATTATCCTGATCTCAATATTGATCAAAATAATTATAATTTTGGCCATAATTGTGCAGCCCAAGGCTCATTCTAAGCTAACGAAAATTGATTTATACACTAATGAAACATCGTTATTAATATTATCTTCCATTACTGATAATAGATCCCCCTAAATCCTACACACTGGACCCTTTTTATAATGAAAAACTGAAGGCTTTTGGGTCATGATGGCACATGTTTGAACACAGCTGACATAGTGAATCTCTGCTCATGTTTGTGTGCAGGTGGGATTCCTGGAGACCACCTCATAGTCCCGGTGTCAGGCCACAGTGTACCCAGCCCCATGCACCTCCGGCTGGGGCAGAAAGAGAAGGTGTGGACAGGCGAGTATGTCGAAGAAGAGGAGGACGTGGAGGAGGAGGAGGAGGATAGGATGGGTAGGATCAAGGCTATGGGTGACGAGGAAGAAGAAAACAATCTGGATGGGGAAGACGAGGTAGAGTTTGAGGGCAAGGGTTGGGATAACAACGAGGAGGAGGAAGAAGAAGAAGAAGAAGAAGAGGAGGAGGAGGAGGATGAGGAGGAAGATGGAGACGAGGCGGAGGTGGAGTGGGAGATCCCAGACTTTCCCCCCCAGTCCACGCAGCACCCTCACTCACAACAACACCAACATCACGGACCACAGCAGCAGGCTAAAGAAGGCGGTGACGTCCCCGTACAGGATGGTGTGTCCCAGGCCGAAGCCGGGGACTTGTTCAGGTCCCACTTCAGCAGGTTCAGGGCTCAGAGGAGGCTCCAGCGCTGGCAGCGTCTGCGATCCCACAGAGGCCTTGGATTTCGGCTCACCAAGCACTGGAAGAGCTGGCGCCAGCGGGCGCAGTGGGTGTGCTCCCAAGGGTACCGGTACAGCCGTAGAGGGCAGAGGCACAACCTGTGCAGCAAGCAGAAGAGGATAAAAAGGTATCAGCGATCACCATACATCGACGGAGAGGATGACAGCAACGATGAGAGGTTCACGCAGTCTGAGAGAGGTACTGACATACACCATTTACTTTTAACTATTTAAAATGTAGTTTCTACTGAAGATGTAAATCTTTGAAAACAGCTCACAAATATATAGTTTGGTAACACAATTTTACAGGTCCACAAATTTCATGGTAATTAGGTGATAATCAGCAAGTAACCTATTTGAAATTACCCCAATATTTACCTACTGTTACACGACATTTTACCTTCTGCTTTTGTGGAATTAAGTGAAAACTACTGACTAAGTAAGGTAACAAAGAAACTTGTAATTTCTTTCCCTTTCCGTAGCAGATAAACTGATAAACGGCTGCTCTCCAGACAAGCAGGAGGACCGAGGGAGACGGGACGTGGAGGTGAAACCAGTGGAGCTGGCCCTTACTGAGGAACACATGAGCTGTGTGACAGGTGTGGATCAGACACTCAGGCTATTTGCTCACGTTCGCTGTCGGTTAAATTATAATATCTTCTGGCTCTCTTGTGTCAAGGTATTCTTGAGGAGTCTCTACAGCAGTACGGCAGTTTGATCCCCATCCACGTGGACGACATCGTGGAGAAGCTTCAGGACATCTTCAGTGAGAGCTTCTCACAGCCACACAGGTCAGACACAGTCACTTCTCCTGTGTGTGTGTGTGTGTGTGTGTGTGTGTGTGTGTGTGTGTGTGTGTGTGTGTGTGTGTGTGTGTGTGTGTGTGTGTGTGTGTGTGTGGTCATATGGTGTTTTAACAGGCAGACCAGAGGCCTGTACTACGAAGCGAGTTCAACATACCCAGCGTATGTTCTAGTTATCTGGCTTAACCAACCCTAACAAACGAGTTCCCGCTAAACGGTCCTACGAAGGTGGTTATCAACTCGATGTCAACCCAGGGTTTCTCAATCTTGTTATGAGCGCCCGCACACAAAAGGGGCGGTGTTTGCAGTATCTGACCAATCACTAACATGGACAAGTCTACTGTCAGCAGACAGACAGACAGAGCGGCACATTTTACAAAGGAAGAGTAAACTATATTAGACAAATACGAAGAAGTTAAACACATAATCCAGACTAAAAGTAACACAGTTGAAGCTGCCAAATGCAGGAAGGACAGCTGGCAAAATAAAAAAACTCCCGATGTGTGAATGCGTAAATGAACAGACTTATTAATTTAACGGAACACTCAAAAGTCGGATAAAGTCGTCTAGTTATAAATAGCTATAATAAATATTACGGATGGATGGATTACACCTCATTATGCCCATTATTGAGTAATGGGTGTGTGTAACTATTTAAACCTTCTGTCAGGTGCGTTCCCCGTCTCCGGCGGTGTGAAACGGACTCAAGACCGAGTAAAAAATATAATTCAAAGCGGTCAACACCCGCAGCATAAATCCTGCTGTCCTTCCTGCATTTGTCAGTTTAAACTGTGTTGTTTTTAGTCTAGATTATGACTTAAACTTCTTCATATTTGTGTAATATTACCATACAATCCCTGCACTGAGCTATGATTGGTCAGTAGGCGGTGCTGTTATACAAGTTGATCTCTTATCTGTAACATAACCTGCTCCGGAGCAGGTTAGCCGTTCAGCATAAGTTACCATGGCGATCTACCCCGGTAAGAATGGATCCACTTTCGTAGGACGGAAAACCCAGGGTTAACCCTGAAGTTACCTCGATAACGCCAAATCCTGCTTCGTAGTTCAGGCCTCAGTTGGTAGTAGGGATGGACGACGACACTATGTAGGTAAAATGAATCAGGTAAATTTATTAATGCTTCCATGTGTTTGTGATGTGTTCTTCATTAGGAAAGCAGTGGTCCAACACCTAATACAATCCTTCCAGCGTTCGTCGGGATCAGCTCTGGCCAAAACATTCAGAGTCAACTACAAACGCCACGTCCTGACCATGGATGACCTCGGCACTCTGTACGGACAGAACTGGCTCAACGACCAGGTAGGACAGGACAAACTCACAACACTATCTTTGCTTTGTTAAATAATACTAAGCATGTGCATAGAATGAAGGTACTGTTAAAAATGTGTCTTATGCTGCGTTCACACCAAAGCGAAGTTTCGCCTCGCTTTACTCGCTGGGATCATTTGTGTTCGTTCGCATCACTCGAGCGTTGGAGAGGAGGAGGGGCTTACCTCCATGTAGATACCAACAACGTTTCATTAACCATGGCTGAAATAACCACTATTTCTGCTTTGTGCATGTTGTGGAAGTCCTAGATACGTCTGTGGTTTCACTGTAGCAAGGTACACGTCACTACAGCCATATGAACCCAAAATAAACAGATTGTGCTGTGGTTTAATTGCAGTAAACGGATCAAAAGGAGGCTGAAATAACTACACAATGATGCCGATTTGTAAAAAAAAGTCTGAATTCATGCTTTGTCAGCTTGTTTTCTGAATGGAGTTCGGATCGATCAGAAAAGTTACTGTTTCAAGATGTTTCTTTACATATGGCACCTTCCTTCTTGTTGTTTCTGTTTTCTTCAGATCATGAACATGTACGGTGACCTGGTCATGGACTCTGTGCCAGAGAAGGTAAGGAAATGGAAAGAAGAATGACGACAATGCTTACGACCCATTTCTGTTTTGTTACATGGATACATTTAGGGAATGGCTTTATTGAGCTATACTGAAACACCTTAATTCTTCTCTGTTCTCTCCCTCAGGTTCACTTTTTCAACAGCTTCTTTTATGATAAGCTAAGGACAAAAGGCTATGATGGAGTCAAACGGTGGACGAAAAATGTAAGTGTTGTTATGGAGGATTTCCTTAATAAGTTAATAAGTAAATATGTAGCCATCTTGTAATTCAAATCACAAAGTAGGGCTGCGAGCAGAAGAGTGTCCCATCCCAGTTAAATCTGTGTGTTGTCAGTTGATAGCTGTTGGCTTTTTGTCAATATAATTACTGAGTAATTGCTTGTATCTCGCTCCAAGCGCCTCGTTCCACTCACACAACCGAGACAGAAGGATAGTCATGGGGTTGTCACTCAGATTAAGCCAGTAGTCGGTACTGTGTAAACACAGCATGAGAAACCTAACTCGACTGAAATGGTTCCTGTTTATAAAGACTAGTTTGTATTTTAGCTTTCTCAGAGACCGGTTCTCTCTTTGTGATGCGTTTAGTCATAAAGACAGAAAGTCCTCCTGTGAATGATCACAAGTGGCCACTCAAGAAGCATGCGGAGACGCATTGTGATGTGAGGTGAGACCAGACGTCCTGAGAGCTGTCGAATTGTGATTGGATCACTGAGGACGCATGTTAATGCCAAGTGTGAACAGGGTCACACCCGGCATTAGAATCCACATGAGTCTCGGCTGAGCACCTGTGATTTGATCATGAGTCCCCTCTTTATATGCAAATAAACACGACTTACATCATTTCAGTATGCAAACACCAAATGTGTGAAATCAATCAGAGGCTGCTCTTTCCCTCTCCTCCTCCCTCTGTGAGCGTCTCTGGCCGGCTGGCGAGCGAGCTACGCTCCGCGGCCGATTGTGGAGCTTTTCAACTCCAAAAAGGCAGATAAACAAAGGTTCCTGTTAATTTATAATGAACGTTTATGTTGTGATATTTAAACAAACTATCCAGCCAGCTCATAGCGGTCTGTGAGCGTGACCTCCCGGCTGGCGCTAACTAGCTGCCACGGCAGTTTGTGGAGCTTCTAAACTCCGTAAAAACGTTGGAGCAAATGGTCAATTCACCATCTAATATCGTAAAACTGTCAATATTCAAAATCTACACAGTTGATTTCTCACCTCAAACATCTTCAGGAGTGAAATAGCTACGAAAAATGTAAAAAACGAGCCGTTTTTGGCTGCTGTTGTTGTTGTAACCGTAGCCTGTACTGATCCAGCGCTTTGCATTGTGGGATACCGTAGACGAGGTAGACTGGTCTTTTGCATACTGGAGATTTTGCTTTTGTTCGCATACTACATGCTACATTTTGGCCAAATCAGTACGTACTACTAGTATAGTATGAGGTTTATAATACAGCTACAGTCTTTCAAGGGGTAGGAGACGGCCTGGATTGAGTTTATCAAACATACCAAAGCTGTATTTACATCCGTTATCTCTCCTTTTACTTCCTTCGGTCAGGTTGACATCTTTCAGAAGGATCTGCTGTTGATCCCCATCCACCTGGAGGTCCACTGGTCACTGGTCAGTGTTGACATTCCTCGTCGAGCCATCACTTACTTTGACTCTCAGAGGACTCTCAACAGACGCTGCCCAAAGGTAGGACTGGAACAGCGACACCGAGCTCTTACACTGGGAGATTATTTTTGAAAAAATGTAAAAGCCATTAGAGGCAACACTACATAATGTTTCCAACACCATGATATAATATAGTACATTGGAGTGGTCTTCAATCGAAACGGTTTGATTGTCATTATTTCTAATCATAGAGGGTTCTCATATTTCGATGCTATGAAAGTGGTTTTTTTTATCATGAAATCATGAAAAATGTCATATCTAGAAATGCCTGTCACTAGTGCTGCTTTGCTTTTATCTCTGTAGTCTTTTCATAGAATCTTTTGTTGTTGTTGTTGTTTTTTCCAGCACATTTTTAAGTATCTGCAAGCGGAGGCCATCAAAAAAGACCAACAAGACTTTTTGACGGGATGGAAAGGCTTTTTCAAAATGGTGAGATGCTTTCGTTTTACAAAGTGGGTTGTTGCTGCTGCTGCTGCTGCAAGCCAGTCATACATGACTATGGCTTTGTTTTGCATTTCAACAACTGTACCGCGAATTGCTAATGTATTACGGATTGTTTGTTGCAGAATGTGGGTCGTCAAAACAACGACAGCGACTGCGGGGCTTTTGTGCTACAGGTGAGTTTCTCGTGTCGTAAATGGGAAATTAGGGCCGTGAGATAAATCGTATTGATATCTCAATCAGATCTATATGCAATCTCATTTCCTGTTGCCCAACCACACAAACGTTCATCCATCCGTTGTGGGAGCTTTAAAGGGACAGTTTCAATAACTTTTGTTTTTTTCTCCCTCCACCGTCCTGCAGTACTGCAAGTGTCTGGCACTAGGGCAGCCATTCATCTTTGGCCAACAGGATATGCCCCGGCTGAGGAGGCAAATGTACAAAGAACTCTGTCACTGCAAGCTCACCCTGTGACCCGCCACCCCCCCCCCCCCAACCCCAGCCCGCCATCTCCACCTTCTCCCACCCTTAACCCTAACAAGATGGAGGGACGCTGATAAGACAAGAAGAGGGCAAGGGGAGCAAACGACTGACTGGAAGAAAAAAAAAAAAAAAAAGAGAAACTTTTCAAAAACTTTTTCTCTGCCAACATCCAGAGAAATGACTTCTTCTATCGTAGGTGATGTCATTGTTTCACTTTTTTGTCTCTCTTTGCTTCCCTCTCTCCACCCTTTTGAAAATTTAATTTCCATGTCACGGTTATTCCTTTGTGGTTGACAGAGGCCAAGACTAGCTTCCGTTTTTGGGAATGTGCTAATCTTCCATCCTATCGTAGTCCAACCTTTTTTGGTTTTTCAGCCTTGAATGGGGAGCATGAAGATATCTAAAGAGTCCAGATGAAGGGTCGGACCACAGTTAGTCCAACCTCACTACTATTTTCACGTTAGATGCCTGAACAGTGAGTGCAGAGGCAGCGTGGGTGGACGGCAGAACGATGTGAACCAGTCTGTGTAAGCTTGTGGTTAAATAGTACTAGTGGATGTACATGCCTTCCATCCATCCAGTCCATATACAGAGTGTTGTACTCTCAGCAAGAACATGAAATACACTTCCCCATGCTACAGTCGACGATTCTTTCTCTCTAGTCAGCACATAATGTTTGCCACTGTGGTGCGACGTGACATTTCCAATGTATAATATTTGTTTAACGATTTCCTACAAGACGTGTAGATGAATCTAAAGTGACAGTGGAACTTAATGTGCTGCCATATTGACGTAAGAAAACGCTTCCAGCGTGTGAAGAGCCATTCTAGTGCTTGTTTTTTATTGTTTAGGGAAATCAGAATCCATGGAAACACACCACACATTGACCCCTCTGCCTCCCCTCACTCGTCCCCCCAAATAGTAAACCTTCACGTGGGAGACTGGATCCGTGCTTCACCGCCCAAAACAAGCCAGAACGACACATTGGCCCAAAGAAAGGGGGTTATCTTTACATCGCATTTATCTTTTTTCTGTGTTTTATCTCGTCAGTAAATGTGTTGATATGCTTATTGCTTTAAAACAAACGGTGTTAAAAGGAGGACTAACTAATACGTGTTATTTTCGAAGTACAAAAGAGATCCTCTGGTTAGTATTTCTTTGAAAGATTGAGAGCCATTTTTGGTGAGGACCACGACAGCTACAGATCCAGTATGTTCACAGTGGAGTTACAGCACCCTCCTCTTCTTTTTATAACGAAAGACAAATTTGTTGATAGCTGTGTGTTTTTTTTGTTTTTTTTTTGTTTTTTTTTCCAAACAGGACTTGATGCAACAGAGTTGACAGTTTTATATATCTTCTACAATGCATTATGGTTGCTGAAAAATAAAAAATATGCGGCAAACAAGGGATTGTGCTTTTATTTTTTAATGCTGCTGGATGCCGACATGATTTAGTTCCAAGTTATGTACTCACTTCTTATACTTTACTTGGGAATTTCCATTTCATGCCATGTAACACTTCTATTCCACGTCATTCATATGAACGTATTGTAATTTTTACTCAAAACATTTATCGGAAAGCTAGTGTATAGTTAGTTACAAGTTACTTTGCAAATTAAGATTTTTTAACAGTGTCTAGCATTTCAGGAGATCTATTTGCAGAAATGGAATATAATATAACATGTTTTCTTTAGTGAATAATCACCTGAAAATTAGCCGTTTATCTACATACGGAGCAGAGCCTCGTCACGGGGCCGGTGTTGTGTCCCTTTCCACCCGATTTGACTGTTATCAGGCCATTAAATGGGCATTATCAGCTGCTATAAGCACCATAGATGTGGGTCATTAGGGCCTACTACACCTACTGGGTTGTAAAAGTGAAAGTGAAACTTAAAAGCAACACTTTCTAACATGTAAAACTGAATGAAACGTCACTTTTTGATCACAAACAAAAAAGGCTTCTTTAGGTTTAGGCAACAAAACTACAACTTCTTTAGGTTTAGGCAAAAAAAAAAAACTTCTTTAGGTTTAGGCGATAAAACTACAACTTCTTTAGGTTTAGGCAAAAAAAACACAACTTCTTTAGGTTTAGGCGATAAAACTACAACTTCTCACACTGTCTATACAGCGCCTGACTTCCGTTTCAGCTCCTGTCATAATTACTGCTGTCGTGTTCTTTTTTACCTTCTTTCGGTGATCTACCATGTGAATAGATGATAAAACCTACTGGTGGGTGTAGTAGGACCCTATTACCCACATCTATGGGGCTTGTAGCGACTGATAACGCCTATTCAATTGCCTGACAACAGTCTAATCGGCTGAAATGGAAAGAGAGAAAGCTCTGGATAAAGCTAGTAAGTGGACCTTGAATTAAGATTGTGTTTTTTTTTATTAAATACAGAAGAGAACATGTTCTATAGTATAGAGAAAAGGAGGTTTGACACTGCCATTTTGTTTTAGGATGAACGAGGATGTTGTGGCTTAAGTATTTTTTTCTGGGAATTTAGGGGTTGTTTACGTATTCTTTGATTAGATAGTTTCTGATTTAACTGCCTTTTTTATTTTGGCAAAGTTCTTGCTATGGACACTTTGACCTTAAGGTTCAACACAATATATAAGGAGAGCATTTTCTAATCAATCTCATTATCATTGTCGCAAAGTTTTACATTCATAAATGCAAAATTTGCGAGAGTTAAATCTCACTTTAATGTTTTCAAGAAAGAAATGGACCTATATATTAGATAGATAGATAGATAGATAGATAGATAGATGGATAGATACTTTATTGATCCCGAAGGAAATTTAGGCATCCAGTAGCTTAGACAACAAGTCCCAACACCAATACACCTTAAAAAAGATACAATCAAATAGAATAAAGTGAAATAAAATAAAAATAAGATAACATAAGTACAGCAGTGAAGTGACAGTGTGCCAATGGTGCAAATAGTGCAAATAGTAGTGCAATATAGCAGAGTATATTAATATATAGCAGAGTATATTAAAATGTATGATATAGTAGTGCAAGTATATTATAATGTATGATATAGTAATGTATGATAAGACAATGTATTCTGCAAAAAAAACAAAAAGGCGAGTAAAACGGTGAGTTTGTGCTCCTATTTTAATGTTAAGTTATTACTATTAAAATAAAAAAAAAATGTTTGTTTTTATTTATCCCTTCATTTCCTTTATATGTAATGTTTACCTGTGTATCAGTTTAATTGATCTTTGTATTGTTCTCAAATTTAAAATAAAGTCTTGAAAAAAAAAAGGAAAATTACATCCCATGATATGAGATTAGTCACTAGTTTACTAGAAATATATAATAAAACACAGGTACGGCACGGCCTTTTGTTCGCGTTGACCAATGGCTGAACTGAGAATGGGGAACCTAAAAAATGTTCACCAGCGTAGCGCGGTTGAAAAGGAGCTTGGTCACCTCTCCTCATAACATGTAAAACACCGCCCGCCTGGTGTGCTAACGGTGACACAATCGTGCGCTACTATAGCCTCTAAGGCCCTCCTATACTTATGCATGACGTATACGTCAGCCAATCACACGCCTCCGTCGGCGGGACTTCGGCTAAATGACGGCGTTCTGTTGCAATGAGAGTTCCTTTTTGTGTGTTGTCAACGTATATAAGACATCTCTGCCGCAGTTTCTTTCTTTGGAATAATGTCGGCTGAATATGATAATAGGTAAGGAAAAATCTTTTTATGGTTTTACGGGATTTTTCATATTTAGATTAACTCTTTTACGTCGATAGTGTTTGTTATCGACGACTTTTTTTGGGGAAAGTAGCCCATCGAACAGAGCTGTGGGTTTTCTGTGCTCGAGTAACGGTTAGGGCCTCTAACGTCTTTTATATTTAAAAAAAAAACGCTCGAGCTTGAGCCGTTTTTACGTTTAAACGTGTGTAATTTGACGCTCTACTTCATAGCAAACGGCTTTTGTCTCGCATTTCGAATAGCGGTTTGCTTTCAAAAATTTAAATGTCAACCGGCGCTTTTGAAATAGCACGTGAACGCGCCTGGTCTGAGGCCTTCTCCTTTTTTTTTTTTTTATTTCAAGCGTTTCTATCGTTACAAGCGTGATCTTAAACCAAATTATGTATCAAAAATGTGGATCAATTACCTCGTGATATAATAGAGGAAGGCTCTCGAAGTATTTGCGTGTATAAATGCTAAATATATGTCTTTTAATGTACGACGGGGCGCACATGGCCCGTAGTAGTAGTAGTAGTAGCTAATCGGAGGCTTCGGACAATGCCGGTAGCCGTAGGCCGCTGGAATGCTTACGGTTAGCATAATGCTAACGTGATAACATATATAACGAGATTTGGTGTCGTTAATGGGATTTCGCTGACGTCACAAGTTTAATAATAAAAAGAACACCTATAAAAGACGAGCCTGTTGAGCTTTAAACAGCCTGTTTCTGTTATTCTAACCATAGCACATTTACCGTTATAATCTTAAAAAACCCACCATTCACAACTTTGTTAAATCACGTTAAATAAAAACTAAATCACGTTGTTTTATAAGCTTCAAACTGTGTGTTTTCTACGTTTCTGGGCCGCTGTTTTATTGTCGACAACGCTTCCCCTCGAACTGGAGAGAAACGACCATCTTGGATGTAATGCAGTAGAAATGGCGGACTCGTGAAAAAAAAAAAGGCGTTTACTTTGCACAAGGATTGAAGGAGAAAATTCGCATTTTTAGGAGGTGAAAACGAAAGCAAAATACTAACTAATAACACAGGCGTCTGACAAACCAAAAAAATAATGTTTTTATTGTGTCATTTGGTGCCTTGAAGAGGGAATCTTCCCTTTAAATCCATGTTTTTATGAACCCATCCACATCGCTGCACATCATGTTTATCCTACTGTGTTTGCCATTTGGATTACCTAGATTCAGTTGACTCAAAAGATTTAAAAAAAAAAAAAATGTTAATTGTGTTCTGGTGTTGGTGTGAAAGAGCTTGCAAAGGAATAACAATGACTTTATTGTCTTCTCATTCACAGAGACAATGGCCCAGAGGGCATGGAGCCAGATGGGATCATTGAGGTGAGAACCCCCTATATCTGTTTTACTTAACAATTAAAGGGGGTGGGCGATACTTAAAAGATTGCTTTCGATGTGATACCAAGTAATACAGGAACCAGAATCGCAGATACCAATGCTTTTTATAATTAAAAGCTGTTTATGTCCTTTCATGTTGCTTTCCACTGTTTAAATCATCACATGCATGCTAACAAAAACAGACCCTTTTTAAATAATAACAAAAACATGTTTTTTTTTAATTGTAAATTGAAGGTGCAAACATCAAAAGTGTTTTTTTTTTTTTTATAAACAAAGTGCAAACATTTATTGTTGAGATTAATTAATGTTTTAAAACTTAGTGCAATTAACTACGAAAAAGCACAAACTACCCTCAACCATCACTCAGAGCTGGGAAATAGCTCCAAACATGCTCCTCTTTGATAAAATACAAGAAGAGAGAAACTGATCCGTTCACCCCTATTAAGAATAAAAAAACCTTCGCATCCAGATTCTGTACTATAATAATAGATATAATTGTGAGGAAGAAGTAGGGTACCCCTTACTGTTTGTTATGACAGCAAATTCAAGTCCATGACTTTCAATGTTGTGTTTGTTTGTGTTAACCCCTCCAGAGCAACTGGACTGAGATCACTGACAGTTTTGATGACATGAACCTGCGCGAGGCTCTCCTCAGGGGAATTTATGCCTATGGTTTTGAGAAGCCCTCTGCTATCCAGCAGAGAGCCATTATGCCTTGTATCAAGGGTAAGTAAGGCTTTTGTTTTACTAGAGAAGTCAACACTATCACTTGAATCCGCCTTGCCTACAATTGTGTAGTTGTACTGAAGGGGAGTATCTCTCCTGTCTGACTACTCTGCCAGCAAAAAGTCAATTACACTTACTCTAGTGGTTCCAGCGTCTGGTTCAAAAGAAGTCAACATTAATTATTTATCATCCTGTGCCCCAGCCAGTAAGCACATACTTGTGTGGGTCTATGTTGTGGCTGGCTAAAAGTAATTTCACTAGCTCTTTTTCATCAGTGCCAACTCGCACCGTCTGCCATTTATTTTCAAAATATTGCGGGCTGAGGAAGTCACCTGAGCATCTTTGTCTTGGCTTGATAAAACCATCCCCACCCGTGCAGTTGATCAAGAGAGGGGTCAAACCAAAGCATTGGTTTCTGACAAACTATCTGAAAATCTCTGTTTGTTGTGTTTAGGTTTCGATGTGATCGCTCAGGCCCAGTCTGGCACTGGGAAGACTGCCACCTTTGCCATTTCCATCCTTCAGCAGATTGATGTGTCATTGAAAGGCACTCAGGCTCTGGTCCTGGCTCCCACCAGGGAGCTGGCTCAGCAGGTAGGCAACATTGAAAAAAAGTGTGGAAAACCTGCACTGAAATTGTACTTTTGAAGTGTTTCTTGTTTGTGGAGGTCTTGTGTCTCATAGATTGATCAAATATCCCGTCCCACTGTAGTTGCTGTTTGTTAAAATATGGATCACATCACAGGAGAGTTACATAGAACAAGTTCTGTTATAAGGGAGGTTTAATGCGTCTGACCTCCAGACCATAGAAACATACCCTCCGACTATCCTGGCCAGGGTCAAGATGGTTTCCAACCTTTGCTGCACTGCAGGTTTAACCAGTGTTCCAATCAGTCAATCAGGCAGGTTTAAACAGGGTTTTCTTCAAACTTCCTCCTCAGTAGTTCCTCTGTACTGGTGAACAGAAGTCAGTCAAACTGCAACACATTTCAAATGTACTAATTTGTTAATTGCAGTTATTACCAATTTAAGATGTAGAGCTCATACTTTTTTTCAAGTACCTGCACAGTATTGCAGTATAATATGTGACTATTTGACTACTTAAATACATTAGACTAATAAGTCAAATGTTTGTAAAATTGGCTCAAATGCTGAAGGACGGCCAGTAAAACGTATTAAAATGCATCTGAAAAGCGGGTTGCATTGGTGCCCAGTTGAATATCAAGTGAGGAGATGAAAAATCTATTCCTGCTGCAGTGACACGACCTAATGTCTGAGAGTTAACACTAATACACGTTGGCAGCTGCAAACAGTCAGGAGGAGAGCTGCTGTATAATGATGAAACCCATGCGTGTCAGCTGACTCTGTAAACCGCTGGTGTGTTGTTGCTCTGGTTGGCGTTTTGCTGACCTGAGTCCTCGGCACAGCAGGGTTACAGAGACATGATCATACATCACTACTTCTGAATACAGCACCCATCCGCTAGTGTTGACACAGGTGACTGCAAACATCACCTATGAATAATTCAGGGAGGAGGCCCTTTTTTTTTTTAAGCTTCATTTTAAAGTTAAATGATTCAATCTGGTGCACCTTGAGAGTAAAATTAGCAACAAAAAGATCTAGATAAACAATTTTTTGCTCTTAATTTAATCATAAACTCATTGGTTGTACAGATAATATCTATACCCAAAAGTGAAACTAAAACCTCCCGATCACCGGCTGGTGGCTCACTGTTAGTTTAGGAGTTCATTCACTCATTCAGCTGAGTTTTCTATGAGCAGATTTTAAGCGTCAATATCGCAGGCGATCATGTCCAATTAATTGTGGGAAGCCAAAATTGTGATTTCGATTAATATTTGATTAATTGTGCAGTCCTAATGGTTAACTTGCGCCCAACACTGTACGAGCATGTATACAGGATGACATAAGGCTATGTCTCTAATCTGAAATTTGATCACAACTAGGATGTTAAAACAGTATTCTGTATTTTTTTTAAAATTTAGATCCAGAAGGTGGTGCTCGCCCTGGGCGACTACATGGGAGCCAGTTGCTATGCCTGTATCGGAGGGACCAACATCCGCAATGAAGTCCAGAAACTCCAGGCTGAAGCCCCTCACATTGTGGTGGGAACCCCCGGCCGCGTCTTCGACATGTTAAGTCGCAAAAATCTCGGTAAGTCATCGTGAGGCGTGTAAAGGTGCTGAGCTGGCAGCAGGTTGACTTTATTTTATTGAAGCGGTTCCTTTAATAAATTTCCGGAACGTTGACTCATGTTTTGAATAAAAAATTGCACTATTATTGTGGAATAATTCCTCTGGACATACAATTCTAGATGAGTTGCTCAGCTGAGTGGGAAAATAGAAGATCCACTTGTAAAATGTGATCAGTTAGTCACTCCACGAGCGGTGAATCAAACCATTCTGGTGGTTTTGGTGCATTATAGGAGGACAACTGCTGTATAATGATGAAATCCATGCGTGTCAGCTGACTCCGTAAACCGCTGCTGTGTTGTTGCTCTGGTTGGCGTTTTGCTGGCCTGAGTCCTCGGCACAGCAGGGTTACAGAGACATGATCATACTTCACTACTTCTGAATACAGCACTCATCGTCTTTGAATAAGTGAACACTATCCTTTGTATTCTTTCATTCAGCCTTTGAAACATTAGGCCAAGTTTTCGTATATATAGCAGATTTGTGTTCTGGTTTATTTATTTCATTTACATTTTCTTGCAGGTTCTAAAATGATCAAAATGTTCGTGCTGGATGAAGCTGACGAGATGCTTAGTCGAGGTTTCAAGGACCAGATCTATGAGATTTTCCAGAAACTGTTAAGCAACACACAGGTAAGAGCCAGACTATCTAACAAATTTGCTTCTAAGTTGAGCACTGTGTGCAGTCCAGGATACCCTCTCCTCCCATCTGCCATGTTGGTGAAGGACTGAAAATTCCATGGTAGAGAAGCCTATCTGCCCTCCACCGTAGCTTGGTTCAAGTCCTTGACTCACAACTAATTGGCGGATTACACTCAAGACTTGTCCTCAAATGTTTAGATTTTATATTTAGCATTTTGCACTTGTGACTGGATACACTGGTGTAGAGATGCACCGATCCCACAAGTCCCGATACAGATACCTGGGCTTTGGTTATCGGCCGATACTGATCCGATACCAGTGTTTAATTAATAAGCTGTATGCCTCATGTGCACATGTTCAGCTGATTGTGATCAGGTTTTAACCAGCCCTCCCTCGTCTGTCTCTCTCAGGTTGTCCTACTCTCGGCCACCATGCCGGCTGACGTGCTGGAGGTCACAAAGAAGTTCATGCGTGAACCGGTCAGAATCCTGGTAAAGAAGGAGGAGCTGACCCTCGAGGGAATCCGTCAGTTCTACATCAACGTGGAGAAAGAGGTGCAGTAACATTTACCAGAAGGAAAACTTTATGGTGATTTTTGGAGGATGTAGTTTGGAGTGCTGTCATACTGAGAGTTGTTTCTGTTATTAAATTAATCTCTGAGGGTAGACTGAGGCACTTCTCTGTAGAACACAGTTCAGTCATAGTTTTAGCTAAAATAAATGTTCAGCGTAATGTACCAGATCTTTGAGGACATGCTGTGAACAGAAAGTGATCGTGCTGTGTGTTCTGACCTGGTTGTCCTCAGGAGTGGAAGCTGGACACGCTGTGTGACTTGTACGAAACCCTGACCATCACACAAGCGGTCATCTTCATCAACACAAGGAGGAAAGTGGACTGGCTGACTGAGAAGATGCACGCCAGAGACTTCACCGTGTCTGCTCTGGTGAGTCAATTCCACATAATTAACCACCCAAACGCAACCATTTCCATCATTTTTACTTGTGTCCAAAAAGGTTAAAATGATTTATATTTTGTATTAAGAATCTGAATCTGCAAAGTAGCTAGTAATTGATATTGTCAAATAAGTGTATTGAAGTTAAAAGTACAATTTTTTCCCCCTGAGATGTGTTGGAGTAGAAGTGGGCTATAAAGTTACATAAAATGTTAAGTACAAGTACTTCAAACGTCATGTTCCTGTAAGCAGGATTTATAATCAAATAATACTGCACTCAAAAGTCCATCTCAAAAGTCCATCACTACATTAAATTATTTAAAAGGTTGCATTAGGGCCGCAACTATTATTTTCATTGTCTATTAATCAGTTGATTATTTTCTCAATTAATCGATTAGTTGTTTTGTCTATAACATGTTGATCATTGTTTCCCAAAGTCCAAGATGACGTGTTCAAATGTCTTGTTTTGTCCACAACTCAAAGATATTCAGTTTACTGTCATATAGGAGTAAAGGAACCAGAAAATATTCACATTTCAGAAACTTGAATCAGAATTGACCTCTTTTTTTCCTTAAAATAATACTCAAACCGATGAATCCATTATCAAAATAGTGGGTGATTAATTTAATGCTCGTTTGTAATTAGTATTTTATTGATTTTTACATGAGCTTTCTCACATTTTGGTCAACAAATCAAGTAACTCGACTATGCAAAGTAATATAAAAATAAACTAATTTAAAAAATATCTAGATGAAATGTTGTTTTGAAAATATGTCCTACATTTTGCTTAATATGTTCTGTACAAACATGTCCTAACTTACAAAATGTGATGAACACCGATATTTTCATGAGGTTCGAACACAGAAATAATAATAATGCAGTGAAATATTTAAATATTTACCAAAATTTGCAAAGACCTTTTACTGTGTGTGTGATTCAGCCTGTTAAAGTCCTGCACTCAGGGGTTAAGCCTATGAACCACAAGGTCGTTGGTTCGAATCCTTTGTGAAATGCCCCTTAAATAGGTGGTAGTAAAATACTACATTGGAGTCAATGAGGGTGGATTACCTGATTGTATTTAGGAGTCAGTCATGGTTTCATGTGACTGACCAATCTCGTCTTTCAGCACGGTGACATGGACCAGAAAGAGAGAGACCTGATCATGAGGGAGTTCCGCTCCGGCTCCAGTCGAGTCCTCATCACCACTGACCTGCTGGTATGTACAAACCAACGGCCTTTTACACTAAGACCAGGGAACCCTCTCCTCCCATCTGCAGTGTTGGTGAAGGACTGAAGAATCCTTTGGTAGAGAAGCCTATCTGCCCTCCACCGTAGCTTGGTTCAAGTCCTTGACTCACAACTAATTGGCGGATTACACTCAAGTCTTGTCCTCAGATGTTTAGCTTTAGACTGGATGGTGCACATAGCCATCTGCACTTTACCTAACAGTTGTTGTTCAGTCAGTCTGGAAGTCAAAGAGTTTTAGGGATTTATTTTATTTATTTTAAGATTCAGTGTGTGCAGCTATTGACTGTTTAGCCATGTTAGACCAAACCGTGACTGACATTAAAATGCTGCTTTTAAAGCTTCAGTAAAAATATGTGGTAATGTCACTGCATTGTAGACTTTAGGTCATTTTGTCTCCTAAAGTTTGTGTTAAAGCTAGTTCACACTACACAAATTTAGTAGTGTTGCATTTGCTACACGGAGCAAATGCAACACTAACAGAAAGTTCCTATTGTTACAGGCGACCGCTTTACCTCAACCCGTGTCTCGCGCTCTCATTGGCTGTAGCTCGTGGCCGTAGTCCCCGACCAAGGTCGATTTGAAGGACGCTGGGACATGGGGTCTCGGGGTATGGGGTACAACGCATGCACAGTGTAACTGAAGCTGCCGTCGTGCATTGCGATTGGCTCAATTTCAGTAGGCCTTGTCCCTGACAGGTCCAGATATTTAGCATGCTAGATATCTGGAATGTGTCTCTGGGGCATCTGCGAGCGTCTGCAAGCCTCTGCACGCCCATTTTCCTCTGATCTGGGGAGCTCCAGAAGCTGTCGGGGAGCTGAAAGTCAGGGCTAAAGCTGTGTAGTGTGAACTTCGCATTACAAAGTTTCTTAATGGTTCATTTAATCTGGATGACGACTTGAAAGGTGGCGCGTGACCTCAGTCACGTCCACTCTGTTGTAATCTGTAAGTGACGGTCATTGTTCTCCTCCTCAGGCCAGAGGTATTGATGTCCAGCAGGTGTCCCTAGTCATCAACTACGACCTGCCGACCAATAGGGAAAACTACATCCACAGGTAAACCTTGTAAACCTTAAATCAATAAACTCTGTAAATGCTTCCCAGCTGTCTTCCAAATACACTCTCTCCCTCTTCTCGATTCAACTCATTTTTTTTTTTTTCTTGTCTCGTCAGGATTGGTCGAGGCGGTCGTTTCGGCAGGAAGGGAGTCGCCATCAACATGGTGACCGAGGAAGACAGGCGAACCCTGAGGGACATTGAGACATTCTACAACACCACCGTCGAGGAGATGCCCATGAATGTTGCCGATCTGATCTAGATGACTCCACGTGCCCATCGTCCACCCCCTCCCCACTTATTTTAGCAGTCAAACTCTGTTTCTTATACGATCTGAATTCTAAGAACTTCCTTTTGCTAAATTCCACCATGACTTTACCCTCTACATTCTAAGGGAAGGAAGAATGTGGCCATTATTCCTTCCTAACCTTTCAAACAGTTTTTTGGCCGTTCTGGAAGGATGGAATTACTGACCTGCTTCATCTGCTTGTCCATTACCCCATATTGGCATCCTAAATTCTTCCTGCAGCTAATCTAAACCTCCTCTAAACCTTGAAGAATTCATTTGAACATTTAGGTTTTCTTGCGAACTGAGGACTTTTAACATCAAACCAGCAAGTTTGTAACTGGTTCCCACACGTGCAAAACATAACCGCGTTTCCAAAAGCACATTAAGATAAAAAAAGAAAAAAAAAAAACCCTGATGATGTTTAAAAAAAAAAAAAAAAAAACATTCTAGCTGTGACTGACTATGACTGAAGCTTAACATTAAATTAATGCTAAATTGACAACATGCACGACTCTCCCATTGAAGCTTTTGTGAAATGTGGCTGTGATTTGCACCCCCGCAAAGCGTCGCCAGGCGGTGCAGCGACCGATTACACGAGTGGTTTAGACTGCAGTTCAGTTTGGACTCCAAACACAACAATGATCTACATGGGAAGTGCTGCATTTGACCAGATCAGTATTTAAACAACCTTCAGTGTACTGGAGACAACCTTTTAACTCACATCATGTTCAGAAGGTTTTTGGGGCTAGAGTACACAGGGCATATTCAATAAAAAGACCTATATAGTAAAATCCACCATGAATGAGTTGTTTACCGTTTTGATCCTTTTACTGCTGTTTCATATATATATATTATATATTTTTTAATTGCTATTGTACATACTGCTTGACTTGTACAGTCATGTGTGCAGTAGCATTCAGTTGAAGACCGGCCACAGATGTTCGTAGGCAAAACAACGGTGAGTGCTGTGCAGACTTTGCCTCTCGACCCTGACGACCTGGTTGGATTTTCATCTCATAACTCTGACATTTTTGTTCATTTAGATTTTATATTTAACACAAATATTGATAAGTTGGCAGGTGTCTTTTTGTAACCTACCTTGCCAAAAAAATGCTGGGAGGGGGGGGGGGGCCCCTTATGATATGAAAGGACCAAACTACAGATGAAGCATATAGAGATCCCCCTCCTTTACTCTACTCTTTAAGCGCTCATTAAAATGCCTGTCATCATGGGGTTTGGTGTGTAGGAGAACCGTCATGTGTTGAGGTGTATAGTCAGTGCTATTTTTTAAAATGACTTTACGGAATTGTTAACCCTTTTGAGACAGAAACAAGTATCAAGTTTTCTACATTGGATTCTGTATAGTATTTATTTTAATGGTCTTTAAAAAAATAAAAAAAATAAATAAAGGTTTCTCCTTAACAGTGTAAACTGGCCTCTGCATTGTTGAATAGCATGAAAGCTGTGATGGCCAAACCCTTTGTGGAAAGGCTAGTATTTAATGAATATATATACACCCATCTATACCATGACAGCCGGTTCTAATGAGCGACACACACACTGCAATATCTCTCACTGATTGGCTGCTGAGAGCACGCGAGATTTGGTCCAACTTCCGGTGTTGACGGGACAGCTGCTCCCTATTTATTCCCCAGTTTCTTTTTTCTACCTAGTTTGGTTAAAATGAGTGTTTGTGACGGAGCCGCGTGATTACCGCTGTATTTATCTCGCGATGGTTCCTTACTGGTTTATGACGTTCCAAGCTGCCTCCTCTTAAAGTGACAGTATTCTATTGATTTGGAACGTTCTAGAATGTCTTTACTGATTGTTTCAATAAACATTTAATTGTATCAATCAGTGTCATGTCCATTCAGTCCGTCCTCTTAATACATCCATGATTCAGTCAGGTGTGCAAATCGTCTTCTTAATACATCCATGGTGCAAATACAGTACAAAATACCCGGATGTGTGAACGGAAGCAGTCTTTTTTTTTTTTTTTCTCATACTTTATTTCAAAGGTTCAGTACAGTAGTTACATAAACATGTTCAGATTTTTCATTACAAAAAATCCTGCAAATATATTTTACAGTATAAAAATAAAATATTTTTAACTGAAAGCTGATCATGCCAACGGCACGTCTCGAATTTTTTTTTTTTTAAGCCACCTTTATTGAGTCAAATAGGCAAATTTACATCACTCTTTGTATACAATTTGAGTCTACAATTACAAACACACCAGGGGGACTACTAAAGGTTGTAATAAAAAAAATAAAATAGAGATTTTTTTTTATCTCTGGTTATCCAAAATTATTTTCTCTCCTGTGTTTATGACTAAAGAACAGGTGGAATTTTTTTTTTGCCAGAATAATCTTTTAAATTGCTCTTTAATGTTTGTGAAACAGGTAGAATTGTTTTTTAATATATACTGTATATGTGTATATATATATATATATATATGTCTGTACTGTATATATCTATATGTATGTATGTGTATATATGTACAGTATATTTATATATCTTACATCAGTAATTTGGTAAAAAAAATCTTCAAAATTAACAGAATTTTTATTTATTATTAAAATAATAAATCTTACACTTTGTAAAAAAAATCAAAATTAACAGGAATTACAACTCAAGTCTAAACCTTTTTTAATGCAGCAACAAATGGCAAAAAATATATATATATATATATATATATATATATATATATATATATATATATATATAATATAAAGGTTAAGAACTTTAAATTTAAAAAAAACTTGAAATATTGAGATATTTTTTTCACATTTTCGTCATTTACTGTGTCCCTTAAGTCATTTTCCATTCTGTTGGTTTGTAGTTTCTTGCCCTCCAAAACAAAAAAAAAGAGACTAAAATTCCATTTAGGCCATTTTCAGGAATGATATATATATATATATATTTGGAGGGAACTCAAAGGAGATAAGTAGGGTGAGCATAAACTTTTCTGATTTCCTCCACTGAGAAATATGGACTTTGGGTTTTAAGTCAAGAACACTGTCGCTCCACCAGAGGGAGACATTGTTCTTTCTTCACTATGGCAGACATGTTAAGGAAGAATCTCTCCTATCAAACACCATGCAGGATCACAATCATGAGAGCAGTTTAAACTGGTACAACATCCGAGCTTCGGAGCTGCTGTCTCATTAACTGTGGTTGAAGAAGCCTCCTAGCTGACAAAATGTCCATGATGTGGTTTTGCATGATGTAGAGGTTCGATTCCCCTACTGACAGGATAAATACTGGAAGAGCAGCCTGTCACTCCTCCCTCATTACCACCACTGAGGTGCCCTTGAGCAACGCTTATTCTGCTGTATTGGAGCTGCTCTCTGCTGGGCAGCTCCTCTCTGTGAGCGTTTGGGCCACCCACTCAGCTACAGACAGGACTGTTCATGTCAGTCCCAGATGGACTCAGAATTCATGAATTTGTTTAAGCGGTTGAATGATTTATTTCTTTTGATTTGTAGCTCATCCCACACGTATTTCTCATTTTACAGCTAAACAGTACACTACAAGATGTTTCGAAAACATCTGAGGAGAGAAATAGGCATTACAGTAACAGAATAGTGATTCATATTTGATCAGCGCTGCCTAGTTTGACCGTTTGATCGAGAGCAGTGATTGACAGCTCGGCTCTGATTGGTTGTTTTCCTTCGGCGCGGTGAAATCTTGGGGGCCATGTTGGGGCAGAATAACTCGACAAGAAGCTGAAAACACCTCTGATAGGAAGCAATCTGGGAGTCAGTTGACATTAATAAAATTAATTAAAGGGAGATTTGTCAAGTATTTATCTCTCTTATCAACATGGGAGTGGGTAAATATGCTGCTTTATGCAAATATATGTATATATTTATCATTGGAAATCAATTAAAAACACAAAACAATAACAAATATTGTCCAGAAACCCTCTCAGGTACTGCATTTAGCATAAAACAATATATGCTCAAAACATAACATGGCAAACTGCAGCCCAACAGGCAACAACAGCTGTCAGTGTGTCAGTGTGCTGACTTGACTATGACTTGCCCCAAAACTGCATGTTATTATCATAAAGTGGGCATATCTGTAAAGGGGAGACTCGTGGGTACCCATAGAATCCATTTACAATCACATATCTGGAGGTCGGAGGTCAAGGGACCCCTTTGAAAATGGCCATGCCAGTTTTTCTCGCCAAAATTTAGCATAAGTTTGGAGCGTTATTTAACCTCCTTCGCAACAAGCTAGTATGACATGGTTGGTACCAATGGATTCATTAGGTTTTCTAGTTTCAGATGATACCAGGATCTTTACTGTAGCTGAGCCCATTCCCTAACCATCACATCTAAATGCCTTACTCCAACCCTAACCCTAACCTAACCCAATTTTAACCAACCTTAAAACCAAGGCCTAACCTTCAAATAGTACACACACACACACACACACACACACACACACACACACACACTACAGACAGTGTTGCCAGATCTCGCGAGAGAACAAAGCAACCAGGTTTATAGAAACAAGCCCAAAAGAAGCAACCCCCCCCCCCAAAAAAAACCAAATCAAGCGACCAATATGAGAGAGAGAGAGGCGGCCACTTGATCACTTCATATATGTATGAATTTATTTGAATTGCATCCAAAATAAACCCCCAAATTTCATTTTTGCATCCACTTTTAGCTTGTAACTTTAGTGTTTTTTTTGTTAACTAAACTTTTGAATATTTAATTGAATTTTGGCATTTCACCAGATCGGCATGATGTGTTTGTAAATCACAAAAACAGCAAAATGCCTTTGAATCGTCCCCCACTTGAGGGTGACTCCAATCTTAAATTCCACTCTATTTTTCCCCGTCTTAGTTGCAATATTTCTCCCACTTAGTACCTGACATTGTTATCTAAACTCCATCAACCTCGCGAAGATTTGTCTCACAACAACAAACTCGTGAGGTGTTGTGTACGGATCCTGCAACAGGACAAACTAGACCAGGAGAAAGACAGGAGCCTAAATAAGCAACTACACTTTAGAAACAAGCCGAAAACAACCCACAACTACTAAAATTTACAAGCGACTCTTCAGGAAAACAAGCCCAAAGTCGCTTCTAATAAGCGGACTTTGCAACTCTGACTAAAGAGGTGCACATCTACATATATCCACCTCTTCTGTATGTAACACATGTATGCACAGGCATTGTCATGCACAGTGAATGTGAATATGCGCCCTGCACCAGCACGCACGAATAACTCAAATAAAAACTCTCCAGCTGTCATTGACTTGTAACTCCCCTCAATGGCCCCCTGTCCCAATCCCCAAACACACACACACACACACACACACACACACACACACACACACACACACACACACACACACACACACACACACACACACACACACACTACATCCCAGGCAGGTTAACCCCTCCTAACCTCCCCGGTGTCCCAATATGACGTCCATGCAGCCTCAAAACACGTTACGTCTCTCTGCTTTTTTTTGTCCTGCTCTCAGCCTAGGTGGCCCTTCTTCCAAAGGCACTTTGGCGAAGATACCCCCGTGCCCATCCCCCCCACCAAACTGCCCAACACACATACACACTCCCGTTACCCACTCCACCCCCTGTTGGGTGCTGGATTGTGGGGTTGAGAGATGGTGGGGTGGGTGGTGGGGGGGATTATGCGAGTGTGAGGCTCGTAAAGGGCCTGCCATGGTCTTTCTGTTGTGTGACGGATGGCTGGGAGGCTGAACAGGCCTGCTTTGCATGATAAGAGAAGCCAGCAGAGGGGAGAATAGAGGTCTATTCAATGAGGCCTGTCACCCAAAACCACCCTCCTGCACTGAACCCTCACACCCCACCCCTTCATCATCCATCCCTTCATCCTTTCGTCCCTCCTCCTCCTCCCTTGTTCTCCCTCGCCATCTTGGTCTCCCTTTCTTCCTTCATTTTGTGGCTTTCATTTGCCCGTCTTCACTGCTTCTTTTCTCACCCTATAATCTACACCCCACCCCCCACTTTCGCTGCCCTCCTTACTTCTTGATTTCATCCCACTTAATTTCTGTTCATTCAGATTTTCCCTCCTTTCCATCAAGCTGTTTTTACCTCCATAACATTTGAATCCTCTCATTACTCCGTGGGCATTGTGAATGAGGAGCCATAATGGAAATGTCATGGTCAAAGCTCTTTAACACTAAAAGAAGTCATGTGACTTGATGCTCTGACATGCTTAGTGAGTCCACGTTTGAGTCAGCAGGAGATATTATGGCATAATTAGGTTAAAGCTGCATTCAATGATTTTTAGCCACTAGGGAGCAGAAAAAACACCAAAACAACAGAGACGGCTCTACAGCCGGGAGTCTGTCACGCTTTGTAAAGCTGATATGAGCAACATATTAAATGTCTACGTATATTAGCATTCATTTGGAGTGGTGCTTGTGTCCAACAACAAGCACCTCAGGAAGAGCGCCGGGCGTTGATGCCAATTATCGTAGTGGTCAAACGGCGGTACTACAACTTCTGTGTCCGTCACGTGATGCGGGGATTCTGTCGGTAACGGCCAACGCCGTAATCACCAGACAAATTCAAAGATTAGCGAGTGACTCGTTGTTTAAGAACCGACTACGTGACCGCGGTGTTGTTGCGACATATTGATGATTCCTACTATAATATCATAGAGACTGTCTCTCTCTCTCCAGGAAACATTTGTCAGCCAGTTTTCAGGTGAAAGTGCAGCAGTTACAGCTGAACAGAGTAGGCGGAAGATTTCACACCCACAGAAGGATCGACACACCCACCCCGGCCACAAAAACGGGGGAACACACACCGCTGCGGCATTATCAGCTTTTACTATTATTACAGTTTACCGCCATATGACTGGAGACCCTTCTGACCACATTTAGCAGGAGGAGAGAAAATGAATGGATTGCATCACTTGTAGAGAAGAAGAGTGAATACAACAGTACATTTTTAGAGATTAGTGGGATTTTTAATGGAAAACCTGACAAACAAAAGCCCAGGTGGTGAACAGCATGGTCGTTTCTGTGAGGGTGGAGGTGGTGGAGGTGGTGGGAGGGACGGAGAGGGAGGATCTGAAAACTGCTGCTGTCTTCACCTCTATCAAGCACGCAGAAAAATAACATTTTAACCCTCTGAGACCGAGTTTACTGTCTTTCAGAGGCTGTAGCAGGTTCAGTTTTAGAGCTAGAGTGAAGACACAGATAACAAATATGAAACTAGAAAACCTAAAGAATCCATTGGTACAAATCATGTCAGGAAGGAAGTTAAATAACGCTCCAAAGTTGGGCTAAACTTTGGCGAGGAAAAACTGGCATGGTCATTTTCAAAAGGGGTCCCTTTACATCTCACCTCCAGATATGTGAATGAAAATGGGTTCTATGGGTACCCACGAGTCTCCCCTTTACAGACATGCCCACTTTATGATAATCACATGCAGTTTAGGGCAAAAACCATGCACCAAGCTGAGACTCTTGTGGATTCAAATGAGCCCAACTGTATTCATGTGTGATGATGTTAGTCCCCATAGTAGCCGATTAATTGTAGTGAGACCATGTTTTAAAAACTTTACCTCACTGTATAAAATGACCTGTGGTGACCTCTAGGATAATCACAGCCTCATGAAACTGTAGAGCCACAAACTAGAGACCTAGAGCATTCAGAGGATGGATGGCTTTCCTAGCTAGATTGACAATAAGGGGGTTTCTGAGCAGTTTACGCAACAGAAGCGCTCGCCATCCAATCGCAGAAAAATGCAATTCTTGCAGAAATCTTAAAAAATGTCAAAAGTTTTTGATACCAAATCACAGCATGGCTTTTTCTATGGTGTTCCTCAAGGTCTTGATGTATTAATGTGGTATTTTGGGGGGATTATTGGTCATTTTTATCAATTCTTGAGTGGTAAAAAATGGTTAGATTTAGCATCAAATCTGTGTAAGAAATGGTATCAACCCCAAAATTGCTCCAACAACTTATGAGACACAGAACAACTTGACACACAGTGCTGAGCATTATCTCAAATTAATCTTCAGGTTCCCAGCTTTCAGATGATGTACACCACTTCTATGTGACATCTACTGTTGACCTGCTATCTCCCCCTAAAGACCTCCTGTACCCCCCTGAAAAAAGACAAAAACTGGTCTATTGTGGGTCTCAGAGGGTTAAAGCCGCCAAAAAAATGCACAGCTCTGTGATGATGGACAGAAAAGGAGGAAACCGACCGCCATGTTGTGTCTGATGTGACACACGAGCGTAAAGTAAGAGTGTGTGACGGGGACAGAGAGAGAGCTGAAAAAAGTCTCTCACCGCCGCTCCGTTCCCGTCTCAGGCCACAGAAGTTGACAGATAGATGAAGAAAAGCTGAGCGTGTGAGTGTTGGCGAGTTGTTTTTGAAAGAGGAAAGCCAGGGGAGCGAGGAGGAGGAGGAGGGCAAGGTTTGGAAGGGATTCCACACCAGGTTGTCATGGAGATGGAAACGGGAGACTGGAGCCTCACAATTCCCAATTAGTCACAAACACATGGTCACAAACACACACCTGCAGCATGCACACACACACATGCATCTGCATAATACACTCTCCAACTGACTTAGGAAAACTCACACACTTCTGGTAAGATGTCGCACACACACACACACACACACACACACACACACACACACACACACACACATAAACACCTGCACAGAAAAACCATCGTGTACCACCTGTTCTTCTGTTCCTGTTCTCACCTGTGCTGTCTGGCAGGACTGAAGAAGGCTGTGACTCTACTCGCTAGTCTTGCTTTTAAAAAAAAAAAAAGAAGATATACTTTATTTTGAGAACTTTTCATTCAACAAGTGTTAACCCTCTGAGACTGACAATAGATCAATTTTTGTCTTTTTTAGGAGGGTACAGGGGGTCTTTAGGGGGAGATAGCAAGTCAACAGTAGATGTCACATAGAAGTGGTGTACATCACCTGAAAGCTGGGAACCTGGAGATTAATTTGAGATGCTGCTCAGCACTGTGTGTTAAGTTGTTCTGTGTCTCAAGAGTTGTTGCCGCAATTTTTGGGTTGATACCATTTTTTACACAGATTTGGTGCTAAATTTAACCATTTTTTTACCACTGGAGAATTGATAAAAATGATCAATCATCCCTCCAAAATACCACATTAAGACACCAAGACCTTGAGGAACACCATAGAAAAAGTCATGCTGTGATTTGGGATCAAAAACTTTTGACATTTTTTAGGATTTCTGCAAGAATTGCATTTTTCGGCGATTGGATGGCGAGCACTTCTGTTGTGTAAACTGCTCAGAAAACCCCCTTATTGTCAATCTAGCTAGGAAAGCCATCCATCCTCTGAATGCTCTAGGTCTCTAGTTTGTGGCTGTAAAGTTTCATGAGGCTGTGATTATCCTAGAGGTCACTATAGGTCATTTTATACAGTGAGGTCAAATTACAAAAAATGATCTCATTACAATGAAATGTCTCCTATGGGGACTAACGTCATCACACATGAATACAGTTGGACTCATTGGATCCACAAGAGTCTCATCTTTACAGTGATATCCAATTTATGTAATTCTAAGACTGTTTAGGGAGCCTAGTATGCAGAAATATTCAAATATACCATTTTCGAATAGGCGAAAATATACTGCATTAAAAAACGGCATGGTTTTTGCCCCAAACTGCATGTGATTATCATAAAGTGGGCATGTCTGTAAAGGGGAGACTCGTGGGTACCCATAGAACCCATTTCCATTCACTTATCTTGAGGTCAGAGGTCAAGGGACCCCTCTGAAAATGGCCATGCCAGTTTTTCCTCGCCAAAATTTAGCCCAACTTTGGAGCGTTATTTAACCTCCTTCCCTTCTATATTTTCTAATCGATACTGCTCACTATGTATCAGGCTAAACGGATGGATTTATCTCCTCCATCACTGAAGCCAACCGTGGATGAAGTTGAGCAGACTCGGGAGACGACGCGGCCCTTTTTTGGTGGAACGCTGCCGGTTAACAAAGACTCTGGAGGACAGCAAAAGAAGAGGTCTATTTTCCACCAAACCAACAAAGATCTTCCTCATTCTCCTGCAGCTCTGAAGTAACTCTGTGTGCCATTGTGGCTGAATCAATACCCCGTGTATGGGGACATGTCTCCGGCACAATCCTCTGAAAAGAAGGCCAGGCTTCTCAAAGGCTTTAAAGAAGACACAACAAGCGTTTGCGGTTAGCTGGACTAATAATAATGTTGTCGTTTTTGATTGAGTCGGACTAGTTCGCTCTGGAAATGGCGGAGGGATATGTTAAAAAAAAAAAGTATTATGTTTTTGCATAATAGAGTAAATTTAGGCCTATAATAAACTGTCCTGAGTCATTATATCAGTAACTTACATCTATTTTTATTTGCCCTAACATGGTGGTGACCTTTTGGATTACCACCCAGGCAAATTGGCCCCCTAGGTCCCAGAAGCTGAAGATATCTGTGGTGTAGACTGTGCCAAAGTCTACTTTTAAAACTGGGTGGTTTCTGGGCCTCTAAGTTAAAATAAAATAAAGCTGCCATTTATAGCCTGTAGTCCCCACTGTACCTGGTGCAGAATGGGAGGAAGTGGAGGTCAACATGGGTCCTTAAAGGGGGTTAATCTGGCCTCAATATAAAGACATCTGTAATGTTTTTTGTGGTGGTCTACATAATCTATTTTCCTTGGCCCCCCCCTACTTCCAGCACCCATGTCTCCAGGTAATTCATGTAAGCGACTGTAATGTCCCCTAAAAGACCCAAACCAGTGATTTCACTCCTTTCATTTAACTTTGAATAAACATTTTTATTCAAATGTGCTACTCAGGTAGTTAACTGATTGAATTTGAAGATACTTGTGTCCCTGCAATGCCCCCCCCCCCCCCTCTCCACCACCGTCATCAACAAGTGTCTGGCGCGCCCTCGGGGCCCTTTCAGTTGCAAATGCATGCGCGCACACACCGGAGCTCTCCCATTGGTCCACACCCGGCTGACTGCACGAGAAGAGGGAGAACTTTTGGAGAGAGCAGGCAGATGAGTTCAGTGAGTGAGTGAGTTTGGCCGCCTGACAACAAGTGGTTTACCGCAGAGAACCTGCACAGCTCCACAGCACCTTGGAGAGGCTGCTGCGCACTGATCCACACCTTCTGTTGGAAAGGAATTACGCGCACGACCAGACTTTAAGAGAAACTCTGCTCGTCCGCTGTTGTTGCGCTCCGGGTGCTTTGTGCGTAATTAGTAGATTTGCATCACCTGCAGGTAACCCCGGCCACGCGTCGCCAGGTGGACGGCGACAGAAAGGGCTGCTGTGAGCTCCAGGTTCCGACTCTTCTGTAACTTCCCCACACCTTTCCAACATGTACAGCATGATGGAGCACGAGCTGAAGCCCACCGGCCAGCCCCCGTCTCACCAGACCTCCCAGGGGATGTCCCCGGTCACCGGCAACATGACCGGGAGCATGGGCGGCAACGGCAACTCTCACCCGGGCTCCAAGACGGCGTGCGCGCCGGGAGTGGACCCCATGGATAAAGTGAAGCGGCCCATGAACGCCTTCATGGTGTGGTCCCGGGGCCAGAGGCGCAAGATGGCCCAGGAGAACCCCAAGATGCACAACTCCGAGATCAGCAAGCGGCTGGGAGCCGAGTGGAAGCTGCTGACCGACGCGGAGAAGCGGCCTTTCATCGACGAGGCCAAGCGGCTCCGGGCGGTCCACATGAAGGAGTACCCCGACTACAAGTACAAGCCGCGCCGCAAGACCAAGCCGCTGCTGAAGAAGGACTCCCAGGTGGGGAAGTACCCGCTGTCAGCCGGGAACCTGCTGGCGGCGGCGCAGGGCCAAGGTGGCAGCCCGAGGATGGACAGCTACGGCTGGGGACCCACCGGGGGTTACGCCGGCATGCAGGGCGAGGCGCTCGGCTACACGCAGCAGCTGCACCGGTACGACCTGTCGGCTCTGCAGTACCCACCGGCCATGTCGGCAGCACAGACCTACATGAACGGAGCCAACTCGTACAGGTGAGTTTGCAGAATAACTTTAAAAAAAGTTTTGTAAGCGCAAAATAATCCACTTTAAGTTAATTGTGATTTTCATATATTTTATATTTAATTATTTCAGGGGCCATTATTTAAAATGGTGCTTAATAAAATGAGAGAAAAAGCCCTATATGCTCCTCAGAAAGTCAAAACAAGGTCTCCAACATGCGCTATAGGCCCGATCCGCCTGCGTCAGGCACAATGTGGGGCTATTTTTTTTATCAAAATGTACCAGTTCTCAGGGTACTGAACACAATACCCACAGTTTCTCATAACACCTGATGATGGCCTCCTAAAAAGATGGATAAACAGGTGTTAGGAGAGAGTGGTGGCTGGTGCATCTCCAAATAAATATGGAGTATGCCCAGAGAATCAAATATTTTCTATGTAGATTGAGCTTTTATCCTTATTAGTGGCTCCATGTTAATACAGTTCTCCTCTCCATATTCATTCAATTGTGACTTAATGGTTATTTGACAGAAATTTAACTTCGAACAGTAAAACATGCACTCATTTGATCTGATAATTCACCTTAATTTAACAGGTTTTTACAGTTTGTTAACACTTAGGTAAGTTTAGGGAAAAACATTGTGTTTTGGATTAACATAACTACGAATACGAATGAATGTGAAATACAGTCCAAAATAAGAAAGGAATAATGGTCTTAAAATACACCTCCAATCTAGAGTGCAACTGATGTTTAAGTTTAGGCAACAAAACTACTTTTTTAAGTTTAGGCAACAAAACTACAACTTCTTTAGGTTTAGACAAAAAACTATAACTTCTTAAGGTTTAGACAAAAAACTACAACTTCTTTAGGTTTAAGCAACAAAACTACAACTTCTTTAGATTTAGCCAACAAAACTACAACTTCTTTAGATTTAGCCAACACAACTACAACTACTTTAGGTTTAGACAACAAAACTACAACTTAACTTCTTTAGATTTAGCAACAAAACGGCAACTTAACTTCTTTAGATTTAGACAACAAAACTACAACTTAACTTCTTTAGATTTAGCAACAAAACTACAACTTAACTTCTTTAGATTTAGGCAACAAAACTACAACTTATCTTCTTTAGCTTAAGGCAACAAAACTACAACTTAACTTCTTTAGCTTTAGGCAACAAAACTACAACTTAACTTCTTTAGATTTAGGCAACAAAACTACAACTTAACTTCTTTAGGTTTAGGCAACAAAACTACAACTTAACTTCTTTAGGTTTTCGCAACAAAACTACAACTTAACTTCTTTAGGTTTAGGCAACAAAACTACAACTTAACTTCTTTAGGTTTAGGCAACAAAACTACAACTTAACTTCTTTAGGTTTAGGCAACAAAACTACAACTTAACTTATTTAGCTTTAGGTAACAAAACTACAACTTAACTTCTTTAGATTTAGGCAACAAAACTACAACTTAACTTATTTAGCTTTAGGTAACAAAACTACAACTTAACTTCTTTAGATTTAGGCAACAAAACTACAACTTATCTTCTTTAGCTTTAGGCAACAAAACTACAACTTAACTTCTTTAGGTTTAGGGAACAAAACTACAACTTAACTTATTTAGCTTTAGGTAACAAAACTACAACTTAACTTCTTTAGATTTAGGCAACAAAACTACAACTTATCTTCTTTAGCTTTAGGCAACAAAACTACAACTTAACTTCTTTAGCTTTAGGCAACAAAACTACAACTTAACTTCTTTAGATTTAGGCAACAAAACTACAACTTAACTTCTTTAGGTTTTGGCAACAAAACTACAACTTAACTTCTTTAGGTTTAGGCAACAAAACTACAACTTAACTTCTTTAGGTTTTGGCAACAAAACTACAACTTAACTTCTTTAGGTTTAGGCAACAAAACTACAACTTAACTTCTTTAGATTTAGGCAACAAAACTACAACTTAACTTCTTTAGGTTTAGGCAACAGAACTACAAATTCTTTAGGTTTAGGCAACAAAACTACAACTTCTTTAGGATTAGTCAACAAAACTACAACTTAACTTCTTTAGGATTAGTCAACAAAACTACAACTTAACTTCTTTAGATTTAGTCAACAAACTACAACTTAATTTCTTTAGATTTAGGCAACAAAACTACAACTTAACTTCTTTAGGATTAGTCAACAAAACTACAACTTAACTTCTTTAGGATTAGTCAACAAAACTACAACTTAACGTCTTTAGGTTTAGGCAACAAAACTACAACTTAACTTCTTTAGGTTTAGGCAACAAAACTACAGCTTCTTTAGGTTGAGGCAACAAAACTACAACTTAACTTCTTTAAGTTTAGGGAAAAACATCGTGTTTTGGGTTAACTTAACTACAAACATGAATTAATGTGAAATACAGTCCAAGATAAGAAATAAGTCATAAAAAATGGTCTGAAAATACAGCTCCGATCTAGAGTTGCACCTGATAGCTCTTATAAAGTGAGTGTTGAGTCAGGTGGAAGTGTTGAGATGGAGTACATTCAGTCCCATTGAGTCACAGAGGAACAACAGGCTTCAGTCTGCTGCCTACTTGTTATGCGCGGTGACGCTCGGCTCTGGGCTGGGTCCTGCCTGGAATGTTGATCAGGGTGACTTGACGGTAGGAAGGGTAGGCCGCTCTGTGTGTGGTCCGCTACCCACAATCCACCCTGTTCCTGCTAAACCATTGTCCCAGTTCCACTCCTGGGTTTCTGCCTCCTGCCTTACAGGTCTCATGCCCCCCCCCCCCCCCCACCCCCCCTAAGACTGAACACTTTGACTAATGTGAGGATGGATGTTCTAGTATCTGTTTTTAACATGTCAGACATCTTTGTTCTCCAGCAGGTGAATCCTCTTAAAGCTTCCCTGAAAGATGTTTTGATTATCAGTTAGTCGCTTGTCAGAATGACTCATGTTGGAGGCCAAACTTGTCCCGTCCTGCACTGAATCACAGCAACTAGGGATGCACCCATCCCACTTTTTCATGCCGATACCTGGGCTTTGGGTTGCGGCTAATACCGAGTACCGATCCGAAACCAGTATTTAACTAATCAGCTGTAAGCCTCACTGTGTTGAAGTCACTGGGATAGCTCTTTTATGTGTCAGGCTTGACTTAAACGTTTCTTTACTAACTTTGTAAAACGAAATGTGACCTATAAATACATACAAATTTATTTAATTGTTTATTATTAAAATAATAAATCGTGTACCAGCAACTTGGCAAAAAAATCTTAAAAATGAACAGGAATTACAATTCAAGTGTTTTTAATGCAGGAACAAATTAGTCAAAACTTAAGAACAGGAATTAAAATTACAGTATATAAAGAACAAGATTGGTCAAGAAGACCACTTAAATGATGTCTTGGATGGTGCGTTTGAGGCCATATGGCAAAAAAATACAACAGATTCTTTATTGCAGTTCTGTTGCAATATAATATAAAAAATATACCCAATTAGCTTTATTAGAAGGCCCAGAGACAATTGGAATGAATGGGAAATTTTCTGTATTTGTCAGTGGCACTTCAGTGTTCAATTTCCTTATGTTTATATTTATTTTAACTGCAAAATTTACCATTTTGCTTTTTACTTTTTACTTGTGTGATTTCCCCTTTTTATATATTCGTATTTTATCAGCATTTTTGAAGGAACCTTGTGCTGCACTCTCTCCCCTCAGACAAATTTGGGAGTTATTGAGCCCTATTCTCCCATTTATGTCTCCTGTTATCTTAATGCTATGTTTGCTACATGAGGGATTTCTTTTTTTTCTTGTCTGATATTCTAAATATACAATTTTTTTTGTCCCAAATATGAGGATGTGCCTGGTTACTCCATAGAAATATCCATCCATTGTAGTGGTAGTAGAGCAGCTCTAATGTCCTCTCCCTCCCATACTGGTTTATTTTAACATATTATAATGACGTGTTCATTTATTTAATGAACATATTTGTTGATCCTGAAGGTCTTCTGAAATGAAACTAGTGTCCAAAGACCAATGATGTGATCAAGAGGCATCATTGTACCTTAAGTGTTTGATGCTTTTGTGGCATGTTTTTTGTGCTCAGACTGGTGGAAATGGAGGTGAAAGTAGCACAAAATAGGAATTGAATGATGCACAAAAAGAATCAAAGTTGTACTGAAGTAGATTCCTCAACTTCTGGAAAGAAGCTTCAGTGATGTTGGTGTGAGATGAACATGGGTTTTACATGAAAAATGAGCTTCTACGTTGTGACATTCAGATAGAAGATACAAAGTCGATGTGTTGTTATTTTGTTAAGTAGTTTTGCTGATTTGGGACGGCGGTTGGCTTCTTTAGGATCTAAATATTTGGTCTATTTTTGTCACGTTATGTCTGAAAGGACCTTCAGTGAGTGAGAGAAGGAGAGAACTAAGAGAACTAAGAGAAAGAAATAATAACAGATGAATATTAGTTTATGTTTGAGATTCACACGTCAAGTTCGCACCAGAGGGGCGAATTGTTCAGTTTTCTTTCCTGGGAGTTGAATGTAAAGTTTAACATAAAACTGCTGTTGTAGTGTTCTTATTATTTTGTTATTTTCCACTTTTTTTAAAGTCACCAAAACGTAGGAAATAAAGTCTCTGAAACTCAAATTTTTAGTGTACTGTTTAGCTGTAAAATGAGAAAGTTTGTGACCCGGTAGCCAAGTTGAGAAAATACCAAGCACCGCCCACCAGCTCGATCACAGCCAATAGGAACGCTCTCTCTCTTTCTGAAATGACCTGTGATTGGTCAAAGTCTCCTGTCATGGACTAGATTATTTAAAGCCTGAAAACCGACATGAGGAGGTGCAGAAGTTTCTCTCAGAACACTTGCTGAAAGATTATTAGGGATTTTTTGCCCAATGATGCCAAAAATATTCTGCCTACTGAAGCTTTAATATATTTTAAACTCTCTGAATCTAACTTGTACCCCCTTCCCCCCCCCACAGCCCCATGTCGTACAGCAGCAGCCCCCAGCAGCCCAGCCCCGTCACCATGTCCATGGTGAAAGCAGAACCGGTTTCCCACTCGCCTCCGACGGGGACGCCGAACCACCACCGCGGCCCTCTGCAGGGCGACCTCAGGGACATGATCAGCATGTACATCCCGGGACCCGGGGGGGACGCCGGCGACCCCACGGCGGCACAGAGGGGCTACGCCAGCGTCCAGCAGCACTACCTCACCGGAACCGTCCCACTCACACACATCTAGGACTGGAAGTGGGAGTCGTGGGTGGGTGGCGGTGGCGATGATGGCGGTGGGGGGGGCCGGAAACAGCTCACGATGCACAGCTGGCTGGACGGGAGGTGGAGTCGGTGTAGGGGGGGGGGGGGATTTTAAACTGGCGAAGAGACACAAGAAGGACACTTTTTTTCTCTCCTGCATTAGTAGTTCAGACACACAAGTGGCGACTACGTTTTTATTCATTTTGAAAAGTTTTTCTACCTCTTTGGTGCCACAAAAAGACCGCCACACGTACAGAGCGGCCCCCCCCCCCAAACCCCCCCAATCCCTCCAGCAGACTTCCTCCATGAAGGACTGCAGTGACAACAGGGGTGTTTTTGTGTACATAGTCTGTCTTTTTCTGTCTCTTCTTTTTATATTTTAGAACTTTTCCATAATAAGTCTCCTTTTCGTTAATAACACTTGTGACACCGGCACTCATGACCGTTCCACCAAACCCAGTCCGTGCCGAGGGGGGGGGGGGACTGGGCCAGTTTAGTCTTCCACTACAGCCACAACACAGAGACTATAACATGACCTGGTGAACGCGTGTCGGATCACGATCTCTCAGCTGGTGACGAACAAATCACGCGAGCTGACGTGGTTGTTATTGGTCGTCTCGGTCCTGATGGGGGAAGGAAACGCACAACTCGAATGAACTCTTTGTGCCTTGGCTTCTTGTTTTTATATTTTAACTGATGAAATCTTGTTGGATGACACGGAGAAAACAACCCACCTGTTGGACAATCAGCACGGCATCCACAGGAAATAAACACTTCTATGATCCGATCCGTGGCTTTTAGAACGTACCGTAGAACCAGGCTGGTTCTACGTCCTACAGTCGCTGGATCTACAGTCTTTTCTTTTGCTGCCTGTATGAGTTTTATTTGCTATAATTAGTTTTTAGATCTTTTTGATGTTGCGTTGTTCTGGCAGCAGTTCATTGTCACTTTGCTCTAGGCAAGTTGTTTTTATAGGCTTTTACAGTATAAGGGGATGAAATTTAATATGAAATGCAGATTAAAACTCGCGTCTTCCACCAAGTATTGACCTAAAGGCCTTCCAGGCATGTTTAACAAATTGTTTGTGTTTTTACTACCAGTAAAGAGAATGTATCACATTAAAATCTCCTGCAAACTGATATTCATATGTGGGTCAATCTATAAAAAATAACTTCTAATCCTGGTTCTGGTACTGTTATTTCCTGTCTAGCCTGCTGTCTGCTTACTAGTGCTGCTATGGACCTAAAGGGAACTTTATATTTTCAACCTACAAAAACTGTGAATATTGAATGTGCTAGATTATTCCGGCAGTTTTAACTTCCATTACTAACTCGACACGCACTGGAAACAGATGCCTTTATACTTATATTTTTTGAGAAAAAAAAGGGAGAGCAGTTCTATTAAAGTATGAATGTTTACATTGTTACCCAAGTGTTTTAACTTTTCTACTGACTTGTATCTCTATTTTTTAGAATGAATTCTCTTGTATGTAAATGCTGCCATATACTAGAGTTACTGTATGTAGCATTCAATGTAAATAATGTATACATTTTTAGGCTCTTATACTAAGAGTCTCGATTCCTTTTTTTTTTTTTGATTAAAAAAAATCTTTGTTATGGCATTCATGACAATATTAATAAAAAGTACAAATCCTTTTTCATTAACGATGTTAACCGTTTGTGTACTTTTAGTTCAACAGCATCATATATATATATATATATATACAGATAAATACATTCAATGGCCAATTTATTAGGTACACTTGTACAAATGAATGCCACAAATGTGACCTTTCCAAAGTACATAAATGTTCATTTGACTAAAAAAAACTATTTTTTTCTGGAGCTTTCAACCATATCAAATGGTAATTGTGTTGTACTGGTCAGAATACCATTAAATTCAGAGGTGTTTTGTCCATTTATATACACAAATGAGGAAGCAGAATATTGGAAACATCTCCATATTCAGTCCACTAACTACCACCTCAATAATAAACATAGTTGACAATTTATAATCCTTAAAGGTATAATTAATGGCTGAGCTGTTGTATTAGATTACTTTACATTTTACAGGCGTACCTAATTAAGTGGCCACTGCAGTTGTTGGATAATAATATACTTCTTTAGAGGACCTCACCAGTGTTATTGTAAGCTTTATCCCTTTTAAAAAGTATGTAGTCGGATTTTATAAGGTGTCAATTCCAGCAAAGCAGTCATTGGAAATGAAAATCTTTGGTCATAAAATATGTAGATATATAAAAGGGGAAATCACACAAGTAAAAGCAAAATGAAACCTGCTTGATTTAGAAAGAATAATGCAGACTTGGTGTGTATACATACAAGAAACTTCATATCCCTAAGAAATGAATGGAAGTCAATGACGACCTACAGTACGAAAATTTAAATTTAATAACTTAGAAATATCAGTTTTAAATTTGAAAACACATCAGGATGATTATCAAACTGAATGTAATGTATAATAGTATGTTCATTTACTTGTTTCCAAGTAGATCAGTCCATAGGGACTTGGCTTGGGAACCAGAAAGTTGCCGATTCAAGTCTCTACACGGACCAGTATGGACCTCCTGGACACTTCCAGGGTGCCCTTTAGCAAGGCATCGGACCCCCAAACTGCTCCCAATACTAGGATGGGTTAAATTTCCAAATTTCATTTGGAGTAAATTTCACTTTCTCTGATTAACATTTACATATATTTCTCAATATACACACATAACTGTATTATAGGCTAATTGTGATCATATTAATGTGTATTTTTCTGATGTTATTGCTCATATTATTATGCTTATTGTTATTAAACTTGCAGTAGGCAGAATATTTTTGGCATCCTTGGGCAAGACATCCATAATAACTTTTCAGCATATTGTAATTCAAGTGTTCTGAGAGAGACTTCTGACCGACCAATCACAAGTCACTTTATTTAGAGCGTTCCTATTGGCTGTGCTCCAGCTGGTGGGCGGAACTTGGGTATTTCCTCAACTTGATCTCAGTCACAAACTTTCTCATTTTACAGCTAAACAAGATGTTTCTGAGAGAAACATTTTTAGGAGAGAAATAAGCATTACAGTAACAGAATATTGATTCATATTTGATCAGTGCTGCCTAGTTTGACCGTTTGATCGGAGTTGGCGAGTGATTGACAGCTGCTCAGAGACGGCAAGGCTCCAGCTCGGCTCTGATTGGTTGTTTTCCTCCAGTCTTGCAGATGCCTTTAGGAGCACTGGAGGACAAGATTTTTTTTTTAGATGCACTAATGTCAGGATTTTATAAAAATATATTTTTTTAAATCATATTTGCTCCATTTCTGCAGCTTTTAATTCTCTCCATAATAATCTGAATAACAATAAGGATACATGAATGCTGGTTATCTGCGTGTCACCAGATGAGTTTCTCAGCTGTTGCTTCCAACATGACCTCATCCATCCCATCATTACAGGACATGAGAATGGGGCATACCAGCAATCAAACCCGACCTTTCGCTGCTTTCACAGCGTCCTCACAGGCTGGGGGAACATGGTGTGTGTGTCGGGGTGGGAAGATGTGATGACTGGGGGGGGGAATGGGGGGTCTATAGTGCCTGGAATGATTTAAAGCTCGATTATTTACTTTCTTATCTTTACCCTCTTTTAAAATTCACTTTCCCCCCCCCCCTCCTCCTCCCTCTCCCCCCCCCCCTCTCCTCTCCACAGAGAAAGCGGGTGGATGGCCCGTTCGTAATTGGCCGTGTCGGAGGCGCATTGTCCGGGGCTTTTCAGGCCGCAGGTGCATATAGTAAAGCCGGAGTCTCCGCTCCTCCCCCGGGCGTCTTTGTTCCCCTTCTCCCCCGCTTCCCCCCCCCCCCCTTACTCCCCCGCCGGGCAGAAAATTAGGGCTGCTTTTTGGGGGGCTTCGTCCTCTGGCTTAACCCTTTCACCGACCGCAGCCTTTCTCATGGAAATGGGGAGAGAACCCCGCACCGGCTAATCGGTCACTGAGGGGAGGAGGAGAGGAGGGGGGAGAAGAGATGAGGGGGAGGAGAGGAGGAGAGGAGAAGAGGAGGGGGGCGAAGGGGGGAGGAAGAGGAGAGGAGGAGGAGGAGAGGAGGGGGGAGGAGGAGGAGCAGGAGGAGGAGGAGAGGAGGAGAGGAGGGGGGAGGAGGAGGAGCAGGAGGAGGAGCAGGAGGAGGAGGAGAGGAGGAGAGGAGGAGGAGGAGGAGAGGTGGGGGAGGAGGAGGAGGAGGGGGGAGGAGGAGAGGAGGAGAGGAAGGGGAGGAGGAGGAGGAGGAGAGGAGGGGGGAGGGAGGAGGAGGAGGAGGAGGAGGAGAGGAGAGGAGGAGGAGGAGGAGGAGGAGGAGGAGGAGGATGGAGGATGGAGGAGGAAGAGGAGGAGGAGGAGGAGGAGGAGGAGGATGGAGGAGGAGGAGGAAGAGGAGGAGGAGGAGGAGGAGGATGGAGGAGGAGGAGGAGAGGAGAGGAGAGGAGGAGGAGGAGGAGGAGGAGGAGGAGGAGGAGGAGGATGGAGAACAGATGCAGGGGGTTCTGCAGAAAACCAGTAAACTAGATCTGATTGTCATTACATTTCACAGGTGATGGTGAAATGCTATTATTAACACATTTTAGGTAAATGCTTCAAAACTATCATTGTTTGCTTGATGTTGTTAGGATAAGGATAAGAAGGCAATCAAAACTAACTATGTGTTTGATAAATTTCTCATGGACCAATCCTGGGGGTTTCAGAGTGGTGTGGATTTAATGTATTGGTTTCATATATTCCAGAAGTTTGAAATGCAAAAAATGTTTTCCCACATCAGGTTAATTCACCCTAGTATTTAATTGTGGGAATGCTGATTCACCATTCCCACATTTTTTTGGGGACTTTTCTGCAAACTTTGAACTACAGAAACCATTCAACTATAATAATATTCAGCTCTTTAAGGACATTAATGTTGAGATGTACAAAAAAGCCTCTTGGCGGTATATCTTAAACCCAACAGGAAGTTGGACATTTTGAATTGTATGTTGAATGGTTGAATTTTAGGGCAATTTTTTGGCATTTTTTTAGGCACTGCGCTTTAACGAACTCCTCCTGGAGATTCAATTGTTTCTTGTATTTTTAACTTTTTTTAATGTACCCCTGGCATGAGCAGTTTTGTATGTATATGTTGAAATTTCTTTAAAAAAATAATGGAAAAAAATAACACTGTAAGTGATAAAATGGATATGGGATTTAGCCTTGAGTCTTTCCTACATTAATTAACCAAGTTAAACTCATGGGCTCTTTTCTGTGAACAGCGTATTTAAATAGGCCTAGTATTTTATTATGTATGGTTGCAATGAGATTTATAGTGCGGCAAATTATAGTAAAATCATAGTCTAACTTTTATTTATGGCCTTCTATTATATTATTCCTTCTTGGTCCCCCAGAACCTCTCTGGAACTTCCTGAGTCTCTCAAGGATCCCTTGAACCTCATTGAGAACCTTTGGAATTATCTCAAGGACTCAGGAACCATGTCGACAATAAGGGTTCTTCACAGAGTTCTTTTTAAAAACGATATAAACCAAATTTACTTAAAAAAAAAAAAAAAAAAAAATCATTTATATAGTAAACATGGGGATATGTGGATAGAAGTTTGTCAATAATAAAAAGTTAGAATAGCACCTTTTAACCTCTTTTGGTGGGCAGCGTATTTAAATACAGGTTGAATTTGGCAACGTACCAAAGGAGCGTTTCTTGCCCTGCAACCAGCGGAAGTTGGAGCATACATGTGGGTTGTTTTGGCTGCGGTCCATGGGCGGGGAGGGCCGGGGTAGGGAGAGGAGTGGGTGGAGAAGGGGGAGGAGGGAGTGTCAATGGAAAGGATTTTCTGGTCCAATACATCCCATCACTTAGCAACAAGCAGTGAGGCTTCAACAAGTGGTTGCCATGGATCCGCCGAGAGTGACTTAAAAGTCTCCACAAAGAGCTGTGGTCAGCCCTCTGTGAGAATCAGGTGGTGGTTACCAACGGGGTTTTTTTAAGTGCGAATCGGCGTTTTACTGTGGTGACACACAATCTAGTCATAACCTCCATGTTTCTGCAGCGATTTGGATTTGAATCCCGGCTCGTCTCCTGCGAAGTTAATTTATGCTCGCTCACTGGCAGGTCAAGCTCTCATTCACTGGCTGCCGTTGTCTCTTTCGTCAATGGACATTCCAACAAGTAAGAGGAGGAATTAGGAATTATATCAACACAAAAAGACAGGAATGAGTGTTGGCAACGCTGCTCCAGGAAACCACCACTTCAAAAGCAGTCATGGAAACGCTGCCTCGATTTTTAATGTATAGTACCTGCTGCATTCCTGCAGGAGCCCAGACACAACTATTATCTGCATGCAGAGCAGGGCAAACACCGCCCTATGTACACACACATGTGCATGCACGTAGACATGTAAACACAGATTCAACTGTTATCAGGCCATTAAATAGGCGTTATCAGTCGCTATAAGCACCATAGATTTGGGTCATTAGGGGCCTACTACACCTACTAGGTTGAAAAAGTGAAAGTAAAACTTAAAAGCAACATGTTCTAACATGTAAAAAATTAAAATAACTTAAAAAAACTTATAAAACTACAACTTCTTTAGGTTTAGGTAATAAAACCACAATTTCTTTAGGTTTAGGCAACAAAACTACAACTTCTTTAGGTTTAGGTAATAAAACTACAACTTTTTTAGGTTTAGGCAACAAAACTACAACTTCTTTAGGTTTAGGCAAAGAAACTACAACTTCTTTAGGTTTAGACAATAAAACTACAACTTCTTTAGGTTTAGGCAAAGAAACTACAACTTCTTTAAATTTAGGCAACGAAACTACAACTTCTTTAGGTTTAGGCAATAAAACTAAAACTTCTTTAAGTTTAGGCAACAAAACTACAACTTCTTTAGGTTTAGTCAACAAAACTACAACTTCTTTAGGTTTAGGCAATACAACTACAACTTCTTTAAGTTTAGGCAACAAAACTACAACTTCTTTAGGTTTAGGCAATAAAACTATAACTTCATTAGGTTTAGGCAACAAAACTACAACTTCTTTAGGTTAAGGCAACAAAACTACAACTTCTTTATGTCTAGGCAATAAAAATACAACTTCTTTAGGTTTAGGCAATACAACTACAACTTCTCTAGAATAACTATGAACACAAAGACCACTACACATTGTTGGTTTCACACAGGATTTGATCTCTGGTCTCCTAGGTGAAAATCCTGTGTTTTGTGTTCCATCCATATGACTCCTAAATCCCAGAAAGGAGTTAGCATTTTTCTCTCTCCATCAGGATATTGTTTTCCTTTGGTTTGGTCTGCCTCCCCCTGCTGGCAGAGGTTTGTGCAGCATCAGTGTGCATTTAATCATTTGACCTTTGCACCATGTGACTCAGTCAGGAAGTGAATTGAGAGCATGGACAGCCTCATGTTGTTTTTTGTTTTGACTTCAATCCACTGCAATCATCTACGTTCCATGCCTTTTGGCAGCATTCTCGGTATGTGACTTGTTTACCGATATCCCGTTCTTGCTTCTCTATTGATTATTATTACGAAGTTTGATGTTCAACATGATTATTTATTACATTGTGTTAAATTAACGCAAATAACCTTTAAGGTTATCTACAGCAACACAGTACTATAACCGTGTGTAGTTGTATTTAGGGCCCGAGCACCAACAACGTTGGAAATGACATGTTTTCTATTTTAATGTACTCCTAGCAGGTTGTCCAGATCCACCTCAAATGTGGTCAGAAAAGGCCTTGATTAAGACCTTGATGATGCATTATTGTGAAGATTGGCATGACGGCCATTTTGGCGTGAAATTTCTCAGCCACGATAGCGGTCCAGGCCTGAGGTCATTTACATGCCAATATAGACTCATAGTCCCGCCCCTACACATTAGGCCCGCCCCTTTTCATAACTCATGAACCGTTTGTCCTATACTCTTGTGGGAGGCATCATTGGACTCAGCGGGGAGATCCTCTTTCATTAATGACGATGTTCCCCGCCCCTATACATTAGCCACGTATAGGGGGCGTTTTGCCAGTACCCCCGATGCGTGGGAAGGTGCGAGGGCCCGCTCCATCGCTGCTTGCAGCTTTATTTTATTTCTTGAGACAATTATAATTGTATGGTGTTTGTCACTCATCTCATTATTTAAGTAACTTTAGTAATTGTTTAATTTCTCAGTTCCACCCTTTCTCCGTCAATAAACTGACGTACAACGAACCCAGTCTCCAGTTTCTTGATGGTGGAGAGTGTTTAGCTGCTCGTCAGATTGCACAGGGTTACGTGCATGCAGAACAAGACAAGCACTTTAGCACCTCTGGTTCCCTCATCTGGAAGTCAATTTTTTTTTTTTTTTTTTTTTTAACTTGTTCTCGACAACTATACTATTACTTTTTTTTCCACCTACTATACTATGGATATTTTTACTATCCTTCCACTGCAGTTCAACAGGGAAACACAAAGAGCTATTATATGTAAGCTATATTTTTCTTATGTAAGTACATTGAGAGTCACTGGAAACCAGAGTCAAATTCCTTGTGTGTACAAACATGACTTGGCCAATAAAGCTGATTCTAATTTTGATTCCGTCATAACCATAAATCCATGCCTTAATCATACCCCTGAAGTGAAAATTGGTCAAAATGCCCTCAGACCTGAAGGCATTTCCCATCCTCCTGTCTTTGTGAGAACATGTGTCCCTAATAGATTACACTCAAAGACATGCACACCCTCCTCCACAGGTGGTTGGGCGAGCTACACTGTCTGCTGGCACGCAGGTGAATAAGTGGGCGGCTGCCGTTTTGGCAGCTCGCCACTTCAGTTGTAATGAACGTCACCCTGGACACGAGATGTACAGCATTTTTGAGCGTGCAGCTGGTGGCATGCAATACCTGGGAGGGAACGCACGCACGCACGCACAGAGCGAGGCTGAGAGCTGCTAAAGGTACGATAAGGATCATTGTTTAGTCTGAAAACAGCAGAAGTCACATCCTACATTAGAGGACAACAATCTTCAACTAAAATATATATATATTTAATTTGAAAAGGCATTCAACCACAGAGCTTTTACTTAAAAACTTAGTTAAGAATAATCAACGGTTTAGAAAAGATAACACTCTTCAGGGTTGCAGGATTCACAGCGGAACCACTCTTGAGAAACTGAAGTTTGTGCACCAGACAGACCACCATGATGGCCAGCAGGCCTGTCAGCAGATTCAGGCCTACTGCCACTAATAGAGGGAAGTGTTTGCTAAGCCATGAAAGACTTGACTGACAGGTAACTCTAATGAGGTGTGTGCGTGTGTGCAGAAGGTGGTTAGAGGCACACCCTAAGGTGAGGAGAAGGTGAACGTGGGAGGAGTGACTGGAGAAAGGAGCGGTAAAGCTTCTTGTTTGTGTACCTAAAGATTTAACCAGGTATAATTAATGTTATCACGGATGTTTGCTACGTTCATGGGGTTCCACAGAAACTGAGAATAATAATATTAGTATATAGGAAGGGCTTGAATTAGTACGAACATGTTGCCTGTAGTTTAATACATGTACAGCATTTTCGTATGATAGCAGGGTGTTTAATGACTGATATGTTTGGACTAGCAGTGAAAAACTAGCAGATCTACCACGACGGTCATAGTATAGAATGTCGAAAAAAGGTCATACAATAGTATGTCGAAAAAAAGTCATTGTATAGTATGTCTAAAAATTTGGTAAAAAAAAGTCATAGTATAGTATGTCAAAAAATTTTGTAACAAAAAGGTCATAGTATAGTATGTCGAAAAATGTTGTAAAAAAAGTCATAGTATAGTATGTTGAAAAAAAGTCATAGTATAGTATGTCGAAAATTTTGTAAAAAAAGTCATAGTATATGTCGAAAAAAAGTCATAATTTATATTATACTATGACTTTTTTTTTCAACATTTTGACATACTATACTATGACTTTTTTCGACATAATTTACTATGACTTTTTTTTACATTTTCGACATGCTATACCATGACTTTTTTCAACATACTATACCATGACTTTTTTCAACATACTATACTATGACTTTTTTTTACAAAATCTTTCGACATACTATACTATGACTTTTTTTTTTTACAAAATCTTTCGACATACTATACTATGACTTTTTTTTAACCAAATTTTCAACATACTATACTATGACTTTTTTGCAAAATTTTCGACAAACTATACTATGACTTTTTTTTACAAAATCTTTCGACATACTATACTATGACTTTTTTTTACAAAATTTGACATCCTATACTATGACTTTTTTTCAACATAATTTACTATGACTATTTTTTACAACATTTTCGACATGCTATACTATGACTTTTTTTTTTATTTAAAATTTTGACATACTATACTATAACTTTTTTTTACAAAATGTTCAACATACTATACTATGATTTTTTTTGCCAAATATTCGAAATACTATACTATGACTTTTCTTTACAAAATGTTCGACATACTATACTATGGCTTTTTTTCGACATAATGTACCATGACTTTTTTTTACAACATTTTCGACATGCTATACTATGACTTTTTTCAACATACTATACTATGACTTTTTTTCGACATACTATACTATGACTTTTTTTTACAAAATGTTCGACATACTATACTATGAATTTTTTTTTCAACATTTTTGGACATACTATACTATGACTTTTTTTCGACATACTATACTATGACTTTTTTTTACAAAATTTTTTGACATACTATACTATGACTTTTTTTTTTACAAAAATTTTCGACATACTATACTATGACTTTTTTTGCAAAATTTTCGACTAGCAGTGAAAAACTAGCAGATCTACCACCACGGTCATAGTATAGAATGTCGAAAAAAGGTCATATATTGTATGACCTTTTTTCGACATTCTATACTATGACCGTGGTGGTAGATCTGCTAGTAAAATTTCGACATACTATACTATGATTTTTTTTACAAAATTTTTCGACATACTATGCTATGACTTTTTTCAACATACTATACTATGACTTTTTTTCGACATACTATACTATGACTTTTTTTTTCCCAAATTTTCGACATACTATACTATGACTTTTTTTCTACAAATTCTTTCGACATACTCTACTATGACTTTTTTTTACAAAATTTTCGACATACTATACTATGACTTTTTTTTCAACATTTTGGGACATACTATACTATGACTTTTTTTTACAACATTTTTTGACATACTATACTATGACTTTTTTTCAACATAATTTACTATGACCTTTTTTTACAACATTTTCGACATGCAATACTATGACTTTTTTCAACATACTATACTATGACTTTTTTCGACATACTATACTATCACTTTTTTTTACAAAATTTTCGACATACTATACTATGACTTTTTTTTTACAAAATCTTTCGACATACTATACTATGACTTTTTTTTACAAAATTTTCGACATACTATACTATGACTTTCTATTTTACAAAATCTTTCGACATACTATACTATGACTTTTTTTTACAAAATTTTCAACATACTATACTATGACTTTTTTTGCTAAATTTTCGACATACTATACTATGACTTTTTTTACAAAATTTTCGACATACTATACTATGATTTTTTTCAACATAATTTACTATGACTTTTTTTTTACAACATTTTCGACATGCTATACTATGACTTTTTTGACGGACTATACTATGACTTTTTTCGACATACTATACTATGACTTTTTTTTACAAAATATTCGACATACTATACTATGACTTTTTTTTTCAAAATCTTTCGACATACTATACTATGACTTTTTTTTACCAAATTTTCGACATACTATACTATGACTTTTTTTTTACAAAATCTTTCGACATACTATACTATGACTTTTTAATGACATAATTTACTATGACTTTTTTTTACAAAATTTTTGACATACTATACTATGACTTTTTTTATACAAAATCTTTCGACATACTATACTATGACTTTTTTTTACAAAATTTTCGACATACTATACTATGACTTTTTTTTTATACAAAATCTTTCAACATACTATACTATGACTTTTTTTTACAAAATTTTCAACATACTATACTATGACTTTTTTTGCAAAATTTCTGACATACTATACGATGACTTTTTTTTACAAAATCTTTCGACATACTATACTATGACTTTTTTTACAAACTTTTCGACTTACTATAGTATGACTTTTTTTTACAAAATCTTTCGACATACTATACTATGACTTTTTGTTACAAAATTTTAGACATACTATACTATGACTTTTTTTTACAAAATGTTCAACATACTATACTATGAGTTTTTTTGTAAAATTTTCGACATACTATACTATGATTTTTTTTTACAAAATTTTCGATATACTATACTATGACTTTTTTTCGACATAATTTACTATGACTTTTTTTTACAACATTGACTTTTTTCAACATACTATACTATGACTTTTTTTGACGTACTATACTATGACCTTTTTTCGACATTCTATACTATGACCGTGGTGGTAGATCTGCTAGTAAAATTTCGACATACTATACTATGACTTTTTTTTACAACATTTTCGACATGCAATACTATGACTTTTTTCAACATACTATACTATGACTTTTTTCGACATACTATACTATCACTTTTTTTTACAAAATTTTCGACATACTATACTATGACTTTTTTTTTACAAAATCTTTCGACATACTATACTATGACTTTTTTTTACAAAATTTTCGACATACTATACTATGACTTTCTATTTTACAAAATCTTTCGACATACTATACTATGACTTTTTTTTACAAAATTTTCAACATACTATACTATGACTTTTTTTGCTAAATTTTCGACATACTATACTATGACTTTTTTAAAAAAAATTTCGACATACTATACTATGATTTTTTTCAACAGTAATTTACTATGACTTTTTTTTTACAACATTTTCGACATACTATACTATGACTTTTTTTTACAAAATATTCGACATACTATACTATGACTTTTTTTTCAAAATCTTTCGACATACTATACTATGACTTTTTTTTACCAAATTTTCGACATACTATACTATGACTTTTTTTTTACAAAATCTTTCGACATACTATACTATGACTTTTTTAATGACATAATTTACTATGACTTTTGTTACAAAATTTTCGACATACTATACTATGACTTTTTTTATACAAAATCTTTCGACATACTATACTATGACTTTTTTTTACAAAATTTTCGACATACTATACTATGACTTTCTATTTTACAAAATCTTTCGACATACTATACTATGACTTTTTTTTACAAATTTTTTGACATACTATACTATGACTTTTTTTCAACATAATTTACTATGACTTTTTTTTACAACATTTTCGACATGCAATACTATGACTTTTTTCAACATACTATACTATGACTTTTTTCGACATACTATACTATCACTTTTTTTTACAAAATTTTCGACATACTATACTATGACTTTTTTTTTACAAAATCTTTCGACATACTATACTATGACTTTTTTTTACAAAATTTTCGACATACTATACTATGACTTTCTATTTTACAAAATCTTTCGACATACTATACTATGACTTTTTTTTACAAAATTTTCAACATACTATACTATGACTTTTTTTGCTAAATTTTCGACATACTATACTATGACTTTTTTAAAAAAATTTTCGACATACTATACTATGATTTTTTTCAACAGTAATTTACTATGACTTTTTTTTTACAACATTTTCGACATACTATACTATGACTTTTTTTTACAAAATATTCGACATACTATACTATGACTTTTTTTTCAAAATCTTTCGACATACTATACTATGACTTTTTTTTACCAAATTTTCGACATACTATACTATGACTTTTTTTTTACAAAATCTTTCGACATACTATACTATGACTTTTTTAATGACATAATTTACTATGACTTTTGTTACAAAATTTTCGACATACTATACTATGACTTTTTTTATACAAAATCTTTCGACATACTATACTATGACTTTTTTTTACAAAATTTTCGACATACTATACTATGACTTTTTTTTTCTACAAAATCTTTCAACATACTATACTATGACTTTTTTTTACAAAATTTTCAACATACTATACTATGACTTTTTTTGCAAAATTTCTGACATACTATACGATGACTTTTTTTTACAAAATCTTTCGACATACTATACTATGACTTTTTTTACAAACTTTTCAACTTACTATAGTATGACTTTTTTTTACAAAATCTTTCGACATACTATACTATGACTTTTTGTTACAAAATTTTAGACATACTATACTATGACTTTTTTTTACAAAATGTTCAACATACTATACTATGAGTTTTTTTGTAAAATTTTCGACATACTATACTATGACTTTCTATTTTACAAAATCTTTCGACATACTATACTATGACTTTTTTTTACAAAATTTTCAACATACTATACTATGACTTTTTTTTACAAAATTTTCGACATACTATACTATGACTTTCTATTTTACAAAATCTTTCGACATACTATACTATGACTTTTTTTTACAAAATTTTCGACATACTATACTATGACTTTTTTTCAACATAATTTACTATGACTTTTTTTTACAACATTTTCGACATGCAATACTATGACTTTTTTCAACATACTATACTATGACTTTTTTCGACATACTATACTATCACTTTTTTTTACAAAATTTTCGACATACTATACTATGACTTTTTTTTTACAAAATCTTTCGACATAATATACTATGACTTTTTTTTACAAAATTTTCGACATACTATACTATGACTTTCTATTTTACAAAATCTTTCGACATACTATACTATGACTTTTTTTTACAAAATTTTCAACATACTATACTATGACTTTTTTTGCTAAATTTTCGACATACTATACTATGACTTTTTTAAAAAAAATTTCGACATACTATACTATGATTTTTTTCAACAGTAATTTACTATGACTTTTTTTTTACAACATTTTCGACATACTATACTATGACTTTTTTTTACAAAATATTCGACATACTATACTATGACTTTTTTTTCAAAATCTTTCGACATACTATACTATGACTTTTTTTTACCAAATTTTCGACATACTATACTATGACTTTTTTTTTACAAAATCTTTCGACATACTATACTATGACTTTTTTAATGACATAATTTACTATGACTTTTGTTACAAAATTTTCGACATACTATACTATGACTTTTTTTATACAAAATCTTTCGACATACTATACTATGACTTTTTTTTACAAAATTTTCGACATACTATACTATGACTTTCTATTTCTACAAAATCTTTCGACATACTATACTATGACTTTTTTTTACAAATTTTTGACATACTATACTATGACTTTTTTTCAACATAATTTACTATGACTTTTTTTTACAACATCTTTCGACATGCAATACTATGACTTTTTTCATACTATACTATGACTTTTTCGACATACTATACTATCACTTTTTTTTACAAAATTTTCGACATACTATACTATGACTTTTTTTTTACAAAATCTTTCGACATACTATACTATGACTTTTTTTTACAAAATTTTCGACATACTATACTATGACTTTCTATTTTACAAAATCTTTCGACATACTATACTATGACTTTTTTTTACAAAATTTTCAACATACTATACTATGACTTTTTTTGCTAAATTTTCGACATACTATACTATGACTTTTTTAAAAAAATTTTCGACATACTATACTATGATTTTTTTCAACAGTAATTTACTATGACTTTTTTTTTACAACATTTTCGACATACTATACTATGACTTTTTTTTACAAAATATTCGACATACTATACTATGACTTTTTTTTCAAAATCTTTCGACATACTATACTATGACTTTTTTTTACCAAATTTTCGACATACTATACTATGACTTTTTTTTTACAAAATCTTTCGACATACTATACTATGACTTTTTTAATGACATAATTTACTATGACTTTTGTTACAAAATTTTCGACATACTATACTATGACTTTTTTTATACAAAATCTTTCGACATACTATACTATGACTTTTTTTTACAAAATTTTCGACATACTATACTATGACTTTCTATTTTACAAAATCTTTCGACATACTATACTATGACTTTTTTTTACAAATTTTTTGACATACTATACTATGACTTTTTTTCAACATAATTTACTATGACTTTTTTTTACAACATTTTCGACATGCAATACTATGACTTTTTTCAACATACTATACTATGACTTTTTTCGACATACTATACTATCACTTTTTTTTACAAAATTTTCGACATACTATACTATGACTTTTTTTTTACAAAATCTTTCGACATACTATACTATGACTTTTTTTTACAAAATTTTCGACATACTATACTATGACTTTCTATTTTACAAAATCTTTCGACATACTATACTATGACTTTTTTTTACAAAATTTTCAACATACTATACTATGACTTTTTTTGCTAAATTTTCGACATACTATACTATGACTTTTTTAAAAAAATTTTCGACATACTATACTATGATTTTTTTCAACAGTAATTTACTATGACTTTTTTTTTACAACATTTTCGACATACTATACTATGACTTTTTTTTACAAAATATTCGACATACTATACTATGACTTTTTTTTCAAAATCTTTCGACATACTATACTATGACTTTTTTTTACCAAATTTTCGACATACTATACTATGACTTTTTTTTTACAAAATCTTTCGACATACTATACTATGACTTTTTTAATGACATAATTTACTATGACTTTTGTTACAAAATTTTCGACATACTATACTATGACTTTTTTTATACAAAATCTTTCGACATACTATACTATGACTTTTTTTTACAAAATTTTCGACATACTATACTATGACTTTTTTTTTCTACAAAATCTTTCAACATACTATACTATTAATTTTTTTTACAAAATTTTAAAAATAATATACTATGACTTTTTTTGAAAAATTTCTGACATACTATACGATGACTTTTTTTTACAAAATCTTTCGACATACTATACTATGACTTTTTTTACAAACTTTTCAACTTACTATAGTATGACTTTTTTTTACAAAATCTTTCGACATACTATACTATGACTTTTTGTTACAAAATTTTAGACATACTATACTATGACTTTTTTTTACAAAATGTTCAACATACTATACTATGAGTTTTTTTGTAAAATTTTCGACATACTATACTATGATTTTTTTTTACAAAATTTTCGATATACTATACTATGACTTTTTTTCGACATAATTTACTATGACTTTTTTTTACAACATTGACTTTTTTCAACATACTATACTATGACTTTTTTTGACGTACTATACTATGACCTTTTTTCGACATTCTATACTATGACCGTGGTGGTAGATCTGCTAGTAAAATTTCGACATACTATACTATGACTTTTTTTTACAACATTTTCGACATGCAATACTATGACTTTTTTCAACATACTATACTATGACTTTTTTCGACATACTATACTATCACTTTTTTTTACAAAATTTTCGACATACTATACTATGACTTTTTTTTTACAAAATCTTTCGACATACTATACTATGACTTTTTTTTACAAAATTTTCGACATACTATACTATGACTTTCTATTTTACAAAATCTTTCGACATACTATACTATGACTTTTTTTTACAAAATTTTCAACATACTATACTATGACTTTTTTTGCTAAATTTTCGACATACTATACTATGACTTTTTTTACAAAATTTTCGACATACTATACTATGATTTTTTTCAACAGTAATTTACTATGACTTTTTTTTTACAACATTTTCGACATACTATACTATGACTTTTTTTTACAAAATATTCGACATACTATACTATGACTTTTTTTTCAAAATCTTTCGACATACTATACTATGACTTTTTTTTACCAAATTTTCGACATACTATACTATGACTTTTTTTTTACAAAATCTTTCGACATACTATACTATGACTTTTTTAATGACATAATTTACTATGACTTTTGTTACAAAATTTTCGACATACTATACTATGACTTTTTTTATACAAAATCTTTCGACATACTATACTATGACTTTTTTTTACAAAATTTTCGACATACTATACTATGACTTTTTTTTTCTACAAAATCTTTCAACATACTATACTATGACTTTTTTTTACAAAATTTTCAACATACTATACTATGACTTTTTTTGCAAAATTTCTGACATACTATACGATGACTTTTTTTTACAAAATCTTTCGACATACTATACTATGACTTTTTTTACAAACTTTTCAACTTACTATAGTATGACTTTTTTTTACAAAATCTTTCGACATACTATACTATGACTTTTTGTTACAAAATTTTAGACATACTATACTATGACTTTTTTTTACAAAATGTTCAACATACTATACTATGAGTTTTTTTGCAAAATTTTCAACATACTATACTATGATTTTTTTTTACAAAATTTTCGATATACTATACTATGACTTTTTTTCGACATAATTTACTATGACTTTTTTTTACAACATTGACTTTTTTCAACATACTATACTATGACTTTTTTTGACGTACTATACTATGACCTTTTTTCGACATTCTATACTATGACCGTGGTGGTAGATCTGCTAGTAAAATTTCGACATACTATACTATGACTTTTTTTTACAAAATTTTTCGACATACTATGCTATGACTTTTTTCAACATACTATACTATGACTTTTTTTCGACATACTATACTATGACTTTTTTTTCCAAAATTTTCGACATACTATACTATGACTTTTTTTTCAACATTTTGGGACATACTATACTATGACCTTTTTTTAGAACATTTTTTGACATACTATACTATGACTTTTTTTCAACATAATTTACTATGACCTTTTTTTACAACATTTTCGACATGCAATACTATGACTTTTTTTCTACAAAATCTTTCGACATACTCTACTATGACTTTTTTTCTACAAAATCTTTCGACATACTCTACTATGACTTTTTTTTACAAAATTTTCGACATACTATACTATGACTTTTTTTTCAACATTTTGGGACATACTATACTATGACCTTTTTTTAGAACATTTTTTGACATACTATACTATGACTTTTTTTCAACATAATTTACTATGACCTTTTTTTACAACATTTTCGACATGCAATACTATGACTTTTTTCAACATACTATACTATGACTTTTTTCGACATACTATAATATGACTTTTTTTTACAAAATTTTCGACATACTATACTATGATTTTTTTCAACATAATTTACTATGACTTTTTTTTTACAACATTTTCGACATGCTATACTATGACTTTTTTGACGGACTATACTATGACGTTTTTCGACATACTATACTATGACTTTTTTTTACAAAATTTTCGACATACTATACTATGACTTTTTTTTTCAAAATCTTTCGACATACTATACTATGACTTTTTTTTACCAAATTTTCGACATACTATACTATGACTTTTTTTTTACAAAATCTTTCGACATACTATACTATGACTTTTTAATGACATAATTTACTATGACTTTTTTTTACAAAATTTTCGACATACTATACTATGACTTTTTTTATACAAAATCTTTCGACATACTATACTATGACTTTTTTTTACAAAATTTTCGACATACTATACTATGACTTTTTTTTTCTACAAAATCTTTCAACATACTATACTATGACTTTTTTTTACAAAATTTTCAACATACTATACAATGACTTTTTTTGCAAAATTTCTGACATACTATACGATGACTTTTTTTTACAAAATCTTTCGACATACTATACTATGACTTTTTTTACAAACTTTTCGACTTACTATAGTATGACTTTTTTTTACAAAATCTTTCGACATACTATACTATGACTTTTTTTTACAAAATGTTCAACATACTATACTTTGAGTTTTTTTGTAAAATTTTCGACATACTATACTATGATTTTTTTTTACAAAATTTTCGATATACTATACTATGACTTTTTTTCGACATAATTTACTATGACTTTTTTTTACAACATTGACTTTTTTCAACATACTATACTATGACTTTTTTTGACGTACTATACTATGACCTTTTTTCGACATTCTATACTATGACCGTGGTGGTAGATCTGCTAGTAAAATTTCGACATACTATACTATGACTTTTTTTTACAAAATTTTTCGACATACTATGCTATGACTTTTTTCAACATACTATACTATGACTTTTTTTCGACATACTATACTATGACTTTTTTTTTCCAAAATTTTCGACATACTATACTATGACTTTTTTTCTACAAAATCTTTCGACATACTCTACTATGACTTTTTTTTACAAAATTTTCGACATACTATACTATGACTTTTTTTTCAACATTTTGGGACATACTATACTATGACCTTTTTTTAGAACATTTTTTGACATACTATACTATGACTTTTTTTCAACATAATTTACTATGACCTTTTTTTACAACATTTTCGACATGCAATACTATGACTTTTTTCAACATACTATACTATGACTTTTTTCGACATACTATACTATCACTTTTTTTTACAAAATTTTCGACATACTATACTATGACTTTTTTTTTACAAAATCTTTCGACATACTATACTATGACTTTTTTTTACAAAATTTTCGACATACTATACTATGACTTTCTATTTTACAAAATCTTTCGACATACTATACTATGACTTTTTTTTACAAAATTTTCAACATACTATACTATGACTTTTTTTGCTAAATTTTCGACATACTATACTATGACTTTTTTTACAAAATTTTCGACATACTATACTATGATTTTTTTCAACAGTAATTTACTATGACTTTTTTTTTACAACATTTTCGACATACTATACTATGACTTTTTTTTACAAAATATTCGACATACTATACTATGACTTTTTTTACAAACTTTTCGACTTACTATAGTATGACTTTTTTTTACAAAATCTTTCGACATACTATACTATGACTTTTTGTTACAAAATTTTAGACATACTATACTATGACTTTTTTTTACAAAATGTTCAACATACTATACTATGAGTTTTTTTGTAAAATTTTCGACATACTATACTATGATTTTTTTTTACAAAATTTTCGATATACTATACTATGACTTTTTTTCGACATAATTTACTATGACTTTTTTTTACAACATTGACTTTTTTCAACATACTATACTATGACTTTTTTTGACGTACTATACTATGACCTTTTTTTGACATTCTATACTATGACCGTGGTGGTAGATCTGCTAGTAAAATTTCGACATACTATACTATGACTTTTTTTTACAAAATTTTTCGACATACTATGCTATGACTTTTTTCAACATACTATACTATGACTTTTTTTCGACATACTATACTATGACTTTTTTTTTCCAAAATTTTCGACATACTATACTATGACTTTTTTTCTACAAAATCTTTCGACATACTCTACAATGACTTTTTTTTACAAAATTTTCGACATACTATACTATGACTTTTTTTTCAACATTTTGGGACATACTATACTGTGACCTTTTTTTAGAACATTTTTTGACATACTATACTATGACTTTTTTTCAACATAATTTACTATGACCTTTTTTTACAACATTTTCGACATGCAATACTATGACTTTTTTCAACATACTATACTATGACTTTTTTCGACATACTATAATATGACTTTTTTTTACAAAATTTTCGACATACTATACTATGACTTTTTTTTTACAAAATCTTTCGACATACTATACTATGACTTTTTTTTACAAAATTTTCGACATACTATACTATGACTTTCTATTTTACAAAATCTTTCGACATACTATACTATGACTTTTTTTTACAAAATTTTCAACATACTATACTATGACTTTTTTTGCTAAATTTTCGACATACTATACTATGACTTTTTTTACAAAATTTTCGACATACTATACTATGATTTTTTTCAACATAATTTACTATGACTTTTTTTTTACAACATTTTCGACATGCTATACTATGACTTTTTTGACGAACTATACTATGACTTTTTTCGACATACTATACTATGACTTTTTTTTACAAAATATTCGACATACTATACTATGACTTTTTTTTTCAAAATCTTTCGACATACTATACTATGACTTTTTTTTACCAAATTTTCGACATACTATACTATGACTTTTTTTTTACAAAATCTTTCGACATACTATACTATGACTTTTTAATGACATAATTTACTATGACTTTTTTTTACAAAATTTTCGACATACTATACTATGACTTTTTTTATACAAAATCTTTCGACATACTATACTATGACTTTTTTTTACAAAATTTTCGACATACTATACTATGACTTTTTTTTTTACAAAATCTTTCGACATACTATACTATGACTTTTTTTATACAAAATCTTTCGACATACTATACTATGACTTTTTTTACAAACTTTTCGACTTACTATAGTATGACTTTTTTTTACAAAATCTTTCGACATACTATACTATGACTTTTTGTTACAAAATTTTAGACATACTATACTATGACTTTTTTTTACAAAATGTTCAACATACTATACTATGAGTTTTTTTGTAAAATTTTCGACATACTATACTATGATTTTTTTTTACAAAATTTTCGATATACTATACTATAACTTTTTTTCGACATAATTTACTATGACTTTTTTTTACAACATTGACTTTTTTCAACATACTATACTATGACTTTTTTTGACGTACTATACTATGACTTTTTTCGACATGCTATAGTATGACTTTTCATGAAAATTTTTGAAATTTTAAACTGAGTTTTTTTTCCACAAAATTAATCGACAGACTATACTATGCCTCTTTTCATGAACATTTTCGATATTCTATACTATGACATTTTTTTACGAATATTTTTGACATGCTATAGTATGACTTTTTTCATGAAAATTTTCGAAAATATTCGTAAAAAAATGTCATAGTATAGAATGTCAAAAATGTCCATGAAAAAAGGCATAGTATAGTCTGTCGATTAATTTGGTGGAAAAAAAACTCAGTTTAAAATTTCGAAAATTTTCATGAAGTCATACTATACTATGACTTTTTTGAAAATTGAGGAAATTTTAAACTGAGTTTTTTTTCCACCAAATTAATCGACAGACTATACTATGCCTGTTTTCATGAAAATGTTCGACATTCTATACTATGACATTTTTTACGAATATTTTCGAAAATTTTCATGAAAAAAGTCATGTCAAAAATATTCGTAAAAAAATGTCATAGTATAGAATGTCGAAAATTTTCATGAAAAAAGGCATAGTATAGTCTGTCGATTAATTTGGTGGAAAAAAAACTCAGTTTAAAATTTCGACATTTTCATGAAAAAGTCATACTATAGTATGACTTTTCATGAAAATTGAGGAAAATTTAAACTGAGTTTTTTTTCCACCAAATTAATCGTCAGACTATACTATGCCTGTTTTAATGAAAATTTTCGACATTCTATACTATGACATTTTTTTACGAATATTTTCGAAATTTTTCATGAAAAAAGTCATGTCAAAAATATTCGTAAAAAAATGTCATAGTATAGAATGTCAAAAATTTTAATGAAAAAAGGCATAGTATAGTCTGTCGATTCATTTGGTGGAAAAAAAACTCAGTTTAAAATTTCGACATTTTCATGAAAAAGTCATAGTATAGTATGACTTTCATGAAAATTGACGAAAATTTAAACTGAGTTTTTTTTCCACCAAATTAATTGACAGACTATACTATGCCTGTTTTCATGAAAATTTTCGACATTCTATACCATGACAATTTTTTACGAATATTTTCGAAAATTTTCATGAAAAAAGTCATGTCAAAAATATTCGTAAAAAAATGTCATAGTATAGAATGTTGAAAATTTTAATGAAAAAAGGCATAGTATAGTCTGTCGATTCATTTTGTGGGAAAAAATCTCATTTTAAAATTTCGACATTTTCATGAAAAAGTCATACTATAGTATGACTTTTCATGAAAATTGAGGAAAATTTAAACTTAGTTTTTTTTCCACCAAATTAATGAGTGTATCTGGTCATAGCTCAGTGTAGTAGATATCGGTTTGGAATACTGGAGGTCGTGGGTTCGATCCTTATGTGTTACAGACTGTTTTCAGGTCTAACGTCTAATGACGAAGTCAAATATACCAAGAGAACAGTCCCAAGCGCGTGTGGCATTGGTGGCTTGGTTGCTAAGCTCTCGGTTCTGGCTGCGGCAGAGCAGGGTTCAAGCCCACCGCACATCGATGCCCGGTGCCCGACAGTGGAGTGAGACGAGCGTCTCCTCCCAGGATTTCTGAGAAGTACAACTGGGGGGTTATGCAACAGAAAACTAGAAATTGTGATACATTTTTTTTATACTGTGCACTTGGAAATTTGGTTTCCCTATGTGTGCTGGTTTAGGATTAGGGTAACCCATATTGACCCTATTATTATAGGGTTAGGGTTAGGGTTAAGGTTATATGTTATTATAGGGTTAGGGTTAGGCTTATACTTAGGGTTAGGGTTATATATATATTATAGGTTAGGGTTAGGGTTAGGATTATATATTATTATAGGTTAGGGTTAGGGTTATATATTATTATAGGCTAGGGTTAGGGTTATATATTATTATAGGCTAGGGTTAGGGTTAGGGTTAGGGTTATATATTATTATAGGTTAGGGTTAGGGTTATATATTATTATAGGTTAGGGTTAGGGTTAGGGTTAGGGTTATATATTATTATAGGCTAGGGTTAGGGTTATATATTATTATAGGCTAGGGTTAGGGTTAGGGTTATATATTATTATAGGTTAGGGTTAGGGTTAAATATTATTATAAGCTAGGGTTAGGGTTAGGGTTAGGGTTATATATTATTATAGGTTAGGGTTAGGGTTATATATTATTATAGGCTAGGGTTAGGGTTAGGGTTAAGGTTAGGGTTATATATTATTATAGGTTAGGGTTAGGGTTATATATTATTATAGGTTAGGGTTAGGGTTATATATTATTATAGGCTAGGGTTAGGGTTATATATTATTATAGGCTAGGGTTAGGGTTATATATTATTATAGGTTATGGTTATATATTATCATAGGTTAGGGTTATATATTGTTATATTTATTCAGTAAAAGATGTTACAATTTCTGCTTTGCTGTTGCATAATCCCCCCATTGTATCTCTCAGAAATCCTGGGAGGAGACGCTCGTCTCACTCCACTGTCGGGCACCGGGCATCGATGTGCGGTGGGCTTGAACCCTGCTCTGCCGCAGCCAGAACCGAGAGCTTAGCAACCAAGCCACCAATGCCACACGCACTTGGGAATGTTCTCTTGGTATATTTGACTTCGTCATTAGAAGTTAGACCTGATAATAGTCTGTACCACATAAGAATCGAACTCACAACCTCCAGTATTCCAACCGGACATCTACCAAACTGAGCTATGACCAGATACACTGATTATTTCTTTTTTTTATTTACTAGTTCTTTTCGTCATTAGAAGTTAGAACTGAAAACAGTCTGTGGCACATAAGGATCAAACCCACATCCTCCAGTACTCCAGCCAGATATTTATCACACTGAGCTATGACCAGATTCACTGAGCTAGTATTTCTTTTTGTATTTGACTTGTTCATTTGAAGTTAGCCCTCAAAACTCACTGTGTCACATAAGGATCAAACTCACAACCTCCAGAATTCCAACCAAATATCTACCACCCTGAGCTATTTCACAAGTCATAATATGCAAGTCAAAAAAAGAGTACAAAAAAGTCAAAGTATAGTATGTTGAAAAAAATTCATTGGATAGTACGTTGAAAAATGTTGTAAAAAAGTCACAGTATAGTGTGTCAAATATTGTCATAAAAAGTCAACGCATACTATGACGAAAAAAGTCATAAAAATTCATAATATAGTATGTTGAAAAAAATTCTTAAAATGTCATATGTATGTCAAAATAATTAAAAAAAGTCATAGTATATTATGTCGAAAAAAAGTGATAGTATAGTGTTAGAATACCCAAGCAGTCCGGGAGGCAAATGAGGAGAAGAACACACAGGATGGCGTTTCAGCATGAAAACATTTTATTTTTCCTTCACAGCACCCTGCACACATGTTGGCCTCCACCTTAGCATTGCCCACTGGACTGAGATTCACCAGCCTTATATAGCCTGTTCAATTGGCACCTATCTTTCCTGATATTAAATACACCACACAAATATACAAGAATATCCAAACTCATTTACATAAAACCATTAACCAAAAAATAAATACTCTTGATAAATATATACACACCTAAATATCTTTACTAAATACCAATAAATATTTCACATGAATAAATACATTTAAAACAGTAGCGCCGAACTTCCCTCTACCCACTCCCGACTGGTTTTTCCCTCCTGGAACTATTTATTGATGCGCGAGCCCCCAGGGAACTCTTTTGCCCGAACACCCTGGGAGACAGAAACAGGCAGAGGTAAGTACATGCATGATATTGAAATGACCATTTTAATGTTAAAACCAACTTCAATCTACTATTTCCTAATCCCACATTACATTCTTCTTCTACTGGGGTGTACATCGATGTGCATTTTAATGTGTATTTTGGTCTTTTACAGGCGAATGATGAGGTGGAATCGCCCGGCGTCTTCGGCTGTAAAACACCCTGCATGCCAGGCTCACACCACTGAAATACATAGACAATTAATTAATCAATAAATAAATACATCTGTTAAAATATCATATCTGTGTGTTTATTTAACCCTGTTACCAATATGTGCAAAAAGTGCGTTCAATAAGCCATTTGTGCATTGAAATTATAGTTATAGTTACTATTATAAATATCCTCTAATGGCGAGCCGTTGTTACGGAAAAATTTTCATGAAAAGTCATACTATAGTATGACTTTTTTGAAAATTGACGAAATTTTAAACTGAGTTTTTTTTCCACCAAATTAATCGACAGACTATACTATGCCTTTTTTCATGAAAATTTTCGACATTCTATACTATGACATTTTTTTACGAATATTTTCGAAAATTTGAATGAAAAAAGTCATACTATAGCATGTCGAAAATATTTGTAAAAAAATGTCATAGTATAGTATGTCGAAAATTTCATGAAAAAAGGCATAGTATAGTCTGTCGATTAATTTGGTGGAAAAAAAACTCAGTTTAAAATTTCGAAAATTTTCATGAAGTCATACTATACTATGACTTTTTTGAAAATTGACGAAATTTTAAACTGAGTTTTTTTTCCACCAAATTAATCGACAGACTATACTATGCCTTTTTTCATGAAAATTTTCGACATTCTATACTATGACATTTTTTTACGAATATTTTCGAAAATTTTAATGAAAAAAGTCATACTATAGCATGTCGAAAATATTCGTAAAAAAATGTCATAGTATAGTATGTCGAAAATTTCCATGAAAAAAGTCATAGTATAGTCTGTTGATTAATTTGGTGGAAAAAAAACTCAGTTTAAAATTTCGAAAATTTTCATGAAGTCATACTATACTATGACTTTTTTGAAAATTGACGAAATTTTAAACTGAGTTTTTTTTCCACCAAATTAATCGACAGACTATACTATGCCTTTTTTCATGAAAATTTTCGACATTCTATACTATGACATTTTTTTACGAATATTTTCGAAAATTTGAATGAAAAAAGTCATACTATAGCATGTCGAAAATATTCGTAAAAAAATGTCATAGTATAGAATGTCGAAAATTTCCATGAAAAAAGGCATAGTATAGTCTGTTGATTAATTTGGTGGAAAAAAAACTCAGTTTAAAATTTCGAAAATTTTCATGAAGTCATACTATACTATGACTTTTTTGAAAATTGACGAAATTTTAAACTGAGTTTTTTTTCCACCAAATTAATCGACAGACTATACTATGCCTTTTTTCATGAAAATTTTCGACATTCTATACTATGACATTTTTTTACGAATATTTTCGAAAATTTGAATGAAAAAAGTCATACTATAGCATGTCGAAAATATTCGTAAAAAAATGTCATAGTATAGAATGTCGAAAAATTTCATGAAAAAAGGCATAGTATAGTCTGTCGATTAATTTGGTGGAAAAAAAACTCACTTTAAAATTTCGAAAATTTTCATGAAGTCATACTATACTATGACTTTTTTGAAAATTGACGAAATTTTAAACTGAGTTTTTTTTCCACCAAATTAATCGACAGACTATACTATGCCTTTTTTCATGAAAATTTTCGACATTCTATACTATGACATTTTTTTACGAATATTTTCGAAAATTTTAATGAAAAAAGTCATACTATAGCATGTCGAAAATATTCGTAAAAAAATGTCATAGTATAGAATGTCGAAAAATTTCATGAAAAAAGGCATAGTATAGTCTGTCGATTAATTTGGTGGAAAAAAAACTGAGTTTAAAATTTCGAAAATTTTCATGAAGTCATACTATACTATGACTTTTTTGAAAATTGACGAAATTTTAAACTGAGTTTTTTTTCCACCAAATTAATCGACAGACTATACTATGCCTTTTTCATGAAAATTTTCGACATTCTATACTATGACATTTTTTTACGAATATTTTCGAAAATTTTAATGAAAAAAGTCATACTATAGCATGTCGAAAATATTCGTAAAAAAATGTCATAGTATAGAATGTCGAAAAATTTCATGAAAAAAGGCATAGTATAGTCTGTCGATTAATTTGGTGGAAAAAAAACTCAGTTTAAAATTTCGAAAATTTTCATGAAAAGTCATACTATAGCATGTCTTTTTCATGAAAATTGACGAAATTTTAAACTGAGTTTTTTTTCCACCAAATTAATCGACAGACTATACTATGCCTTTTTTCATGAAAATTTTCGACATTCTATACTATGACATTTTTTTACGAATATTTTCGAAAATTTGAATGAAAAAAGTCATACTATAGCATGTCGAAAATATTCGTAAAAAAATGTCATGGTATAGAATGTCGAAAATGTTCATGAAAATAGGCATAGTATAGTCTGTCGATTAATTTGGTGGAAAAAAAACTCAGTTTAAAATTTCGAAAATTTTCATGAAGTCATACTATACTATGACTTTTTTGAAAATTGACGAAATTTTAAACTGAGTTTTTTTTCCACCAAATTAATCGACAGACTATACTATGCCTTTTTTCATGAAAATTTTCGACATTCTATACTATGACATTTTTTTACAAATATTTTCGAAAAATTTTCATGAAAAAAGTCATACTATAGCATGTCGAAAATATTCGTAAAAAAATGTCATGGTATAGAATGTCGAAAATGTTCATGAAAATAGGCATAGTTTAGTCTGTCGATTAATTTGGTGGAAAAAAAACTCAGTTTAAAATTTCGAAAATTTTCATGAAGTCATACTATACTATGACTTTTTTGAAAATTGACGAAATTTTAAACTGAGTTTTTTTTCCACCAAATTAATCGACAGTCTATACTATGCCTTTTTTCATGAAAATTTTCGACATTCTATACTATGACATTTTTTTACGAATATTTTCGAAAATTTGAATGAAAAAAGTCATACTATAGCATGTCGAAAATATTCGTAAAAAAATGTCATAGTATAGTATGTCGAAAATTTCCATGAAAAAGGCATAGTATAGTCTGTTGATTAATTTGGTGGAAAAAAAACTCAGTTTAAAATTTCGAAAATTTTCATGAAGTCATACTATACTATGACTTTTTTGAAAATTGAGGAAATTTTAAACTGAGTTTTTTTTCCACCAAATTAATCGACAGACTATACTATGCCTGTTTTCATGAAAATGTTCGACATTCTATACTATGACATTTTTTACGAATATTTTCGAAAATTTTCATGAAAAAAGTCATGTCAAAAATATTCGTAAAAAAATGTCATAGTATAGAATGTCGAAAATTTTCATGAAAAAAGGCATAGTATAGTCTGTCGATTAATTTGGTGGAAAAAAAACTCAGTTTAAAATTTCGACATTTTCATGAAAAAATTAATACTATAGTATGACTTTTCATGAAAATTGATGTAAATTTAAACTGAGTTTTTTTTCCACCAAATTAATCGACAGACTATACTATGCCTTTTTTAATGAAAATTTTCGACATTCTATACTATGACATTTTTTTACGAATATTTTCGAAATTTTTCATGAAAAAAGTCATGTCAAAAATATTCGTAAAAAAATGTCATAGTATAGAATGTCAAAAATATTAATGAAAAAAGGCATAGTATAGTCTGTCGATTCATTTGGTGGAAAAAAAACTCAGTTTAAAATTTCGACATTTTCATGAAAAAGTCATAGTATAGTATGACTTTCATGAAAATTGACGAAAATTTAAACTGAGTTTTTTTTCCACCAAATTAATTGACAGACTATACTATGCCTGTTTTCATGAAAATTTTCGACATTCTATACCATGACAATTTTTTACGAATATTTTCGAAAATTTTCATGAAAAAAGTCATGTCAAAAATATTCGTAAAAAAATGTCATAGTATAGAATGTCGAAAATTTTAATGAAAAAAGGCATAGTATAGTCTGTCTATTCATTTGGTGGAAAAAAAACTCAGTTTAAAATTTCGACATTTTCATGAAAAAGTCATACTATAGTATGACTTTTCATGAAAATTGACTAAAATTTAAACTTAGTTTTTTTTCCACCAAATTAATGAGTGTATCTGGTCATAGCTCAGTGTAGTAGATATCGGTTTGGAATACTGGAGGTCGTGGGTTCGATCCTTATGTGTTACAGACTGTTTTCAGGTCTAACGTCTAATGACGAAGTCAAATATACCAAGAGAACAGTCCCAAGCGCGTGTGGCATTGGTGGCTTGGTTGCTAAGCTCTCGGTTCTGGCTGCGGCAGAGCAGGGTTCAAGCCCACCGCACATCGATGCCCGGTGCCCGACAGTGGAGTGAGACGAGCGTCTCCTCCCAGGATTTCTGAGAAGTACAACTGGGGGGTTATGCAACAGAAAACTAGAAATTGTGATACTTTTTTTTTATACTGTGCACTTGGAAATTTGGTTTCCCTATGTGTGCTGGTTTAGGATTAGGGTAACCCATATTGACCCTATTATTATAGGGTTAGGGTTAGGGTTAAGGTTATATGTTATTATAGGGTTAGGGTTAGGCTTATACTTAGGGTTAGGGTTATATATATATTATAGGTTAGGGTTAGGGTTAGGGTTATATATTATTATAGGTTAGAGTTAGGGTTATATATTATTATAGGTTAGGGTTAGGGTTATATATTATTATAGGCTAGGGTTAGGGTTAGGGTTAGGGTTATATATTATTATAGGTTAGGGTTAGGGTTATATATTATTATAGGCTAGGGTTAGGGTTAGGGTTAGGGTTAGGGTTATATATTATTATAGGTTAGGGTTAGGGTTATATATTATTATAGGCTAGGGTTAGGGTTAGGGTTATATATTATTATAGGTTAGGGTTAGGGTTAAATATTATTATAAGCTAGGGTTAGGGTTAGGGTTAGGGTTATATATTATTATAGGTTAGGGTTAGGGTTATATATTATTATAGGCTAGGGTTAGGGTTAGGGTTAAGGTTAGGGTTATATATTATTATAGGTTAGGGTTAGGGTTATATATTATTATAGGCTAGGGTTAGGGTTATATATTATTATAGGTTAGGGTTAGGGTTATATATTATTATAGGCTAGGGTTAGGGTTATATATTATTATAGGTTATGGTTATATATTATCATAGGTTAGGGTTATATATTGTTATATTTATTCAGTAAAAGATGTTACAATTTCTGCTTTGCTGTTGCATAATCCCCCCATTGTATCTCTCAGAAATCCTGGGAGGAGACGCTCGTCTCACTCCACTGTCGGGCACCGGGCATCGATGTGCGGTGGGCTTGAACCCTGCTCTGCCGCAGCCAGAACCGAGAGCTTAGCAACCAAGCCACCAATGCCACACGCACTTGGGAATGTTCTCTTGGTATATTTGACTTCGTCATTAGAAGTTAGACCTGATAATAGTCTGTACCACATAAGAATCGAACTCACAACCTCCAGTATTCCAACCGGACATCTACCAAACTGAGCTATGACCAGATACACTGATTATTTCTTTTTTTTATTTACTAGTTCTTTTCGTCATTAGAAGTTAGAACTGAAAACAGTCTGTGGCACATAAGGATCAAACCCACATCCTCCAGTACTCCAGCCAGATATTTATCACACTGAGCTATGACCAGATTCACTGAGCTAGTATTTCTTTTTGTATTTGACTTGTTCATTTGAAGTTAGCCCTCAAAACTCACTGTGTCACATAAGGATCAAACTCACAACCTCCAGAATTCCAACCAAATATCTACCACCCTGAGCTATTTCACAAGTCATAATATGCAAGTCAAAAAAAGAGTACAAAAAAGTCAAAGTATAGTATGTTGAAAAAAATTCATTGGATAGTACGTTGAAAAATGTTGTAAAAAAGTCACAGTATAGTGTGTCAAATATTGTCATAAAAAGTCAACGCATACTATGACGAAAAAAGTCATAAAAATTCATAATATAGTATGTTGAAAAAAATTCTTAAAATGTCATATGTATGTCAAAATAATTAAAAAAAGTCATAGTATATTATGTCGAAAAAAAGTGATAGTATAGTGTTAGAATACCCAAGCAGTCTGGGAGGCAAATGAGGAGAAGAACACACAGGATGGCGTTTCAGCATGAAAACATTTTATTTTTCCTTCACAGCACCCTGCACACATGTTGGCCTCCACCTTAGCATTGCCCACTGGACTGAGATTCACCAGCCTTATATAGCCTGTTCAATTGGCACATATCTTTCCTGATATTAAATACACCACACAAATATACAAGAATATCCAAACTCATTTACATAAAACCATTAACCAAAAAATAAATACTCTTGATAAATATATACACACCTAAATATCTTTACTAAATACCAATAAATATTTCACATGAATAAATACATTTAAAACAGTAGCGCCGAACTTCCCTCTACCCACTCCCGACTGGTTTTTCCCTCCTGGAACTATTTATTGATGCGCGAGCCCCCAGGGAACTCTTTTGCCCGAACACCCTGGGAGACAGAAACAGGCAGAGGTAAGTACATGCATGATATTGAAATGACCATTTTAATGTTAAAACCAACTTCAATCTACTATTTCCTAATCCCACATTACATTCTTCTTCTACTGGGGTGTACATCGATGTGCATTTTAATGTGTATTTTGGTCTTTTACAGGCGAATGATGAGGTGGAATCGCCCGGCGTCTTCGGCTGTAAAACACCCTGCATGCCAGGCTCACACCACTGAAATACATAGACAATTAATTAATCAATAAATAAATACATCTGTTAAAATATCATATCTGTGTGTTTATTTAACCCTGTTACCAATATGTGCAAAAAGTGCGTTCAATAAGCCATTTGTGCATTGAAATTATAGTTATAGTTACTATTATAAATATGCTCTAATGGCGAGCCGTTGTTACGGAAAAATTTTCATGAAAAGTCATACTATAGTATGACTTTTTTGAAAATTGACGAAATTTTAAACTGAGTTTTTTTTCCACCAAATTAATCGACAGACTATACTATGCCTTTTTTCATGAAAATTTTCGACATTCTATACTATGACGTTTGTTTACGAATATTTTCGAAAATTTTAATGAAAAAAGTCATACTATAGCATGTCGAAAATATTCGTAAAAAAGTGTCATAGTATAGAATGTCGAAACATTTCATGAAAAAAGGCATAGTATAGTCTGTCGATTAATTTGGTGGAAAAAAAACTCAGTTTAAAATTTCGAAAATTTTCATGAAGTCATACTATACTATGACTTTTTTGAAAATTGACGAAATTTTAAACTGAGTTTTTTTTCCACCAAATTAATCGACAGACTATACTATGCCTTTTTTCATGAAAATTTTCGACATTCTATACTATGACATTTTTTTACGAATATTTTCGAAAATTTTAATGAAAAAAGTCATACTATAGCATGTCGAAAATATTCGTAAAAAAATGTCATAGTATAGAATGTCGAAAATTTCCATGAAAAAAGGCATAGTATAGTCTGTTGATTATTTTGGTGGAAAACAAACTCAGTTTAAAATTTCGAAAATTTTCATGAAGTCATACTATACTATGACTTTTTTGAAAATTGACGAAATTTTAAACTGAGTTTTTTTTCCACCAAATTAATCGACAGACTATATTATGCCTTTTTTCATGAAAATTTTCGACATTCTATACTATGACATTTTTTTACAAATATTTTCGAAAAATTTTCATGAAAAAAGTCATACTATAGCATGTCGAAAATATTCGTAAAAAAATGTCATGGTATAGAATGTCGAAAATGTTCATGAAAAAAGGCATAGTTTAGTCTGTCGATTAATTTGGTGGAAAAAAAACTCAGTTTAAAATTTCGAAAATTTTCATGAAGTCATACTATACTATGACTTTTTTTGAAAATTGACGAAATTTTAAACTGAGTTTTCTTTCCACCAAATTAATCGACAGACTATACTATGCCTTTTTTCATGAAAATTTTCGACATTCTATACTATGACATTTTTTTACGAATATTTTCGAAAATTTTAATGAAAAAAGTCATACTATAGCATGTCGAAAATATTCGTAAAAAAATGTCATAGTATAGTATGTCGAAAATTTCCATGAAAAAGGCATAGTATAGTCTGTTGATTAATTTGGTGGAAAAAAAACTCAGTTTAAAATTTCGAAAATTTTCATGAAAAGTCATACTATAGCATGTCTTTTTCATGAAAATTGACGAAATTTTAAACTGAGTTTTTTTTCCACCAAATTAATCGACAGACTATACTATGCCTTTTTTCATGAAAATTTTCGACATTCTATACTATGACATTTTTTTACGAATATTTTCGAAAATTTTAATGAAAAAAGTCATACTATAGCATGTCGAAAATATTCGTAAAAAAGTGTCATAGTATAGAATGTCGAAAAATTTCATGAAAAAAGGCATAGTATAGTCTGTCGATTAATTTGGTGGAAAAAAAACTCAGTTTAAAATTTCGAAAATTTTCATGAAGTCATACTATACTATGACTTTTTTGAAAATTGACGAAATTTTAAACTGAGTTTTTTTTCCACCAAATTAATCGACAGACTATACTATGCCTTTTTTCATGAAAATTTTCGACATTCTATACTATGACATTTTTTTACGAATATTTTCGAAAATTTTAATGAAAAAAGTCATACTATAGCATGTCGAAAATATTCGTAAAAAAATGTCATAGTATAGTATGTCGAAAATTTCCATGAAAAAAGGCATAGTATAGTCTGTTGATTAATTTGGTGGAAAAAAAAATCAGTTTAAAATTTCGAAAATTTTCATGAAGTCATACTATACTATGACTTTTTTGAAAATTGACGAAATTTTAAACTGAGTTTTTTTTCCACCAAATTAATCGACAGACTATACTATGCCTTTTTTCATGAAAATTTTCGACATTCTATACTATGACATTTTTTTACGAATATTTTCGAAAATTTGAATGAAAAAAGTCATACTATAGCATGTCGAAAATATTCGTAAAAAAATGTCATAGTATAGAATGTCGAAAATTTCCATGAAAAAAGGCATAGTATAGTCTGTTGATTAATTTGGTGGAAAAAAAACTCAGTTTAAAATTTCGAAAATTTTCATGAAGTCATACTATACTATGACTTTTTTGAAAATTGTCGAAATTTTAAACTGAGTTTTTTTTCCACCAAATTAATCAACAGACTATACTATGCCTTTTTTCATGAAAATTTTCGACATTCTATACTATGACATTTTTTTACGAATATTTTCGAAAATTTTAATGAAAAAAGTCATACTATAGCATGTCGAAAATATTCGTAAAAAAATGTCATAGTATAGAATGTCGAAAATTTCCATGAAAAAAGGCATAGTATAGTCTGTTGATTAATTTGGTGGAAAAAAAACTCAGTTTAAAATTTCGAAAATTTTCATGAAGTCATACTATACTATGACTTTTTTGAAAATTGACGAAATTTTAAACTGAGTTTTTTTTCCACCAAATTAATCAACAGACTATACTATGCCTTTTTTCATGAAAATTTTCGACATTCTATACTATGACATTTTTTTACGAATATTTTCGAAAATTTTAATGAAAAAAGTCATACTATAGCATGTCGAAAATATTCGTAAAAAATATGATAAATGTCAAACTATTCATGAAAAAGGATAGTAAAGTGTCATTATTGGTGAAAAAATTTTAAAATTTAAATATTTTCATAATTATGAACTATAACTTTTTTAAAATTTCGAAATTTTAATGAAATTTTTTTTCACAAATTTGAAATTACAATTTTTTAAAAATTTTTTTCGAAATTCTAAATTACTATCTTTTTTCATAAAATTTTAATTTTCTAAAATTTTTACAAATTCGAAAATTTTAAAAAATGTCATATATAGAATGTCGAAAATTTCGTAAAAAGTGTATAGTTTAAATTCGAAAATTTCAAATAAAATAGTTAACTTTCATTAATTTGGTAAATAACTTTTTTAAAATTGAAAATTTTAAACAATTTTTTTTCACCAATTTTAATGAAAACTATACTATCCTTTTTTATGAAAATTTTTTCAAATTAAATTTTTTTTACGAATATATTTCGAAAATTTTAAAAATCTACTATATTAAAATTTTGTACAAAATTCAAAATTTGAAAATTTATGAAAAAGGCATATATAATTTTATAATTTGGAATAAAAATTTTAAAAATTTCAAATTATATGTAATATTTTAAAAAACTTTTTAAAATTGAAATTTTACTTTTTTTTTCCACCAAATAATAAGACTATACTATACTTTTTTAAAATTTTTCACTATAATAATTTTTACAATCTTTTCGAAAATTTTAATGAAAAAGATATACTTTTTTTAATTGTCAAAAATTCATAAAAAATGTCATATTTAGATGAAAATTTCTAAAAAATGTAATTTGAATTAATTTGTTGAAAAAAAGTCATATTTATTTCGATAATTTCTGAAAAAAAATTATTTTAAAAATTTCAAAATTTAATGTTTTTTTACCATATTAATCGAAATATAACTATGCCTTTTTTCAAAAATTTTTACATTCTAATAATCGAAATTTTTACGAATATTTTAAAATTTTTGAAAAAATATACAACTTTTAAATATTTAAAATTTCAATGAGAATGTCATACTTTAATAAAGATATTATCAATTAATATTTGAAAATTAAATAATTAAAATTTAATATTTATTATTGATAAAAATATTTTTAATTTGAAAATTTTAAAAGTCATTTTTAACTTTAAAATGACAAATATAACTATTTTTTTCAAAATTATCGACATACTATACTATGCTTTTTTAAAATTTTCGAAATTTTAATAAAAATTTTTTAAAATTCAAAATTTAATGAAAAAAGTCATACTATAGCATGTCGAAAAATTGAAAAAGTGTAATTGTTAAATTTGGTGAAAAAATTATTAAAAATTATATTTTCATGAAAATTCTACTATAATGTCTTTTAGAAATTAAAATTTTTAAAAGATTTTTTTCCACTTAATAATGACAAATTTTAAACTTTTTTAAAATTTCAAATTTATAAAATTTTTTTCGAATATTTTTCGAAAATTTTAAAAAAATCTAATATTTTTTAAAAATTTGAAAAATTTATATAAGAATTCGAAAATTGAAAATTTTAAATGATATATGTTCACAAATTATCGAAAAAACTATGTTTTTTCGAAAATTTTCGAATTATACTATATTTTTTTCGAAATATTTTGAAAATTTTCATAAAATTCTTTTTATAAAATTCAAAAATTTAAAAAAATTTTTGTAAAATTCGACAATTTACTATGCATTTTTTAAATTTTAATTTTGAAAAAAATCATTTAAAATTTCGAAAATATTCTGAAGAAAATTACTATGACTTTGTGAAAATTTCGAAAAAAGCTAGTTTATTTCCGAAATTTTCGAAAAACTATGTTATTTGAAAATTTTCGAATTCATACTATAATTTTTTAAAATTTTCGAAAATTTTAAAAAAAATATTTTTTGAAAATTGACAAATTTAACTAATGTTTTTTCATAAATTAAATTCCATAAAATGCATTTTTTAGATATTTTCAAATTTTGAAAAAAAATCATTTAAAATTTGAAAATTTTCATAAAAAGTCATACTATGATTTTTGAAAATTTCGAAATTAAATAGTTTTTTCCAAATTATCGAAAATCTATGCTTTTTTCGTAAAATTTTCGAAATTCATACTATAATTTTTTTAAAATTTTCAAAATTTTAAAAAATATTTTACATGAAATATTCGTAAAAAATTTTTATAAAATGTCGAAATTCAAAAAAGCTATTTAGTTTTTCAAAATTTTGAAAAAAAACTATTTAAAATTTCGAAAATTTTCATGAAAAATCTATAGTATAGATGTCGAAAATTGAAAAAATTTAAAGATAGTTTGTCGACAAATTAATGAAAAAATAGTATACTTTTTTCATGAAAATGTCGAAAACTATAAATTTTTTACGAATATTTTCGAAAATTTAATAAAAAATTTCTAAAATTGACGAAAATATTCTAAAAAATGTTTTTAAAATGTCGACAATTTATATAAAGTTTTTTTAAATTTTCGATAATTTGTGAAAAAAACTCATTTAAAATTTCGAAAATTTTCATAAAAGTCATACTATGATGTCGAAAATTGAAAAAATTGAATAGTATAGTTGTCGAAAATTTGAAAAAACATAGTTGCCTTTTTAAAAATTTTGAATTCATACTATACATTTTTTTAAATTTTTCGAAAATTTTAATGAAATTTCTTTCATAATTCGAAATATTAAAAATTTTTTAGAAAATTCGAAAAATTTATAAAAATTTTTTGATATTTTCGATAATTTGTGAAAAAAATCATTTAAAATTTCGAAAATTTTCATGAAAAGTCATACTATAGCATGTCTTTTTCATGAAAATTGACGAAATTTTAAACTGAGTTTTTTTTTCCACCAAATTAATCGACAGACTATACTATGCCTTTTTTCATGAAAATGTTCGACATTCTATACTATGAAATTTTTTTACGAATATTTTCGAAAATTTTAATGAAAAAAGTCATACTATAGCATGTCGAAAATATTCGTAAAAAAGTGTCATAGTATAGAATGTCGAAACATTTCATGAAAAAAGGCATAGTATAGTCTGTCGATTAATTTGGTGGAAAAAAAACTCAGTTTAAAATTTCGAAAATTTTCATGAAGTCATACTATACTATGACTTTTTTGAAAATTGACGAAATTTTAAACTGAGTTTTCTTTACACCAAATTAATCGACAGACTATACTATGCCTTTTTTCATGAAAATTTTCGACATTCTATACTATGACATTTTTTTACGAATATTTTCGAAAATTTTAATGAAAAAAGTCATACTATAGCATGTCGAAAATATTCGTAACAAAATGTCATAGTATAGAATGTCGAAAAATTTCATGAAAAAAGGCATAGTATAGTCTGTCGATTAATTTGGTGGAAAAAAAACTCAGTTTAAAATTTCGAAAATTTTCATGAAAAGTCATACTATAGCATGTCTTTTTCATGAAAATTGACGAAATTTTAAACTGAGTTTTTTTTCCACCAAATTAATCGACAGACTATACTATGCCTTTTTTCATGAAAATGTTCGACATTCTATACTATGAAATTTTTTTACGAATATTTTCGAAAATTTTAATGAAAAAAGTCATACTATAGCATGTCGAAAATATTCGTAAAAAAGTGTCATAGTATAGAATGTCGAAACATTTCATGAAAAAAGGCATAGTATAGTCTGTCGATTAATTTGGTGGAAAAAAAACTCAGTTTAAAATTTCGAAAATTTTCATGAAGTCATACTATACTATGACTTTTTTGAAAATTGACGAAATTTTAAACTGAGTTTTTTTTCCACCAAATTAATCGACAGACTATACTATGCCTTTTTTCATGAAAATTTTCGACATTCTATACTATGACATTTTTTTACGAATATTTTCGAAAATTTTAATGAAAAAAGTCATACTATAGCATGTCGAAAATATTCGTAACAAAATGTCATAGTATAGTATGTCGAAAATTTCCATGAAAAAGGCATAGTATAGTCTGTTGATTAATTTGGTGGAAAAAAAACTCAGTTTAAAATTTCGAAAATTTTCATGAAGTCATACTATACTATGACTTTTTTGAAAATTGACGAAATTTTAAACTGAGTTTTTTTTCCACCAAATTAATCGACAGACTATACTATGCCTTTTTTCATGAAAATGTTCGACATTCTATACTATGAAATTTTTTTACGAATATTTTCGAAAATTTTAATGAAAAAAGTCATACTATAGCATGTCGAAAATATTCGTAAAAAAGTGTCATAGTATAGAATGTCGAAACATTTCATGAAAAAAGGCATAGTATAGTCTGTCGATTAATTTGGTGGAAAAAAAACTCAGTTTAAAATTTCGAAAATTTTCATGAAAAGTCATACTATAGCATGTCTTTTTCATGAAAATTGACGAAATTTTAAACTGAGTTTTTTTTCCACCAAATTAATCGACAGACTATACTATGCCTTTTTTCATGAAAATGTTCGACATTCTATACTATGAAATTTTTTTACGAATATTTTCGAAAATTTTAATGAAAAAAGTCATACTATAGCATGTCGAAAATATTCGTAAAAAAGTGTCATAGTATAGAATGTCGAAACATTTCATGAAAAAAGGCATAGTATAGTCTGTCGATTAATTTGGTGGAAAAAAAACTCAGTTTAAAATTTCGAAAATTTTCATGAAGTCATACTATACTATGACTTTTTTGAAAATTGACGAAATTTTAAACTGAGTTTTTCTTTCCACCAAATTAATCGACAGACTATACTATGCCTTTTTTCATGAAAATTTTCGACATTCTATACTATGACATTTTTTTACGAATATTTTCGAAAATTTTAATGAAAAAAGTCATACTATAGCATGTCGAAAATATTCGTAAAAAATGTCATAGTATAGAATGTCGAAAATTTTCATGAAAAAAGGCATAGTATAGTCTGTCGATTAATTTGGTGCAAAAAAAACTCAGTTTAAAATTTCGAAAATTTTCATGAAAGTCATACTATAGCATGTCTTTTCATGAAAATTGACGAAATTTTAAACTGAGTTTTTTTTCCACCAAATTAATCGACAGACTATACTATGCCTTTTTTCATGAAAATTTTCGACATTCTATACTATGACATTTTTTTACGAATATTTTCGAAAATTTTAATGAAAAAAGTCATACTATAGCATGTCGAAAATATTCGTAAAAAAATGTCATAGTATAGAATGTCGAAAAATTTCATGAAAAAAGGCATAGTATAGTCTGTCGATTAATTTGGTGGAAAAAAAACTCAGTTTAAAATTTCGAAAATTTTCATGAAGTCATACTATACTATGACTTTTTTGAAAATTGACGAAATTTTAAACTGAGTTTTTTTTCCACCAAATGAATCGACAGACTATACTATGCCTTTTTTCATGAAAATTTTCGACATTCTATACTATGACATTTTTTTACGAATATTTTCGAAAATTTTAATGAAAAAAGTCATACTATAGCATGTCGAAAATATTCGTAAAAAAATGTCATAGTATAGAATGTCGAAAATTTCATGAAAAAAGTCATAGTATAGTCTGTCGATTAATTTGGTGGAAAAAAAACTCAGTTTAAAATTTCGAAAATTTTCATGAAGTCATACTATACTATGACTTTTTTGAAAATTGACGAAATTTTAAACTGAGTTTTTTTTCCACCAAATTAATCGACAGACTATACTATGCCTTTTTTCATGAAAATTTTCGACATTCTATACTATGACATTTTTTACGAATATTTTCGAAAATTTTAATGAAAAAAGTCATACTATAGCATGTCGAAAATATTCGTAAAAAAATGTCATAGTATAGAATGTCGAAAATTTCATGAAAAAAGGCATAGTATAGTCTGTCGATTAATTTGGCGGAAAAAAAACTCAGTTTAAAATTTCGAAAATTTCATGAAGTCATACTATACTATGACTTTTTTGAAAATTGACGAAATTTTAAACTGAGTTTTTTTTCCACCAAATTAATCACAGACTATACTATGCCTTTTTTCATGAAAATTTTCGACATTCTATACTATGACATTTTTTACGAATATTTTCGAAAATTTTAATGAAAAAAGTCATACTATAGCATGTCGAAAATATTCGTAAAAAAATGTCATAGTATAGAATGTCGAAAAATTTCATGAAAAAAGGCATAGTATAGTCTGTCGATTAATTTGGCGGAAAAAAAACTCAGTTTAAAATTTCGAAAATTTTCATGAAGTCATACTATACTATGACTTTTTTGAAAATTGACGAAATTTTAAACTGAGTTTTTTTTCCACCAAATTAATCAACAGACTATACTATGCCTTTTTTCATGAAAATTTTCGACATTCTATACTATGACATTTTTTACGAATATTTTCGAAAATTTTAATGAAAAAAGTCATACTATAGCATGTCGAAAATATTCGTAAAAAAATGTCATAGTATAGAATGTCGAAAAATTTCATGAAAAAAGGCATAGTATAGTCTGTCGATTAATTTGGTGGAAAAAAAACTCAGTTTAAAATTTCGAAAATTTTCATGAAGTCATACTATACTATGACTTTTTGGGCATAGTATAGTCTGTCGATTAATTTGGTGGAAAAAAAACTCACTTTAAAATTTCGAAAATTTTCATGAAGTCATACTATACTATGACTTTTTTGAAAATTGACGAAATTTTAAACTGAGTTTTTTTTCCACCAAATTAATCGACAGACTATACTATGCCTTTTTTCATGAAAATTTTCGACATTCTATACTATGACATTTTTTTACGAATATTTTCGAAAATTTGAATGAAAAAAGTCATACTATAGCATGTCGAAAATATTCGTAAAAAAATGTCATAGTATAGAATGTCGAATAATTTCATGAAAAAAGGCATAGTATAGTCTGTCGATTAATTTGGTGGAAAAAAAACTCAGTTTAAAATTTCGAAAATTTTCATGAAGTCATACTATACTAAGACTTTTTTGAAAATTGACGAAATTTTAAACTGAGTTTTTTTTCCACCAAATTAATCGACAGACTATACTATGCCTTTTTTCATGAAAATTTTCGACATTCTATACTATGACATTTTTTTACGAATATTTTCGAAAATTTTAATGAAAAAAGTCATACTATAGCATGTCGAAAATATTCGTAAAAAAATGTCATAGTATAGAATGTCGAAAAATTTCATGAAAAAAGGCATAGTATAGTCTGTCGATTAATTTGGTGGAAAAAAAACTCAGTTTAAAATTTCGAAAATTTTCATGAAGTCATACTATACTATGACTTTTTTGAAAATTGACGAAATTTTAAACTGAGTTTTTTTTCCACCAAATTAATCGACAGACTATACTATGCCTTTTTCCATGAAAATTTTCGACATTCTATACTATGACATTTTTTTACGAATATTTTCGAAAATTTTAATGAAAAAAGTCATACTATAGCATGTCGAAAATATTCGTAAAAAAATGTCATAGTATAGAATGTCGAAAAATTTCATGAAAAAAGGCATAGTATAGTCTGTCGATTAATTTGGTGGAAAAAAAATCACTTTAAAATTTCGAAAATTTTCATGAAGTCATACTATACTATGACTTTTTTGAAAATTGACGAAATTTTAAACTGAGTTTTTTTTCCACCAAATTAATCGACAGACTATACTATGCCTTTTTTCATGAAAATTTTCGACATTCTATACTATGACATTTTTTTACGAATATTTTCGAAAATTTTAATGAAAAAAGTCATACTATAGCATGTCGAAAATATTCGTAAAAAAATGTCATAGTATAGAATGTCGAAAAATTTCATGAAAAAAGGCATAGTATAGTCTGTCGATTAATTTGGTGGAAAAAAAACTCAGTTTAAAATTTCGAAAATTTTCATGAAGTCATATTATACTATGACTTTTTTGAAAATTGACGAAATTTTAAACTGAGTTTTTTTTCCACCAAATTAATCGACAGACTATACTATGCCTTTTTTCATGAAAATTTTCGACATTCTATACAATGACATTTTTTTACGAATATTTTCGAAAATTTTAATGAAAAAAGTCATACTATAGCATGTCGAAAATATTCGTAAAAAAATGTCATAGTATAGAATGTCGAAAAATTTCATGAAAAAAGGCATAGTATAGTCTGTCGATTAATTTGGTGGAAAAAAAACTCAGTTTAAAATTTCGAAAATTTTCATGAAAAGTCATACTATAGCATGTCTTTTTCATGAAAATTGACGAAATTTTAAACTGAGTTTTTTTTCCACCAAATTAATCGACAGACTATACTATGCCTTTTTTCATGAAAATGTTCGACATTCTATACTATGAAATTTTTTTACGAATATTTTCGAAAATTTTAATGAAAAAAGTCATAGTATAGTATGTCGAAAAATGTTGCAAAAAAAAGTCATAGTATAAAATGCCAAAATATTTTGTAAAAAAAAGTCATAGTATAATAGGTCAAAACATTTTGTAAAGAAAAGCCATAGTATAGTATGTCGAAAAAAAAGTCATTGTTTAGTATTTCGGAAAAAAGCCATAGTATAGTATGTCGAAAAAAAGTCATAGTATAGTATGTCGAAAAAAAGTCATAGTATAGTATGTCGAAAAATTTTGCAAAAAAAGGTCATAATATAGTATGTCGAAAAAAAGTCATAGTACAGTATGTTGAAAAATTTTGTAAAAAAAGTCATAGTATAGAATGTCGAAAAAAAGTCAAAGTATAGTATGTCGAAAAAAAGTCATAGTATGGTCTGTCGAAAAATTTGGTAAAAAAAGTAATAGTATAATATGCTAAAAATTTTTGCAAAAACAAGTCATAATATAGTATGTCAAAAAAAAGTCATAGTATAGTATGTCGAAAAATTTTGCAAAAAACGTTATAGTATAATATGTCAAAAAATGTTGTAAAAAAAAGCCATAGTATAGTATGTCGAAAAAAAGTCATAGTATAGTATGTCAAAAAATGTCATAGTATAGTATGTTGAAATATTTTGCAAAAAAAAGTCATAGTATAGTATGTCGAAAAATTTGCAAAAAAAAGTCATAGTATAGTATGTCGAAAAATTTTGTAAAAAAAAGTCATAGTATAGTATGTCGAAAAATTTTGTAAAAAAAGTCATAGTATAGTATGTCGAAAAATGTTGCAAAAAAAAGTCATAGTATAGTATGTCGAAAAAAAGTCATAGTATATTATATCGAAAAAAAGTCATAGTATAGTATGCAGAAACATTTTGTAAAAAAAAGTCATACTATAGTATGTCGAAATAAAGTCATAGTATAGTATGCCGAAACATTTTGCAAAAAAAGTCATAGTATAGTATGTCGAAAAAAAGTCATAGTATAGTATGTCGAAAAATGTTGCAAAAAAAAGTCATAGTATAATATGCCAAAATATTTTCTAAAAAAAAGTCATAGTATAGTATGTTGAAAAAAAGTCATAGTATAGTATGTCGAAAAATGTTGCAAAAAAAAGTCATAGTATAATATGCCAAAATATTTTGTAAAAAAAAGTCATATTATAATATGTCAAAACATTTTGCAAAAAAAGTCATAGTATAGTATGTCGAAAAAAAAGTCATAGAATAGTTTGTCGGAAAAAAGCCATAGTATAGTATCTCGAAAAAAAGTCATAGTATAGTATGTCGAAAAAAAGTCATAGTATAGTATGTCGAAAAATTTTGCAAAAAAAGGTCATAATATAGTATTTCGAAAAAAAGTCATAGTACAGTATGTTGAAAAATTTTGTAAAAAAAGTCATAGTATAGAATGTCGAAATAAAGTCAAAGTATAGTATGTCGAAAAAAAGTCATATTATGGTCTGTCGAAAAATTTGGTAAAAAAAGTAATAGTATAACATGCTAAAAAATTTTGCAAAAAAAAAGTCATAATATAGTATTTGAAAAAAAGTCATATTATAGTATGTCAAAAAATTTTGCAAAAAAAGTCATAGTATAATATGTCAAAAGATGTTGTAAAAAAAAGCCATAGTATAGTATGTCGAAAAAAAGTCATAGTATAGTATGCCAAAAAATGTTTAAAAAAAAAGTCATAGTATAGTATGTCGAAAAAAAGTCATAGTATAGTATGTCGAAAAATTTGCAAAAAAAAGTCATAGTACAGTATGTTGAAAGATTTGGTAAAAAATAGTCATAGTATAGTATGTTGAAATATTTTGCAAAAAAAAGTCATAGTATAGTATGTCGAAAAATTTGCAAAAAAAAGTAATAGTACAGTATGTCGAAAAATTTTGTAAAAAAAAGTCATAGTATAGTATGTCGAAAAAAAGTCATGGTATAGTATGTCGAAAAAAAGTCATAGTATAGTATGTCAAAAAAAGGCATGGTATAGTATGTCGAAAAAAGGCATAGTATAGTATGTCGAAAAATGTTGTAAAAAAAAGTCATAGTATAGTATGTCAAAAAAAGTCATGGTATAGTATGTCGAAAAAAAGTCATGGTATAGTATGTCGAAAAAAGGCATAGTATAGTATGTCGAAAAATGTTGTAAAAAAAAGTCATAGTATAGTATGTCGAAAAAAGGCATAGTATAGTATGTCGAAAAATGTTGTAAAAAAAAGTCATAATATAGTATGTCGAAAAAAAGTCATAGTATAGTATGTCGAAAAAAAGTCATGGTATAGTATGTCGAAAAAAAGTCATGGTATAGTATGTCGAAAAAAAGTCATGGGATAGTATTTCGTAAAATAGTCATAGTATAGTATGTCGAAAAATTTGGCAAAAGAAAGTCATAGTCTAGTATGTGGAAAAATTTTGCAAAAAAAAGTCATAGTATAGTATGTCGAAAATTTTTGCATAAAAAAGTCATAGTATAGTATGTCGAAAAAAAGTCATAGTATAATATGTCAAAACATTTTGTAAAAAAAAGCCATAGTATAGTATGTCGAAAAAAAGTCATAGTATAGTATGTCGAAAAATGTTGCAAAAAAAAGTCATAGTATAATATGCCAAAATATTTTGTAAAAAAAAGTCATAGTATAATAGGTCAAAACATTTTGTAAAGAAAAGCCATAGTATAGTATGTCGAAAAAAAAGTCATAGTTTAGTATTTCGGAAAAAAGCCATAGTATAGTATGTCGAAAAAAAGTCATAGTATAGTATGTCGAAAAAAAGTCATAGTATAGTATGTCGAAAAAATTTGCAAAAAAAGGTCATAATATAGCTCTTCTTCTTCTTCTCTGGGGAGCTGTTCCAGTAGTAGAGAACCTGCAGAGCGATGACGCCGTTACAGGTGGAGGATATGACGTAGGTGAGGGCCATCAGCGTGTCTCCAGTTTCCTGTAAGAAGACAAAAAAATATATAGGTGGTGTGACGTGAACGCAGGTAAGAAAATAGTGTATTTTTCCAACATGTGAATCAGTCATATTACAGATCGAAACCGGTCCTCTTACCTGTAGTGAGGTGAAGATGCGGGCGAGGGATCCAGCAAACAGCAGGAAGACGGAGACAGCAGACAGCTGGCCAGTGTGCCCGTTACGGAAGTTAGAGGCTGCCTGGATCAGCTGTGTGAAAATGATATGAAAAAAAAATAATTTGTTAATGATATTACTATAAATGTATTAGACTTGTGTGGTCTTTACCTACCCGGGCGATGATGATGGCTGGCATGTTAGAGGCCTGCATGTAGGTAACCACTGACAACGGAGTTACTGGAGACAGCACGAGGACCAGCAGAACAAAATACACGGCCATAAAGAGGAGACCTGGCAGAGAAGAAGGAGAAGAAGGATTTCCTTTAAAATAATAAATAAATGACTAAATAAATAAAGATGTCTTTAAAATGTAGCAAAAAAAAATTATTAAAGATAATTTTAGCCATTAATTAATTGATAAAATGTGACATAAATCTGTTTTAATTGGCTTCTTTATTTATTTATGTTTGTATTAATTCCCTTATTTATTTACTGTTCTGTTTCATTTTCCCTTTTATTTATTTATTAAACAAATAAAAACTAATTGCAAAATTATAATAATAAATAATAAATGCTAAAATAAATAAATACAATTAAAAATTAATCAAAATAAATACATAAATAAATAAAAGGAAAAATTATACAGAAGAGTGAATAAAGAGGGGAATTAATACAAAGATAAATAAATAAAGAAGCACATTAAAACAGAAATATCAATTTATGTGACATTTTATCATATATTTAATGGCTACATTTATTTTTAATATTATTTTTGCTACATTTAATGACATATTTATTACATTTATTTATGTTTGTATTAATTCCCTTATTTGTTTACTCTTCTGTTTAATTTTCCCTTTTATTTATTTATTTATTAAACAAATATAATATAAAGATATTGCAAAAATAAATAAATAAATAATAAATGCTAAAACAAATAAAGACATTTAAAATACATAATAATAAATACATAAATAAATAAAAGGAAATTAAACTGGCTGGAGGGGGGCTTTAAAAATGAAGCTCTAATTCTGACCACAAGTGATTGTTGAGTGCACGTGCAGTCGTACCTCTGCTGGTTCTTCCTCCATAGTGCTGAATGAGGAAGCCGATGACGACCGTCTGCAGCATGAGGAACAGAGCCTCCCCCCAGGCACTGAGGAAACACCACGTTACTCAATTTGTTACTCAACATATGACACAAGAAGGTGGACAGCTTCATCTAAATCAACATACAGTGCAGTTATACAGTGATTCCAATTGTAGGATTGTAGAAGTCAGAGTGCTCCGTGTATATCTCAGCTTCACCGAGTTGATTTGAATATGGCCCAACCTGAAAGGGAACTTGTTGACGATACTGTAGGCCATTGTTCCCGTGATGGCCAGCAGCTCCAGCAGCACAGTGTTGAAGCTCAGACCCTCAGCGCTCTTCGCTCCCATCAGCTTGAAGATCTGAGGCAGCTTCACTGTGAACAAGGAGCGAGGAGAGTTATATAGTCTTTCATCTATTTTCTTAAAGTTTGCACAGGGTGAATATAGACAATTTTACACATTATTTACTAGAATTGGACTTTGTAGCTGATTAGTAGAGCTGTTTATTGTATCGCCAATATGATACCTGAGTATTGACTGACTAAACCAGGACTAAAACAATAATGATTATAAAATTTGATTAAACTAAATCAGGTGTCCAGATGAAGACAGTTACAAAGAGGAGTGGAGGTGAGGTGTTTTACCCATCACTGATCCCAGGATGATGCCGATCCCCAGGCCTTTGCTCAGCACAATCTTCAGACATGGTACTGGAACAAAATATATATAAAAAAAAATGATTAGCTGGCTGTCATAGATCACATCAAAGTAAACACACACACAAAGCCCTCAGAGACCCGCGATCCCGATTGACTTTACTGTCTTCCAGAGGCTGTACCGGTAAGTTACAGATATCGTTTCATCCTGCCTTAGGTCACATCACCGGGTGTAACCTGTGTAACAGCAGCAACGGAAAGTTTGCTGAGCAGAAAGCAAACTTTGCTGAGTAAACTTTCTGTTGTTGACGTTACACCCGGTTACACCCGGTTACACCTGGTTTACTCATATCAGCAAACTAACTGCTTAGCTCCGGGGGTTAACTGCAGCAGCGCTGGATCATGTAAACTTTAACTTAAAAAAGTTGGCTCAGGAAACTTTCTGTTGCTGCTGTTACACAGGTTACACAGGTTACACAGGCAAATCCTAGATAATTTAAGTAACGTTACATGAAAGGTTAAGCAGTTATGTTTGGCATTACAAGGCCTACACATATGCTTCTTGATCAGGGTAAAACAATTAATAAAATTTAGGTCTGTGTGTGTTTTAATAAATGTTCTTCTAAGGTTTCTTCTTCTTCAACTTCTTCTGTACGTTTTTGTGGACTTTAACTACTTCTGCATACTTTCAGCTACAGAAACCGTTCAACTATCAAAAAAAATCATCTCTTTAAGGACATTACTGCTATATCTTTTCTTGTTTCTATTATTTATACTTTTTAAAATATTAAGCTTTTTTCAATTTTTTTTAACTATGTAAATCAATGGAGAAAATCTTCAAATCATTTTAAAGGAGGGGGAAAAAGGAGGACTGTCTGCAGGACAGTTAATGCACACAGTGCACTTTAATAGACTGAGCCACTTTAATTCCGCACACTACAAAAAAAACTTCTCTACCTCAGTTCTTATCCTGCATTAGATTCCATATCTGACATTTCTTAATATCTATATCTCCTATACTTAATCACCCAGCACTATATCACTTTCTGCACTACATTCACTTTTTTAAATAGTCCTGTATCTCAGTTGTTTACCCTGCACTATATTCATTTTTAACAGTTCTTCTGCACATTGCATATTTTGTTTTATACTCTGTATTACTTACATGTGTCTTGTTACTACTTGTGTCGTTTTACTAATATGTGTACTACTCACCTGTGACGTTTTTTACTAACATGTGTACTACTTACCTGTGACGTTTTTACTAATATGTTTGCACTATGGAACTGTGATGCTGGAAACTTGAATTTCCCTCGGGATCGATAAAGTTACTTACTATCTATCTATCTATCTATCTATCTATCTATCTATCTATCTATCTATCTAAACATTCTCCACTTTGAAATGCTCCTGGTCCTGCATACTTTCAGCTACAGACACCATTCAAACGGGTTACAAGACTTTGGTCATTATATGTTTAATATGTGTTGCTTTGTGGTCACAGACATTGCAGTTTTTCCTTTAACACTTCCTTTTTTCTTCACTGAAAATTGATGTACTCAATGCTTCCTGTCTCAGGTGTGTTTCCAGTGCACAAACACACATACAGGATACACGTTTCTATATAAACATAATGATACTAACCTTAATTGCTAATTAAGGGACTCTGTAGTCTGTATGCAAATTCATTTTTTTTTTAATAAGGCAACATTTAGAATTTAGAATTTAGAATTTAGAATGTAGAATGTAGCGTTTAGAATTTAGAATGTAGCGTTATACAAATAGAGCAACAGAGGACTTGAAAGCTCCAGCTGTCTCCTGTTTTTAACCTACAGCTGAATGTAAACAACAGAAACACAGCTGCGTATTGAGTAACACACCTTCAGAGTGTGTTTCCGGTAACGGAGCTCCCGGTATTCATCTAATAAAACGAGCCACTTACCGTCCAGTAAGTTGAAGTCGAGAAAGAACTCGTCGTAACATGTTTCTGGCATAAAATATGTCAACAAAAGCCCTTTAAAAGGATCCATGAAGGAGGACCGGTCATCCAACACTGCTTCCTCTGCCATCTTGGATATAGATGTGACGTAGCCGTTCTATGTGTAACACACAAAAGAGCCCGACCAGTTCACATGATAATACAAGTGAACACTGTGTTCCGCTGGTTGAACACGGTGGAGACACAGCGGAACACTGTGTTCCGCTGGTTAAACACTGTGGAGGACGGAACCTGCCAACATAAGAAATAAATGAATAATAAATAAATGACTCGATTAATTAATAAATATTTCAGCAAAAATAATACACAAAATAAATATAGCCATTAGATCATGGACAAATAAATTGATATTTCTGTTTTAATTTCTTCTTTATTTATTTATCTTTGTATTATTTCCTATAAAATTAATGCAAAAATAAATAAATAAATTTAAATAATAATAAAAAAAATAAAAACATAAATATATAAAAGGGGAAATAAAACAGGAGAGTAAATAAATAAGGGTATAAATACAAAGATAAATAGATAAAAAAGCAAATTAAAACAATCAGTCAAATCAATCAATTTATATCACATTTTATCAATTAATTAATGGCTACATTTATTTTTAATATTATTTCTGCTACACTTAATGACATATTTATTTATTGAGTTATTTATTTACTTATTTTGGCAGGTTCCGTCCTCCAAGATAGATAAAAATAAATAAATTTCATTTTTGTATTTTTTTTTTTTTTAAATAAATACAAGATAGATAAAAAAGTATTTGTTATCATTCATTTGATTTAATGTAACAAAGTGCAGAAATTGGCAAGTGCAGTTATGAAATAAAGTTTAAAGTTGTGAGGTGATCCATATTTTCATTATATGATTTATAGCAGTGTTCCCAGACTGTTTTCAACTTTTTAAAAAATGACAATTGTGACCCAATTCATAACAGGCCTTATAAAAAAATTCCTGACCATTTCCGCTTCATCTCATATAATCTTGAATTGGTAAACCCGCCATTTCGAAGAGATAAAGAGGAGGTTTGATAAATCACAACATATACAATGAGACCAAATAAATGCATTTAGGCAGAGTTACTCATCAGTACAACAAACAGAGTGTACGCTTGCCTTTCACATTCGATTCAGTGTTATCAGTAGGCTATAATTATCATAACAATACAAACATTCTACATGCTCTTCTACACCTGTGCTGGTATGATTTTGAGGACCGTCTTTCCATCCAGGTAGCTAAACACAGGGCGGAGACTGTGTTTGAAGGTGTCAGAGAAAGTATAAATGTGCACCCTTCGATCAACATCATAAAAGGACACCTGACCCTCCCCAACGTCCACATACACCCCGATGAGTCGGGGCATTGCCGCCCTCTGCAGCTTAGTGGGCTCCTCAGTGCAGGCCCACAAACTGGAGGAGCTCTTCCACAGGACCCAGTGTCCTCTCCCGGGTGACATGGCGGACCTCTTCCTGGGAGCAGACTCTGACATCACACCTATTCTCCAGCTACCCTCCGGGGATACCTCCACCTCCCAGTAGTGTCTCCCTGCAGTGATGACGGTGTCACCCAGCACACAGGGCCGCTCAGCTGAACGTTGGCTGTTGTCTGGGAGGACAGCAGAGCGCACCGCCGCTTCCCGGACCTGCAGGCGGTCTGAGGACACAGCCAGCCAGGGATGGCTGGTGCTGACGTCCAACCGGACAGACACTAGGATTCAAAAACAGGAATGTTGTTAGTAGTAACAGTGCTGGTAGCAGCAAGCAGTATTCAAGTTGATTATTTTCTGTTTTGCAGGCCACTCATAATTTATGAATAAAGATTCACCTGAGGCAGTCTGGATCCACTCCCACACTGAAATACAATAAAATATGATATCATAAATATGCAGCAAAAATCGGATTTGGAGCTCAAACCTACTTCAAAGGATTTTTCAAAGCAGCTGAGTCACCTGTGTTCGGGATGTATCTGGGGCTTCCAGTTCCTGTCCTCCAGGCCTTCTGTTTGTTCGGCAGCCACATTCTCGATACAGCCTCCTGTAGGGACGTATATTCATCAATATGAATCCACTCAAACAATGTTGTCTGCTTGTGTCATTAAAGAAACACTCTGCTCTTTATAGGCTATAAATCCTGTTCATTGCTCCATAGATCCCTTAAAGCATAGACCACACACACCTCAGTATCCTCTGATAACAGGGACCAAGCCACGAACTCCAGCAGAGGAAGGATGGCGGCGATGCTCGATCCCTTAGGTCCTCTGGGATACAGCAGCTTCTTCAGGTCCTCATCAGACACGCCGTTAGCCTGGTAACACAGAGAGAGAGAGAGAGAGATTTCAGGACTGAGCTTTGCTTTTAGAGGATTTCTATTTGTCTCACACACCTCTGTGATATTCCTCAGCTCCACCGCCCACTGCTGAAGCTTCTCATTGTGTTTTTCCAGCTCTGTTTTCTCTTTCTTTATTGGATCATCTCTTCTTCTTGTCTTTTTCTCATTTGTTGGCTTGGTTTCCTTCTGTACCTGGGAGTAGAATGAACGGGGAACCAGAGAGTCACTATAACTGTATTACAATGACTGATAGCTACAAGAAGTAGGAGTAGGTAGAAATAAGGAAGGAGGAAGGAGGAGGTAACCATGTTTAGTTCCAGCTCCTTGGCCCACTGGAGGATCAGAGTCCTGCTGGTCTCCAGGCTGCCTGGCTCTTTGGTGCTCCCCTCTGGTGCAGCCTTCTTACTGCCACACTTCACCTACATTAAGTGAAGAAATGGATGTGAAATATGTGTTTTTCATTTTCAAAATATGAAAAATGATTGTCTTGGTTAGGTTTAGGCAACAAACTACTTAGTTAAGTTTAGGAATAGATTGACTTGGTTAGGTTTAGGCAACATACTACTTAGTGAGGTTTAGGAAAGGATTGACTTGGTTAGGTTTAGGCGACAAACTACTTAGATAGGTTTAGGAAAAGATTGATTTGGTTAGGATTAGGCAACAAAACTAATTAGGTTTAGGAAAAGATTGACTTGGTTAGGTTTAGGCACCAAACTACTTAGTAAGGTTTAGGAAAAGATCGACTTGGTTATTTAGGCAACAAAACTACTTAGTTAAGTTTGGGAAAAGATTGACTTGGTTAGGTTTAGGCAACAAACTACTTAGTTAAGTTTAGGAAAAGATCGACTTGGTTAGGTTTAGGCAACATACTACTTAGTTACCTTTAGGAAAAGATTGACTTTGTTAGGTTTAGGCAAGTGTGTCGTGTGTTGAGGGATCTGTAGCGTACCTGGCTGATGTTGTTGACCTCCTCTGCCAGTTCACGGAGAAGTTGTACGCACTCTGCCAGAGTCTGCACTGACTTTAGATTGGGCTGAAAAGAAAGAAAGGTGATCCCGTGGGTCCATTCAGTGACGTCTTTCATTTCTTTCTCTCTTCCACTTTCACAATCCTCCATGCATTTGTAACTACTTATTTACCTTCGTTGCAGGGGGACCACTCCGAACCGGATAGCTGTGTGATGATTCTTCTAAATCCTTGATATGAAGGAGCAGAATCAACAAGACACAGCTTCAGTTACAACTGGAATGCTTTCATGTATTCATCAATAATTCATCAATCCTCATGTTTTATGACGTTAGTTCACCTGGAATCCACTGAGGGTGGGTTTATTGAATGGTGCCGAGCTGGAAGCACAGCTTTCCTCCAGGATTTTACACTATGTACGGAGAAAAGAATACAACATCTGATTAATACAAATCAATAAACATTTTTCTTTAAAGTCAGATGTGTTGATTGAACTCTGTGGTCATTCTTGCCACCACAGTTTGTGGCAGTGTTGTACTTGCTTGCATTATTCATGGGGTCATGGAGTATACTGTACCTGCTTCTTGGTGAGTTTGGGTTTAGCCCGGGTCTCCGCAGGGGTTGATGTGTTCGCTGCCATCCTCCATCCAGAGTCAGCTGAGACAAAAAGACAACATTAAACAGATTGAGTCATCTGATATTGTCAAGATATTCCAGTGTAGTGGATGATCCGACTGATCCACACTGCCACCCTTAAAACATCTCCATCATATTCAGTATTCTTCCTCTTTTAAAAAAACAATGCAGTTAACAAACACACTACGATTTATAAATCAGTATGATAAACAGCTCGTAATAAACCTCTGGAGATTGGAACAGATGATAAAGCTCTTATGGACTTTAAGATGTAGAATATCCAATCAGACACATTTTTAAATGATCTCTGTTACACTTTCAGTCTCCGAATAACACATTTATGTTGGTATGACACAAATAATATTTTAAAAAAAGTAATTGTGGACTTGAATATGAATCCAACTGCTTTCAAAACACTTGAGCAGTTATGATCAATTTGACCCACGGAGCGTTAGATAACTATAGGTACTATAGGTACACTGTGTACTTCACGACAGAAAAATGAAAAAAATCAAATCAGTTATTCGTAATTTTCTGCATCAAGAGCTGTCTGTAAACCATAGATACAGTGAAATGTGATCAAAATGACGTACTCACTGCCTGAGATGTGTCCCTTGTTTATCTGTCCCTTGTGGTAACCTGACCACTTCATTCCTGTCTGAACTTTAGACTTTGGCCTCACCAGCAGATATTTTTATTACTGAATTGACGGTCATTACCCACTTTAACGACTAAATGTACGGTAAGCACCTCCCACAATATGAACCTGGAGAAACAAAGAACTATCACAGACTTATTTCCTCAACAATACATCCTGTAATGTTTCTGGGAATGTGGAGGACGTACGTGTTTATTTAGAGTAAATTTGACTGCCTTCAGGCGAAGACTATAAATAAGTATAGAGGGATTTTTTTCTACCAGAAAGATGTTTCTGAATCAGAATCAGAATCAAAACTTGGGGCATTACAGTTTCTCTTATATGAACATAAAGTAATGTAAGAAAATAGAAATAAAAGAGTAAATAACATGTAAATTATGTCCCCGTAGTAGCTATTTCATTGTAGTGAGACCATTTTTTTTTTTTAAAAACTTGACTTCCCTGTATAAAATGACCTGTTGTGACCTCTAGGATAATCATGAAACTTTACAGCCACAAACTAGAGACCTAGAGCATTCAGAGGATGGATGGCTTTCCTAGTTATATATTGACAATAAGGGAGTTTCTGAGCAGTTTACACAACAAAAGTGCTCGCCATCCAATCGCCGAAAAATGCAATTCTTAAAAAATGTCAAAAGTTTTTGATCCCAAATCACAGCATGGCTTTTTCTATGATGTTCCTCAAGGTCTTGGTGTCTTAATGTGGTATTTTGGAGGGATTATTGATCATTTTTTATCAATTCTCGAGTGGTAAAAAAATGGTTAAATTTAGCACCAAATCTGTGTAACAAATGGTATCAACCCCAAAAATTGCTGCAACAACTTACCAGCACTCCTCCCAGTAGACCATATACACATACATACACACCAAAACTGACAATAACTGCACTTTACTGTACACTGACTATGCAATATCACTACTACTGAGGTGTAATACAATTCGTACTGTGCAATATTCAGGTGGAATTTCATCTCATTCTCAATGTGCAATATAACTTTTCCCACTTGTGCAATTTTTTAATAGTCTGTATTGTCAATACTGTATATACTGCTGCTATTTTTTATACTTCCCTCTATTTAAATTGGTTCATATTTTGTTTCACTTGTTTAGCCCTTTTGTACTGTGTTAGCTAATGCTTCTTGTTTTTCTGCACCATCCCCTTTGTTGCTGTACACTGCAAATTTCCCCACTGTGGGACTAATAAAGGAATATCTTATCTTATCTTATGAGACATAATAAAGCATGGGGATGACCATCATATACTTCTATCATAATGTTCTAAACCCTTATACACTTTTATAATTCATTTAAAAATAATTAATTAATTCATGTTTATTTCTCAAATTAATCTTCAGGTTCCCAGCTTTCAGATGATGTACACCACTTCTATGTGACATCTACTGTTGACCTGCTACCTCCCCCTAAACCCCCCTGTTACCCCTTATTGTGGGTCTCAGAGTGTGCACACTCCAGTCCAGCAGGTGGCAGCGTGCACCTTTATTTATTTGCACTGAACAGTTGCAGCAGTGAAGCAGCTTCTCATGTTTGTTGTCCTGCATGATGGGGACAGACAGTGGACAGATTCAGAAAGTCCCCCTGTCAGAGTCGGTGTTCCCCGGTCAGCCGTACTCCGTGTCCGTGCTTAAAGCCGGTTACTGTCTCCCTCAGACCGACGGGACGTGCAGAGCTAACGGGACCATCACCCTCATATCGGGACCCCGGACTATCCTGGTGGACACCGGCGGGCCGTGGGACCGGGACTTCCTCCTGAGGACGCTGAAGGAGAGGGGTCTGGACCCGGGGGACGTCCACGTGGTCGTGGGGACTCACGGTCACTCGGACCACGTGGGGAATCTGAGTCTTTTCCCAGCAGCGCTCCTGATTGTGAGCTATGACATCAGTGAAGGGGACACATACCGTCCAAACCAGCTGGCTCAGGGACATCCTCACTCTATTGATGAGCATGTGAGTATCCCTGAGTTTAATGTCTGTCTCATCCTCACAGCAAACACTGGGGATTTTTAAAAGTGAAATTAGAGTAAAAGTAACAACAACAAATGTGTTTCTTAATACTCTTCATCAACAAATTCACTTCCTGGTGTTTAGAAAGTAAATTATGTAACAACAAAGTCCTCTCTCAGGACAGAAAAAAAGACAGTGACTAAAGACTAAACAGACTACAATTAGACTAAAATGTTCATGGCTTTCTTTGGCTAAGACAAAGTGTCCAGAGCTTTCAAACTAAAAGTTTCAAAAAATAAATAAGTCCTCTCTCAGGACAGAAAAAAGAACCTTTTCAACACAGTGACTAAAAACTAAACGGACTAAAATTGGACTAAAATGTTCGTGGCTTTCTTTGGCTAAGACAAAGTATCCAGAGTTTTCAAAATAAAAGTTTAAAAAAATAAACAAGTCCTCTCTCAAGACAGAAAAAATAACTATTACAACACAGTGACTAAAGACTAAACAGACTAAAATTAGACTAAAATGTTTTTCTTTGACTAAGATAAGACTAAAATGTCCAGAGTTTTCAAAATAAAAGTTTCAAAAAATAAATAAGTCCTCTCTCAGGACAGAAAAAAGACCTGTTTCAACACAGTGACTAAAGACTAAATAGACTATACAGACTAAAATTATACTAAAATGTTTTTCTTTGACTAAGAGAAGACTAAAATGTCAAGAGTTTTCAAAATAAAAGTTTCAAAAAATAAATAAGTCCTCTTTCAGGACAGAAAAAGACCCTTTTCAACACAGTGACTTAAGACTTAACTGACTACACAGACTAAAATTAGATTAAAATGTTCATGGCTTTTTTTTTTACTAAGACAAGACTAAAATGTCCAGAGTTTTCAAAATAAAGTGTATTAATTCATCAGTTCACCTCTGCAATCATTCAGCGTGGTGATAAACAAAAGTCAAATTAATTAAATATTTAAGGCAGTTTGTGTACTGGTTTTGACTAAAATTAGACTAATATATATATATATATATACATATTAAAATATATATATATATATGTTAAAATATATATATATATATATATATATATATATATATATGTTAAAATATATATATATATATATATATATATATATATATATATATATATATATATATGTTAAAATATATATATATATATATATACATATATATATAATAAAATATATATATATATAAAAACTGACGTTTGTAGACAGTAAGACAATAGTGCAAAGGGTGCTGAATATATGTGATGATTAACAGGTGCCATGATTTATATTTGACAGTGATAAGAGATCAAATAAAAATAGAAGAGTCAGACCGTGACGGAGCTCAGTAGTCTCATGTGCTGGTTTTCCCTCAGGCTTTGACAGTGTCTCCTCTCTCCCACAGGTGTCTGTAGTTCCCACTCCAGGCCACACAGGACAAGACGTCAGCGTCCAGGTGACGGGAACCTCAGCGGGCACGGTGCTTGTTGCGGGGGACTTATTTGAGTGCTGCTCAGATGAGGACAGCTGGCGGGACCTGAGTTTGAACACTGCAGTGCAGGAGGTCAACCGCCGGGAGGCGCTGCGCACCGCTGATGTCATCATACCGGGACATGGAGTCCCGTTTAGAGTCCTCAGGAACTGATGAACCAGGAGATCATAGACCGGTTTCACATCACCTAAGCTCCTCCTGCTATGAGAAGCCAACATGAAAAAAGTCTACGCCAGGTTATGTAAGGACGTGATTTGATTGACAGGCTGTCATGTCAGCATACCAAGAGCTTAGCTGTTGTCATTCCAACCAAAGTTAACACAAGGTCATTGAACTGATTAACACTCCTGCACAGAGAGAAGAGAAGCTCCTCAGTTTACAACCAGCTCATCTGGCTATACAAGCAAAAACAACTGTATACATGTTTATTATGATATAAACTCTCAGATATGACAGAAAAGTTTGTTTCTACATTGAGTAAAATATATGTTATGATAATATATTTTACTACTTCGTCCACAGCATCAGACAAAACTCAATCTGTGATTTAAACAAAAGACTCGCCTCACCACCAAAATTCAAAACTATCTGTTCAAAATGTACCTTAAAGGGAGATTTGTCAAGTATTTAATACTCTTATCAACATGGGAGTGGACAAATATGCTACTTTCTGCAAATGTATGTATATATATATTATTAACAACACAAAACAATGACAAATATTGTCCAGAAACCCTCACAGGTACTGCATTTAGCATAAAAAATATGCTCAAATCAACAACAGCTGACAGTGTGCTGACTTGACTATGACTTGCCCCCCAAACTGCATTTGATTATCATAAAGAGGGCATGTCTGTAAAGGGGAGACTCGTGGGTACCCATAGAACCCGTTTTCATTCACATTTATTGAGGTCAGAGGTCAAGGGACCCCTTTTTAAAATGGCCATGCCAGTTTGACGTTTCACTGGCGTCCCGTAGTCGCTTTCTGTCAGAATGGCGGAAGCGTAGCTCTGCTGCTGGGCGCTGATGTTGCAATGGAACGACCAGCTTTCACTTTTACGTTCTTTGCTCTCTTGTTACTTCTGGTTGCAAAGAAACCAAGATGGAGACGGCCAAAATGTCGAACTCAAGGCTTCAAAACGGCAAGTGACGTCACGGTGACTACGTCCACGTCTTATATACAGTCTACGTTTAAACACTGTAGAATCTCCCCAACAAAAACTTTAGAGATGGCACATAGTGCTGCTGACCCCTATTATCTCTGAAGCTAACGCTAATCTCGTCTTTTTTAGGATGATTTATAGTGTAATAGCACCAAAACTAACATTTTTTTTTTTTTCCTTAAAGGTAAAATAATTGTCAATTGCTGTCTCTGTTTATTAATAAATTATAATTGGATATGTATCTGAATTGATAAATCTTTCCTATAAATCAATAAAGTTGGATGTAATCTAATCTAACCCTTTCAACATGTAACACCAAGACAATTAGTAGTTACACAGGACACACACACACACAGAGTTCACTGAACCTTTGATCTGCTGATCAGTGGTTTGAGGAATGCTATCTCTCACGCTACACCTTGCATCAACGCCAACACGCAGCTTAATCAATCAATCACTCAATCAGTTAATACGATGAGCCAAAAATGAATGGAATACCAGCATGTTTAGACACAGTCAACATCTATTAAATGCATTTGAAACAGCTTAACAAGCACAGTTGAACTCTTTTAGCTTTGCTCCACTTGAACATGAAGATATGGATATTTTTAAGACTTGTAACTTATTAAATCAATGGACTTTTTCCTGTCCTATTGTTGTACCTGAGGGGAGGAATCTCCCTGAATGGTCCCGCTTTGACGCAGACTGCTTTATCACCTGAGTGATGCCAAGTGTGTGGGTGTGACTCATGTGTGTCAGAATACCATCAGAGTGGTAGTACCAGGCACAAACAGGAGAAACTTATATAACATCTCCATAAAGATGATCTCAGGGAAACCACATAGTTTCTGTTTCACCAATAAAACCTCATAAACTTAAGCCGTTCACTGTTCTGTGATCTATTGTCGCCCGTCACTTGAGTAAACTCTGCGTCTGACGAACTTCTGTAAACTTTTATAGAGACTAATGTAGGAGATAACACAGGAGGAAGTTTTGCAGCAGTTCCTATCTGTCACATATTCTACTTAATGTACAGTATAGAGGTTAGCGGTAAGTCACATTGGGAAGTGCAGGATAGTTCCTAGTAAAAGATGGGTTGTAGTAAAACAAGAATATTCATCTTCATCCATGCTTAGTTTCATACTATTGATCAATAGACCTTCAATAAATTAATTACCAACAATGAGGCTGTGACATGTTAAAGTCTGAACTCCAGAGTCTGTTGATTAGTAACTCATTTTATTATGTGGAAAGAATTCATTCATGACCTTGGAAATATCAGTATGATAAAATACTCTTGACTTAAGGTCTGCTTACTAGATGTGTGCAAAGCTTTCAGCTGCCTTCATCGGGAGTGGAGTTGCCGTGGAGATGGTTCAGCTGTCAGAGTATGTAACTTCAGTCACATGATAACAGGTGGTTGTACAGTATATGGGGAGAAATGGTACTTCCTGTTAAAAAATGGTCTCTGGTGTCAGATGTGAATGTCTTCTGTCCACGGACACCAGGTCCATGACCTTTGACCTCTTCAGAGTCACAGCATCGACTGCATATAGGATGTGGGATATTTTATAGGGGATATTTTTAGCCTAGCCGATTGCCAGAAATGCTTCTTGCTACTGAAGCAGTTGTTGATCACTTGTGGGCCTATACGGCCGGTTAAGATGAGTGAGGAGTCAGTCAGTGATGATATAAAAATGTCAATAAAATATGTTTATAAAAAATTGTGAATCACCGCAACTACGAGAGGTCCTTGAGCACACAGTCATACATGAGCTCAGAAAATATCAGGCTGATGGGTCCAGCAGTGTGTGAGATTAGCTGCGGACAGACAGACAGATGCACACACACATGACTGAACGCATGATCTCCCCCCAGGCTTAGATAAATATAGGATGTATATAGTGCTCAGGATCACTATGACAATGTGTGTGCATCATGCTCATCATTATCAATCATACCACGCTGGGTTTCAAGTTCAGGTTAAACTTCAGTTCTGCAGAGATAAGAGCAGCAGTGATGGAAACCATGACTCACTGAGACCTGGCGAGGCCGAGGGCTTGTTAGAGCGGAGCTCACCGTTCAGTCTTTATGGCTTTATTAGTGTGTGTGTGTGTGCATCCCCTGACAGATGTTGGTTAAAGTCCATGTGCACACTCCCTACCCCTACACATTTGAATATAGTGCCATAATTCACTGATAAGGTAATCAAATCATAAACACACACACAGGCTTCTCCAAACTGAAAACTCAGTGTTATCTGCGTTCTGAGAAAAAAGATACTTCATGTTAAGGTTAAAGGAAAATTATTGATCTGCTGTGGGCTGTTAAAAAGAACATCTAGTCAGAGAAACTCTGGATCTGGCCCAGGTGGATCAGGATCTGTGATGACAGCATATATTCGGCCTGTTTGATAATGTTACTGGAAGACACCCACCAGGGAGCTTTGTTGCATCTCTCTACCCCCTCGTTTCCTGTCATCTCTCCACTGTCCCCGTCCAATAAAGACATAAAATTTCCACACAAAAAGTAATTTGCATATCAAAAATGAATAATGGTTGTGATAAATCCATTTTAAAACAGGTATCGTGGTTAGGAAAACCCCTACATATATGTACAGAAACAACCTGATTTTCATCTAATATTTGCTAAAAAGTGTGTTGGCTCAACATTTGATAAAAATTATTGTGGCTTCATGTTATTCACACAAATTCCACTGGAAGTGTTTGATTCATTCGTCCCACATAGGTAATGTACCGACTGAACAGATGTTAGCTGTAGCTATAGCAACGTACAAATAACTGCTTGTGTGACAGTTCAGATTTTGCTCCAGCTTACCTCTTTTTTCCTTGTTTCTGTGCGTTTTTGAAGTGGAAGTGAAGCCACCTAATCTGTTTGTGCCCACATCTTTCCATAAACTATCAGTGATGGAATGTAACTAAGTACATTTTACTTAAGTAGTCTACTGTAGTTAGTACAAATTTGAGGTAGCCTACTTGTATTCTAGTTGAATATTTTCTTTTCATGCTACTTGTACTCCACTACATCTCAGAGAGAAATAGTGTACGTTTTACTCAACTACAATTATCAGACAGTTTTAGTCACTAGTTGCTTTACAAATTAAGATTTTTGTATATAAAACATAAGAAAATGTTCAGCTGAAACGATTAGTCGATTGACAGAAAATGAATTGGCAGCTATTAGCACCGTTAGCTACGCCGCCATGTTGAGAGCCATGTGGTAGCAATATGCTAGCAATCTCACATTTAGCACCTTTAGGTCATTTTTCAAGTAAAAACTTTCAAGCTTCTCAAATGTGAAGATTTGCACGAGTATTAATAATCTAATGATATAATACATAATAGTATAACAGTCACAGTTTTAACTATATTTTCCAGTTTTAACTATATTTTCCTGATTATACTTTCATACGTTTACTGAAGTAACATTCTCACTTTTACAGTGTGGTATTAGTAATTTTACTGTAGTTAAATATATATGACGTGTTGAACATGATGACGTTGTTAACCTTTAACTTTAGCATCGGTAGACAGTGAATTATTATCAACAACACACAGTGAATTATCATTAATGACACACACAGACACTGCAGGACAATAGCTCAGTGTCGTGTCAGTGTTGTGTTGTTTGTGTGTTCAGTCAAAGTGACAAAATGATTTGACAGTAAAATGAGTTTCCTGTGAAATACGACAAGTGTTGTTGCAAGTAAAAGTCCTGCATTGAAAATGTTACTGTAAGTAAAATAATCCTATAATCAGGAAATGTACTTAAAAGTAAAAGTACTCAATGCAGGAAAAGGTCTCTTGTGACCTGAGGTTAATTTATAAAAAGACATATTATGTGTTGTTGTATTATGTTTTGAATGCAAAAATCTCAATTTGTAAAGTAACTAAAGCCGTTAGATAAATGTAAAGTACGATATTTCCATTTGAGATGTGGAGTAGAAATGTAAAAACAAAAGACTCAGTTGCCTCGATTTTGTACTTAAAGGGTAACGTCTGTATTTTTCAACCTGGACCATATTATTCTTTCCAGGTTTAAGTCACTAATGGGGATTTAATTGTTTACTAGAGCAACAAGTTCTTCAGAGATCTAGCCTCGTAATTTTGCTCTCAAAGTGCTCCAGATTGATGCATTTAACTTTAAAATTTTCTTGCAGGGGAACACCACACCACAGTCTCAAAATCCTGTTGGGAAACACTGTATTACGTCATCCAACGCCCCCTCCCTTCTTCAAAACTCATTATGGCACCGCTGTAACAAACTGTGAGTGTGAAAAATACAGAAGTCACCCTTCACCCAGTACTTGAGTAAATGTACTTAGTTACATTCCACCACGGACATTAGCCAAAATGGATTTTAACCCTGAAAAAGTCAAACTGAAATAAAGCATTTTGTGCTAATAATTGGAATAATATCAGTTGTGTATTCTGTTATTTTCTATTGTCTGCTTAATAATGAAGGATATACTGTGAACCACAATCCTGCCTTTTATGGCTCTCATGGAAACAAACACACACACCCATGGCATAAAGTCTAGGTCATAAACGGGGTGATAATGAGGCTTATCTCCTATAGCTCCTCCTTTACACCCTCCACCCTCAAATATATATTTAAACAGTCTCCTTCTTGGACATCTGATGCACGAAGCTGCACTTTGACAGCCAGCAATCATTACAAGTGTATCAGAGCAAAAGGAGAATATTTTGGTCGGAGGAACTGTTGGGATTTTAGACATTTTTACCTTGTTGAACGACCTCCATCTGCAGCCATCATGTGTACGGGAGCCTGTTCCAAGTTCATCGCCGTCCCGCTCTACGTCCTGGCCTTAGTGTCGATCATCTGCAACATCATGCTCTTCTTCCCCGACTTTAAGACAGACTATGCGGCCGCGGACAGGGACGGAGAGGATCGTATCACCATGGAGGTCAAATACATGTCGGGCCTGATAGGAGGAGGGATCATGGTGAGTAGATTGAGATTACATTTAGTGGGATTAATGTCAAGAAAAGAAAGAAAAAGTTCCATTGATATGATATGATTCATGTTTTCTATGGTTCTATGGCCTGTCTCCTAAAAATTACGTCCCTATACAACTGCTCTGCATTTTCAAGGAGGGAAACGTATTTTGTCCCGGATTACGGTCGCAGTTTTAATCCCGAAATTAACGTTGTGAATTGAAAGAAAACAAAACAAAAAAAACGCAACATAACTACTTGGTTAGTAAAATATCGTGGTTTGGCTCAAAATAAGTACGTTTGTTACATAATCTAAGTCACGTACATAACGTTAAAATTAGATTAGAAACGTATTTGTGTGATACGTCACAAACGAACGTAATCTGGGAGAAAATACGTTTCCCTCGTAATTAACAATGCAGTTTCGTTGTATGGGAGCGTAACTTTTGAAATGTCAAGTCTGAGAAAATAAAAATAGTTATTATTTTATTTAAAATTTGCCTCAAAGCCAGGTGCTCTTCCCGGGGGCTTGACTGAGACATGGAGTTTGAAAGATGTGTTGCATTATGGGAATTGTAGGATCCACTGTTTTCGGAGCATGACCCATACTTAGGACTAAAAGTCAGGATATCTCGGCCTCTGCAGCACAGATTTTCCCCGTTCTTCTTTTAATCTTTCCACTGTTTGCTTAGAAAACACTGATTAAAATTAAATATGCCATCTGTTTTTTTTTTTTTTCCTTCTTTGTTTCTGCTGTCAGGTCCTCATTCCTGCAATCCACATTCATCTGACCAGCGCTAAGAACTGCTGTGCCAACCGCTGTGGGGTGAGTGTGTACACTATGTATATATATATATATAAAGTATATGGACGCTAACTGAAACGTTGCCATTTGTCTATATATACGTTTGTCTATAGTCCCATATTATCACCATCATATTGATTTATTATCTTCCAGTTGCGGCTTAAATACTGTGTTCTCTCATGCAAACTTTTCTCTGTGAAGTGTAACAGTCTGTATTCTTGCATAGCTTTTAACCCCCCGACTCTAGTGTTTATGCCAGACTTTATGCCTCAGTGTCAAGGTTGAGTCTGACTCCACTGTGTGTGCTCCATGCAGATGTTCCTGTCCATCGGTTTTGCAGCCATTGGTGTGGCGGGGGCCGTGTACAGTCTTGCTGTTTCTGGTCTGGGCCTTGCTAATGGGCCAACGTGCCTCTGGAACAATAAACTCAATCCCATTCCACGATGGGGGACGCCCTTCCTTGACAGGTACAGGCAGACTTTATGGACAGACATCATACGTTTTATAGAATGATATTTTAAAATGTAGTTCTATATACATTTGACAACACCTCTAACTTCTTTCCAGTAACGGGAGCTACCTGTCCGACAAGGATTTGTGGAGTTGGTGTATACTTCCAAAGAATGTGGTTGAATTCAATGTGGGACTCTTCTCCACGCTGTTGGTGGCGGCGTGCATTGAGCTCGTCCTCTGTCTCATCCAGATGATCAACGGACTATTTGGATGCCTCTGTGGCACCTGCGGCAAGGAGGTGAGACCGGAGCAGACGATGGTGGAGACAAACTAGACTGTGTGAACTACAGGCGAAAAATGTTTCCACATGCTCAAAGTCATCTCCTCCTTCACTGATCTCTTTGCAAGAACTCTGTTTTTTTTTTGTGTATCTTTGTATAGTTTTGACGCGTTCAATCGTACAAATGAGAATTACATATAAATACCACGACATTACACAGACGTTACGCGTCATGAGTGCGCATTTTAGTCATTTGGACGCCGCTTTTCGCGTGTCATATGTACGCCATGCAAACGTCCGCAGTTAGGTTCAGGCAAGAAAACCACTAATTTGGGTTCATGCAAGAAAACCACTTAGTTATATAAAATAAATAAATTTAAGTATAAATATAAAATAAATAAAGAATAAATTAATAAATCGAAAATAAATGTAAAAATAAATAAATAATTGCAAAAATAAATAAATTTAAACAAATAAACTTAGTTAGGGTAAGGTAAAATTTAAAAATAAATATAAAATTAATAAAGAATAATTATAGAATAAATTAATAAATCAAAAATAAATGTAAAAATAAATGTAAAAAATAAATAAATAAATTTAAATATATAAACTTAGTTGGGGTAAGGGAAAACGTCATGGTTGGGCTTAAAATAAGTACATAAACTATAAATAAATGAATATATAAATAAAACATACATTATTAAATCAAATCATAAATAAATAAACACAAAATAAATGCAAAAATAAATCAATTCAAATAGATTAAAAATAAATTCATAAATAAAAGGGAAAATGAAAGAGAATAGTAAATAAGTAAGGGAATTAATACAAAGATAAATCAATAAAGAAGCAAATTAAAACAGAAATATCAATTTATGTCACATTTTATCAATTAATTAATGGCTACATTTATTTTTAATATTATTTTTGCTACATTTATTTATTTATTTATTTATTTATTTATTTTTGGCAGGTCCAGTCCTCCATAGGATGTGATATGACTGCTACATCTAACCCTTGTATCTGTGTCTTCTCTCAACAGTAAGCTCAACTACAACACACCATGACTTCTTGAAGACGAACTGACAGGGATCATCATCACCATCAACTCCGTCATCATCATCATTACCACCATGATCTTTATCATAATCTGCTGCACCACAGAGGGGGGGGGTGATGAGATAGGGGATGAGAGTCTTTATTAACACATTGTCCATCTGTCCAAATCATCAGATTATAAATCCTTCAAGAGGAATGACTGGGATTATCGATGAATATTACTTCCTCAACTATTTTATTGCTCTGATCGTAGCATGTAGGAAAAACTGATGTATTCTGTAAATGTATCTGTAACTTAAATATTTTGTAATAAAGCTGTGCACATAAGCTAACAGAGGAGATACTAACAGGAGACAAGAGTGTAGTTGTCTTCTTGATGTCCAGAATACAGTTAATGTAATTTTCATAATTACAATAGATGAATTAACAATATTCAGTCATCAGTCAGAATGCAACTTAAAGGGATAGTTGGGGTATTTTGAAGTGGGGTTGTATGAGGTACAGTCTATGTTTCAGACGGGGAACTGAAGCTGTTATCATGCTCTTGCCAAAGCCACCAGACTCCATTGACAAAAACAGTAATTTTACCTCGCATATCACAGGAGTTGCTGGTTTACCGCTGCCTCGATCGGTTAGTTTGTGTTATTGTGTGACTTTGGTGTTTTAAAGGGTTACTTTGGATTCACCAGAGTCACACAATAACACAAACAAACTAACCGATCGAGGCAGCGGTAGACCAGCAACTCCTGTGTTCTGCGAGGTAAAATTACCGTTTTTGTCAATGGAGTCTGGTGGCTTTGAAGAGAGCGTAGATAACGGCTTCAGTTCCCCGTCAGAAAGGTCCGTCTATATATGGATAGATCCGAACTATCCCTTTAATTACATTTACTCAAGTACTTGTATTGACAGCTGCAGCCGGAATAAATGGCCATTTTATAGAATATGTAGCATTGTTACAGATTAAACTACCCAACAGTAGATGACGAGGGTAAAATTAGCTCTGCCTCCACCCGCTACAACATTAAAATAATAATAAAACAAACCTGTTATATAATATGTATGATTTGAGTTGATTCTGTCATTGTGTTATCAGCGAAATATACACAAAACTGGGAAAAAAAGAAAATTGAAGAGCAAATATTCAATCCAGAGTCGTGGACATATGCAGACATTAAAAAAATAATCAAATTATAAGGCCAAAGAATTAAATAAAACAAATATAAATAGCATGTAAAAAAACATAACATAGACACATTAAAGGTTATTGTAACTATTTTTCTAATTTCTTTCCATTTCCTAAAATAAAAAGACTTATTTTTGATACTCGTAGTATATTTTTATTATACCTTTTTTATTCTATTATTGTTTACAGTGTAATACTGTCATTTTTCCTTATATCTTCAGTACTTCTTCCACCACTGTAAATATAAGTTCAGTAATATAAATCCTCCACATTTCCCCTTCAATAACTACTCGGTGTTCCTGTGCGAATAATGTAAAAAATAATAATAAAAAAAATAAAATGCTTGACCCCGACGTGATTTGAACACGCAACCTTCTGATCTGGAGTCAGACGCGCTACCGTTGCGCCACGAGGTCTACAACTGCATTTACTCAAATATTACATCTATAAACTTTATACTGCGTGATTTACATTCTAGGGACGACTCTACTTTTTCTGAATACTGTAACGTTTACGCTATTGATCTGTGTCATTACCTCACAGAGACATTTACATTTCCAGTCATTAAGGAAGACAGTGTTGTTCCTGTATTAGCCGCTAGAGGGCGCCCTCTGACTATATATGATTAAATATCAGATCAGGCAGTAAGTCTGTATTATTTATGTCTGCAGGTTTCCCCTCAGCTCCAGGTAATGTGTTCATCAGCCACATCAGACATGCAGAGTCCAAATTGCCTAATAATCTTTTTTGTTTCTAATCAGCATAAGATAAAAGAAAAAAAATCAACCTTTATTATCTTTAGTATGGGAGATTCAGGTGTTGTAGCAGCAAGAGCAGAGAGAATGAAACACAGGAGAAGTACAGGTAAGAGTAAGAGATAAGAACATACCAAGATACATAAGAATAAATAATAATAAGAAGAAGAGGAAGAAATAATAATAATATTAATAATAATAATAATAATAATAATAATAATAAATAAATAAATAATGTCAGGAACACGAATAAAAATAGGGATACATACCGAGCTGCTGGCCCTGGATATTCTATATATATATATATATATATATATATATATATGCTAAAAAACTAAGGAATACATTAAACCATGTCATTTGTCATGAAGGAGGCTAAATAACGCTCCAAATATGTGCTAAATTTTGACGAGGAAAAACTGTCATGGCCATTCTCAAAGGGTCCCTTGACCTCTGACCTCCAGATATGTGAATGAAAATGGGTTCTATGGGTACCCACGAGTCTCCCCTTTACAGACATGCCCACTTTATGATAATCACATGCAGTTTGGGGCAAGTCATAGTCAAGTCAGCACACTGACACACTGACAGCTGTTGTTGCCTGTTGGGCTGCAGTTTGCCATGTTATGATTTGAGCATATTTGTTTTTATGCTAAATGCACCTGTGAGGGTTTCTGGACAATATCTGTCATTGTTTTGTGTTGTTGATTGTTTTACAATAATAAATATATACACACATTTGCATAAAGCAGCATATTTGCCCACTCCCATGTTGATAAGAGTATTAAATACTTGACAAATCTCCCTTTAAGGTACATTTTGAACAGCAGGACATTGAGGCTTTTGGACAGATGAACACTCTTTTTGCCCAATTTGGTTTTGGTTATCTGGTCCTTGGACTTGAGGTGGTCTCGGAAATATATACAAAAAGACAAAAAATGTGGATATGTAGAAATATATCTGAAGTTAGAATATAATACTACATTTTCTCATTAGCAGGTCTACAGATAGTAGTACCTTAACACACAGAGAGAGAGAAGAGAGATCTTAAGATTGGTCAACTTCCTGTGTCATGTCTCACACACCTAGAGTGTCACAGTGTCAGTATGCTGAGGGTGACGGACACACACACTCCTCTTCATCTCTCTCTCTCTGGATCTTCACCTCTTTTGATCATCCCACAGGTAAAGTAACACCATCAGCTCGTTTCCACATATACTGTAAAATGTACTACTGTACTGCATGCGTCATATCATTCAATGTGTCAAACAGGAGAACAAAGACACATGCTGATGGGAAATTACTCAAACGTGGGTGTGTAGGTTTTTTGCGTGAGAATCATGAAGCTGTAGAGATGAATACTCAGAGATGTGGGAGTAGAGGAATAATTAGCTGCAAATAAATACAAACACAAGTGATTCTTCTCACTTTTTTTAAATTTGTGCGCACCATTTCATATATAAAACAACCTAACAAGACATGCATGCATGGAAAACCAAATGTTTGCTGTTATATTTTGTGTAGAGGAAGCAATTAAGATCATTAGGTTAATTCTTTGTAGATTGTACGTAACACAACTGAGTTCTGCTTTCTACCAGGAACTGCAGGCGACACTGTTCCTCTTAAATACATTAGACCACACTGAACAAATTACAATAAGTAAATGACCTTTATGTTAGAACCTCTTTGAGTGATTCTTCCAGATCAACAGTGATCGATTTCGTAAAAATAAAAAGTATTATATGCAGTGTTTCGGCATCTGATAAATGGCCTGAACGCCTGCTTTTCACTAAAAGCCTTTAGCCGTTTAATTAGCATTAATGCTAATGCTCGATGCAATGTCCCAAGCGAAGGGTGTGCTCACCGAAAGTGACACCATGCATAAACAGATCGACACGAAGAAAAAAAATCTGGAGATTGTCATTGAAAAACGCATCAGAATGAAGAAAAAAATAATAATATTAGGGCTGTCGATCGATTAAAATATTTAATCACGATTAATCACATGATTGTACATAAATAATCGTGATTAACCGCAAATGAATAACATATTTCTTTATCTGTTCAAAATGTACCCTAAAGGGAGATTTGTCAAGTAGTAATTCAAAGTCATAGTATAGTATGTCAAAAAAGAGTCATAAAAGTCGGTATAGTATGTCGAAAAAAAGTAATAAAAAAGTCAGTATAGTATGTCGAAAAAAAGTAATAAAAAAGTCAGTATAGTATGTCGAAAAAAGTAATAAAAAAGTCTGAATATATGTCGGAAAAAGTCATAAAAGTCAGTATAGTATGTCGAAAAAAAGTAATAAAAAAGTCTGTATAGTGTGTCGAAAAAAGTACTAAAAAAGTCAGTATAGTATGTCGAAAAAAATAATAATAAAGACAGTATAGTAAGTCGAAAAAAGTGATAAAAAGTCAGTATAGTATGTCGAAAATTAATTTAAAAAAAAGTCAGTATAGTGTATCAAAAAAAAGAATAAAAAAGTCTGTATAGTGTGTCGAAAAAATTTGTAAAAAAGTCTGTATAGTGTGTCGGAAAAAGTAATAAAAAAGTCTGTATAGTGTGTCGAAAAAAGTAATAAAAAAGTCTGTATAGTATATCGAAAAAGAGTCATAAAAAAGTCTGTATAGTATGTCGAAAAAAGTAATAAAAAAGTCCGTATAGTTTGTCGGAAAAAGTAATAAAAAAGTCTGTATAGTGTGTCGGAAAAAGTAATAAAAAAGTCTGTATAGTGTGTCGAAAAAAGTAATAAAAAAGTCTGTATAGTATGTCGAAAAAGTAATAAAAAAGTCCGTATAGTTTGTCGAAAAAAGTAATAAAAAAGTCTGTATAGTATGTTGAAAAAAGTCAGTATAGTATAGTATACTTTGGCCCGTGTCCCATACGCTAACATGGAGGGGGCGGGGTTTATGACCTATACTGCAGCCAGCCACCAGGGGGCGATCCAGATGTTTTGGCTTCACTTTTGGGTAGCTGTCATGTCGTCCATCTTTATATACAGTCTATGGTCTGTATGCACCAAGCCTAACTTGAGCATCTCTCATAGTAATGAACGGGGCCCGCATCCAACGCTGTATCCAGTTCTCTTAATACATCCATGGTATGCACGTAAAAGCAGGACATTATTAGACTTTTTTTCTAACCACTCTTCTCTCTCTTCTGTACCTCAGGTCACTATGTCCAACAACACAACTCACAACGACTCCACTGCCTGCCACATCGACAGCAGAGCGCACATCAACATCTTCCCCGTGTGCATTTACTCCTTCATCTCCGTCGTGGGTTTGATTTTTAATCTCCTGGCGCTGGCCTTTTTCTTCTGTCACACCAAATCCAGATCCCACACCATCGTCTACATGACTAACCTGGCCATCGCGGACGTACTGCTCATCCTCACGTTGCCCATGAGGATCTACTACCATTTGGGATTTAAGGTGCCTTTTCAGTGGCTGTGCGACATCCTCGGTTTGGTCCTGAAGGCCAACATGTACGGCAGCATCTTTCTCCTCACTTGCATTTGCTTTGACCGTTGCATGGCCGTCACCTTCCCCATGTCGACTCGCGTCCAGGAGGGGAGAAAGAAAGCGCCGCTGGTTTGTCTCGGGATATGGATGCTAACCTTCGGTGCCAGCCTGCCCATCTACTTTTCAAAGCACAGAAAAGTTCACCATATGGATTGTTTTGACAACCTGCCGGTCTACGCAACGAGCTGCGCGGTGGTTTTGCCCACTCTGATTTTGGGGTTTGGGATCCCGCTAGTCATCATGCTGCTCTGCTCCTGGGGTTTGGTCCGTGCCGTCCGACGCAGCGCCGTGGCTCAGACCAACCTGGTGGACAGCGGAAAGATCCAGAGGATGATCGCCACCAGCCTCCTCATTTTCCTACTCAGCTTCCTCCCTTACCACGCCATCCTGGTCCTCCTCGCTCTGAACGGAGAAAACATATCGTGCCCGATGCAGGACGCGTACCGCTACAGCCTGATGGTGGCGTGTTTCAACACAATACTAGATCCCGTCGCTTATTATTTCACCACGGACACCTTCAGGAGGAGCGTAGACAGAGACGCTGTTCGGAGGATGTTTCCTGTGAATAGTTAAAGTGAACAACGAGAGGATGATGCCTCACAGATAACGGTCTGCTGAAGAACCACTCAACAGAGAAACATAGAAAGGAATAGGAGTAGAAGGGACATTGAACTTATCATTTGACTAGTACAAAAGAAAATGGTGCTTGTTGTTATGGTGACAATGGTGCTATGGTGCGGTCCGGATACTGGCTAGCTAGCTAGGTAGCTGGTCCTTCCAGAATTTCCCAATTTGGGATCAATAAAGTTCATCAATCTATCTATTTATCTATTCTCCGGAGCAGTGGGGAGTGGGCCGTTAGACCCAGCCATGGATGTATTAAGACAACAGCGTTGTAGGTACTATAATTACCTCTTAGAATATATTAATATTGTTTGTGTTTTGTATTAGTATACGTGTATTTGTTTTTAATTGTATATGCATTTTTCATGGAAGTTCCTCTGGACAAATGTTGCTTAGTCAATAAATGCTGTGATATGTAGCAGTGAGTGTTCTACATCTGTTCCTATAGAAATAAATAAACAAGAATAATAACATTGGGGCTACGTGAATTATAAACGAATACACTCTTTGTGTAGTCTGATGTGCTACTGTAGGTACATTCATACTTCTATGGGTTCAGGCATACAGTAGGTGTTTTTTTTAAATGTGCAGATACTGTGTGCAGATGTCTGGTAAGATTCTCAGTCAACCCGCTCATAGCAGAAATAAAGTCAAAGGCAAGTGAGCTTGAAAGCAGCACAGTTCCTTTCAATTTAGCATGAAAGCTGCAAGGCCACACTGTTAGCATGCGGAGAAGCTCAGGTGAGGGGAAAGAGGTGATTAGGCTGAGGAACGGAGCAGGGAGCTGATTGGTTGGGAGGAACTAACGAGGCTGATTCAGAGCAGGTGCCTAGATGGGCAAAGGAGGGAAAGCCAGTACAGAAAACAACTCAGTCCGGTCTACAAAAAGTCTGAAGGTATCTGGACACATTTATATATTAGGGCTGTCAATCGATCGCATGATTGTCCATAGTTAATTGCACATTTTTTATCTGTTCAAAATGTACCTTAAAGGGAGATTTGTCAAGTATTTAATACTCTTATCAACATGGGAGTGGGCAAATATACTGCTTTATGCAAATGTATGTATATATTTATTATTGGAAATTAATTAACAACACAGAACAATGACAAATATTGTCCAGAAACCCTCACAGGTACTGCATTTAGCATAAAAATATGCTCAAATCATAACGTGGAAAACTCAAGCCCAACAGGCAACAACAGCCATAATTTAGCGCAACTTTGGGGCGTTATTTAGCCTCCTTCTTGACAAGATAGTATGACATGGTTTAACCTTAACAATACATATATATATATATGCAATAAACTGTGCAACCACAGTGCTGTTGGGAAGTTTTCAGTGTACCACTGTGGCCAACCACATGCATATGAAGTGATGCCTATCTCAGTTACATCAGCTGTGGCTCAGGATGTTAATCGTAGGAGTTGGTAGAGGAAGTGAGATGAGTTTATAAGTAGGTATAGGGCGTATACCAAGTAAACAAATAGCCAGAAAGACATATCACTGCATCTCGCTGCTCTGTACTAAGCGTACAACCAATATGAAATAGATAATAGAGGGAACCTGTTTAACTTAACAAAAAACAGTATGTAATAAAGGAGTGTATGTTGAAGTACATGGGATTTATTATTATTGTTGTTTTTTACTGTGGTATCGACTACAAAATGTCTGGTATCCTGACATCTCTTATCTGAAGTTAGAGATTCATTTTGATTTCAAGACAACACAAACTGTCTTCTTGTGATCCGTGACTAAAAACAAAGCGCCAACGTTTTTCAATCATCTCTAATCAGCAGACGCTTTCGGAGACTCATATGACTAGTCGTATCTGACAGACAGGACAGATATGAGGGTTTACTGCAGACGCTAACTAAAGCAATAGAGATCCTTCATTTTACCCTCATGATTTATTTAATAAGAGACATCATCCTTTTGGCCATAATTCTGCATTAATTGCTGATCTTATTATCCAGTTCATGACCGGTGCTGAAGCACACAGTATCCCTGCATGCACAGGATATGTGTCCAGTCTATCACAGCACCCATGATAAATGCAGAGATCTACGCAGATATCTGAAACTAAACACACAATAATTAATCAGTTTTTCATTGTTCTAATCAGACATTCACAGTCACTGAAGCAACTTTGTAACTCAGCTGTAAGTTCTCAGCTGTAAGTTCGGGGAAAGGCGGCAGCAGGAAGTAAACGTGCTTATCTTCGGTTGTGGTTTACAAGCGGAGACATCTGCTGTAATGGCATTGGTTTACATGATATCACGTATTATAAGAAGCTGAGCTTGTAGACGTATAGATTCTCTCACGTTCTGTAATTCCCATCGTTATTTAACCCTCTGAGACCCACGATAGACCCGTTGTTGTCTTCTTTAGGGGGGCACAGGGGGTCTTTAGGGGGAGATAGCAGGTCAACAGATGTCACACAGAAGTTGTGTACATCATCTGAAAGCTGAAGATTAACTGAGATGCTGCTCAGCACTGTGGGTCAAGTTGATGGTCATCCCCATGCTCTATTATGTCTCATAAGTTGTTGCAGCAATTTTGGGGTTGACACCATTTGTTACACAGATTTGGTGCTAAATTTAACCATTTTTTTACCACTCGAGAATTGATAAAAAATGATCAATAATCCCTCCAAAATACCACATTAAGACACCAAGACCTTGAGGAACACCATAGAAAAAGCCATGCTGTGATTTGGGATCAAGAACTTTTGACATTTGGAGATTTATGCAAGAATTGCATTTTTCTGCGATTGGATGGCGAGCACTTCTGTTGTGTAAACTGCTCAGAAACCCCCTTATTCTCAATCTAGCTAGGAAAGCCATCCATCTTTTGAATGCTCTAGGTCTCTAGTTTGTGGCTGTAAAGTTTCATGAGGATGTGATTATCCTAGAGGTCACCACAGGTCATTTTATACAGTGAGGTCAAGTTTTAAAAAAAATGGTCACACTACAATGAAATGGCTCCTATGGGGACAAACATCATCACACATGAATACAGTTGGGCTCATTGGATCCACAAGAGTCTCAGCTTGGTGCATGGTTTTTGCCCCAAACTGCATGTGATTATCATAAAGTGGGCATGTCTGTAAAGGGGAGACTCGTGGGTACCCATAGAACCCATTTTCATTCACATATCTTGAGGTCAGAGGTCAAGGGACCCCTTTGAAAATGGCCATGCCAGTTTTTCCTCGCTAAAATCTAGCCCAACTTTGGAGCGTTATTTAACCTCCTTCCCAACAAGCTAGTATGACATGTTTGGTACCGATAGATTCCTCAGGTTTTGTAATTTTATATGGCATCTGTAGCTTCACTCTAGCTCTAAAATTTAACCTACTAGACATGATTTAATTCAGTCATTTGGTCTACATTTTATTCATTTAATTGTAAAAGCTTGTTAAAAACACATGAGCGATGGAAAAAAGAAACAGAAGTGAACCAGTGTGTGAAACAAAAGACAGAACAGCCTTCACAATCTTCTACTTTTACTTGTGTCTGCACGAGAGATGTGTAAGCATGCGTTGCGCTCATTTCTGTGGTTTCCTGTGTGTGTTGCATGATGCTCCTGTGTGTGAGTGACCTCAGAAAACAGAGATGCGTACTCTCAGTGTGCGGACAAGTTCCTCCTAGTTAATACTGTCTATTTAAAACGCACATATGTAAAGGAAGGGGTTGAGGGGTGGAAGTCACAAATAAAAAAAATAAAAATGCACGTGAAATGAAAAACGGAGCGATAAATTATCAAGTGATTAAGACAGTCGTGATATGATGAAAACAGAGACATGTTTTCACCACTTATGATTTAAGGAAAGCGGCCTCAAGGGTGGAAGTCACAAAAAATAATTGAAGAAATGGGAAGTGATGAAAATGAATGTGAATTGAATAATAGAGTGATTAATTGTTCAATTGATTTGATAAGCTTGATATTGACATTTTATTTTAATATGATAACCATTCATCATCCACAACACCCAACGGACTTTTATCGTTTACAGCACGCAATTTGTGTTACTTCCGCCTGCACTGTAGTCAGTAATCACTTCCCTTTTCTTTAATTATTTTGCTCTGATAAATGTCAATTTAGTGTTGTGGATGATGAATGATGAACGTAAGATGGTGAAAATGATGATACATTGCTCCGTTTTAATCAAAACACTTGATAATTTATTCAATTCAAATGCATTTTTAATCATCTAAATTTTTTATCAATTCATTTTTGTTACTTCCACCCCCTCACAGTTTACTTGTGATGAGCGCCCCTCTGTGGCTGCAAGGAAGGAGAGCTTTAAAAGGTCTCATATTGTGAAAAGTGAGATTTTCATGTCTTTTATATTATAAAGCAGGTTTAAGTGCCTTATAAATACTCTTAAACTATCAAAACACTCAATATTAGGAGAAATACACACAGCCCTTATTCAGAAAGTGTGCGTTTAAAACAAGCCGTTAGGATTTCTATCCATTTGTGATGTCACAAATATACAATATTTAGACCATTACACACTAAATGTGTCCCAGTTTATTTCCTGTTGCAGTGTATGTAAATAACATCAGCTGACAGGAAGATTGAATTGAACCTGAAAATGAGCACGATATGGGACCTTTAATAGAGACAGAGGTGAATCATGAATATAGTGAGTAAAATTCTACATAGCAAATAACACATTGACGGGAAATGTGCTGGTTTCATTAGAAAGTGTTACAAAACGTCTGGGAAAAATACTCATAGGCTTATGGTGATGTAATAGTTGCACAATATTTTTTTCCCGTTCAGCGTTCCAAATGAGCTCAGAGCCATTAGTCAGCATTTTGTGCGTATTATGTCCAAAAGAAGCTGACCAAGTTCCAGGTAGACAACTCCCTGTTTTTTTTAGTATGTGGTAGTAATGTTTGTGTATATCGTCTTATGGAGAAGCAGACAGGAGCGAGATGTGGATATAGATGGAAAATATGGGGTTGTTAATATGGTTCTTTGTTTTAACTACATCTTAAAAGGTCTAATACAAAATTTTAAATATAATGTGACCTTAAAATATTACAACTAGTCCAAAATTAAACCAAACTAAACTAAGCTGAGGCCACTGTTGGAGAAATAGGCTACACTGAGGAGGTTGCAAGGGTGCTACCACTTACTCACCTTGGGGTGCAACACAGTAAAACTACGGTGGAGTCTATTTGTGTCCACAGTGCTCTAAACTCAACATGCAGTAGGTGGAGGAACCTCACCATGGGTGTGCCTATAGCCTCCCAACAAAGTGACTCTCAGCTTCTGAAAGACAAATAACTAATACAAAAAGATTTAAATAGAATAAACACAAACAACCCAGCTGGTTAAAAGACAAAATAATTGAAGCAAACTAACTAAATGTCGAAGCGAATACACAAATAAATCAACTGAGCAGTATAAACAAACAGAAAACAATTACTCAAACAAATCAAAACAAAAGTAGTTTAAAGGGAGCAAAAACAGCAGCAGTGTTACTTTAGGTCAGAGCAAAAATTAAACACAAATATTAAGGCTAATAAAGCTGCAAGTTACTAAACACTGAGCCGCTCTACTCACCACTATGAAGCATCACACAGGAAGCAGTGGAACCAGGGTTTACGTAAGTGTCACATGGTCAAAGCTAAAACCAAAATAGCAAAGATAAATCACTAAGCACATGATTTAAAAGACAAACTACAGTTTAAAACTTTAGTTTACAAACCTGCAGCAACAGCAACACTACAACAGCATGGTGTCTGATATAACCTGTCCTGATTGGTGGGTTGGAGGAGGAGGAGGAGTCAGGTAAGAGGCTGCGTTCAACAACTGCAGACACTATTAGACACTAGACACTAATATTATAATATATATATATATGTGTTTAGATGTGCACATTGTATTAGATTTTATTTTGTTGTACTATTTATATTTAATACAGAATCTGAATCTCACTCTGAGTTAATGTTGTTGTTTACAAACTAAAGAACTGAGATATCTTTTTTTTTTAGTTTTTAATCTGAGTATTTGAAGTCAAACTGTTTATGCTGACTTATAAAACTACACAAATACATCTATTTTATTGCAATTGTATGTTCTTGAAATTAATTGCTGGCATTAAAAGTTGATTAATACCAATATAGTGTATGAAAGATTCTTTTTTTTTTAAAAATATTTTGTAAGGTTATTTCACTCCTCACTGTTGCAGAGATTCCCTTTCCTGTGGTCACTAGATGGCAGTATTGTCACACGGTAAACAATGCATTAAATCTGTGTGTGTGTATGTGAGAGAGAGAGAGAATCCCACACATTTTGAAAAGCATCCAAATCCTCCATTTTGACATAATATTTACATATACCCGTGCTCCAACTTGACTCTTGAAAACTAATAAACGGTCTCACCTCTGCCCTCTTTCCATAAGAAAAACCAAATATGAACATCTGTTCAGTGAAATGCTCCCCGAAAGACGTCAGTAGTGCACTAAGTGTTCCAAATAAAGGCATTAATCTGGGACAATGTGGAAAAACAATGAAATATGGTCTCCCTTACCAAGCAAAAGAGAGACAGAGAGAGAGAGAAACTACATTTGGTGACACGGTAGCACGGCTGAGGAGACTCTTGCCTTCTTTGTTTGACTACAGCAGTCAAACCTGTCAGTTTATATTTAGTGAATTCATCCATAAATACCTGGCAGAGCAGCTCATACTCTGCATCATTGCTTGGCTGGTGCTCAATGAAGCCAATGAAGACATTGTGACTCGATGGCTCCTTGTTTCGGTAGATTTTATCGTCAACTTTTGTTATTTCGTAATTTCCACAGACGGACGGGAAATTCGCTTTGCAGCGAGGGGTGCAAAGGTCTGCAAAAAAAACATGTTGAAGAACACACAAAGATCTATTCTGGCATCCAAAATGTTGATTTAACAACGACTGGATTTAAATTAAAAAATCTCCACAAATAACTCCTTCCAACCCATTTCCCACTCCTCCATAAATTCTCTATTTTCCAGGTGTTTGAGAGCCTAAAAGCTTCTCTCGAAACTCCTACAACACCCAGAAATCTCCTTGCTGCATCGATAATTATGTCAATTTTTTTCAGATTTTAGGGAAAAAATCAACTTGGTTAGGTTTAGGCAACAAAACTACTGAGTTAGGTTTAGAAAAAGATCGCCATTTGGGTTAAAGTAACTCCAGGAGTTAGGTGGCAAAAACTACCTAGATAGCTTCAGGAAGAGATCGTGGTTTGGGTTAAGAATATTAAATTCGTGTCTACGTACACAAATCAATACATTACATTTTGTGACTATTTCACGAACTGCTGAGTGACTGGACTGAAACTTACAAAAGGGAAATTCCTCATGCCTCCTGGCTGACTTTTCCTCCTTAGCTTCTTGTCTCACACCACATCTCGTCTTATACCCACTTCCTCATGTTTATGTCCTTTCTCAGATCTAACCCTGATTATCTCTGTTATTCTCTTTGGACAGTTAGCTTCCTATTGCTGCAAAGAAGACACTCAGCTTCCTTCTTCCTTCACAATCACATTCATGGTTTTTTCTATGGTGTTCCTCAAGGTCTTGGTGTCTTAATGTGGTATTTTGGAGGGATTATTGATCTTTTTTTATAAATTCTCGACTGGTATAAAATGGTTAAATTTAGCACCAAATCTGTGCAAATCAGAAATTGCTGCAACAACTTATGAGACATAATAGAGCATGGGGATGACCATCATATACTTCAATCATAATGTTTTAAACCCTTATACAATTTATTTTAAATAATTAATTAATGTTTATTTGTGATTTATGACTAGAACAACTTGACCCACAGTGCTGAGCAGCATCTCAAATTAATCTCCAGGTTCCCAGCTTTCAGATGATGTACACCTCTTGTATGTGACATCAACTGTTGACCTGCTATCTCCCCCTAAAGACCCCCTGTACCCCCCTAAAAAAGACAATCTATTGTGGGTCTCAGAGGGTTAATGTTTTGGCTTCATATCGCAATATATAGCCCAGACGTCTGAAATGCAAAAAATGCCTTAGGCTAAGTCTGCACTGCAGGGGGAGTCGGGTTAACCTACTATACTGGACTGGAGGGAAGGAAGGGGGGATGAAGAGGAGGAGGAGGAGGAGGAGGAGGGGGTGATGAAACCACCGTGGAGGTTTCAGATGACCGCTGACCAAGAGAAGGACCGAGGAATAGTCGTATGGCACGGTATGGAGTCTGGGTCTGTGTCCGGGGATTGAACCACAACCCCGGGGAGTTTATAACTGACTTTATCCTCGGATCTGGTGTTCTGCTGGAGCGCATACAGGTCCAACAGGAGGAGCTCAACGGAGCTGTTTCTAAGTGCATCACTGTCAGGTTTCACCACACGGCCCACGACGACGCTTTGAAACAAGGTGAGTAATATTTAAACGTTAAATAGTGACGTTTTGCTGCAGGAACGCGTGCGTAAAAGTAGCCAGAACAACACCGGACGTCCTGTGAATGTACCTTCAACTGGAGATGGGGGCGGATCGATACTCACAAGCTGCTCTGATTACTTACTAAAAAAAATATCTAAAATACAAACGTGGGTGGCTGCATCACTTCCAAAACTACTTTTCTATAATGTTTGTGCCAAAATAACTCTGACATATTTAGCTGCTACTTGTCACATGCAGATAAAAATACAATACAGCACTATTTGTGACAATAAAGTTCCACATGAGTCACTCTTTAAATATTTAAAAACAAAACATCCTGAAAGTTATAAGGCTTATTATATAATCATAGTATTTCTGTAAAATACTGGTCTGTTTTTTTAGTCTATAATTTTTTTTTTTTTTAAATAACCATTATTTTGAAAAATCACACCATTTAAGAAATCGTTATCATTAAAATTGTAACAAAAAATAAAAAAAGGTGGTATCGCCCATCCCTATTGAATTGCCTTTGAGTATAATGATCTTTTTTTTTTCTTTTCTTTTTTTATAAAAATGACCATTATTTTGAAAAATCACATACCCATTTAAGAAATCGTTATCATTAAAATTGTAACAAAAAATATCGGTATCTTACCGAAATAAAAAAAGTTTGGTATTGCCTCTCCCTATCGACTTGCCTTTGAGTGTAATGATCTTTTTTTTTTTTTCTAAAAATGACCATTATTTTGAAAAATCACATACCCATTTAAGAAATCGTTATCGTTAAAATTGTAACAAAAAGTATCGGTATCTTACCGAAATACAAAAAGTTTGGTATCGCCCATCCCTATCGACTTGCCTTTGAGTGTAATGATCTTTTTTTTTTTTTCTAAAAATGACCATTATTTTGAAAAATCACATACCCATTTAAGAAATCGTTATCGTTAAAATTGTAACAAAAAGTATCGGTATCTTACCGTAATAAAAAAAAGTTTTGTATATGTATAATGTACAGCTAGCGGGTCATTGTTGTGAAATAAACCCCCTTAGGAGGATGCTGGCATTTTAGATTTACATGCAGCATATACATGTAAATTAATTTATTGAATATCTTCTCTTTAAAGAAAAACACCTCGTCACTGTCCTGCTTGTGTTGCCTGTCTGGTCCTATACTCTCACGTACACAGAGCACTTGTCGGCTTATTGTTCAGGCATTTGCTCCAACAGTCAGGGCTAATCTTGTTTGACTGATCCTGTAGCATTAACCCGGCCAGACTTGGCCAGGTTAAACCAAGTACACCAGGTTACTGGGATGAGAGCACCAGAGGGGGTACAATCACAGGAATGATCAGTATGTTAGGACCCATCACTGGGAACAACACAACAAAACACCCTGTAGCTATTTTGAATAGAAAAGTACTATGCACTGTACCTTAAAGGGAGATTTATCAAGTATTTAATACTCTTATCAACATGGGAGTGGGCAAATATGCTGCTCTATGCAAATGTATGTATATATTTATTATTGGAAATCAATTAACAACACAAAACAATGACAGATATTGTCCAGAAACCCTCACAGGTACTGCATTCAGCATAAAAAAATATGCTCAAATCATAACATGGCAAACTGCAGCCCAACAGGCAACAACAGCTGTCAGTGTGTCAGTGTGCTGACTTGACTATGACTTGCCCCAAACTGCATGTGATTATCATAAAGTGGGCATGTCTGTAAAGGGGAGACTGTGGCGTTGTAGTAACAGATTGGGCCAGTAGGCGGTGCTGTCTCACCTGTTTGATGACATGGACATAAAACTGAATGTTGTGCTGTCATGCTTTGCTGCAACCATGGCTGTGGAGAACGGAGCCCGCCAAAATCAATAATAATTAAAAAATAAATGCGAAAATAAATAAATAAATAAATTTAAAAATAAATAAAAATGATACATAAATAAATAATTGATTCAATACTTGATATTTTTTGATATTTTCTTACACCCCTATCCGCCACTCATGCTAATAATATACTATATATACCCCTTCACCACCTCACCTTGTTACAAGGTGCTGCTGAAGGACCAGGATATCTAGTGTGTTGACATTCCTCTGAGCCATGAAAGGTCACTGAAGTGAATGTGTACACGAAACAGACCGGAGCTAAAAGATAACAATGGACCATGCTTGCATTGCATGCATGCATCCCTGCAATGCAAACGGATGAACTGGACCAGACTACAGGTGTGGAAACAAACATTAACTTACAATCACAAGTGCAGTTAGTACAAAAAGTACATTTGGGGCCATATAAAACTAAGATTTGAGGATAAAGTTTGTGTGGGTAATCTGAGGATCATCATTGGTATTTATGTACACACACTGAGTTTGTTAAAGGGTGTGAACGCCGGAGACAATGACTTGATTCTTCACAAACTGGCCCAAACAGAAAAGGTGTCTGAAGGTCAAACTGTGTGTGTGCGCTCTCCAGTGTTATTACCGAGTTAAGGCTAAATAACACTCCAAAGTTGGGCTAAATTTTAGTGAGGAAAAACTGGCATGGCCATTTTCAAAAGGGGTCCCTTGACCTCTGACCTCAAGATATGTGAATGAAAATGGGTTCTATGGGTACCCACGAGTCTCCCCTTTACAGACATGCCCACTTTATGATAATCACATACAGTTTGGGGTTCATACTGAGGTCCCTAAACAGTCTTGAATTACATAATTGACATACATGATGTTAGTCCCCATGTTCATTGTAGTGAGAACTTTTTTTTTAATCTTTACCTAACTGTATAAAATGACCTGTGGTGACCTCTAGGATAATCAAAGCCTCATGAAACTTTACAGCCACAAACTAGAGATCTAGAGCATTCAGAGAATGGATGGATCAAACTAGAGACCTAGAGCATTCAGAGGAGGGATGGCTTTCCTAGCTAGATTGCCAATAAGGGGGTTTCTGAGCAGTTTACACAACCGAAGCGCTTGTCATCCAATCGCCGAAAAATGCAATTCTTGCAGAAACAACTTGACACACAGTGCTGAGCTGCATCTCTAATTAATCTTCAGGTTCCCAGCTTTCAGATGATGTACACCACTTCTATGTGACATCTACTGTTGACCTGCTATCTCTCCCTAAAGACCCCCTGTACCCCCCTCGAGAACACGGTCTATTGTGGGTCTCAGGGGGTTAATTTTGCATGACAACTTAAGACAGTTCTGATCAGTGCTGATGCCGAGTCAGTGTGTGTGCAGCAGGACGCAGCTCTGGATCTAAATTTAGAGGTAAAGCCTCTAATCGGTTAACTGCAGCCTTTGTTAAGGAGCGAAGCACCAGCTGCTCCTGACCATCCTCCTCCTCCTCCTCCTCCTCCACTTCACCCATATGGCCCAGAAAATAGCACTAAAGTGTCAAAGTCAAGTTTGAAGGCTTAGCAGGCGAAAAGACGGCACACTGTTGTGAAGGGTGGAAGCAATAAAAATTAATTGATAAAAATGGATGTGAATTGAAAAATGGAGCGATAAATTATCAAGTGATTTGATTAATTTTAAACAGTCGTGATATGACGAAAACAAAGCCGCGTTTCATCATTTTGACCATCTTACATTCATCATTCACAAAACAAAATTGACATTTATCATTAAAGGAAAGTGACCTCAAGGGAGGAGGTAACGAAAGTTAGTTGAAGAAAAGGGAAGTGATGAAAATGAAGGTGAATTGAGAAATAGAGTGATGAATGATCTTGACTCAGTTGCCCATAAAGTTATAATAATATAAACTTGTTATGCATTTTAATTAATTCAATTAATACATCTTTTTTTTAAAGAAAATCATTGAAGAAAATTGACTGACATCAACACAAAAGCATAACAGAATAGAAATAGAATAGAAAGCTTTATTGTCATTGTACATGGTACAACGAAATTGGAGGGCTTCTCCTGAACAGTACAGTTAAAAAATAATAAATAAAAAGAAACAGACAGCTACAATACGCATTCATTACACCATTATACACATAACATTCACGGTACCCATTCGTTCCCTACATAATACAGATATATTGGAGTGCTACTCCAGATCAGTGCAAACTGATATTGATACTGTTATAATATAACAGATATTAAAGCGACTAGTAAACTGCTTACTCTATTAAAGTGGAAACTATGCACCTACTTGGATGATATCTGTAGGAGTTACACATGATGTCTGTACATTTATGTCTGTTTATCTTTGCTGCATATGTTACGTTAACCACGGGTGGCAGTGTAGAGAGATGTTGCAGGTAAACAAATATCGGACACAGGTGGAACAGAGCGTGTCATCATGCATGAGTGACGTGGGATTGCACGCTTTTTTGCAGCTCGCACGCTGAACGCTCGGGGCAGCCGCACCAGAAAAGCCATCAAGTCATCTATCATTAACAAGGTGTGTCTGCATAAAAGTAACTATGCTGCCAAGTGAGTTTTCTTTATTTCTTTATTAATCGGGAACATCACCACCCAACAGTGAATATTGCCTGGTCATTACTCATTAAGCGTGTAGAGAACACAGTCTTCTCCTGCAACCGGCCCAGTCACTACAATATCTCCAACTCTCACACTAACTTTCGTTACTTCCTCCCTTGAGGCCACTTTCCTTAAATGATAAATGGCAATTTTGTGTTGTGAATGATGAATGTAAGATGGTGAAAATGATGAAACGTGGTTCTGTATTCATCATATCACATAATCGGCTTTCAATTAATCAAAGCACTTGATAATTTATCGCTCAATTTTTCAATTCACATCCATTTTTATCAATTAATTGTTTTTACTTCCACCCCTCGTACTCTGTACACAATATAAATGTATTTGACTGGCCAACGCAGCATGTTGCCTGATGATGTTGGACACATTTTTAAGACTTATATAACTTTTTTGCTGAACAACTTATTACTCTTACCTCTTCCTCGCTCTCTCACGGTCTCAGCAGATCTTATCCACAACTATTTATGTGCACATACTCTCCGACATCGTAGTGGGCTACAGCAATGTGTGTTCATTTCTTCTTATCGTATAAATACATTTGCTATATGATTGTCGGTGTGTTGTGGAAGTAGGCGGTGGAGGAAGTGATTGCCTACCGCAGACAAGGGGCCGCAGACCGCACAGTTTCAAATCTCTACATGCGAACGTCAGGTCTTAATTCACTGCAGGGGTTTTGCTGCAAGCTTGTGCATGAACCATGCAGTGGTTCCTCTTCCGCAACCCCCTGTCACTGTCTTGCCTTTCTCCCACTTTATTTAATAAAGGAAAGTTACTGTAGGCCACAGTTTATAACCCCTTCCCTAGATTTTAATCTTTTTAAACTCCCTTTCCTGCTCTGTTTTGTATCACTGGCAGGTCAACATGTCCTCACATTCCAACACTGCAAATGACCAGCCAACACTTCCAAATGGAATATAATATTAATAAGTATGTTTTCTTTAGTGTATAATCACCTGAAAATAATAATCTTTTTGTTACCTTAGAATGAGCCGTTTATATCTACATATGGAGCGGGTCGTCTTCACGAAGCCCAGAATGGGTCGTGTCTAGAAGGTAACCCGCAAATTGTGAAATCTCCCTCGAGATTCATGGAGCCATGAGAAGCGTTGTAGTTTAAGCACGGCGGGTCACCAAGTTGTTGTCACAAATAGCTAAACCTTTTTTTTTCACCTGTAGAGAAAACAATTGACAAGCATGACAGATATTGTAGTGACTGGACCGGGTGCAGGAGAAGACTGTGTTCTCTACACGCTTAATGAGTAATGACCAGGCAATATTCACTGTTGCGTGATGTTCCCGTTTAATAAAGAAAACTCACTTGGCAGCATAGTTACTTTTATGCAGACAGACTTTGTTAATGATAGATGACTTGATGGCTTTCTGGTGTGGCTGCCCCGAGCGTTCAGCGTGCGAGCTGTAAAAAAGCGTGCGATCCCACGTCACTCATGCATGATGACACGCTCTGTTCCACCTGTGTCCCATATTTGTTTACCTGCAACACCTCTCTACACTGCCACCCGTGGTTAACGTAACATATGCAGCAAAGATAAACAGACATAAATGTACAGATATGTTGCGTTATGTAACGTTATACAAGAAAGGCTGCTAAGATAGCCCAGAATGGGTCGTTTCTAGAAGGTAACCCGCAAATTGTGAAATCTCGCGAGATTCACGGAGCCACGAGAAGCGTTGTAGTTTAAGCACGGCGGGTCACCAAGTGGTTGTCACGGCTGATACTTTGTTAGCCACAACAGTTGGCACTGCTAACGTTGGTAAGCTTCTGAATCCACCGGTTCGCTACGCTGATGGGCCGGTAAACTACTTAAACAGAGTTTGGTTGGAGAAGTTAACTCTATATATAGTCACGTGGTGCATTCAAATTCTCGTGAGCTCGTGTTTACAACATGGGAAGTCGTGTACACAATATGCTTGGCGTTCAAGTGGTTAAGTCGTGAGAACACCGCTGCTAGGCAACGGCAATATTAGCATTACTGTTGTCGTCTATAAGCCACAGAGGCTAACAATTTTGCAAGCTAGCAAGTTAGTGACATAATGCAGTAAATGCATTAAAAAATATTTTCACCTGTAGAGAAAACAATTTAGATCAGCCTCTCGGGGCTTCCGTAATTTCCTAATCGTAATAAATAATATACGGTATAGAAGTTGGTTGGATTTTTTTTTTCTCACTTGCCTCTCAGGGCTTCTGTAGGAATACACAAGTATTAAGAATGAGTGAATTAAACTCAGAAAATGGAAAAGGATTCTGTGCCAACTTTCAGAACTGAACTGAGAACTGGTGGTAGGAATTAGGGTTTTATACTGGGAATAGAAATATGGGTATTTACCAGGAATTTTTCACCAAAGTCTTCGCCGGTTTCTCGGAAACATTCGGGCCGAATGAAGTGATTAGACGCGCTTATTACAGTCCTGTGACCGCCACAGATACCAGATTTTTATCCTTCTTCACCATCACGTGGACTAATAACTTAATAACTTCATAAAGACGGTCAGATGCTCCCAAATTACCAGTCAGATATATTCACAGTGATAAGGGGATACACTGAAAACAGATGATTCTGAATAGTTCGTTTTTTTAAACCTCAAAGTTTAATTTCAAACTTCCTTCGTGGCGAGAGTTTCAGTTTGAACACATGGCTTTGCTACTACAATGAGCCTGTGTATTTCCAGAGAGGGATCTCTGAAGAGCTGCTCACATTATTCTCATGTCCATTGATGCCTTGTGGGAACTAAAACAAACGTCAGCTTTAAATGAAGCCGAAGCTCGACCTTTCATCTCCCTCACTGTTCTCAGGATATCTGATCCTTCAAATTCTGGAGGTGGAGTTAGTGAGTAAATGACAACAAAAGGGAAGGTCCTTCTCACACATTTTCTTGTTCTGCAGACTTGAAGAGATCCATTATATTTCTTGACTCCAAGCATAAAACTTTCATTTTGATAATGTTCACCTAAAAATTTTTTTAATTTATTAACAGTCCTTTCACTTACTTTTAGAACAACTCTTAGCATCAAGTCCAGGCGTTGGACGCCCAACTCAAGGACATTCATTGCTTCGGGTATTTCATAATTTACATCAAGGTAAGACAATTCTATGTATACATAGCCATTAATCATTTTTCTCAGAGATTACATCACCAACTTTTACTCAAAATACTCAGAGTTGAATCTGGACAAGGATGTTCCCCAAGCTGAGAGAATGTGCTGAAAGACAATCAGGCTTTCAACGTTCGTAGCTATACCTAAAAGTAATGCACTTTAATTCTTATATATATATATATCCCATGAAATCAATTTGTATATAATCCACGTAATTTTAATACAGAGCGACAAACAGTGCATATGGAGGAGGTCGGGTTGGATGGGTGGGTCAAAAAACACCGGACTTTCGCCCAGTAGACCGGTATTGGTGCCCCGTGTGAGTCAATGTTGATTTATTTGTCACGTAACTTCGTACTTAATTTAAACCACTTCCGGTGTTATTTTAAACCAAATCTTGATCTTTTCCTTAACCTGACTAAGTAGTTTTTGGCACGTAACTTAGTTACGTCACGATCTAGTTTTTTTTGCCTAAATTGTTTCCTGTGAAGACGGAAGTTTATTTTGAAGAGACAGGAGCGAAAATTTATGCGGGACATTTGTAGGACGTAAAATGAGGAATAACTTTTCGAAAGATATCATACGAACCGTTGTATGAGAATACGCTGAGTGGCTACACGCTTGGTAAAAAACGACCAGCAACTACCGTGTTATGAGGTAAAATGACTGTTTTTATCAATGGAGTCTGGTGGCTTCGAAGAGAGCGTAGATAACGGCTTCAGTTCCCCGTCAGAAAGGACTGTATGATCTGGTCTGTCTCATCAAACCAAAGAATATTTTCTAATAATATGTGGCTCATTGAATTCCAGGCAAACTCTCTTTTTCTAAACCTAACTAAGTAGTTTTATTTTGAAAAGACTGCAATGGAAATTGCTATTGCTGGACATTCGTTGGAAAAAGCAAGAAAAATAAGTTTTATGAGAAATAAGAAAAAATTTGTTGGAAGCTATGCAGTGCGTCACAAAAAAAAAAAAGGGAACATGCATGTCCAGATTCAACTTTGAATATTTTGAGGAAAAGTTAGTGATGTAATGAGAATGAAGTTGAACAAAAAAGTCATAAGATAATGATGATAACATGTTTTTACACAAAAAAGTATAATCTTATGGGAAGAAAGTCATGTTATTTAATATAACTTGACTCTTAGTATATAGTACCCAGTATCATGTGTGAATACATCATGCCTGTGCAGAAACCCTATATAGTATAAACAGAACTGTTCTTCACGGTTCAGCGTAGTGTTAGATGAGTTGCACTGACAGGCTCCAGGTCTCCGAGCAGCAGTGAGTAGTTGGTGGATATAAAGCTGACATGTTTTAACAGCTGCAGCAGTGTGAGATTACCGAACAGCAGCAGCAGTGACCTGCAGAGCTCAACTACACTTGTCAACTCTGCAGGGAGCGAAAACAACTCTCAAGGGGACGAATCATTGCCGCACGCAGGATTTGAGCGCGTGTTAAAAAATTATTTTAGCTGAAATCCTTCCAGCTTTCTGAACATACATGCTTTCTTCCACACAATGTAATTACATACAGACATGAATGCACAGCCACAGTAATCTGCACATGCAAACACATATATTCATAGATTTACATGTATGTACATGTTTAAAATCCATCATTCCTCAGTGTACACATATCAAAGCAGGCGGTATGAGTACATTCAATTGTTGCTTTGTTTATTGGGCCACAGGAGCCGGGACTGTGTGTCAAAGGTGATGCAGGTCCAGATGTTCGGTCCACATCAGGGAGCGAGACTAAAGGTTTTCATATATGGGAAACATTTTTTTCTCTGGATGCCTTTCTGTCAGCATCACGGGCTGACGTCAGATTCAGCAAACCTGCTTTGTCAAGGTGACAGAAATGAAACAAACCATATCGGATACGACCACTTTGCCTTCAAAATAAAAGCATGGAAACTTGTCTATGGAGCTGTAAAAGTAGAGATTTAGCATCCTCCATCAGAACATTCAGCCACTAGATGTCGTATTCTCCCTCCTCCGTTCCAATGCATTTACTTCACAACAAGTCGTTGCCAGGCACTTAACGTCAATCTCAGCCATTTATGCAGGTTTTTTTTCTACACTAACTTGCGACACAGAGATACCATGTGATACCAATGTCGTTTTACAATCGGCTCACAAGCCTTGTTAGAAGTGGGAACCAAAAGTCACATATCTTCCACAGAAATAAAAAAAACATTAATTTTGGACCCGCCAACATTTTTGATTAATGATGAATGATTAATTCACAATCATGATAATTTTTTTCAGGAAAAGCCATACTTTTATTCAAGGCTCTGCGGATGTATAATTGTTATTTTTAAATATTATAATATATAAATATCAGTGTACGAATGTGTGTGTGAATGCTGACATGGGGGTTGGGAGACTAGAAAAGCGCTGTATAAATGCCAAGTAACTAAAAAAAACGTGGAGGTTTCAGGTCAGAAAAATTTCCGACAGGACTTGTGTCCTCGGTATTTGTGAAATCCTGGCTACTGCCTAATGGAGCACGGAATCTAAATAAAATAAAATAAAATAAAATAAAATAAAATAATTAAAATAAAATTAAATAAAATTAAACCAAAATAGAGATATTAAAATAAATGAATAAATACATAACTGACTCAATAAATAAATACATATCTCCTTAATTATTATAATAATCACTATTATTATTATTAGTAGTAGTTGTAGTAATAGTAATAATAATAATAATTTGTTTTTTTAATATTTACTGTTAATTGTTTATTTATTGAGTCTTTTATTTATTTATTTTTGAGTTAGGCAGGTTGCGTCCTCCATACAGCCTTGGGGGTCTTTGTGGATTATTCTCCCCCACGCTTTTATTTTGCAAGTTTCGGGAAGTACTACACGCACATACACTCTCTCTTTCTCCGTCTTTGTGGACTCGGTATGTGTGTGTCTGTCCGTCAGCAGAATAAAACGACAGAGCTGTCGGTGCACAGACACAGAATCCTGTCCGAGCCTCGGGTCCGGACTTAAAGCCTTTACCAGGCATCCTAACCTAAAGCCTGATCCCGGGTCGGTGTAGGTGGGGGGGGCCCCGCTCCGCACCGGGTCCATGGCCTGATCTGTTGCCCCGGCGGCCGATCAGCTGCAGCTGAAGCCTCCGAGATGCTCCGAGCTCTCTGCAGCTGCACAACAACACCAGCAGCACCGAGACCGGCCCGGGGACGCAGCTATGCTTTTCAGACGGAGAGCCAGGTAACGGGGGAAAGGGGGAGAAAGGGGGAGAAAGCGGCCGGCTGGGATGCACTGATTGCGGGGTAATAAAAATGTGTCGCTGCGCTGTGATCCTGCAGAGAAACTGGAGAAGGTGTGGGTGGAGGGGCTGCTTCAAAGGCCCTTTTCTCACAACAGTTTTTCAATGCATCTGCGAGATTCAGTCGTGTCTATTACAGTGCGTGTGTGTGCGTGCGCGTGTGTGTGTGTGTGCGTGTGAATGAAAGCTGTGATGTATACTGAGGGCTTCTTTGTGTGGTGGGGTGGTGGCCACTGCTGAGTCCTCTGTGTGCAGCACCGCTCTTATTCTATATTCAGCTTAAGGCTATTCTACCTCTGCTTTCCATGTGTTTATGACACATGTTTATTATTGTGTGGTGACTCTCAGTTATTGTTACCATCATGAATGGTTTGTGTTGTGAGACATCTCCATCACTCACCACCTTGTGTCTCTAATTAACACTGTGGTTCTGGGCCCACAGGCAAGTCCTTTCACTAACAACACGCTTTACATTTATTATTTATTATTGCACAATATCATATCTAGGACGGAGTATTAGGGTCACATTGATGTGGGGGGAAAAAATCTGAGATTTTGAGAAAAAAGTCATATTATAAGAAAAAAAAGTTGTCATTTAATGAGAATAAAGTCATACTATTTAAAGAAAAAAAAATTTGTAATATTACGCGAATAAAGTCGTAACTTTATGAGAAAAAAGTCATAATATTATGAGAATAAAGTCAGAAGTTTACGAGAAAAAAAGTCGTAATATTACGAGAATAAAGTCATAAATTTACAAGAAAAAAAAGTAATAAAATTACGAGAATAAAGTCATAACTTTACGAGAAAAAAAGTCGGAATATTACGAGAATAAAGTCATAACTTTACGAGAAAAAAAGTTGTAATATTACGAGAATAAAGTCATAACTTTACGAGAAAAAAAGCTGTAATATTACAAGAATAAAGTCATAACTTTAGGAGAAAAAAAGTGGTAATATTATGAGAATAAAGTCATAAGATTTCGAGAAAAAAAGTCGTAATATTATGAGAATAAAGTCATAAATTTACAAGAAAAAAGTCGTAATATTATGAGAATAAAGTCATAAGTTTACGAGAAAAAAGTCGTAATATTATGAGAATAAAGTCATAAGTTTACGAGAAAAAAGTCTTAATATTATGAGAATAAAGTCATAAGTTTACGAGAAAAAAGTCGTGATATTATGAGAATAAAGTCAGAAGTTTACGAGAAAAAAGTCGGAATATTACGAGAATAAAGTCAGAAGTTTACGAGAAAAAAGTCATAATATTACAAGAATAAAGTCTGTCTAATATTATGACTTTATTCTTGAAATCTCAGATTAATTTTTTTTCCTCAATGTGGCCCTAATACTCCGTCGTACATAACTACATGGCAGCAATAAACAACAATTTTCATAGTGAATTAATCTGTGTATATGTTGTATGTATAAATTTGTTAAGACAAAAAAAATGACAGAAAAAAATAGTTTTATTCTATTAGTAGCCTAATAGGTTGTTTGTGTCAATTGAGCAGTAAGAAGTGGTTGAATGAGACGCGGTCGGTCATTTCAGCTCCATCCATGTAACGCTCTTATTATTGTATAACAAGGCGGTGGCGTGACAGAACAGACTTCTTGAGTCGTGATGACTGCGTTCAGTCGGACTGTAAGTTTACATCGTGGTATGCAAACGCACACAAGTGGTTCTCCCACTCACAAATTCAGCTTCTGCACCAGAGTACAAAATGCAGTTGTTCAGTGTTACAGTAGCAGGAATGTGAAACTCCCTGCATGTGCAAACTGTCTCCCCGTCTGTCTCTCTGCAGGGCTTTGACATTACAGACATACTGTAGCTCTGTCTGCTGCTGCTGCTGCCAAAAAAAAAGGACGAATCAATGACGTTCTTCACAATCCTGTAAATTCAATATTACCATAAAATCCTGTTTATTGATTCACAGCGTTGGTCACGATGACCTAACCAACAGTCTCTTTCTCGTCTCTCTCTCTCTCTCTCTCCAGCCTGAGGCATGTTTGAGTTGTCATTTACATACTCAGCTCTGATTGGTTGGTTATTTTCTCCCTTTGCCACCATGCTGCCCATGCATTGAAGTAGTTCATATATACAGTTATTTAGAATAACATGGTAAAAAGTTTGTGTTTATCCCTTTGAGATTAAGGAACGAAACATCTTAACTATCATCTTAACAATTAGGTGAGACCTCAGAGGATTCATCCCCAGTGTCAGTAACATTGTGACTGTTACTACGCCTGAGTAAACTGTGATGAACCAAAGGAAAAAATTATATTTTTACAGTGGATAACACCATTACAGCAATGATGCCATGCAACAGAGATGCCACTGAATTCATTCAGCAACTCCTTGACTACAACTGTGACCAAAGCAGATATAAATAACACAAAGCACATAGATTCTACAAAGGTTTTTAGTAAGGATAGGACCAGGAGGACTCTCCATTTGGATACCCAAACGGGTTTTCTACCTCTTGAAAGGGAATCTGGCTCTAAAATACTACTGATATCCACTACAGGAGGCTATGTGCACACAATGGAGCCTTTGGCCATGACATTTACCCTGTGTATAAAGTATAAAATAGTATAAAATCAATAAAAAAAAATAAAAAAATTGTATAATTTTGACTCCAAATGGGAGTAGTTTTATTATAATAATGAAATATAATGAAGTAAAAATTAGATTAACATCAATAACAATGTAAATAACATAACAAAAAAGAGTCCAAAGTCAAGTATGTGCATTCAATATAAAAACGTTGTAAAAATACAATTTATCGTGTGTTGATTCTGTAACTAAAATATTTAAATCGTTGCCAAACAAACACTGTTTGGACGAAATACAGAGTGGAGTGTTGTTTTAGTAGCGTTAAGGCCTTTTAGAAACTATTCAGAAAAAAAGACCAACACAGCGTTTTATGAAGTTTTTAAAGGCGGAGTTTTAACACACAGCTCAGCGTTGGTTGGTTAGTATTTCTATAATGCAGCTGGTCCTTTTGTCTCTGCATGTTTCAGGCTGCTTTCCTCCCCGTGATGATGATGAAGCCTTAGTCATGTTTAGTTTATGACTCATCCAAATGTCTCTCTCTATCCCTCTTTTTACCTCCTCCACCCTTCTCTCTCTCCCACGCTCTGCCTGTCTCCTCTCTTTTTTTTTTTTTATATGACATCATCTCTCTTGGTCCCCCTCCTCCACCTCATAACATCATCTCCCCATCCATCCATCCATCCATCCATCCATCCATCCATCCATCCATCCATCCATCCATCCATCCATCCATCCATCCATCCATCCATCCATCCATCCATCCATCCATCCATCCATCCATCCATCCATCCATCCATCCATACCTCTGCCCCCCCCCCCCCCCCCCCCCCTCCTCCCAGGATGTTGCGGTGGCTGGTCGGTGGTCGGGTTGGCCCAATCTGGATGTGGAAGGCGCTGCTGCTCTTCGTTGCCATTGGGTTCGCTGGCCAGCTGTTGGGAGTCATCTTCAACAAGAGGTATCTTATTTCATTTACTCCTTTTATATTATTTTATCTTCAGCTGTAGCTTCAGTTCTATCTTTAGCCGTACAACCTGAGTCTCTATTAGGGCTGTCAATCGATTAAAATAGTTCATCGCAATTAATCGCACATTTATTATCTGCTCAAAATGTACCTTAAAAGGAGATTTTTCAAGTATTTAATACTCTTATCATCATGGGAGTGGACAAATCTGCTGCTCTCTGCAAATGTATGTATATATTTATTACTGTAAATCAATTAACAACACAAAACAATGACAAGTATTGTCCAGAAACCCTCACAGGTACTGCATTTAGCATAAAAAATATGCTCAAGTCATAACAAACATAGCAAACTCAAGCAAGTTTAGAACATTGTGATAGAAGTAGAAGTTGTTGCAGCAATTTTTGGGTTAATAGCATTTGTTACACAGATTTGGTGCTAAATTTAACCATTTTTTTGCACTCGAGAATTGATTAAAAAATGATCAATAATCCCTCCAAAATACCACATTAAGACACCAAGACCTTGAGGAACACCATAGAAAAAGCCATGCTGTGATTTGGTGCCAAAAACTTTTGACATTTGGAGATTTCTGCAATAATTGTGGTCCATGTCTGTAAAGGGGAGACTCGTGGGTACCCATAGAATCCATTTTCAATCACATATCTTGAGGTCAGAGGTCAAGGGATGCCTTTGAAAATGCTCATGCCAGTTTTTCCTCACCAAAATTTTGCACGAGTTTGGAGCGTTATTTAACCTCCTTCACGACTAGTTAGTATGACATGGTTGGTACCAATGGATTCATTAGGTTTTTTAGTTTCAGTTGATGCCAGTATCTTCACTCTAGCTTTAAAACTGAGCCCGCTACAACCTCTGAAACATCAGTGACAAGTTGTGTTAACTTGTCAAAGAAATTAGTGGTGGTAAAACCAATTTGCGCTGACGCGTTATTATCGTGTTAACTTTGAAAGCCGCTGATTGAGTTGCTTCTCTGAGTGTTAAGGAGTGTCTCAGCTGTTCACCACAGCAGCACGAGTTGACTTGTTTTTCACCGGCTGCTCGCCATGTGACGGCGGCGACCACAAGAACCACGATAGAGGAACGATAGAGGAGCTGAATGTATACTGGTGGTGGAACCCTTTAATCACAGGACACCTCTTTACCAAACACACAAAGAATCGTTGTGTCGACAGAAAAGGCTTGGAGCGCCGTCAGTGGGATTATGTCCATGATATCAGTCAGTTAAAGCTGCAGTAGGCAGAATGTTTTTGGCAAAAAATTCCATAAGCTTTCAGCATAATTCAGGTGTTTTGAGAGACTTCTGCACCTCCTCATGCATCTGTTTTCAGGCTTTAAAAAATCGAGCCCGTGACGGGAGACTTTGACCAATCACAGGTCATTACATAGAGAGAGAGAGCGTTCCTATTGGCTGTATATTCAACGGAGGCAGCTGTCAATCAAACTCCGATCTAACGGTCAAACTAGGCAGCGCTGATCAAACATGAATCAATATTCTGTTACTGTAATGCCTATAAAATGTTTTCAGAAACATCTTGTAGTGTACTATGACACAGTTTGCCTAAACATTTTTTTTTTTTTTTTTTAAATCTTACAGTATCGCAATATATTGAATCGTAACTCCTGTATCGTGTATTCTTGCCAATACACAGCCCTATTAAATAATAATAATAATATTAAATTAATTTGCGACTAATCGCGATTAAATATTCTAATCGATTGACAGCCCTAATTTAATATTATAAATATATTTTATTATAATATAGGCCTATTTATGTTTATATAATACTCACAAAGACCTATTGCTCCAGTGCAAATGGGTCTCCAGCGAGATGAATTTGCACCCAAAACTCATTATAATTGCCAACACAGCCTCAATAATTTTCGACAGAAAACAACAACAACAACAACAAAAAAATACGACCCCAAATCACCAAGATGCCGATTCGCATATATTGGAAATATGGTTGGTATTTTTACTTGACAAAGATTCGCACAGGATTAAGATCACAGACAACCTCCGCAATTATTGCAGATTACCAGATGTCCCCAGGTAATACCAGTCCTGTGTGAGCAGGGCTTACCTGGGGGGCTGAAAGGGTTAATGCTTGTATGCACTTCTTCTTCTTCTCCTCCTTGAACTTTGCTCGTCTTACACCTCAGCGTTCGATCACAGAGATCTCATCTAAAGCGCCGGGATGGTGTTTAAACACACACACGACGGCTTTGTTGAATCTGAGCTCACGTTTCATCCTAAAATCCACTGAGATTGAGCCGAGACGTGTTCGCAGCCTCGTGTTGCTGCTACAAACTCATGATCATTAAAAAGATGCTTCAGTCTTGTAGCGACGACCTGAAAAATGAGCATTTAGCAACGCAAGATATGAAATATTTATCTGGCAAATTGAAACAAGCTGTGCTTTTACTTTTACTGTATTTTTTGATCGTCATTTAAAAGATTAAAAGAGAATAGAGACGAAGAAGACTGCTCAGTGTTATAATTGTTAGTGGACAATCCGTCTTTTAAAGAAGGCAGTCTCTGCAGCCTGATTGAAATGAGGATTTTTCTCATTTTAAGACAGTATTTTGTTCTCATACAGCTACTTTAAGTTACATTTAAGAATTTATTTTTATGGTAAAAAATCTTTCTCAGTGTATGGTTTGAACAGATGTCTGATTTTGGTATTAATACACAGTAAGACCTTTATACTGAAGTCAATTATTAACCCTGAAGTAGTCTCAGACCTGACTTTGACCTCTCTCTCTCTCTTTCCTTGTGCAGCACAGGGCCTCTTCAAAGCTCTCTGTTTAACTCCTTCACTTTATCCTCTTAACATCTGGGTCCACGGGCCCTGAGGGAGGTTCAGGTTTCAGTCCCTCTGCCTGTTGAGAGCATTTCTATGGTCAGAACCTAAAAGTTACGCTGCCCTCTAACTGACTTACGCACTAGAGCCTGACTGATGCTGGATTTTTTAGTGCGATGCCAGTGTTGATATTTTCAATAAGGATCCCTTAGATTTGGCTGTTAAAGAATTATTTATAGTTGAGTCATCTACTTGTGTACCGATCGGTCTCTACTGTAAACCTAGCTGCAAACTTCCCCTCTTACATCCCAGAAAAGTGTTTTCACTTCACAAGAATGACGGCATCGCTCAGCAGTCTCATGTTACGAAAGATAGACTCTCGAGTTGTTGGTTAATAATTTACCTCTAAAATCAGATTATTTTTTTTTATTGTTACTTTAAAATGTCAATGCAAAATGCAAGAGAACATTATTTAAAAAAACTCTCGTTAGCTCTTAGTTAAAATTAAAGCTGTATTAATTGTTTTGTTTTTTGGGGGTTTTTTTTGGCCACTGGGGTATCGAGGACGGAACCTGCCAAAATCAAAAATGAGATGATAAATAAGTTTTGGGGAAATAGATAAGTTGTGAAATGCAAAGGAAAGTAAAAAATGAATATAAAATGAATAAAAAATATTTGCAAAAATAAATAAATGAATTACAAATAAATTCAAAAATAAATTATTAAATAAAAAATAAACTCGAAAATAAATAAACACATTTAAAAAATAATAAAAATAAATACATGAATAAGCAAAAGGGAAGGGAAAATCGTAAAAAATAAATATAAAATAAATAAAAAATAATTGCAAAAATAAATAAATGAATTACAAATAAATGAATAAATAAAAAACAAACTAAAAAAAAAAAAATAATAATAAAAAAAAATACCTGAATAAATAAAAGAAAAATTAAAAAGAAGTAAATAAATAAGGGAATTAATGCAAAGGTAAATAAATAAATAAAACAGAAATATCAATATATATCACATTTAATTAATTAATTAACGGCTACATTTATTTTTAATATTATTTTTGCTACATTTAATAACATATTTATTTATTTATTTATCTTGTCATTTATTTTATTGATAGTTTACCAGAAAATCAAGGCAACGGGGTAAAAGGGGCTAAAAAGCCGTGTAGAGCTGAGGGGAACTACAGAGTACTTGATAATTGATGGAGTCATTTGATCCTTTGCTGTAGGATTTTAAACACACCCAGTTTGAAATGTGATCTGAAGTTACTTTATCTGTCCTCCAGCAGTGTCCAGCCAGCTGTCCGCTCCATCTTCACGTCCCCTGACGCCGCGGGCCCGTCTCTGGGCTCCTGTCAGCCCCACACCCACATCACCTTCCTGAAGACCCACAAGACGGCCAGCAGCACCATGCTCAACATGCTGTACCGCTTCGGGGAGGAGCGCGACCTCCGCTTCGCCCTGCCACTGGGCTACCAGCTGGGCTACCCGCTGCCCTTCAACGCTCACAGGGTCAAAGGTTACCGGGGTCCCAGGGCCTTGGAGTTCCACATCATGTGCAATCACATGAGATTCAATAAGCCCGAGGTGAGTTATTCTGAAGAGGAGCGGGGGAGGTGGAATGATGATGATGATCATGGGATGTTCTGTAGTGATGTGGGTACGTTGTAATATCATTTATAAATTTGTGTTGACGTTTATTGTTTTTTATCCACAGCTTCAACCCACATATAGAAAATTATAGGTCTTCATATATAGTCAAACTGAACTTTTCCTCATGTTCCTAAAATATGAGCCAGATTTAGCAAATAACACTCGATCCTTTCTAACCTCATAAAAGACAACACATCGAATCAAATTCACCAAAACCATCTGACACATAGTGAACCTGGGATCTATTTCACATCGTATAACAACATATATCTCCTCCCTCCATTTATGTATAAAAACAATGGAAAACTACAAAAAAATTCTCAGAAGAATCAAATAGATTACACTGCTGTTGCAGTTGAATTGCATCACATTAAAGGGAAAATTGGCCAACTTTTATGTGGATGTCCAATCAGTGTTGATGTCAAATGTAGTCGATTGAGGCGATGCGTTCTTCAGTGCGTGCTATATTGACCTAACCTTGCACGGCAGCTGGATTCTCGGGACGTCACGAGATATCGCGGGATCAAATGTCACGCGAAAATCCATCTCGGCAGACTTCAAGTGATGCGACTAGATTTACCATCAACACTGACTGGAAGTCCACATAAAAGGCACATTTTTTGTAACTCCATGTTCTCGTTTTCCTGTTCCTCAGGTGGAGAAGGTGATGCCCGCGGACACGTTCTATTTCTCCATCATCAGGAACCCGGTCGCTCTGGCCGAGTCTTCCTTCGCTTATTATAAAGAGGTGGCGCCCGCCTTTCGGAAAGCCAAAAGCTTGGGCGACTTTGCGGACGACCCCAACAAATACTACGACCCTCGTCTCCGCAACAACCACTACGCCCGCAACCTGCTGATGTTCGACTTCGGCATGGACCACAACGCCAATTTCTCCGTGGCGCTGGCTCAGCGCGCCGACGACATGATCCGGCAGTCCTTCCACCTGATTCTAGTGTCGGAGTACTTCGACCAGTCCATGATCCTGCTGAGACACGCCCTCTGCTGGCCGCTGGACGCCGTCGTCTCGTTCAGCCTCAACGCTAGGCAGCAGAAGCCCAGCGGCGGCGGCGGCGGGAGCTGGGTGGGCAAAGTGGCGGCCGCCGGTGTCGGCGGTAGAGCGGGACGCCCTCAAGCCAAGACGCTGATCAATATAACGGAGGAACAGCGGGAGAAGCTGCGGCAGTGGAACGCTTTAGACTGGCACTTATATAAAACTTTCAATCGCTCCTTCTGGGAGGAAATCAACCGGTTTGGTCACGCCCAGATGGACGAGGAAGTAGCTCTTCTCAGGACGCGGCGGGAAGATCTGGCCCGGGTTTGTCTCAGGGACGGCGGGAAGCCGGTGGAGGCTCACCGGATCCGAGACAAAAACATCCGCCCGTACCAGAGCGGGTTAGTGAAGATTCTGGGCTACGAGCTCCAACCGGGGCTGGACAACGCCACCAGGTCGGCCTGTCTGAAGATGATCAGGCCGGAGATCCAGTACAAAGACGTGCTGGATGCTAAACAGTTCCCGCGGGCTCTGACGGCCCAAGGCCAGCCGGGGCA